>JBAMAV010000896.1:0-682640 GCA_037043315.1 Amiota communis
GTGAATATGGATCAGGTACTCATAGTGTCAGTTTGATAAGACAAAAAACAAAAACGTTTTTTTAATAAGAACATTAATTTGAATTTGGTTTTGTAAGGTAAGTAATACACCTAGTGTTCTGCTTCGGCTGATTCCGACAAATGTGCAGCGTATGGTAAAAAGAAAACTTCTTGCTTTTGTGCATAAATTTATACGTGGAATTGTATCTTTACCAAATTGTTGTTTACCCCCAACAGGTGTATCAAATTTTTTTATAATGCTTCGGCTATTCGTATTACAGACATGTATTGATGATCGTTTTCACGGAGTGCATCGCGTTCTTGTGATTCTGTTGCTCTAAATACTAGTTGCATGCATTACTTAGCCTTGTCAAGCCGCAACTTATGATGAGTGAGTGTTTAGTATGAATTCTAACTCTACCCTAAACGTAAGTTCGGCATAGCCAAAGATAACCTTTTTTTTTGGTTTTTATTTAGTTATTTAATATTTCTTACTTAGTTTATTTAGTGCCTCATTATTACAAGGTCTCTTTCCTGTCAGTTTGTTGCAATCTTCGCCGAAAATGTCATAGAAAGCACAAAGCAGTGTGTCTGATAATGCAGTGTAAAAAAAAGCGAATAAAAAACGCAGTGTCTTCAAAATAACTTCATTATAGAGAAGTATTCGTTGAGTCTTAGAAATGCTCGTTATAGAGGATTCCGACTGTATGTGCAAATCATGTTTTTTTCTAATATATCGCCTGGTTTTCCTTATCAAGAAAATTGTATTTAGTTTGTTGGATCCAATTCTCCTTCTTTTGGTTGTTTATCAGCAACTGGTTTAGTTTGGTTCAAACAACATCGAACAAGCCAACATTTGCCTCAAAACATTCATAAGCAATTCATCCAATCAGACATTATTTTTCCGTTGCCTTTCTTGGTTCATGCTTCGTTGATTTTCATTGGAATAAAAAAATGTAAGTTCAGAAAAAAGAAATAAGTTAAAGTGAATGAATGTAGTAGTAGTGCAAAAGATTTGAAAGAAGACAGTGAATAAATAATTTCTAACAAAAAAAATATAAGGCGTTTTATTAAGAAAAGGAAAATTGAATTGTGAAATAATGTCGGATTTTATTATTTAATTGGAATTTATTTATAATAATTTAAAATTACAATATAATAATGTCATTAGTAAAAATACTAAAAAGCCTGCCATTTTCTTTTCTTCTTTTTCACTTCCTTTTTAGATTTCATGAAAAATGTTGAAAGTACAAATATTAATGGATTTTCACTTCTTTCCATGTGTCTTTTCCTTTTTTTTGGATTCGCCAAGGAGGTCTAGATCTTCCAAAGATCCTAGTAGACCGTCCTACTAGAATGTACGATTCACCGGACTAACAGTCTCTTGTGGTGCCTGCACACTAAAACCACACCGAACTACACTGGTTCTTTTTTCAACCCTGGCGGGACACCAATAGAGGCATTACTTCGTCTGCATATCTTTCCCGAATGGTCTGGTGCATTAAATCCTGGGCAGCTTTGCAGTGTTTAAAGTTAATTTGAATCAACTTAACCATTCAGTTTTTTCATCGCGCTATTGAACATAGGGCACCGGAAGCCTCCTGTGGGGTGATCGTCGCTCTCAGCATTACAGATTGAGCACTTAGCTGTTGCTTGGTATCCGTTGGCCATATGATCTTGTTACCGCATCGCAGGCACTCTCCTGTACGATCTACTGGGCTTTTGAACTGATGGGAAACATGCCCGAGGTAGCGGTAGCATCTTATCGGCGAATGATTTCCATGTATTCTGCATCGAACCCATCCAACTCTTACGAGCCCCGCATCTAGTAGTTTTTAAGCCTCTGCGGTAGGTAACTCGATAATGGCATTTTGAGTACCAAATCTTGTCCCGCGCATAGCATTATAGATGATATCTCTATGCCATACAAATCTGTGATTTGTGTACGTATTACTTTTATTACATCATTCGGAGTAGTTACTTCATCCAGATCCCAACATTCCATGTGTGTATATGTCAGTATATATATCCTTTCGCTCAGTAGACTTGATTGCCAAAGCATTGCAAAAAACTATTAAATCTAAGAACTTGTGAAATGGAATGTCAACATGATCTTCTATATTTCATTGGAAAAAACGGCAAGACCGATTCGTTGTATTCTAAGTGACCTATGAACCGTGCAGTTTTTATCTAAATTCGACATGGGGTATTTCGCACCATAGTTTTGCGTAGAGCTTCGCAAATCCACCAGGTGATTCGGAGATTTTCAACAAAGTCGAAATACCGCATATGATTTTTGGCCCACAATAAGCTTTGGGCCGTTCAGTGACTTAAGTCGATATTGCACTCCCAACAACTATTTCCCACCAGACCGAACAATATTAAAGCACCTATTATTACTCCAGAAAATTTTAAAGATATTTACTCGAAATCAACTCTTAATTACACGTATAATGTTGATACAAACCTTACCTTTCCAAAAAAAAAAAAAATAAACAAAACTAATGTTTTCTTACTTAGTGTCCATCTCAGTGTTTAGATATGTCTTAAACAATAAACAATGGTTACAGTTGTACTATGTTCCAAAACATTCAATTGTTGATTAACCCATTTTTAGGTCAAATACAACACAATGGATGCCACCAGATAATATTAATTTCTATTTATTAAAAGCAGTTTATAATTCACAATTCAAATACCATAAATATAACTTTATTGCACTTGGTTTCTTTCTACTTAATAACTAAGAATATACTAGACTGGATTCACTAAGAAAGATGTACATATTGCACTAAAAAGGACTTAGAAGGAGAGAAATTTTGATTTCATGTGAAGTCAATATAACGAACTCGATTTCCCGAAATCCAATGGACGACGAAAAGACTGTTCTAAATTATGCAGTCGTTCCTCAAGATCATTCATTGAGTTACGTAACATGTGTCCCCTTGGACGTAACGAAATTTGTGGAGAATTTTGCATCAGGTCATCCTTAACTGGTGGGGCACCTGCATTACCAGCAGAAAAGGAATGACGCACGCAAGAAGAACGTTTGTCAAATTTGGTATTTTGATAATCGTGACGTTGCTGGTGACTTGTACTACCTCCGGCTATGCGATGTTCATACAAACTACGACAATTGAGCGCAACTAAAGGTTCATCATTATGCAATGAATCTTCATAATTGTCACTACTATCTGTGGCAATAGCTCCAGTGGCATTTGCAACTTGTAATACAGCAGCATTGCTCTGACGCACTTCCAGATGTGCCTTAGCATGTCGAGGACAAAGCATTTCGGTGGAACTCATAAGTTTTGTGGCGCTACGTCGCGTATCAGAATTATGTTGAAACGAATCGGGAGCGGCTTCGTAAAGCTCTCCGCGGCTACTGAGAAACTCAACACCAGAGTCTTGGCCATTCGAGTGCAGCGAGAACATGGAAGTCTCATATCCTTGAGAAGACCTATATAAAACAGTATATGTTAGATGAAAATAGTTGAAGATTGAATTTGTTACTTTGAAAAACTTACAGATTATTCACAGGCTGACATGCATTATACTTAAGTACAAATGGTGAATTCGTATCTTGATCCAATGCTAGTGAGCCTCGACTGACAGATATATTCTTTGCTACAGACTTGGGTAACGGCACATCAATATATTCACGTTGGCGTTGTCTAAATTAGTTAGAAAAAACGATTGATAAGTACCAGCTTAATATCATCTATTGCAAAGCCTAACAAAAAAAACGCACTCATTGAGTTGATGTGGTTGCGCATACTGATTCTGATTCTGTTGCTGATGATGCAATTGCTGCTGGTGTTGTTGCTGCTGTTGATCCAGTTTGTCTGTTGCTGCTGCTGTTGATTGTGTTTGAGCCGAGGAACAAACTGATTCCGGCATAAAGGCGCTTGATGGCCGAGTGTTGGATTTAGCGCAATGTTGTGAGCGTCGCCCTCGATTGCGACGATGCTGGCGACGACAGGCTGTGTTGATGCCAGCTATTGTGTAAGTGAGACCGGCTTCTGATGAGGGGAACTCTTGCTGAGACCAGATACTACTAGATATTAGAGAAAGAAAGAAGAAAATGATGAGTGAGTGAATGATTGGAATTAAATGATGCTTTGTCGTTAAGAACTGGTTTCAACAAACAGACGCGTCGCGAGCTGTTTTGGACTTAATTAGGAATCGTTTTGGTAAAAAGCGAGGAGCTTCGATCGGTTGATGGTTTTTGCTGTTGCGTGTTGCTTCTTTTTTTTACAGTTAGAATTTTTAGTTGCATAGATTCATTGGCAGAACTGGTTGCATTCATATATGATCTTATCGAAACAGGTTTCCACCATCAAATGAGTGACAAACCATTCATCCAACTGGCAACTAGAGCAGTAGCATGAGCAACAAAAAACAACCAACGCTTACTTAGATTTTTACTTAAGATTTATTGTATTACTCATTACAAAGTAAACTAGTTCAGGAGTAAGATGAGAAGGAGATGTAAGAATAGAACTCCAAGGAGAAGGTGCACTCAGTCTTGGTTACTTAATGGCTTGGCATAGCTTATTTGATGCTCTGTATTACCGTTTCTGGCGCAGGCAGACGAAGCAAAGAGCAGCGACAGCTGCTCCTATACCACAAAGCGTGATGACTACGAGCGAGACAAACTCAAGGCCTCCAATAAAAGAATTGGTGGCGAGTGTAGGACGCGGCAAATGACCAAATTCAGCTAGTTCGATTATGCGAGGCATATTTCTTGAAGCATCTTGTAGTGGTTGACCTTCTTGTTGCTGCTGTTGTTGTTGTTGATGTTGTTGTTGCAGCTGAAGTGCATCAAGTTGGAGACCGGCAAGAGATCTGTAACAAACCATTGACATACATATATAGGTCAATATTGCTTGAATTTAATGCAAACTTACTCTTGCAATTGTTCCATTTCCATGACAGCATTTGTATGTAAGTCCACAGCATAGACGTAGGCATCAGTTCTGTAATACCAAAATTCTAGAGTGAAATAAACTATTGTAAGTAAGAAACTTACGCTGGTTCTAGTCCACCTGCATGTGGCTCCAAAAGCCTAATGCGAACGTCCATTTGTATGGCATCAGATAAAGCGTTCATTAATGCATCTATTCGTCGTTCCACCTCCACAGGTTTGCCTGCAATGACAAGCCTCACCTGTTTGGCCTCATCAATTACATAAATAAAGACATTAACAATGCTACTACGGCCATCATCAGCACCCAAACGATCAGTGGCCTTCACATCAAAGCCATAAATGCGTTCGTCCATAGGCACATTAGCGAGTAAACGTATACGGCCAGTAATTTCATCAATTCCAAAAAGTCGAGAGGGTTCGTTAAGCAAACGGTAGCGTATTTCAGCATTAAGTCCTGTATCGATATCAGTGGCCTCCACCCGTGTAACGGGATAGCCAAAAGTCGCAGTTCGTGGAACGACAGCAATAATGGGCTGTCCGTTGCCCTTAAAAAGTGGAGCGTTATCATTTTCATCGATTATATGAACTAAAATACGGCATTCGTTGGGTGACAAGCCATCTATACGCTCATCCATTACAGGATAAGAAACCCTGGCGTAATTTCTCGCCTCACGATTTGTTTTATCAGCTCTTATTCGAAGCTGATAACGTGCAATGTGCTCACGATCGAAACTCTTTAGAGCATAAAGTGTCATTAACTTGGGATCATATTCAAAGGGTGGATGACCATCGGTTTCATCAAGTCCTTCCTCTAGCCATAGAGACCAGCGATAGTTTTCTGCCGGAAGTTCACCAGTCAAATTGATTTTCATAACTTCCGTTGGAGCCACATTATTCTCTTGCAATTGAACTTCAAAGTATTGATGTTGGAATAACGAAATATTCGTTGCAGACGCCAATAGCTTATCTAGCTTAGAGCTTGCTTCAGTGACCGCTTGACCTTGTAAGTTTATTAATACCACAGCAGTCGAGGAAAGTGCTGGACTTCCCAAATCCGAAGCTATAACGGTTACATTTAAGTGCTCATAGTCATTGTAAGCACGAAAGTTTGCCATTGTCGTTATAATGCCATCCCTTGAATCAATTTGGAAAATGGGTGCATGGATATCTTGATGTAGAATATTATACAGCACGAGACCATTACCATTTCCCACATAGTCCTTATCAATGGCATTTACTTGCTTCACAAACATACCTGGTTTTGTATTCCGGTCCAGGTAAGCTTTGTATATTGGAATCATTTGTGTTTTATCTGCTAAATCCGTTATGTATTTTACAGCTTTCGTCATATCATCATAGCCTATAAACTCGGGCTTGTTGTCATTTATATCCAGGACATTTACTTCAACGTCTACGGTGCTTGACATACGAAATAATGGTTCCGCATTATCTGTAGCGATTACCTGAAAGTTGTATTTAGCTTTCACCTCACGATCCAATGTGCCTGTGATTTTCAAGACGCCCGATAGTGGCTTCACACGGAAGGGTAAATCTAAGTGGCTTAGTGTATACGATATATTTGCATTTTCTCCATAATCCAGATCCACAGCAACCACCTGTCCTAGTACGTTTCCTTTGTAGTCACCCTCTTCTGTATCGAAACTATACCATGATTTTTTAAATGTGGGTGCATGATTATTTACATCCATCACAGTAAATCGCAGACAAGTAGTGTCTTTCAGACCGTCTATATCGGTTGCACTGATATTGAGCCATATTTCGATGTTTGCCGCCATGGGGTAGTTGACTAGAAGCTCACCGGAGAGTTTTTCGATTGCAAAATATCGTGCACCAAAAGCTTTTGCTACAATAGGTGACCCAGCTGGGCGATCGACATGCTCGCCAGTGATCTCATAGTGCACTTGGGCATTCTTGCCATAATCTTCATCGCTGGCAGTCACTTGAAGTACTTTTGTGGCCAGCGGTGTATCTTCGTATATGGCAAAAAGGGGACATTTCATAAGGGCACTCTTCGAAGGCATTGCGCGTGTTTGACGTCGTCGCGACTTTAAATAAGTTCGTGGTTTAGACTGTGGGGGATAACTACTGTTGAAGGATCTTGCTATCGAAGCATGTTCAGCCGTATTAAGTCTCGGTGATCCAGGTATATGATACGGCGGTGGTGGCAACATTACGCTTGCGCCTGGTGCTGTCGGCATGGCTAAGGAACTTTCAACGAAGTATATTTCCATATCTGTTGTATACTCGCGAATTTGTACTTTTGAATCCTTGAAAACAGAAATTCTCTCAAAAATTGGTGCATTGTCATTGACATCTGCAACAAGTATTGTCAAGTGTGCATAGCCTGACAAGCCGCCTGTATCGGCAGCAATAACCTTCAGATTGTATAGTTGATCTTTTTCACGATCTAAGCCACGTTTTCCTGTGTATGTTACTCTGAAATAAGGGCCGCTGCTCAATTTAAAGTTAGACTGCATAAACATGGTTTGCATTTCTTTGTATTTGAACTCTTCGTTCCACTGGTCTGTAAGGTTGAATATGTTAAAGCTCCCAGTCGTCGATGGCATGGTGTTGTGGCGACTATTATTCTGTTCAGCAGTTCCGACACCAGTTCCATTATAATATTCAATTGTAAACTGGTCACTGTAGTCGCCTTGAAGCAGTACACGGAACTCAGCATTAACACCTTCATCAGCATCGTTGATAAGTATTGCTTGATTAAGTGAGACTTCTGTACCAGCAACACAGTTCTCATTTATGAGGCCCACAAATGTAAGGCCATTGAATTTGGGTGCATTGTCATTGACATCGTCTACTTTGATGTTTACTTGGTAGATGCCAGCGCCGCTGACCAAACCCGCTGTGTATTCTACAATAACTGTAAGATCGTATGATGGCTTTTCCTCCCGATCAAGCCCAGTAAGTGTCAACAAAGTACCATCCTCAGTTATTGAAATCCTATTCACAACCTCTTGCTGATTAGCAATGATATAGCGTAGCTTGATGCTGGAGTCACCAATAAGACGGCGCGGTAAACGCTTGTTAGATTGCTGACGCTGCTTGCGACTGCGAAAACGGCTGCCGAGTGTTATGTTTCCAGTAGCGGTGCTTTGTAATTCTCTAAACGTACCAAGTTCATTGTTAACAACATTGATGCCATTTTTGTAAAGCAATTGGCCAATGATGCCACCAACAAGATTCTCCTCGATGTGAAATGATATTACATTCATATTAATCTCTCTGAAATTTAGAAAATTATTGCATTAGTTTTTATACTCGTATAAGAGAGAATAATTTCTTACTCAATGACAGGGCGGAGAGGCACTCGTTGTTCTGGTTTTGTCACCACGTGTATTGTCACATTTGTGAAAATGACTCCTTCCCCAGAAACATCTGGAGATGCAGCTGTAGACAAGGGCTGCGAACTGCGGGACATTACCAGGGGACGCGTTGAGTTTGCAAATAACTAAAAAAGCATAAGTGGATTAAAATACTCAGATTTACGAGAGATATGTTACTTACATAATTTGCTACAGCTTCGAAGTTGTAGATCTTTCGAGAGAACTCGGCCAGTTCCCTTATCACAGTTATAATTCCGGACCTTTCCTCAATGGCAAAAGGTACACCTTCGGAATATGTGTGCAATAGGTCGAACATAATTTCATCCTCACCATCATAAATTAGAGTCGTTCGAACTTGTCCCACAGATGTACCAAGTGGCGTATTGCCACCCACCCAAAACTCATAGGGAGCACCCACAAAATCAATAGCTTGATCATCTACTGTAGCATAAACCTCTATTGTTATGACTGCCAACGAAAAACGACGTTCTGAGGGATTCGTTGGTTGATCGCTTGCCTCGACAAATACTGCAATGCGTCCTCTTCGCAAGGGACCACTCACATAGATTGTACCATTCTTGTTGTCCAACCGGAACGGTATGTAACCACTGCCCTTTGGCCGTTGCAGCTCATATAGTAGCTTTCCATTTGGTCCTTCATCAGGATCGATTGCAACTACTTGACCGATTTTGTAACCCACAGCAGCAGCAATGGGTACTTTGAACTCATATAGATTACCATTCTCAAATTTCGGCGTGTTGTCATTGGTATCAAGCAATGTAATTTCCACTTGAACCATACTTGGACCTGGCTTCTTCAGGTTCTTTTCATCAAGGTAAGATGGATTACGCTCGAGTGCTTCAACTTTAAGATGTATGGCATTACGTTTCTCGCGATCTAATAAGCGATCATCACGTACTGTAATCCAGCCAGTACGAGAATCAATCCGAAAAGCACCCGAGGCATCCTTGGTTTCCAATAGATTATAAAGAAACTCTGCATTTTCACCTTGATCGCGATCAACAGCATTCACCTGGAGTACACTGAAACCGGTGGGTAGATTCTCTACTATGGATATATTGTAGAAGTCCACTTCAAATTCGGGTATATTGTCGTTTAAGTCGAGTACCTCTACCTCAATTCTGTAATAGTTGCAACATTGCAATTTAAATTAGTTGTGCAACTTATGATTTGGATACACTTACCGAGCCAATGCCTTTTTGATTGGATTATCTTTTTGGCGTGCTTCAATTTGCAATACAAATGTATTGCCCGGTAAACTTTCCTCTTCTAGATCAATCTCTTTCTGCAGGTACATGACGCCATTATGAGGATTTACACGAAAGAGTTTACGTTCATTGCCCGATATAATGTCATAAACAAGAGTTGCATTTAGTGAATCCTGGTCGAAAGCCATAATCGGTGGTGCAAAGTACAATGGTATCCTTATGGGCACACCCTATAACATTAAGGGAAGATCAGATGCAATGCAATAGAGAAAACTTAAATAATAAATACAAACTTACCGTCATTGGATAAAATTCATTTATCTTCGTACGGTAAACACCCTCAGTGAATTTTGGTGGCAAATCGTCCACATCCCGCACATTGATAGTAATCGTAGTATTTACCTGATTCGCGGGAGTGCCACGATCCCAGGCAAACAAAGGCAATTGGAATTGCCGCAACCCATTGTCAAAGTCCAATTCCTTCTTAAGTATGAGCAAAGGTCTATGTGGACTTTTAAGTGCAAAATATGGGCTACCATCTGCAGATAGTTGCTCTGGCACTGTAGACATACTGAAATGTACTTCAGAATTAGGTGTATTTGGCTTATCACGATCGAAAGCTTGAATGCCTTCAAAGACGACGCTCTCTGTAGGAGTATTTTCATCAACATCTACGACATAAGGTGTATTCAGGAAATCAGGAGCATTGTCATTTACATCTTCGATATAAACAGTAATAGACATGTAACTTCCCTGCAAAAGGAAAATGGTATACTAAAGATTTACGAGAGAGAGAGAGCAAGCATTATATTACCTCCTCTACTTTCTCATGTCTACCCGCACAAAGTATTCGAAATTTCAGTAAATTTTTAGGCACATCACGATCGACTAGATGCTCTAGTGTACGCGCCAAGCTAATGATAACCGTTGTTGTGTTATGCTCCTTAAGACTGAAAAACTTATGATCACCATTGGACTCGGCACTGCGCAATGTAATACTTGATCGTGGATAAGCATTTATACGAAGTATTTCTTTGCCCACCTCGGCATCTTCACGTAGTCTTATAAAACGTACACCTTCACTTTCAGAAGATGTTGCACCATCCAGCATGTGAAAAACGCAGCCTGTTGCAGCTGATAATTAAAAATTATATAAAAACGAATCATAAAATATTGGATACAAAATAGATTTCAAGCTTTAAAAAAACAAAAAAACGTTTGCATCATGATTAATTTACTAGGTACTGGATGTTGATTGTTCTTAAAAGCGACTAATGAAACCAACTAAAAGACCGAACGCCAACCATCCGCACAAATATTTCATGCATCAATTGGGGTCGTTAAGATTATGAATGACTTCGTTTCAAGCTGACTGACTAACCTTCACTAACCTAACCTACTTTTTTGTACTTTCAAAAAAGTTATGTCGCCTTAGCCTGGCGTTACATCGAAGCGAACAAAACGTTTCCGATGTATAGGGCAAGAAAACTTGATCTGTTCCAACATTGAATCTGAAACTGAAGAATTTTCACAATATAGGTTACTTCTTTAAACGACCCTCCCCGCTTGATAACATAAGCGCTTAATGACTAATCTCCTCTTACAGGCATCATCACTTCCTCTATTTTCAGAATATATAAATTACTTGACGCTACTGTTTTTGAGTCACGGGATTTATTAAAAATATTGGCGACATGTTTTTGTTACAAAACTAAAGGAACGTTAGATGTTGGCATGTGTCCTCTTGTTAAAAACGTGTTCACGTTAAAATGTTTCAATTGAATTTTTGTCTGAAAAAACAACAGCCCAATTTAAGCAACTGATCAAGTTTTCTTCTTTGTTCTTCTTATATTGTATTAACCTACGCAGCATAGGTTGCGCCATAAGAAATTATGCAGGCAACGCGCCTCCAATGACGTGTATTTGTCGACAATCAATCATAAAGCAACACGGACCAAAACATTGTGGTCTGTTTTGTTTCCTTTGGTGTATGCGCTCTCATATGAAATAATGTACTGTTGTTTCCACCAGACTTAAAAACATGTTGTTTATTCGGTGTAACGACAGCATTAGAAGACCCGACAATTGGGTACCCTGAACTGTCTGCAGTCTTATCATTTTTCAATATTCTAAGAAATTTGGAGCTACTCTATCGCACACATTGAAATATGCTTCAACTTTTATTTTTTAAGGTTATTCCATCTCAAGCCAACCTCAGTCAATTTTCAGCACTTTACAGCAACTTAAAATCAGAACTTAGTAACTATACCACAGACGGTTCTAAATCAGACAATAATGTTATTTATAGTAGCTCTCATGAAGACGCAATATTTAAAACCGCAATCTTACTCGTCAACGTACGTGAAGCTGCTTCTTTTGCCAAAACCGAGTATATCTTTTCAATTAAATCTATTTCTAACATCACATCTAATAATTTTCCCGAAAACTAAATTTGGAATATTCTCATGCAACCCATTACTAATTATTTTAGCTTGGTTGCCAAGTCATTCCCTGATTGTTGGTAAGGAAATGACTGATAAAGTAGCAAAATGAGCTGCTCTCATCTTGCTTCATCAGCAACATCTAATTGGTACAAGCTTGCCAACCATAAAAGACTTTCAGCCAAAACATTTCTTCAAGCCCTACCTAACGAATACAGAAGACTGGACATTATACAATTTTTAAGACTTCACCTATGTAGGTTATAGTATCAAGCTATTCCATGGACAATTGTGCATTGCAAAACCACTGGACCCTTCCTGCATTGAAAGCTCAAGTATCAATCATATTCTTCTTGAATGCTCCAAAAACCCAACCAATATGTAGTTTATACTTCAAGACACATAATATAAAACTAATTTTGCATTTTTAGCCGCAGAATGTGGCCAATCCAGCTCCATTTTCTTTTTCGGATCTCTAGATGTACTGGTTTTTGCTGGGTTCTGACCCATAAGGCGGCGTTTCAGATAGATTTGGCCAGTATATTTTTAGAATTATTCGTGGACATCGGTTTACGAAGACTTGTAGTGAGTTTATATTAGTTGCTGCCGCATTCCATGTTTCGCACCCATATAGTAAAGATGGTTTGGCATTTGAATTGAATATTTTCAATTTTGTGATCTGTGATATGTGCGATGCGTTCCAAATTGTTTGCATCGAGCCAAATGCCGCCGTTGCCTTTTTCATTCGGCTTTTGATGTCTTCGCTAGAACCGCCAGTCACCGAGATAACGTTGCCCAGGTAGCAGAAAAATTATACCTCCTCCAGTTCAATGATGTCAATGTTGTCTGCGTAGTCGAGGTCCGCCAGACGGCCTTATTTGTAAATAGCTTTGTTATATAAACTTATAATATTTTCCAACTTTTAATATAAGCTGTAGGCCTTTGTTGCTATTGCTCAGAAATTCATCTAACTTATAATGTATAATTAAAAATTTGAGATAATATTGAAAATCGAAGTCATGTTTTAAGAAGTCTTAGCGAAAAAACCCTGATGCTTTCGATATTAAATTCATTATTTTTCATAGATCCTCAGATAAGTTATAGTCCCATAGTTCTGGAGTCGCGTACAGTTGAAAATTCAATATTTTAATGTGACTTACAATTTGACTATACAAAATTTCATATTATTAACCACACTAATTTAATTTTATATCGCATGAGATATAAAATTGTATACTTTTGTATTGCATGCAATTTATTTTGTGAAACAAACTTTCTTCCACAACGCAACAAGCAACGCGTTTTTTATGCGTTTTAACTGAGCATTCATTCAAACAAACCACCAACAAGCGTAATTTTTCTCAAATTGAAGGAAGCACAACTTGCAATACTTTTTCATATACTATACAATTTGTTGACAGCACAAAGTAGTCTTGGTATCTACTAGCGCCTGTCTACTTTATTCATTCCACAGACTTGATTTGAAGTCTTGCAATCTTAGTTTGCTTTGCTTGGCTTTGCTTTGATTTGATTTTCCCACCCTCATGACATAATTAACACTTTTCCTATACAGTCTTCGTCGTCATTGTCGTCGTCGTCGTCTTTGCTGTTTTAGACTCAAGACTTAAGACCTGAGGTTTCTGCTATGTGGTATGCACTTTGATTGCATTGAGGAAGACTGAGGCAGTGAAGCGACTTGGCACGAGACGCGATTTTCAGCTGCACTGATTTGTCTGACTTTCTGACATTTTTTCGGAAGATCTTGTAGCGAAATTATTTATTATTGTTATTGTTTTTGTTGTCTTTGCTGTGTTGATTTTTGTTGTTTTTTTTTGTTTTTTATAGCTCTGCTCCAATTGGTGAAATCTCTAAAGTCTAAGATTTCGTACTAAGTATGTACATGTACTTGCAACAACTTCAAGATTGTCATCATAGTACGAGTACACCGTTGAATATATAGTATTGTATGTTTTTTCTCTGCATTTTTAATTGTTTTATTTTTTTTCTACTTTTAATTTGATTTGGTGATGTATTTTTTTATGTTGTATTTTTCCTTTCCTTTGACTTAGTTTTGAGTTTCTATTTTGCATTTGCAGCAACTTTAGTTCACTACGAAGTGATCACTTGAGGGTAACTTCAACTTCAACTAAAGGCATGCAAGATTTTTAGTAGAATTTCACTTTTTATGCGAAGTCACAAAAGCATAATTTTTATCATTTTTCATGAATTCCATCAAAACTTTTCTCACATATTTGAACTACCTACATTCACACACAAACATAAATTGCAATGAGTTCATGTTAGATTGGTTTTAATCATCATTTGATTTGATTTGATTAGTTAAGATGCATTTCCGTAACCAATAAAAATGATTATTATGATACATACGAGTATTTTATTGCACATGATATTTATTAATGGCATCGAGAGAGAATTGTAATCCATTTTTATGATAATTTAGTTAATTAATTTATGCTTCAATCATTCATTCATTCATGCAAGTGGCGCAACTCTGGGTTAAGAGAGTTCTAATGACCTTCTTATTTTCTTATCCACAACTTTCCGCACAATTATTATTATTCATATGAGTTACTTTTTTTTTTGAATTAGAACACTTCCACATATTACACATTCAAATATTCATTCATTTTTCTTTTATTTTCTTTATTCATTTTAAAATTCATTCCTTCATTCATTTATTCGGTTGTCTTGGTTTTTTATTTGTTTATTATGGGTGCGGGTTCAAAGATCGTTTGTAGCTCTTTACGGTTCTACTCAAGTGTGAATGACTCACTGTATACTTATAATTAAAGTTTGCACTGTGACTTCACCAAACAAAAGAAACCCAATTTAGATCTCTTGTGCCACTAAACCTCTTTGACAGCATTTATCTTTCTTGGAAGTGGCACAGGAAAGCAATTTTTCATTGACTTGCGATTTTTATTTTGTTGCATGAGATTTTTATGTATGCAAAATTTGTTTGATTATATTTTCCTGTGCTTGCTTCAACACATACCACATAATGGTAAACACAAATACACAATTGTATACACCAAAGAGTATTAAAACAAAAAAAAAAAAAAAAAATAAAATAAGCCAGACATTGTGAAAAACCGGCCAATGTTGTTGACGACTAACACGAATTGAGGTTATTTAACGGTTTCCTCTGGAGTGGACAAATCGAAAGACTTAAGCGACGAACTTGCAATAAGCAACAGAGACAAATAAAACAAGCACAGACACAAATACAAACAACAAATAGTTGAATGGATCAATAGATAGATATATATTTATCCCGTTTTTACGATTGCCATGAAACACTAAACAAGGCGATAACAACTTTTGACCAAAAACACAAATAAAATAATAATATATGAAATCATTTGAAACTTGCCTTGCACTGTTACTGAATGAAATCCGAAACTAAACAACAGCACAACTTGTGGCAATAATCCTTGAAGACACTTGTAATCCTTGTACATTTTTAATTGTGATTTTATTAATTGTTTAATTGTAGTTAAAATTAACTGTTTCACACTCTCCAATTCTGCTACAATACACGAGTATTAAATTATGGCTACTTAATCCATGGCAGCCTTTGGAAAACCGCAAAACGCGCAAAACACTTGCAACGACAATCGCATTCCACAACCAACTGAGAGACGCCACCAAAGAAGTTTTGTTTGGAAGACACCACAAACCGCAAAGTATCTCACCGCAAGCAGCGCTGCGGCAAAGCAAGTTTAACGCTTGCACTTGTTTTTTTTTATTATACTCATATCTTTCTTTATAGTAAACGCAAGAGGGGGGGAACTTCAACTTCAACTTAAAGCCAGTTGGATCAAGATAGAATCACATTTGCTGGTAGTAGCATTGAATTTGACATGTGTTGATGTAGTGGCGCAACGCTAACGTCAGCTTAGCTATGCCAGTGATGGCTGTGGAAGAAGACGTTTCCGAGCCAGTTTTCATTTTCGGTGTCGTCAATGCGAGAAGAAACCTTCATGTCGCATTTTGAGCACCAATCCACACAATAAACCACCCAAACAACTAAGACTGAGACTACTTTTGGCGCTTTTTTATTGCGTGCGGTGTTAAAGTAAATAAATTTAAAAGAAAAGAAATAAAAACACACAATTGAATGAAAAATGAAAAAATAGAAAGAAGGAAACAAATGAAAATGCACAAAAAAAAAACAAAAACAAAATTTGATTTTCATAACAAAAGGTGAAATAAAAAAAAATTATACTCTAAAAACTATAAAATATTTTATCATAATCATAAACACGAATATACTCATAAAAGAGAAATAGTAAGTAGTTGTGGAAAAACTCCAAAGTGGAAAAACATCTTTCTTTTCGCATTACAACAGAAACCACTAAACCACCACCAAGACAAAGAACAAAAGCAAAGCCATGAAAGGGGCATAAATTGAGAAGAAATAACTTTAGTTGCAACAGCTTCATAGATCAGATCAGATACATATGCATATGAAGCTACATAGATATTGTACATGAAGAGAACACTCAGTCTTCTTGAGTTAACGGTGCTAATCATTCATTGTTGTTGGAAGAATGCCTCAATGGGCGTCAATCAAAGCAGAGGAAACAAAAGCAACCATGGAAAATCTAAGAAGTATAGACAAGAAGTATATAATGCACAATAGCCACAGTCTTGGTCTGTTCTAAACGATGTCTGATGGTTGCACACGTTAATGAGTTCTTCCACTTCAGTATATACTACTTCATATGTTATTGCTTTTTGTTAGCATTTTACATAACACGAGCCATTGACCACAATAAACAAACAAACTACTGAAAGATGCGCCTCGACAGCTTCTGTTTTGAAGGTAGTAACTCGATTGGAAAATTGCGTGTTTTAACTTCAGCAATGTGCAAACAATAATTGCGTACACACATCTATAAATGATTATTATTTCAGTTGCACAAAGCTTTTTGAACAATTTGAAAATTTTCAATAATCAAAATGTTGAAAAGCCACTAAGTTTTATAAAATATAAGGTAATTCATTACTGCTTAATAAATTTTCAGTAATGTGCCAGCTTAAATAATAGACAAAGCTTTGTAATATAAGTAAATTTAATATTAAAGATTATTGTATTGCCAACAGATGGCGCAACTAGTGCTAAAATGCCATCTATCTTTTAATCGCTGGAATATGTAATTTATTTAGTTATTTACTAAATATACTTTAGATTATCGAGATTTGTAGTCAGATAGCAAACTTACCTGGCGCAAACACATTATCAAAACTGCTGCGAACTGAAGAAGCTGAACTGGCTCATTCGGCCAAGGAGTCAACTTAGCCTGAGCAACAAACTTACCATCAATAACGCTATATGACTGCAGCCGAGTCAAATGTATACCTCATACAGAAGATGCAGAACTCTGCCCTCCGTCAGATACTTTACGCTCCTTGCTACGTTCGTAATGATGTCAGGTTAACGGACCTGCGAATCTTCTCTGTCCGTGAGCAGATCAATCTGCACACAAGACGGTAAAATGACCGGCTAAAGTCTCATGTCAACAGGCTAACTTTTGCTTTGGCTACAAATACCTCCAGGTGGATGCTCAAGCGCCTTCACCCTGATGACTTTTGGGTACACGGAAGCCAAAGAGGACCTAGACTGCGTTTCTAAACTAACCAAACATTTCACTACAAATATTTTTTAGGATTTAAGCCATTTGTCAATCTCTTGCTATATTGTCACATAAACTTTTTATAACCGTTAAGTCGGAGGTTCATTTTTTGTACATTAAATCTAATTTAACGTTTAAGAGTTCTAACTAGCTACAAGGCCTTCGACTCGTCTGTCTTATAAAAATGATTGAATTAACTTATTAAGGATACATGATTTGGATGACGGAGGATATTTTGCGGATATTATCGAGGGATGGAAATTTGATTAGATTAGGCAGATTATTTCTGAAGAGTTGTGTTCAGTATTGTGCTGTTAAAAATCTCTATCAATCAATCTAAAAGGTGTTTGATTGGCAAAGTACTTAGGTATTACCACACAATGGGCAAGGAGAACGTACTTTACCGTCGAGCAGCTGTTGGTGTATTAGTTGACTGTGTCTCGTTCTCAATCGCACAAAAGTTGAACAAGTTGGACGATCGCAGAAGTCTGGAAAGTGGATGGGAGTTTTATAAGGGTTGTAGTTTTAACTCCATGGGGTGAGTTCCATATCTCTTAGAATATCTTTTATTTGTTTTTTCAAATGTCGCTTTCTACACCTGGGATTACTGTCCTTAGCTGCTATATCAGCGTGCTTATCACCTTCTATTCCCGCATGACCGAAGACACAGATGAGTTGTATTTTCTTTTGGTATTTAATGAAGAGATTGCGGATTTCGCAAAGAAGGTTGATGTTGTTATACAAGGTGGCACAAAAGACATCACCCTATTGGAAGATGCTCTCATTTTTGCAAATGGCCGCCAATGTCAAATCTGTTTTGACATTTGTGGACTAGACAGATACAGAATACAAGTGAATAAGCCATGGAGCGATACACTCCCCAAGAACGCGGAATAATTGTGTCTATTTTTTTGCGTAACAATTCGTCGATTTGCACTGGCCCGCCAGATCGACTGATTTAACGGTCCCGGACTTCTTTTTATGGGGTTTTTTGAAGTCCCGTGTTTACATCAACAAGCCTGAGACCTTGGAAGCCCTCAAGGACACGAATGCGAGAATTTATCGCCCGAAACGCTCGCCGAAGTGATGGAAAATGCCATAAAACGAGCCCGTATGGCAATCAATTGTGGCGGCGCCCATTTGTCCGATATCATCTTCTCGACTTAACACAATTAATTCTAAAGGTCTAAATAAACATAATCAAAAATCAAATCAGAATCGAAGTTTTTCATTTAGAAAAAAAATAAGAGCCAAACAACATCGGATGACTTCTTTTGCGCCACCTTGTATATGTTTTAAACTCCTAAAACAGTTGACAAATTATCCATGCAGATTATATATTTTGGTTGCGCTATGTGAATAGCTTTTAGTATCGCAACTGCTTCGGCTGCAAGATCTCAGTAGTAGTGAGGGATCAATTCTTTGGATACCCTCTTTATTAACTACTGCAAACGAGGTGCTTGTATTCGATTTTGAGCCATCAGTAAACAGCCAGTTCCAATCTTTGCAATGGAAAACTGAACTTGAAGTTGAAGATTTGAGGAAGCGATTAAGAGATGTTTTTAAAGAAGATTAAACAGAACCAACGGAGGATTAGCTGAAACTTTATTCCAGTGATATGGTTCGTATTTGTTGAGAGTAGGCTACGTTGTCCTCTTCTTCCTTGTTGAAAATCCTTCGTTGGGATGTTGTTGGTGGAACATAACTTGGGCATAAGTTTGTAAGTCTTTTGACTTTCTCTGCTTGGACTCCGCAAGAATACACTTAGTTGGCGTTGTTGGGAAGGTTCCTGTGCTTCGTTGGGAACATCAACCATATATTGGAAGAGCATAACCTATACAAAACAGAGAAACAATGCTCTGGTGAAGTTAAACTACAGCTACGACGGCTGAAATCTAAGAAATGTCTAGGACATGCCAAAATTGATGCCAAAGTGGCTAAAACTCTCCCCTGTAAGGGATTTTATTTCTGGAATTGTTGTTCAATGCGATATTGCATATCTGTCACTTCCTTTCCCAGTAGAAGTGAGCATCAATTATAGTGATTCCTAAAACTGGTACACAGAAAACATTGAGGCGTTTTTTGGCCGAAAAGCTAACAGCCCACATTCTTCAAGATATTCGAAACGATTTTTTTTAGTAAGGACATCCAGGAAGCCATACCTAATCATCAATTTGGCACTCCAGAGCAACTGCATCGTGTTGTTCAATACATTCTTACTCCGTTTGAGCTAAAATAATACTGCTCTGCGGTCTTCTTGGATGTTAAGCAGGCCTTTGACAGGGTATGGATTGACGGTCTGCTTCACAAAATAAAAATTGCCTTCCAGCTAAACAGTACATTTTGTTAAACATCTATCTATATGTATGTTTTGCAAAGATGTTCGCATCATCAGCATATGTAGACAGTTCAGTTTTCTTAAATTTTTATATTGTTTCATTTAGGGATTGGAAAGTTATCATGACAAGAACCTTAGGCGCTTGAATAATAAAATTTGATTCTTAGTGTAATTTTAAAATTTAATTTAATTTTATTAAAATCTATTCTTTTTGTTTAACATATTTTAATTCTTTTGATTTGCTCATCATATTTTCCATTGTAAATTGTAATATAATCACTATGAAATTCATTGAATATGACATTAAAAATAACCAAAACTCATGATCCAACATAAACATTCCAAGTATCTGACATTTAAGTGTATTCAGTGGCCAATTAGTTTGTATAGAGGTCTGTTTCATTTCTTTTTGGGGATCATAAAATAATTCCATGAAACGTGCACGTATCTTGCAATGCTCTTCTTGGCAGGCTTGAGCTACAGCTATTAAAGCATATAACTCTGCGGTTACAATCAGAACATAATTGGACATGGTTAAAGGTACGCCATGAGCTTCAACGTAATATGATAACATTGCATAGATGTTAGATAAAATATTAAGAAAATTACCAATTATGATAAGAAAAATACCAAACTGAAGACAATCCATATAATGTTGATGAAATTTTAGTAATGATTGTTCCAATTGGCTTAGAAGGCATAAGTGCCTTACCTTTGAGTACTCCAACACTTGAAGGCAAATTGAAAGTTCTTGCAAACAAGCCAGATACATTAGCATGATGCCAATAACAAGATTTGCAAAAATATTGCTTAGATATTGAATATAGAGAGTTATCACATAGGCCAACAGACGCATCCAGCCAAGTCTACCGGCGACTCTTATAAAAAATGGCACATTAAATATCAATTCATAGAGTGAGAGTAGGATCTTAATCCAAAGCAGGACTAAGCAACGCCATCCAATGAAGCTTGAACTGGTACAGAAGTAGCGTTGTAAAGATTCCAGTTGATTAAGAATTTGAGCAATTGATGTACACTGCCATATTTGTGTCAACATTATAAGCATGGAGATTAACATATCACTGACCAAGGTCAGTGCAGCAATCTGATTGAAGAGTGACGTATGTCGCACATTGGTTGCACCATACAATGACATGGTCAATTGAAAGAGCATCGGTGTAGCCAGAATCATAGCGAGTGTGGTTAAACAAGCACAGCATGTTAACACAGGATGTTCACGATAACGTTGCAAATGCCGGCAATAACAAACGGGCAAAATCCAAACCAAACGATTGAGTAGCACCAAAAAACGTAAAGTGCCACAAAAAAGTCGCTGTACGCTTAGGCGAACAAACATTTTAAAACCAAACCGTCAAATAATTACAGCGAGACTATTTAGCTTTGGTTAAGACAGATACCATTTTAGCGATTGTCCGCAGGTCACTCGCGGTACCTTTGGGGACCAACTCATGTCATGTATATTTAATGGTAAATAGAATGGAAAAGAATGTCGGTCTTATTTTCTGTTTCCATTACATGTTTTATTGCTTATACTAGTATTTTTTATCCAACACAATCTTGACACTTTTGTTATTAGGTGTCCGTGTTCATGAGTCGTTATCGCACCACTGGGTATTAAACCAATTTTTATAGATAACTCGAACTCGTTCCAACTCGTAATATTTGTCATAAGCAAAGTAAACAAATTCCAAACAATAAAATTAATATTTAAAAAAAACTTTTATACATTAAACACACACATATTTATATTCATTTCTTCTTCATTGTTGTTATCGAAATCACTTTGCTGATTCTCAGAGAGAGCGCTGGGGCCAATCCAGACCATAAATCCCCAATTTATTGTTCATATTGTTCGTTTTTTGCAAATGTTGTCATTAACGTTGACGTGATGATTCAGTGGCACCCTTTGGTTTCACACGAATGTAAAACATTTTCGTTAGAGTGGATAGAAAATTAGGCATTTCCTTCATTTGGTTAAGAGCCTCATTCGTGGCATTCGATTGATAATCATAAGCGACCTTACGATTGACAGCGGTCAATAAACGCAGTAACTCAGCGCCATCGGTGGTGGCAGTATCACAGTTGGCAGCTTCCTCAAGAACATTACAGAGGCTTTGAATAAACCATGAGCCACGTTCCACATTGCGAAAGGAAAAATACTCTGATCAAAAAGAGTAGAGAGATGGAATTATAAAAAATTTATACAAACTACAATAACTTACTTTCAAAAGTTGAATAGAATACCAGCATATCCGCTGTACTTGGTATGGCATAGGTTATAACAAGTGGCTTCTCCTCCACTGCCATTAGATTTAACTCACGTGACATGGGTGCATACTCTGTATAAGTAACTGCCTTCTCTAAATTTTCACCCCGACAGGCTTGTATAAAGAATAACTTAGGCTTATTCACAAGTGTTTTGCAATTATCACCCAAAAAAGGATTCCACAAACGTTCTACCGGATAAGACATATCCTTGGCATATACTTTACCCTCAGTACCATGTGACATGACCACTAAAACAAAGCAATCATTGTTGCTGTGATCCTCGTTGGCAACTGTAAAGCAATTTGTTAAAATAAAATTGTATCGACACACAGTTTTTATAGATCATTTACCTGATTTCAACTCTTCACTAACTTCAGCAAAGCTCAAATCATTGTATACTCGCACATCGAAGCCAAATTTCACCAAGGTATTCTTCATAGCATTGCGATCTTGTTCTGTGCCTACACGTTGTTTTTGACCCTTTACTTCTTTATGATTGAAGATAAGAGCAATGCCAGCATTATCACAGCTAGCATAGGTATCCTGATCTGTGGGACGCGATATTATTGTACGTTTAACAACTTCCGGCAATGAGGAAGTGTTTTCTGCATAACGATTTGCATCGGTACTACTTTTATTACTGGTAGCGTCCGCCTTATCATGTTTGGACTTTTTACCAAAGAGCGAAAGATCTGTTTCGTCCATATTGCTGCAATCGGATCAACTTATATACAATAATTGTCTCTTTCAAAGCTTCTGGCCACTTTCGTTGACAACGTATGACTAACCATGGTTCGCATTTCTTGCGATTGTGTTTTCCCCTATTGAGAGAACAAAATTTTGTTTTATCTAATCAGCAAATGCAGCACCATAGATTTTGATAAGAATATACAATAGAAATTCTATACAAAAAGCTTTCTAAAGAAGAATATTCATATTATTTATGATCTAACGTTTGTAAACTACCTAAGATAAACAAATAATGTTATTTTGAAAGTGCAACATTTTAGGTCAAACTTAACATTCATAGTTTGTTTATGATTGTTATTATAGATTTTCAAATTTCTAATCTAAAATTATCTAACCCTAATAGAAAACTGAAATGATTGAAAATTTCTTAATATCAAACCCTTGATAAGAGGGTGTTATTTACTACATACATGGTTGGTTGGTTTCCGTGGCTGGCTCGTATAATCCACTACGAGCCACAATTAGCACTAGAGTGCCGTTTTGATACCACTTCCTCGCCGAACGCAATCAGTATTACTAAATCCAACCTGTCGAATTTAGGTATTTGAGTAAATCACCCCGACATGTGACTGAACAGTCCGAGAGATTGTCGATGAAATATTTGCCCAGAAACTTATTTCTAGTCTTTGCCAAGGCTGGGCATTGACATAGAAAGTGGGTGAGTGATTCCTCTTCCTCTTCGTTTCCGCAGCTCTTACAATGGCTTCTAAACGGAATACCCAGTCTCTCCGCGTGCATCCCTACACACCAGTGACCGGTAAAAACCGCTGTGAGCCTTGCGGTATCCGAGCGTCTTCTATTAATGAGTCTAAAAGACCTATTTTCGTTGTAACAAGGCCAAGTAGCACGTGCCGCTCTGCAAGATAAGTACATACATTGTTTCAAATTTTTTTTTTTTTTGTTTTTATATTGATTTATTATGAACATTAAACCGCTATAACATATTAGTTGAAATAAATACAATTTACAGAAAGAAGGGGGTAATTTTATTAACTAAGTGTTCGTAGGTCATTTGGGAGCAGCTTTTGTAGGCGTCTTTGATCTCCATCATGGTTAGTTAGGATATGCAGTCTATCATTGTAACAGCTACTGTTTTTTTTTTCCTGGAGACCTGTAGTGTTTCTGAAGTCATTGTGGATGCCATATTTCCAGGAAGGAATGACGGTTTGCTTATATGTTATCGACTTGTTTTCCAAACTGAGTTTCCTCCTATTGCTCAGAAGCCAGTTCACGTTTTTCATTTTGTAGGAACACGATCGATTGATGGTTGTTAAATTGTTTTTCCATGTTAGGCGTTTGTCAAGGTGAAAGCCTAGGTGTTGCACAACTGTGGACTGTGCTATCGCTAGACCACTAAGCGTAACCTGAGTTATATCTTTTTGAAAGAGCACAGTTGTAATTTATCTGAGTTCACCTTGATGTACCACCTTATGAACCAGACTTTTAATGAATATATTGGTTTTCATAGTGAAAACTCCATAATAAATATATTAAGGCCTCGTAGTGAGAGCTTCGAACAAGCCTGTATTTTATTTTCAATAGTCTGTACTCGTATAAGTTGTTAATAAATAAATAATTAATATTTAAGATTAAAACACACTGATTCCACTTTCAATTTAGACCATATATCCCTTAAAAAGATATTATTTATTAAAGTTTTATTTAATTTAATCGAAATATTAATAAGTTTATAAATAAATATATGTTTTTACTTACTTTGAAAATCATGTGTGTTTGAATGAAATACAAAATAGCATCAGGTTTGAATTGAATCTTTGCAGAATATCAGGATTATACCACATTTTCATACAGAGCTCAGTATAATCTTGAAAAGCTTTTAACTATGCCTAAGAAGCAAAAATATTCTTCTATTAGAGTACACAAAAAAGAAGACTATTTTTTAAAGCAAAAAAAAAAAAAAAAACTCCTACACCTTCACAAACTGGGGTCTTATCATGCCTTTTCATCATTTTGATTTGTCTATTTTTCCCGTTATGAATATTTTGCAAATTGTACATTAAACATTTTTCGTACTCTGCAAATGTAAAGTTCATCTTCAACTCTGGAAAGGGTACATAAAATTCCATTGGCAGCCGCAACGCCTTTTGCGTTGATTAGCCTGCTCGGCAGGAAGTTTGATTTATTGACAGGAATTCAAGTTAATAAGCGATATAGAGATTTCTGTTCGACGACGACGAGACGCAAAATTTGATTTGGGAAATTAGAAACACCCACGCAGACTCAGGCACAAAACAGGCGACTGACTTCCTGCAACACAATTCAAGGACGAAGACGAATGAAAAGTGAAGTCGTAAAGCATTTTACTCGCGTAAGGAAATTACAAACTTCCGCTTTTTACACTTTATCGAAAATTGCGAGAAATATGATAATAAATATATATAAAATGGGGAATTTTTATGAATTCACAAAGAAAACGACAATAAAGATGACAACAATAAAATTTAAATTTAATAAATTAATACACTTGAGATACAAATATAATTCAAAATCATTTGAGAAAATATTTTAGAAAATGTTGCAAATGTGTTTTTAGAAAATTGTAATTCTTTGAATAATTTAAATGAATTTTTATGTCACTAAAAACGAAAATGATTAAATATACACACACGGTCATTTGAAAAGATTCAACATATTAATATTTAACAAGAACTCCAAATTTATTGTTATAAAATAGAATTATTAGGCATTTCAGTTATATGTTCTTTTATTTAAGATTCGAAACTATGTTTACTATTCGGAGAAGTCCTAATTTGGTCAATATTCTTTATACGTTTAATTTTCTTGCCTAATATTTATAAAGATCGAGTCTTGATGGAATCTGATAAAAGCATGTATTAGTATGATTGCATTTAATCTAAACGTATCTATGGAAGTATATAACATTCAAGTGAAATTTGCTTAGCAGCCTATTTTTCAGTTGACGACACTTCTCAGAGCTAGTAAATCCAATTCCAAGTGCCTCGAAAGATCATCCATACAATGGTTCGGAGGAAGAAATGATGTAGTGGATTCCTTGATAATTTTAGTTTCATATTTACAATTGATTATAAAAGAGCAAAAATTCAATGAATAATTATAAAAGTCAAAGTCTACATAAGTTGAATTAATGGTGATTCGAGTTATGGAAGTTTGGCTGGCTCATAGTTTATAAAATTCACTCAAGGTATCAAATAGTGTATATTAACTCCTTCCATTCTACGATAAATATCATTTATAATATATGTATTTAGTTTCTGAATATCTACTGGACTCATGTCTGGTTAATCGCTCCATGCAAATGCAATATTGATAATAACTTCAGACAAGTCTGTTTATACAATACCATATATCTAGTGATACTATTGTATGTCAGACATTAATTATTTTCTCACATAAATTTTCGACACACTTGCACGTGTGACAAGTGCTTAATGTGCCAATATCTTTAGCTTATTAAGGTTTTCTTTAAGATAAGTTCACCTAAAATTTAAGTTTCAATTTAGAATTCTTATAACATTTTTCACCATAAAAAAAGAGGTATTACCATGTTTTTATCTTTAATTCACCAATTAGACAATCTTCGCTCATCGTAGTCTTAGCCATGTTTTTACTCTTCTAAGGGTACTGAAGGATTTCTCTACCAATGCCGTAATGCATGGTAGCGCAAGAAATATGCCAATTGCTTATTGGATAAAAATCTGCTTTTTCGTAAGCAGACATTAAATCTGCTGACTCTTTGTTACTCCACTCTTTATACCAAATATCTAGCTCATTTTCGATACCTTCAAGTTCATAAAAAGTAATTGCATTACAAATTTTAGATTTGAAATCTTTCAAGCCAAGGCGTTGGACACGTGCTGTATGTAAATTAAATGCTGCATTATTTTTCTGTGAAAATCTTTGCTTGAATGCAGATGTCAGCGAATCTAGATAAGGCAGAAAAATTGAGTTTTGATTGGATCCTAAGCTGCATTTCGGCATGCATATCTCTTCTATCATTAATAAAGCTAGAGGCATTCTAGGATATATTAAACGTTGATTAATAATCCTTACACTACTAAATTATTCATCTCTTTGGTTAGATTCTTGAATACGCATTTTGTGTATGGGGCCCACAGTTTAAAAAGTATAGTGATAATGTTGAATCTGTTCAAAAACAACAGCAGCAGACCCCCCTGCCCACCCTCTAAATACGCCCTTGCGTATACCAAAGTGTCATGGTGCCGTAATAAATAGGCATATGTTTTTTGCTTAATTATACAAACAAATCATTCAACTTGTACGAAACAAACATGTTCGCTTGATTATCCTTATTTGTTAGTAAAAGGAAGATATAAAATGTTAACAGATATACGTGTAAGTCTGTATTTTCTTATGTTATATGAGGCTATTAATTCGTTGATCCAAGTCGGAGCCTCTATTTACCTGTAAATAAACGTTTTATTTGACAAGAAAAATCATCAAACAGCTTACAAATCCAGGTACCGAACTTCGAAATGATCTCTGAGTCGTATGTGATATTTGGAAAAATTTCGCATCTCTGCTTGAAGTCCACATTGCAATATTTGCTGGAATTGATAGCGTAATTCCAGAGATTGGACCCATTGTTATTTATAATTGTGCAATACTATTTAATAAAAATTTAACAAAAGAATCAGGATTACTTTTTGTCTTTATGTTTTTTATTCATGTGGAAAATAAGAATATTACAACGACAATAGGTGGCAATGCTGTCGCCGATAGATGGCGTTTGTGCATGATGAAAAAAAATGTAAATGCATTCTGCTAGAAATACTTCTCTTTCCTGTTAATTTTTCCCATCACTGTTATCAATAATGGTTCATGCTAAAATGAAATGAAATGATTATTTGTTAATAAGAAAACTAAAAGTTTGTATAAAAATGCAAAATTGATTGTATTTTTCCCATGATCATGATGATTTCTTATTATTTCTTACAACAGAAAAAAAAATTATGTTAACAGCTAATTTAACAGTTAAATTAAAATTTCCATTCTCTGTTAAATATCTTAAGCTTAACAGTTCCAACCAAATTCAATGTTATTCGACAACAAATATTGAAAGATTGAAAGTGAATTGTTTTGTTTCGGTCAAATCAAATCAAATTGACAATTAGATATGACAATCCTAATTGGCTTCATTCATTCGATATTTGATTCGGTTCGATTTGCTTCAAACAACCAAAAATTTAAGGTACTTCAATCAATGTCAAAGGAGTTGGTAAATTTGCCTTTAGGTTTATCAACAACTAAATGACCCACAGGGATTGAAAACAGCTCGTGGTTCGAGTAGCTCTAAAAATTGATAGAGATTCTGAAAATGGAGCAGCTGAGCTTATTTTATTAATGGCAACTTTTGTTCTAATTGCTCACTGGTTGATGGTATGGGCTAGAACGCATCTGGTGCGATTATTTGATTATTTTTGAAATTGGCAAGAACAAGACCATTTCGATTTTGCATGGTGCGATTATTTTTCCTTCAATTCTTGTTTGTAAAAATCAGCTGTCGAGCTGTCGGTTATCGATCAAGCAAAAATAAGTAAGATGATGCAATGCCTTGTACCCTACAAACTCTACAAATACTATAGTACATGATACATCTCCATAGTATATTCCTTTTCTTTATATTTCTCTAATTTGAAATTAAGTTAAAAAAAGTTAATTGAGTTAAATTCAGTATTAATTAAATAAAAATTTATTAACTGTGTTTTACCATAATACAACTTCCTTTTCCTTGATATTCTCTGAATCGAGAGCTTGTTCAGCTTTATACACTGGTCGCCTTAGATGACGCCAAATCATTCTTCTTAATATCCCAAAGATAATTTCTGTTTATCTCTGTGACATGTTTTCATGGACGCAATCATACACTGCCTTGTCAATTTACTCCTTAGTTTCATCTTTAAGTTCGCGAGATTGATAGTCATTCGGCAGGCTACCCTCTTCCGAAAGCTTTATCTTATGGTTATATAATGTAGATAGTGGTATTTTAAGATCTTTACTAATATTCCTCAGTGAATCACCACTTTTTATACGTTCTAATGCCAACAAGAAATCTGGTTTAACAGGAAAATTCTTTTGATACGTTGGACAAATAAAACTTATCGGCAGCTTTCTGTATACTTAGTTTTTCAAGGATAACAGCAGCCATCTCGAGGTTGCTTATTTTAATTGGATTTTTTCTTTTAGATGCTGGACCCATTGCAATTTGGGGTTTGGTGTAGAAGCTCTTGCTGTTTAGGCAAATGAATCGGTTGGTGTTATATCAACGGGGTCACTTATTTCCTTATCGGCTCCGGTCATTTCCAAAAGAGTTTCTCCGCCACTATTGTACTCCTCTTCCACTAAATCATTGCTATCCACCACGGCAGCTTTAGTTAATTTGTCGGCGACTACTTGATTCGGTGCTGTCAATATGATTTCACCACCGCCACCGCCACCGCCTCCTTCCACGTATTCAATGGAATACGTGATTCCAGCTTGTTTACTGTTGACATCAACATACTCTTCTATTATAGCGTTATTCAATTGTTGCTCAATGACGGCATTGCTTGTCTGTGGATGTAAGAGATATATTAGATACTTTTGATTTCACCTCAATTTTCATTCATTTACCTCAATTTTCTCGACACCAACGACATTTTCAACAATTTCTTTTGGTTAAATACTTGTTTCAGGACCATAGTATTCTGTTCGTTCAGAAAACCAGGTACGAAATCCTTTAAGAGACATGCCAGGCCATAAATACCAGCGTGCCAAAATGAATGACTT
The DNA here is from genome assembly GCA_037043315.1 of Amiota communis. NCBI lineage: Eukaryota > Metazoa > Arthropoda > Insecta > Diptera > Drosophilidae > Amiota > Amiota communis. Next base: position 29,788 of record JBAMAV010000896.1, read on the forward strand.
CGTAATAATGGCCATTCCAAGGGATATTGGGCAAGCACATGACAGAGGAGTGTGGTTAAAAAATAGTTTATAAAAGGGAAGCTCAACATATATACATATAATAAATATCATCATTTAACCATAGCCATATCGAATCAATCCGATATAATCGATCCATCAGATATCAAATACATTAATTTTCGATACATTTTATTCGATATATCGTACAGAAAACTTTTGAAAACGTACTGAAACCTCTCGAAACTTTTAAGACTCAAGATGCCAAGATGAAATGAAAGGATAACCCCAAAATCAGTGACAAAGGCAATTCTCATTCATTATTTTCCATGTGTCGCAACATATTGCATTATCATATCGGAATAAATATTGATATGTATATAGTATTAAGTTGTTCAGTTGGCAATTGGTAAGAATTTGGGTGATGTACTTTGAGAAATTCTGATTAACACTTATGTATTTATTCTGCCTTACCCACTAAAAAAACACATAAAGCAAAGGCTAAGTTACATAGAAACTGTTGATTGTTTATGACAAAAAACGAATTGAATTTTCTTTAGAATCAATAATTATATACTTAAATAACACAATAAGTATTTAATAAATACTATTACTACTATTCACTGCATTTGACATCAATAAATCCCCCTGCATAAGCACCATACGAACTGCTTGTTAACAGCCCTGCTATCTTGTACATTTTAACAGAACGCACAATTTGGTTTGCATCAAACACCCATCAAACATCGAACTCGAATGCAGTCCACATCAAACTGTGTATTCGAGTCTCAAATCCAGTGAACAACCAACTGTAAGTGGCCATACATATGTTTGTTTGTTGGCAGATCTTAAAATCTTAAATCTTCACTCGTTTTGAAAATTTCAAAGAAATTGTTTGTTTTTCTCGTGAATAAATTTTCTTGTCTCTGTGGACCATCTCGTAACGATTGCACTTTGTGAACATCAAACTGTAAGTCGCCGGCAGAGACTGCGCAGTCCCTGCGACAACAAGAGCATAGGCAATTACTCTGACTCTCTGCTGCTTTCTGGCTCTGCCGCTGTGTATAGTTGCGCCTTTACTCTCTATGAAAATGTAAAGTTAAATCATTCTCATTTTGGAATTCGACGGAAGCGGATATGCATGTGAGTGTAACGGATGATGACGGCGGTTTGTTGATAAATAAATTCGTTTAAGTGCGTTGAGTTTAGTGAGTGAACGTGAAACATACAAAATAAATACTAATAAGATACAAATACTTAAACTGAGTGAAGCACAAATAATACAAGAAAACAAAAGTAAGTTTCAGTTGCATCGGTGTTGTTGTTGCAAGTCTTGCATTTGGATGACGACAAATTGTCGTTGTTGATGTTGATCAAGTAAATCTTATATAGTAAAGTGAGAAACTAAAGGCGAAACGAAACAAAATTGCATTAAAAGAATACGGCGGCATTTTTTCATTCGTTCGTCGTTGTTTACTGTTATGTTATGTTATTGTAACGGGAGTTGTTGTGATGAAGTAGAAAAACAAGAAGTAAATCAAAGTAAAAAGAAACAAACAAAATTAAAAAATGATAAAGGTTAAAAGTAAATTTATAAAAAATATTCAAATCAATTGTTCAATGTGGGAGTTCAGCAGTAATTTTTATGATTTATATTCTATTCTACGAGTACTGGTGAATCATTGAATTAAAAGTGTCAAAGAAGAAAGATGAAATAAAAAATTAATTATGCAAAAAAGTATAAAGAGAATAGAATAAATAGTAGAGGAAAAATATCAAAAAAAAAAAAAAATAGAAAGGATAACGGGTTTTTACGCTTATTTGAATATGCAACAGCAACAAAAAATTATTAGGGTGGATTACAAGCAAATCAAACAAAACCCACAATAACAACAGCAACAACAACAACGAAAAGTGAATGAATAAACATAACAACAACAACAACAAAAACAAAAATAAGACTAAAATGAATAGTAGTCTGTAAAAGGAAGGAAAATCAAATAAAAAAAAAAAATATTGAGAAAAAAAAAAGGGACGAGACGAGTGAATATCAAAATAAATTTATGTGCAAACGCGAATTTTATATGCCGCCAAAGAAAAACAAGAAAACAAGCTGTAAAGAGAAAAGAATTTTTATTTGTATGCTTTTAGGCGCGAAAGCCCCTAAAAATATTTTTAAAAAAAAAACAAAATTCTAAAAGTAATCGAAATACAGAAAAAAAAAAAATAAAAGAAAACTACATGAAAATTAAATGAAAAAGAAAATACTCTGTGGTCTTGTGTGTGTGTGAGAGGAAAGATAAATAGAAAAAAGAAAAATGAATTTAAATTTTTTGAATATTTTAAAATAAAAATAAATAACCAACAACAACAAAAACAACAACAGCAATAACCACAACAATAACAACAACAAAAATGAGAAAAAAACACAAGAAAATTTGGTCATTCCAGAAGAATGAAAAATCTATTGTACCATAAGCAAAGAATACAGGAATCCTTTTTGTTTTCTATTCTTCTTATAATATACTTTTACTTTACCATAAGTTTTAGCCATAACAATAAGATAAATTTCAATGCAATTGCATCAGGAACACGAAACTAAGATACATGCACCCATTTCTAGACTAGACTATCTAGTTCAATAACTAAAATTGCTTTTGTTAGATGATTTTAAGCATCACATTTTCTGTGTCATTTCGACTATGAATAACTATCTACTCCCATCTTCTGTTCTATTACTTGGCAATAAATTGGTTTACTTTTTTTTAAATAGTTTTCAGGAGCATTTCTATTATACTCTCATACATAACAAACATTAATCAATAATATATTGACCCTTTTGCACAATGACCTTCTACATACATTTCTTCTGCGACTTTATAAAAAATATTGCATTCATAAAACATCTTGTTAATGAAACTTAGGAAGACACTTGTCAAGGTTTTTCAGAGAAAAACTTACTGCCATTCAGCGCAATAAATGAAAGTTTTATAGCACAAGGTCTGGACTATATATTAGCCATTCTGTTCGATGACATTCTGCCTTCTCTTAGAAAAGTTCATTCTATCGCATCCCACATATATTCCGCTGCAAGAAACTTGACATGATGCAGTTTGATTGGTTGTTCAAAAACAAATTTTCTATCATTCAAGTAGTCTTGACAGGAGTGAAGTAAATGAAAGTTTGCTGCAACAATTTTTATCCATTGACCGGGCTTGTGTGGAGTTTGTTAGTTTGTGTATGAAGTCAAATACTCGTTTGTCCTGCAGAAAATCTTTACAAAAATTCCCGGCGAAGTAGAACATCACTACAATGCTTTGAAATCCCCTAAACAAGGTCTTCACTTTGCATATTGAATGATTGAAATAGGCTTGAACAAACTCTAGGACACAAGGCCTATTCTTACCAAGATCATTGTCGTACCCTTACTAATGATTTCCTGACTTTTTTTTTGGAAAATAGCTTGATTGCTGTAGCCACTCAGAGTAGACATATTTTATTTCATAAAATGGTCAGAAAATATTTTGACAAAGAAAAAATAGCGCATTTTTGTTTATATCTTTCTTTTGAATGATAAAAAAAATCTTAAAAAAAAGCCATGATAATACATAGTTCATAATAAGCTTGCAAAAAACATATATTAGTTCAATTAAATTTTTGAAACTAATAATTATTTTTCAAAAACGTGTGGAAAAAACAGTATACAATATTGTTAGTCAAAAGAAAAGGTCTAACAAGAAAAATTTACAAATTTGAATGCATAACCTCTTAGAAAATGAACTCTCATTTGGCATTGGTAACTTTCTGTATTCGACCTTGTATTGATTTCACTGAATTTTGGAAGATTTACGTTGAAATGTCATACCAAAGGCTTTTGACCTCAGCAATTGTCTCCTCGTGCGTCCTTTTGTCAAACATGGACTTCTTTTTCTGTTTATATAAGCCCACATATTCTCAACTAGCTGTGCCCACGACATCGTACGCGTGTTATTCGAAATATGTTTATTATAGCATGTATTTTGTTATCTTTTTTCTTAATTATCAGATGTTTCATGTTGCCACGCAGCAAAAGATCAAAACATTCGAAAATCAGCAACAGAAGTAAAGATATGAATAATTTTTTTATTCAGTAGGTCGAATTCGATAAAATAAACGCTAAAGCTTGCTACAATACACTAATCAAAACCGCATTCTAATACGTTAAGCTGTTTCTGAGATTACCTTGCACAGACACGAAAAGGCTTACGATTTTATATATATATAGATTAAATTCCGGGGAATGAAATTAGAGAAAGAAGTCAGAGCACGTTGTGCTTCCTTCAGCATTCATTTCAGACTAAATCATATCAACTAAGATTTCACCTGTTTAGCCACGCAATCATAAACAATATAGGCATTGACTGTGCTGCCGAGGTACCGCTTATTGTCAAGCGCAACTGCAGTTATGCTTATCTTCACATGCTACTGCAGTACCGCTTGTACCCAGGTGCGGAAAAGTGGATGTTAACTTATACTAGCTGTGCCCACGACTTCGTACGCGTGGTTCGGTTTAGTAGGTCGATTTCGATAAAATAAATGCTAAATGTTACACGAAGCTTGCTACAATATACCAGTCATACCGCATTCAAATAGGTTGAGCCGTTTCTGAGATTAGCGTGTACAGACAAAAAAAGCATACGATTTTATATATACATCGATATACATATATAGATAGATAACATTTAAGTCGGGGATTCATTCCAATATATTTACTTTCAATTCGCTTAGACGAATTGGTAATTAGTAAGACAACCGAAAGAGAAGACCTTTTTATTGTAAGGAAATTTAAAGTCAACCGCAAAATTTGCAATAAACCGTAGAAAATCGCAATTTGTGAAAAAATCTATTAAAAGAAGCAGGTTTTGCTATCTATACAAGCCAGACCAATGCCACAAATTTCACGAAAAAAAAACAAGCTGAAACGTTTGCTAAAATACTAAGTAGTTCTTTCTAACATTGCCTGATTAGCAGTATCACCTTGTTTTGGTGGATGTATGTACAAATGTATGTACCTCTCAGTTTCTGTAACTTCTTTTTCGTCTGACATTGATAATTTACAATTGAAATAGCATTTCTTGCTCTTTAAGTTCAAGTCACAACAACAATAACAATATTAAGACACAATCTTCAATGACTGCATCAAGAAGAAAAACTAAAGGAAACTAAATAGGCACCCATTTCTATTGCTAAAGATTACAAAGTCACCAGAATCAGAATAGTTCATACTCTGAATTCACAATTGCCTGCTTTTTTTATACTCGTATCTTCAAAAATATAAAAAATACTAAAACACAAAATTGTCGCATCGAATCTGATTTAAAACTAGAAATTGGAGCAGACGAAGGGCAGTACAAACAACAACAACAACAACATCATCAGACAGAAGCACTCCAAATCTCTTTATGTTGCTGTAAATGCTGATGTTGGTTGTACTACTGCAGGATATGCCAAAGTGGCTGGCTGGTTGCTGTTATGCCGAGTTCCAATAGTAGTCGCGATTCATTGTTGTTCTTGTTGCTGCATTCAATTGATGTAGAATGTGAAAAGAAGTCAAGAATACCAATTTGAGGGTCTAGTTTTTTGTGGTCTTATCTTCTTGAGAGATTCTTTCTATCTTTAAGTTTTTTTTTAGTTTTATTTTCCTTGCAATGGGGGTCTCCTACTCTCTCTTCAATTCCACTCATTCAAGTTATCTCCAATTTGAAAATAGCATAATATTTTTTTGTCTTTTATTTTCCTCTTATTTGATTTTCCTAGACGAAGACAATTGCTCCACTTGAATTGCTCTAACCCTTAACCATTGTCTACTTAGTATTTTGTCTCTTGAATCATCAATTTTTTGTGGATTTTTTCGGAAAACCATCTACAATCTTGATATTGTATATTGGATACAAGATTCATGTTAGTTTGATGTGGCGTCACCCTTTCCCTCATTTTAAGGAATGGACATGATTTGTATGGCATACAAATCATTTTGATCGACGAAATCTTGCATCATTTGTTTTCACGCTTCCGCTTCCTAAGATTTAATGATGATGATGATGATGAAGGTACCAAAGTAGAATTTTAAAAAGAACTAAGGAGCTTTTTTTTCGCATTTCTTTCAATATTCTTTGATAGTATTGTTGTTATCCTTAAAAATCAGTAACTGCAACTGATTTGTTTTGCTTTGTTTTAACATTTCCGGTTCTTGTATTCCTTTAACGGATCACTGACCACTGACTGACTTCTACTTCTTCTTCATACAATACCGTACAACATACTCATATACCTTTGGCCATATTTAAGATGCTTCACATGCCGACTTCGTATTTGAATTCCCAAGAGGCGCCAAATGGTATTCTAAAGCAATGCTCGACTTCATCTTCATCATCCCTTTTCAGTTTAAACTTCATTTACTTCCTTTTCAGGATGTGTTTGCTGCCTTTCATTTGCTTTAAGGTGCAAGAATTCCGGTCGAAGGAAAAACTTATGTTCGTTCGCTTTCGCTCGACAAGACACAGATGGACAGAAAGACATACATTTTTTGCTGGCTGGCATTTTACCCAGCGGCATAAATATGTATGTCCATGATCCTTGCTCGTCTGTTTGCTTTTTTAGTGTGATTCCTTTTAAGGAAAAGAAAAAGAAAACAAAATAAAACTTTCTTCATCGTTGCTTGTTGTTTTTTATGAACTTACGAGTACAAAAATTATTAAAAATGTATGCTGTTGAATTCCTTTTGTGTGTTGCCATTTTCCAAATGAAAATTTAAACAGTTTCTCATAACAGAAGTCAAGTGCTCCTATACTATTTACTTACCACCTTCATTCCTTTCTTCCTACTCACTTCATCGCGCTGTACGATTGTTTGTAATAAAATGTTGTGCATAGTTAAAAGCAACAAAGTATTTAATTGTGAAAAAAGCGTAAAATGATGAAATAAATGGAAGAGTATTGGAGCTGTAGAGCTATGGAGCAATCAGGGGGACGAATGAAGTGTTGGACGAACTGAATGAACGAAAATGAATTGAATTGAGTTTAAGTGGTCCAAGCCTGTCACTCACTCTTAAGCTCTCTTCTGTCTTTCTCCATTCTCCCCATCCAGATTTCTTTACTTACTCGATTAAATAGAGACGACGACGACAACGGAGGAGGGGTAGATGATACTCAAAAGCAACAGAACAACAGCAACAACAACAATAACATTAACAACAAATGGTGACAATTTTATGAACTCAAAAAAACACTTGATGCGACACTCTTCACCATTCAATTCAGTTGCCAAACATACACTTTCCACTCGGTTGCGCGGCTGCTGTATGGAACCTGAATCCATAGAATAGAATAGTATAGTAAAGTATAGTCAAAGTATTCGGCTTCAGCTCAATTGCGGTACTGTCGAGTGTCGTCTGAATGGTTGTTTGGTTGGATGAATGAAGACCGACCAGCCGACCAACCGACAGACCGGTATTGGAGGTGGTGGCGCATCCAAAAGTCGAAATGCCGATGGGCGACAAAGCGCTACGCAATAAACGAAATTATGATGCTAAATTGAGCGAGGCACGGCACGGCAGCATAGGAGAACCGAAGTAGAAGAAGAACATAACAAAACGAAACGGAAGAAGAATGATTTTCAAAGGGGTGTTGGTGGTATTGGTGTTAGCGATAATGTCAAAGAGCTACACAATGCAGAGGGCGACGGTGAAATCGGTCATAGTTGAAAATGCCGACAGGGGTAATTTTGTTGTCGTCGTCGTCATCATCATCATCATCATCATGATAGTCGTGAAGTGAGCACACGCCCCCCTCTTCATGGCTGTTTAGTACATTAAACGCGTTGATAGTATCAAATTGAAGTAGGCAGAAAAGAGAAAAAGGAAGGGGTTGCTGTAGCTATGCAACCATATCAGCAACAGTCACTGCCAGGCTCTCGGCACCCGGTTCTCTGGCATCAACATAACCAACATAACAATAAAAGTCATAATAATAGAAAATACGGAAATAATTTTGGTGGTCTGAATGAATGAATGACTGAATGAAACGAAATGAAATGAAAGTGAGTGCTGTTGCTCGACTCACGTAATGGGGGAAGTTTAACTGAACTAAACTAAACTCAACTGAACTGAATGGAGCTAAGCTTCTGGGCTGATGTTCATGAATGAGTAGCGGAAGGATTGGCAGAGTCTATGACTGGCAGAACCATGAAGAAAGGGTTGTATGTACTGTATTTGGTGTTATTGTCGGTGAATTTAGCTTCACACGTTTTATGAGGTCTGATGAAAGAAACTCTATGACTAGCATTCATAGTCGTCGTTTGGATATAATAAAATAATGAAATAAAAATAACCATGCAATGGGATCCATGCTATGTTACCGAGAACGGAAGATGAAAATTAAGAAATTAGCGTTTGTACGACGGCCAAGACATGGGGAGAAGGTAGAAGAGTTCAACTCACGTAGATTCAGAGACGAAATATGTGGCTGAGAGAGGGCAGGATGGCAGTAAAGGCAGAACTCAACGTTTTAACTTAATTATGCAATTTACGCTGCACTAGCAAAATGTCAAACAAAGCAAAGTAAAGAATGGTATGGTATAGATCAGCAGGGGTTAGGGTGCTTGGGCGTTTTGGATTGTATGGGATTGGATTGCAGGGCCTTGGAGGCATATTAAAATTGCATCGCTACGCAGCAGAAATCAACCGCAAATCAAGCTGAAGCCAAGTCGGCTTAGGTTGTATGTTGGTAGGTATGTGGCTTAAATGAGGCGCGAAGCAAAACCAAAGGCAAAGTCAAATGCTAAAAGCAAAAGAGAATAGCATCAGAGTAGAAGGAGAAGGCGGAGAGATGGTAGAAGGTTACGACGGTAGCAAAGCACAAGTAATCCTTTAACCACAAAGCAATTATGCAGCAATGGCACACACACACAGCAGGCTGACGCAGTAGCAACCGTCGCAAGTTGCTTGCAACTAGTTTAAAGGTTCAAATGAGTCAAGTGATTAGGAAAGTCATGGAGGGGGCAAAAAAAAAAGACATATTGGTGGAACGTTAGCTAAGCAAGGCGACATCTTGTCAGCAATTGAAAAATTGCATGCCACCGAATGAACCAAGGAAAGAAACAATAAAACAACAGAGCACATTTCACTCTTAGACAAGCAAGAAGACAATAGTGACAATATGGGCAAAGAGTGGTTCAGGAGAGAAGAGTTGTCGTCGTCGCTTTCGTACGTGCAAATTACTTGAATGCGCGCATTTAAGCCCTTTTTCGACCGAAACATTTAACCATGGTTGAGTCGGCTTGGGTCGACTTATGTGCGACTTAAATGGCTTTACTGTGTAGTCCATGGCATAGCACAAGTCCTTATGGCCAACAAACTAACCAACCAACCAAACAGCTAGCCACTCAGCCAATCTACCAACGAGCGTACCAAGTGCTAGTTCAAAGTCCAGCTGTGTCTATTTACAGACGCAAGTAAGTACATAAATGGTACGTTTCTTATGTCCTGGTTCCTTTACTATTTTTTTCCTTTCGGTTTGTTGTTACTCTTCTCACCCAAACTGTGTACCATGTGGCCGTGGCATGTCGTAGCCTTTTAATAGGATCCGGGTCGTTTGGCCTTTGTGCCGTGTTCTCGTCGTATATTTGTTTTGCCTTGGGACGATTTACATACATTTTTACTTTGCATTGCGAATGCGGTGGGGGATGAGATGAATTGTTTTTGTTATGTGAATGGCATTCATTCATAAAAACAGGCAATTTGGGGTGACCAATGCGCACAGAACAATGTATGCATTATAGTAGTACTACATACATATATGTATGCCCTTGGAAAGTTGTCAGTTAGTGACAGTGGGTGGATGGGAAGGCACAGAGGCAAACTGAATTGACTTGGGCTGCTCATTTTTACGAGCGCCTATTTGGTCCGTTGCTGGGTTGGTATGCTATTTTTGCTAGTTGGTTGGTTGTTCATTTCTTTTTTGTTCTTAGTTTTCCTTGGTTTCTTTTGTTTCTTCTCATTCATGCAACAAGTCTGGCCACCTTAGACTACATCATCATAGATATGGTTGTCGTTGTCGTTGTCGTCGTCATCATCATCGTGGTGTGCAAATATAAACGATGTCTAGTCGTCTTGTCTGCTGCGGTGTGCCTTTATTACAGTTTAACGATGGCGGCAATGGCTAAGGCATGTAGTTTTTTTTTTATTTTGAAATTTGGTTACTCAGGAGGGTCCAAAGGTAGAGAAAGAGCGAGGGACTTCACTCAATGTACAATATACATATGAGTGCAAAAAGAAACTTTAACGATATTGTGCCACATCCCTCGTCTTTGTCGTTCGCTACTTTATCGTTGTCCTCCGTACACAAATATGTGTGTTTGTCTTTCGTATAGCCTGGCATGTGTTTACTTTTCCATTGCTGCCTTCTCCTTCTCCTTCTCCTTGTACCCCTCCTCCTGCTCTTTTCATCACCTTTCACCCTTGTTTCTCTTGATTTTAGCATAACAGCCGGCAACTTGTAACTTGAGCTTCGACGAAATACGAAAAAAGAAAAAGTAAAAGATACAAAAACCCAACCGGTTGCTGCTTACGTTTGTTTGTTTCAGATGAATGCTCGAATGCTTGAATGCTCAACTGGCTGCCAGCCTCCTCTTGTTTCGCATATGTGTGTATCTGTGTGTATGAGTATCTGTGTGTTTATGCGGTTTGACAGTAGACAGGCGTGTGCAGTTAATTGTAATTCCTCTTTACTTTATTAAACACCTTTTTCTGGTAATTCTCTTATTTTTAGCGCACACAAGCGGAGCCCACGCAAAAAATTAAACTCGCACACAAACACACACACACACATACTGTCTCACCTTAATGGTGAAAGGGGAGAACAAAAGAAGAAGAAAGAATCCCACACAAAGAAAGACATTAAAAAAGAACCGCAATACACAAAGCTGCAATAAAAGCAACAAAAAAAAAAAAAAAACAGTAACAAGTATAAGAACAAGTACAACAAATTTTACTTGGGCAAAACGATTGCAAGTCTAAGGTGAGTCAGAGTGGGACTCAGAGAAGGAGGAATGATAGATCAAGTGCGCGCTCGTAAAAACATAGCAAAAAAGAAGGAGAATACCGACAGAATACCACAAAAGAAAATAAATACTCGTACTACAACCAATAATAAAAACAAAAACACGAATACTTAAAAAATTCAATAGACCAGTGGTTCTCAAACTCAAGAAGTTCGTGGACATCCTCTTCAACATATGTACATTATTTTTGCAGATCTCCTTTGGGAGAACTTGTTATGCACGAACTGCATTTTACACCGTTTCTTAAAACTTACAATTTCTCGTCCAATAAATTCATAGGTCAGGAGCCTCATGATGTTTATAGAGTCCAAAATTGTTTGGACAAAGTTTATGCTTTGTTGGGATATGTGTAAGATATTAGATCAGTTTATTAGATTATTTTTATAAGGGAGATGTTCAGTGTCAAGTTAAAGGTCTACTGTAATGCCTGTGTTTGTTCTTAAGTGAAGGAGTTTTCAGCTAAGACATACTTCACATTAGAATTTATACACTTTGAAAGAATCCCATCAATTAGAATGTATTTCTTAAGGTTAGGTTAGGTTATTCAGGCCGTTCGCGATTGTTTGCGAGCTCACCCAGAAGCCTTAAGGCCCATTGTAAAGCCTAATCAAATGTAAAAGGGTATGGTGATTGTGAGGAGTGGAAGTAATCCAAAGTTAATCCCAGGACTACAGTCTAAGAATCGCTGTATTAGACAATGAATGACTAAGAAAAATGAGAAGGAAAAGGTAGCAAGCAATCAGATGAAGAAGTGGAAGAAGACACTCCAATTCGTTGCGTGCCAGAAGATTACAAATTTTTGAAGAAACAACATGAAGAAGTATCTGAAGTAGCAGCGCAAAGTCATTGTAAATGCAACAGTAACAACAATAACAATAACTACACCAAATAAAACACTTGACAACAACAATGGCAAATAACAACAACAAAAGCAAACACCATAAGTAAAAGAAAATGAAATAAAAACAAAAGGAAAGAAAAGAAAAAGCGACTACAAGAAAAAATTCCGGACATTTTTAAGAGTCAACATGTGTAAGCAGGATTTCTTCATGTTCTTTAGTTCTTTATGGTTTTGTTTTTTTTTTCGTTTGTTTGTTACTCATTGCAAAGAGTATCTTCTTCTTGAATTTGCCACTTTTCCCCCCTCTTCATACACACTATATACACACACAAACACATACTTGTCAATATTCATTCATATATCATTTATCGTATATGTACATAGTACTATGTAGTACGTTAGTATAGTATGTGAATTTGTGTATACTCGTATATGGTAGTACTAGAATATAGGGAAGTCTAATGTTATTTGGTTTGAAGTGCCAAATTGAAATTCCAAAATTAAGTAATTTTCCCCAAAGGCAATTTTCGGGAAATGGACACAAGAAGTTGGTTGTTTGTTTGTGTTATTTAACGACAACAACAACAATAGAAACAAGAGCAATAAAATCACAGCTGGGAAAAGAAAAACCTATAAAAAAAGTAAGTTATAGTATGATAGGCAGGCAGTCAGGCAGGCACGCATCCAGGCAACCAACCCAATAACTAACCAAGCAAAGAAGGCCCAAATGGAACTTATAATATGTTATTCACTCGTACAAAAACTGGTGATTTCCTTTTTTTATTCTTCTTTTCTATTTTCGGTCAATTCGTTTGCTGATGAAGTAGCAAAAACATTCAGTTTCTTCTCTAGATTGGTTTTGGAAAGTAAGCAAGGAATGTTCAATTTGAGAAGATATGTGTAAGAGTCATAACACAACTTGAATTTTTTTTTTCTTTTGTAATATTTTTGTGTAAAAGTATTGACCAAGGTATTATAGTAGGATTTTGGATTTTGTGTAAATGATTCACGTATTCGAGTTTGTTTCTTTAGAATTTTAAAGTTTTTTAACGATTTTACTTTACTTTATTTTTTATTTTTTTAATTTTTGTGAAAGAAGGAAGTATCTATGATTTGAAATTTGAAACGTTTTCTAGTTTTATAGTTTTATCACTTCAGTGTGATGTTTGTATGTACATATGTATGTATATCTACATGTATTGGACTAAACAGCAATTCACAGGAGTCGATATGGGCATAATTGTCTAACTGCGTTTAGTACTAATCCAATAAGAGGTGTTATTTTGAATAGCCCGCTATTTCTGTAGATGTCACTTTTGAAGCTGAAATTTTTTGACATTTGACAAGTAGAAACTATGCCATTAATAAAAATGGAACGATACATGCTTCAACAATCCATTAAAATTATTAAAATTCACTATAATAATGGTGAAAATTTGGCAGAGACGCTTCGTACAACTAGAACATTTTTGGGTCGTCGTGAAGCACCTTGTCGGACAGCAATACAGAAATTTGTGGAAAAATTCGAGCTGTTAGGACAAGTTGGTTATGTGAAGAATAAAACCCGTGCACGTCGCTCAAGAACAACTGAGAATATTGCTGCTGTAGCCCAAAGTGTTGAAGAAAACACAGGTATGTCCATTCCTCATCGTTCTTTGGAATTGGGCATTCCACAAACGTCATTACACCGTATTTTGCATAAAGACTTGGGTCTTAAGGCTTATAAAGTTCAGTTAACACAAGAACTCAAGCCGGCCGATCAGCAACAACGTCGTGTTCTTGAAATGCATAGAAATGATCCGGAATTCCATCGAAAAATCATCTTGACTGATGAGTTAGACCAAGAGTTATTGTTGAAAAGCCTCTCCATCCTCAACGTGTGACTGTTTGGTGCGGTTTATGGTCCGGCGGGGTTATTGTACCTTACTTTATCGAAAATGAGGCTGGAGCAACAGTTATGGTGAATGGATTGCGCTATCGAGAGATGATTAATGATTTTTTATGGCTGGAATTGGATGGTATTGATCTGCACAACGTTTACTTTCGCGCTACGTGCGACACAACCAACGAAATCATTGATCTTTTACGGGAAAAGTTTCTGGACCGTGTTATCTCTCGAAGAGATGATCACAATTGGCCACCGAGGTCTTGTGATTTAACACCTTGCGAATTCTTCCTTTGGGAAGAAGATAATGTCTACGCCAACAGCCCAGCGTCGATTCAAGATCTCAAAGATGGAGGTCGTGAGGCTATCGAGGACATAGGGCAGCCACTTTGCGATTTGGTTTGGATATGGTCCTGTAAGCGTGGTCGTGGTGGCCATTTGGCTGATATTGTTTTTCATTATTAACGGCATACCTTCCTCTTTATAATGAAATAAACATCCGATCATTTATCTCAAAAAATGCCTTTTTTCTTTGAATATCAAAATAACACCTCTTATTGGAATACCCTGTATGTTATATATAAACCGTCCAATCAAAACCGTAACAAAATCTATTGCGTGGTTTAGAAGTTCTGCGTATCGGAACAAACAGGCATTTTGACTTTGCTTTATACTATGTAATGATAATGGTGATGTATGTTTTCGTATATGAAAACCAAAGAAACTCTTAATTCAATAATTGCGAAAAAAAACTACATTCAAATTGAGCTAGGTTCGCACCTGCGTTGAACTATGAAACGAGTCTTCTAAAACCAAACAAGTGGCTTTAAAAATAAAAGGAATTTTATACAAACATCCTGTCTATAATAGAATCCACTAAACTCTAAATTGACCAGATAATTATTTTTATTAGAACTAAAATTATAATTATAAATTACTCTAGATACCCCAGCAGACGTTGTTCTGTTCCTCCTTCGCAAACATTAATTGGATACTGATTGGTTAGATGCAACATTTGTATAATCAATTGTCATCAAATATTTTAAAAAATCCTCTTTATTCGTTAAAATTAGCTTGCAGCCACTTGATTTTAATTGAGTAAATGCAGGTTCCCCTGGTTTTTATTTTTATACACAGCACATAACTACTGCTAAATACATGACCAATGTCTCTTTATAAAATTATTTAAATCAGTTGAGCTCTTCACGAGTTTTTACCAAGACTAAGACAAAGCAATTGATTTCTATACATGTACTTATATATATGACGTACATATCTACAATTTGAAGAAATTATAAACATATTCTATTCACAAAGTTGATTAACAAAGGATTTCCATCCGTGTCTATTGCGTGCTAATGCGCGAAGTTCGCTCATAGATTTTCTTGTCACAGCTGCAACAGTTCGTTTCCACGTCAATATCGGTCTTCCTCTGAGACCTCGTCCCTTGAGGGATCCATTCCAATATGGCATGGGGTATTTCGACGTATAGTTGTCATAAAAGCCGCTTTACTATACCCCGGGTCCAATCTTGGATTTATGGGATGTCTCTTAAGGGGCACAGCAGCTGAGCCAAATGTACACCTCATACAGAAGATGCAGAACTCTGACCTTTGTCAGATAATTAACGCTCCTTGGTAAGTTCCACGGACCTGAGAATCCTCTCTGTTCGTGAGCAGATTAATTTGCACACAAGCCGGTTTAATGACTTGCTAAAGTCTCATGCCAATAGGCTACTTAGCTTTTGCTTTGGCTATAAATACCTCCAGGAGAAGGCTCTAGCGCTTTCACCCTGATGATGACGTCAAAATCGGAGGCTGATTTTTGTTCAATAAATGTAAAAAACCATACCCTGGTTCAACCTGGACTACTTATTGATTTGTCCACTTTACAAATTTAATCTTGTGAACTCAAAGTAATTACAGGAGATAAGAATATTTATTATAAAATGGATATAAATAATAAGATTACGGATGCCATAAAAATTTATCTTTTAAATTTAAATTTTGCTTGCAATATTTTCTAAATGAAGCTAATAGATTTTTTGAACAACTTTATTTATCCAAAATGATTCCATTTGGCCTATGATTTCTATTTTAAGGATTATTTTCTCTTTAGTTTTTCTTATTTTATTGCATTTTTGTTTTTCATATTCAATATCCTTCGTATTGACCAAGAAAAAGTACTAGTATGTAGAACTGTATGTAGTAAAGTCGAAAGCAATGGAGAAATAAAATTAAATAAATAAGAGAAAAATCTACACATCTGTTGAAAATGATTCGAAATATTGTGTATTGTATTTTTTATTGTTTATTTGTTTTTCGTTGGTCTTTTGGTCCTTTTATGTTTTTATTTAGCGCAAATAACATGTGTTGTCTTCATACATTCAATACATTCTATCCTTATTTTTCTCTCTCTCTCTTATTGTAACTTTTTTAAACTTGTGTATGTGTGTGTGTGGGTGTCAATAGATGTGTTTGTGTATGTGTGTGTTCACATTTGTGCATTTGTGCGTAAAGAATAAATTTAGCAAATAAATAAGCTCAATAATCCTTTTCAATACAATGAATTGAATTTCATTTCGTTTCATTTCGTTTTGTGTTCTGTTTGTTGCCTTTTGTGTTGGTCATCATCGCCAATTGTGGACTTTGCATGCTTTGCATTTCCGTTCAGTTCAGTTTTGTTCTCTTCTGTCCAGTCCGGTTCATTCAGACAAAAATACACAAGCTAAGGATGCCAATTTGTTGTAAAACGCCCACATATGCATGCTCTCATTTGTCCTTTTCTTCCGTCTTGTTTTTGTTGCCTTTGGTAACTGTTCAACGCCCAAACACTTTGCTTTTCTCCCCCATATTTTCCTGGTTCCTGGTTTCTAGCTTTGTATTTTTTGTTTTCCTTTTTGGCGCCTTTTTCAGCTTTGTTAATGCTTGATTTGCATTTCAATTCAAATCAAATTTGCCTCATGCTAAGCAAGAGAAGTGCCCCTTATGTTGTATGGGCAGAGAAAGTCCTTCTAGTGTGAGTGTGTGTGTGTGTCTGAGTATTAAATTACGTTCTCTTATTCGTGGTCACTAGTAGTGGCGTTTTTATTGAAATTTTATTTTTCAAAGAGCTTTAAAACAGAGTGATCAATATTTGTTGCATACATTTTGCGGCATTAGACCACACAGAGACTCAGAGAACAGAATGACTAAGTTAGTGATGGATAGAGTAGGTGAAAAGTGAAGTGAAGTGAAGCAGGAAGCACATCTGCTGAAGTTTGAAATCAATTTATTTATATTGAGTTAGTATCAAAAACTGTTAACCTTCGACTATCATCAAGGAATCTCCCCCATCTTCATCACCACCATGTGTTGACTGTCTGATTGTTCTGTCTGTCTATCTCTCATTGTTGGTTTATTTATTTATTTGTATAGCCATTGGCGCTCCCTATATCTACACTCACACTACACACACTAGCTCACACACTCACATATCCTTGGTTATTATTGTATGTAGTAGTTGTTATTGTTATTCGACATTGATATCCAATTGCAATGTCAGCTCAAATATCATATACAAACATCCCATCCTCCATCCATAGATCCATCCATCCAATCATCCACTTATGACACCCCAAAACTGTCTGTGTATGTTTTTACCAGCACATTACTACACTCTTCTTTCTTAGTCTTCTTTAACACCCGCAATTGCTCCTCACTTCAATGTGCCCTTCATTGTCGCGAACACTCGTTCACATTACTTATTTGTTAAATTAAAAGCTTCATTGCTTTCCAGTTGTTTTCGCATTTGGCTTTAGCTTCTGCTCCATCTCTTTGTCCGGATTTAGTTTCAATTTTAGATGCTTTTTGCTTTGTTGCTTCAGACTTTCAATTAGTTTTATTAGGGGTTTCAAGTGTTTCAAGCAAAGCCAAGCAAAGAGGAGCAAAGCCAACCAACCCAACGAAGAACCAATCAACTCAAGTCAAACAAAGTCAACTTGGCAAAGGCCAACAAAACAATAAGACGAAAGAACATGTAGTACAAAAATAAGAACAAAAATTTGAAAAGGGCAAACGCATCAAGTTCTTCATCGTCTTCATAACCATCATACTTATAGTAATCATTATCATCATCATCATCGCGATTATACCCATCATAATGATTGCATTCATAAGCATTGTTTTTGTTATTATTATTATTTGTGTTAGGGTTGCCAATGCCAATTTAATTGTTTGAACAACATGAAATTTTAAAGCGCGAATGGATTCCCTTTGATAAGTCTGGCGCCTATATAAGCAGTGGCGTGTTTTCACAAGTGAGGGCCTTGGGCAAAGTAGAATTTTGGGCCTCCTAACTCAAAGCAAATGATTGTTACATTGAATAATTGTCACATTGAATTTCAGAATCAATGTATCCAGGGCCGAATTCAGAGTTGTGTGGCCCGGGGCAATGAAGAAAGTGGAGGCCCTTTCAAGGTTCAATAAAAAAAATTAAAAATGTGATAGGAGTGAAACTTCTTAAAAACAGGCAGGGAGATCATTTCAAAACAAATACAACAATACAACATTTGCATACAAAATATTCTCTCCAGTTAATTTAGCTATGTCTGTCATTTAGTTTGTTCGTCTGCCTATCCGTCTCAATGTTGCTTTTGTTTTCTTTGGCGTGTGTAATTGCTGTTGTTGTGTTTACATTTGCCGTCTCCCTCTTGACCAAAAATTAGATCAACGATCTGCGATCTTCTGTGTGTTTCTCATTCTCTTTTCTTCGTACATAAATTCGATTGTTTTTGTACAACACACAAGCTGGTTGCTTGCATGTTGTTCTTATAAACATTTTAAATACACACAATCTGCATGTTGTCATTGTATAATTGTAATCTCTTGCGTGTGTTTTTAAAGCAAAATCATTAATGATTTCTGCAAAGTCTATTTTTCGAAGCAAATCACTTTCTATACTGCGCAATGACAGATGTGCTAATCGTTTTTGCGTCATCTTCGTACGCAGTCTATTTTTGATGAGATTCATTTTAGAAAATAAGCATTCTCAGCTGCAATTGGCCACCATCAATACTTAATACATTCTTAATGTAATTGCAATATTAGGTTATGCAAGGCTACAAACTGGACCAACTCATTTCCAAGACTGATGTCAAGTTCGTCTTTGTAAATTTTGACTAACGTATCGGCTATCTTGTGCAGCTCCGATAAACTTAAATCCTTCAAATGATCACAGACTACGTCATAAGCTCGACTTATGTCACTCTGGGATGCTGAAAGTTGGTCAATTACTGTTATAAAACTTCCTACTCGAAATTTTTCCTTGGGTGACAGCTGGGGTTCTGAGGATTTCGCATAATCCAGTAGATTGAGTCTAATATTTTTTGATCTAGAGCATGCTTCAATATATTTGTCAGTATCTGATAATTTTTGCGCTGTTTTTTCTGACCAAAATTGTAAATCGCTCGGAAGTCGCTGTAAAAAAATACGTAGAAGTTTTTGATGAAATCGAAAAAGTGAACAGCGCAAGCACAACTAAGTTTAGAGAGTGGCCACAACAAAGAATGGACACGGAGAACTTTATTATGTATAATACAACTTTTTGATCCAATGTTTGTGGAGGCCCTAAATATGTGGCCGTAAATCCAATCCTGAATGTATCTGACAATGAAACACTAGTCCCTGGTAATTCAAGAATGGAGCAGATTTCAGTTTCTTCTTTTTCGCCCTTGTCTCCAGGTTGGGCTCTCAAATTGCGCCTTTGTACTTCTATAAGCCACCTACCATGATTGTTTCTTCGAGAAAGAAATTCAGTTGTATTTCATTTATTAATTCATTCATTCATTTATTTATTGAATGTGTTCATGTTTTCCAATTTGTTTCACATTTTTATTAATTTTTATTGGATCTCCAACCTCCCTCCCTCTCTCCCTTCATTGTTGTTTAAGATATTGTAAACATGTTCAATGAAGCATCTCGTTTAAAAACTTTGCCTGATTCAAACTCTCAATCTTTGCTTTGTGGTTAAAAAAAAAATTGAAATAAAAACTTACAAAAATGTCGGTATTTCAGTGGTTGTTGCTGTTGCTGATTCATGCTACTGGTCAATAGTAGTACTTAGTAAGTAAAAAGTACCTAAGAAAAACTTTGAACTTATCCCAAGTGAAGTTAACGCCAAATGATTATTGAAAAGTCAGCAAGAGAGTAGTTAGTTAGTACTATTATCCTAAGTCTTAAGTTGAGTTGGGTTCTTGTGTCTTGAGTCTAAGACAGGGACAGAGAGTTTTTGGACTTGATTCGACACAGTCCTGTCTGAATTCAAGCATGAATTACCTACCGTTGTCAATGCTTATGCCACGGTCCAGCGAAGAGATGAGATGAGAAAGTTTCTTTATTTTTTACTTTTTCTACAAAAAATTTTTCAAGCATTTCTTTCTAACACATTTTTTCCTCTACTTTTTTTCATCCTTTCTTTCTATGCTGCCGCCGCCGCCGCTTTTAGTTGGAAAAATACTCTGAGAATGACGAGTGCTGAACGAGTTTTTTTCTGAATGGAAACTACTAAAGTAAAAAACTGAAGTGTAAAAGAAAAATGAAATAAGAATAAGAAGCAATAAAATGTGAAAAACTCTTCAAGAAAACAAGTGCAAAAAGAATTTAAAAAACACAAAAATATTGTTGAAAAGTGAAATAGAAAAAATATAAAAAAAATTGTCGTGTATATATAAAGATTCCTAAAAAACAAAAGTAACTAATAAGAATAAGATAAAGGAATAGTAGAAGGAGAAGGAGAAAAATTGCAACTGTTTCTATTTTCTTTGTTTTGTTTTTCGTTTTAAGTTCATGTTCTACTTGCAACTGCAACACGCTGCAAGCAGATTGTCAAAAACTTGTCAAACCAGAACAAAAGCTTCGAGTGGTAAAGACGACGACAACGACGACGTCGACAACATAAAACAAGAAAAATAGTACAAGAACAAGTTCTAAAAACAAAGACGGTAAACTAGTGAAAATAACAAAAGGAGATCAAAAAGAAGTAGAAGCAGAAGAAGAAGCTGAAGGAGTAAAAGGTGGAACGAGCACAAGTGGCCCAAAACTAATCTGACAGATCCTTCAGAGTCCCACTAAAACAACCTCTAAGACAAAGACTAAGTGGTAAGGACAAAATTATAAGAGGAGAAGGATTGCACAGCATTGTACCGTAACCGTAAACGTAATCAAGTCAAGAGTCGCGCTTACGCGAGTGTATCCTGCAGCGTTTTAAGCAAATATTATAGTATATTCACCATCAATGCATCGACCTTCCCACAAAAAAGGAACTTACTCTTAAAAGCCATTTTGAAACTGTCACATGGGAATTCAATGCTGCAACGCTATATGAAATTGAAGGAATTGTGAAAGGAAGGATAAGGAAGGGAAGAGCAAAAACTTTGAATGCCTCGAAACAATAACAATGAAGGATTACGATATGCGGCCATGTAGATAATGCCAGAGGACACAACGAAACGAAACGAGACGCCACAAACAGACAAAGTGAATAAATAAAAGACAAGAGCAAACGTAGGGAAGAAGGGAAGGAGAAAAGTAAATAGTAAAAGTAGTAGCAGAAGCATCAGAGTCGCTGAATTGAATAAATAGCAAAAGGACGAACGAAACCAACCAACACAATAAGGACAACGGAGTGGAACGTAGACAAAGTTTTTGCACAAAAAAAAAAAAACAAAAAAACAAAGTGAATGCAAAAGGAACAACTGTGAACAGCGAAAAGAGCAGCGCCGCATGTCAACAGCTGATGTGGACAAGGACACTCGTCTACAGCAACAGCAACAGCAGTAGCAGAAGGAGCAACATTTAGTTAAGTTTAGTTTACTTAGAGCAAAACGATTTGACAGGCAAAGGACGATAACGAACAAGTGAACAAGGAGCATCATAAGAAACTAAAGGAAAAAAAGGGGAAGAGAGAGAGAGAGAGAGGAAGTAAGAGGAAGGTAGATACGACTACCAAAAGTTTTTGTTATCAGTGGAAACAGAAGGCAAAAAGAGGAGGAGCTGGGTGGCAGACAAACATACTGACACTCGAAGCACGCAACACCGTTGGGATTCCAACGAAAAGACGATGCGCAAGGCCAAAACGCTGCGTCCCGCTCAGGGAGCAGCATCAGCAGAAGCATCAACAGCAACAGAAAAACTAATGGCAACACAGTATCACACAACATCAGCAACACAACAGAACAAAGATAGAACAACAATATGGAGCAATAGCAGCATGGAACAGCAGCAAGGACAAGCCACCGCTGTGAAGATGCCATTTGAGGCAACGTCGTCAACGAAGGTCGAAATAGTAGATAGTGCGACACAACAAGAAACAATGATGCCAAATGCTGGAGTTGACAATACAACAAGCAGCAATAACAGAATAAAAGCCACACTAAGGACAACAACATCAGCAAGTACAACACCAATCCACACTAGTCGACTTGATGTAGTCAACGACAATGAACACAAACAGATGCCTGCGAATGAAGCTTCTTCCACTGTGGCAGCAACAACAGCACCACTAGGCCACAAATCAAGAGCAGAAACTGTAGCAGTAGCATCAGCTGCATCAACGACGACTGTCTCAGGCTCAGCCAAAGGAACAGAAACAGTTAGATTAACAACGACACCATCATCATCATCATCATCAACATCATTCCAGCGAGCCAACGATAAAAGAAATCTCAAAGGTATGCATGGTCAACAATCAACAGCCAGCATATCCATGTTGCATCTATTCTTCTATGCCTTGAGCATTGCTGCCCTTGGTTACTCATTGTATGCGAATGTGCGACAAACGCGCACCGAACGTCAATTGCATCAGCTACGTCAACTGGATGAACGAATAGCAATGCTAGAACTACAATTGGAAATTCAACGGCAACGACAAGAAGACCAACAGGATTCAATGGCAGCAACAACGAAAGCACAGGATGAACGAAGAATCTTTGAGACACCACAACAGCTTGCTGCTATCGCAGCATATTCATCGGATCCAGTGGCGCTTACGCTACACAGTGAATTGCATCGTTTACGAAGAGATGTCTCACAGTTGCAACTAACCAGGCGCCAACAGAGACGTCAAGCAGCTGCTGCTGCAGCAGCATCGAGTGCTGAGCTCCTGGGACCCGGTGGTGTATCAATGAATGGAGGTGGGCCAGCATGTCAATGTCAACCAGGTGAGTCGAAATTAATGATAATACGTAATCTTGTTTAGCTATTAAAAGTGACCGCTTTAAAGTGTGACCTTTAACCGCAATACGTGCGGTAAATGTGGATAAAGTAAAATGCAGTAAGAGAGCAGTGTGAGGTAGCCACAAAACTTTGTTGACCTCAAAATAATTCGCAAGCTTGTTTGGTGCGGTACACGCTCAGCAATTAGTATTGGTCCAAACCATGCACCACAAGCTAAAATACTAGAATCCTTGAGTTACCACCCATCCACCTACAAATTCACAAATTTACGAAAAGGACGCCTGTTTAGACCGCCTCCAGTTTTTGGTTTTCGGTTTTTGGTTTCCTCCACCCACTCGCATGCCAAGCAAGAATTTGTTTCTCGACTTTTGATTTTTGTCGTCGTTGTAGTCGTCGTCGTTGACGTCAATGCTGAAATTTAATTATTTGGGTTTGGCCAAAATTTATGGCAGTTTAGAGATTTCATTAATTGGAAAAGCGTTCATCGTTTACCCAAGACCCAAGACTGCTGTGACAGTGTCCCACACATTCGCATTTGTAGTACTACATAGTATTATATGTGAATATTTGGATATTTGTGAGCTGCTGTATTTGTTTTTGAAGTGAGTGCAAACTTTTTTCCATTCATTTTTCTTTTCTTTTTTTTTCTCCTTGATTTCTCTTCCCTGGTGTTCGTAGTTGTTCCAACTTTAATGTAATTTGTCTACAAGTCCTTCATGTCCTTTAGCGTACATTTTTCTGTATGTGTCGTCGCCAAACTTTGATTACTCGGGGATTAGCATCATCGTTGTCAGAATCGCACATGAATATCCGATGCGTATATTTTCTTTCCTTTGGCTTCTCTCTAGCGTCCTTTCTTCTCATCAGCCACCATCACCATTCACACGTCAATGCTCATTTTTTCTTACTTTTTCTTATTCCTAGAGTGCATGTTGTCTATACATACTATGCTATGTTATGTATATGGGTGAGAGTATTACGAACTTTGTTTTGGATTTTGCATAAATTTAGCTTAAAATACTTTTAAGAAAACTTTTACGACACTTATGGGTGTAAGGATCTTTATACACCGGAACCCACCCAACACCACCATCACTTCCAGCAAATTCTCTTCTCTTGTCTTGTCTCAAGCCAAACAAAGCCAATAAAGTATTCTTTATATTTGTTTCTGTTGCCATTTCTTGTGAAGTTTCAAGTATTAACGCAATTTGTCATGACATTTACACAATTAAAGTCAAACACACATCCCCACGCACAATCATCATTATTATCGTGTAATCCTTACAGTACATAGTATGTAGTAGCTTGATTCTCATCTTTGTCTTCTTTTATTTGGTTTTGGGTGAAAAATTGTGGACAGCTGCGTTGATTGCATTTATTTCTTAACTCTCTCTCCCTATCCTACCCAAGTTTCTCCTCGTTCATGGGCAACTAATTGTTTCTTTGGCATTAGGGTGTGGATGGCTGAGAAGTGTACTCTGGACCTCAAGGATTCTTATGCTGCAAGTGGACATTTATCTACTTGACTTGCAACAACAAGAAGCAAACAACAAAAGCTACGCAATTATTTTCCACTTTACTCTTCGGGAACCTCTATCTCAAGCTACTACAGTCCATCACTCCATCAAAGGTCCATTTGGGGTCGTTAGAAAAAACTTTTTATAATCGATGCGAACGTAGGTCAAAGTTTTATGCACACACACACACACACAAGTTTTCTTTCAAAGTCAACTTGAAAGATATAAATAAATAAATTTTTGTGTCGCATTAAATGCTTTTCGTTCCTGAGAAAAGAGGAGAGAATGAAGAAGGGACACAAATCCACAAAAAGCAGAGATAGAAGTAGAACATCAGAGATTCACAGAGAGAGAGAGAGAGAGAGAGAGAGAGAAGATGAAAAGTAATCCTTGTTGAAAGAATTGTGTTACACAATAAATCAAAGCCAGTAGAGTTGAGAAGGATTTGAGTAAAAAGCTAAATGTCAAACTCAAAACGAACGAATATCTTATTTTGGGAAATATCTTTTGGTTTTGTATTCATCGACCGAAAGACCGATAGATAGACAGACAGACTGACAGACTTATCATCATCAGTCGTACAAAGGACGAAAGGAGAATGTGCTGCATGCTAAGGAGAAGAAGAATTTCATTGACAGTTTGTATTGAAGTATTTTCAGAATTGAACATTTCTTTCTTTGAACATTTCTTATCTGAAACAACATTTTATGTTGCATGCACATAGTTGAACTAAGCTCCTCTCTCTCTATCTCTTGGATACTCTTCATCATGATGTTCGTAAGTAAGTAGATGTGTATGATGATAGTTAGTTTTCAAGTACATATTTTCTTCAAGCACAGACCATATACCACAGACAACATACCGACAGATATGATAGACTGACAAACATAGTCATGGTCATAATAAGCAGAAGATAAGCACTTTTTCTGCTTAACAGCTTTACAAAAGAATCCTTCCATTCTTTGGTTTTACTGGTTTTACATTCAATTTTTTTTTATTTAGTGTTTTTTATTTTTGGTGTAGTGTCTGTTGCATCCTTAAAATCCTGTTCGAATTGTCATCGTCATCAACTGCAAATGACATTTTTCACTTTTCGGTTATGATTTGCTCACAAACAATCGCACAATCTCACACACTCAGACAGGTCAACAAATACTTATGGGTACCTAGTAGTAGCCATTCACCCAACATATGCATGCATACAAATCCAATGGTCAAACCAATGAATGACCCAAGGGGGTTACTAGTATATGATGATTTTATTCTCTCCCTCAACCTTTAATGCTTGAATGCTTGTATAAGTGAATGTGAGTCAATGAGTGAGTGAACTAACGAACGAGTGGACAAAGCAACACCCTAAAAGAACAGAGAAACCTTCAATTTATCATATCCAGTGTACTGCTATCCAAAATCCACTTAAGTTAGCTAGAGAATCAAGGCTGGACCCACTTTCTCTCTCTCTCTAACTCACTCCCTTCGTTCATTCCTTCTAGACTGTGTAAGGACTGCTGTGTTTGTGGCTATGTTGGTGCATTGTCCTGTGGCGCGCATTTGCATTTTGTGGCAATGTCGTAGTCGTAGTACATAATTCTACTACAATATCGTAGCTGTTGTCGTTGTCATCGTTACCAATGACTTCGTTGCCCTTGCATGTCCTTTAAAACATTCACTAAGCAGTTCTTTGCAGTCTCAGTTCCTCAATCTCCCCATCTTCTCATGTTTTTTCTATGTGTTCGTCTATGGAAATTCCCAATTAGATTTTAATGCGTTCAAGTGCCTTTTATTCAGTGCAATTTCTCAAAAGCAGGATACTGCGACGTGCTGCCTGTCTGTTAACTATATATTTTGATACTGACATTCACGTCAGTTTTTACTGGAATCTATCTATCTATCTATTCATCTACCTAGCTATCTATCTACAGTATTCATTCATCCTACTCAAAGTTCCTTTAGTGCTTTGCTTGCTTACTTGCTTTATGTACTTTTATTCAGTCATAAATTTCAATCACGTTGTCAGGATAACACGGTTTTTTTCGGTTTACATTTGAGTCTCGTACTACGAGTACTATTTCTGTTTTCTATGCTCTCTCCATAGACAACTTTTTCTTCGATTGGGAACAACCAATACCCATCTTCCACTGACTCTTTCTTTTGCTGCTGTTGGTGCTACTCCTACTGCTGTGGTTTTTGGTTATACTGTGGTGGCTCTGTGCCAATTTCACGTGCCCTGCATCAACAACAACAACAACAACAACAGCAACAATGAGAAGATTATCCTTAACATCAACATCGACAACAGCTCATCGTCGTCCTTGTTGTCAACAGCAACAACAGCAATGAAAACCACATGAACATCATCATCACCAGCATCAGCAGCATCAACAGCACCATCAGTAGTAGCAGCAGCATCGTCATGTTGCTTGTCGTAATCGAATATGAGAAGCTGAGAGTTATCAGAGTACCAAAAATATAGAAAAAAAGTATCTACAGCTGTCTGGCTTGACTGCCTGCCTGCTTCCCTGGCTGACTGCTTGTTTTGTCAAGGTAGTGTAACCTCTATGATGCGGAGGATACTCCTTTACAACATAGCATAGCAAAGCATTCGCATATGCTGTGATTCGTCTTTCAGTCTGTTTCGGCTTAGCTTTTGCCTTCGGTATTATACTGACTCTCATTCTCCCTTCCCCCTCTTCGTATGCTCTGAAATCAGTATGTCTGCTGCCTGTCTTTCTGTTTGTGTATGTTTGATTGTTTGTGGTTATTTTGGGCGTGCCTGACAAGAACACCCACCCACCCAGCAAACCAACAAACTAACCAACTAACCACCCGATTCTCTTCACTCTTAACTTACTTTCTCTTGTTCTGGTTTCATCTCCCCTGTCACTCTTTGTATTACACTTTGTGTGTATGTCACCAAAAAAGGAACCAAATCGAAACGAAATTTCAACCGAACCAAACCAAACCAAACTAAACCAAGTCAAGCAAAACCAAACCAAATCAAACCAAAGTAAACTACTCTATAGTATGCCGCTCCTCTGATACTCCTGATACTGTTCCGTACTCTACTATGTGTCCTGTTTGTTTGTTTGTTTGTTGATGTAGCTGTTCGTTTGCTCGTTTCTGTTGTCACTTTACATCAATTGATTTCCTTTTCCACCTTTTTCATTTTCAATTTGTTTTCTTCTTTTTTTTTTGCTATGCACTCTTTGTACTTCACTTCTACTTTTCTTGATTTGCCGCCTATTGCTTCTTCGCCTTCTCCTTTAATTTCACGAAATCGCATTGAATTGAAATTTCTTTTCCAATTGGTTGACGTTGGTATCGTTTTTGTTAGATTTTTCTCCTAAGGGGGTCTTCACCAGTGATTCCAAGCCTTTTTTTTTCATCACGCTATATATTTAAATAATAGTTTTAAGACACACCAGAGCAGGATTAAAATAAGTAGGAAATTACAAATTTAAGTGGGTTAGTGCTCCTAATAGACAAGTTGCTCTCCACAGAAGCGAGTTCACTCTGAAGCCTGACGATTCATTGTCATGCCTGAAAAAAGGGAGGTTGTGAGTTGGTCTCATTGGGTGTTTTTGCCTTTTAAACTGATCAACCAGAAGCCATTTTCCTACTCTTTGGTTTTACCTGCCAATATTGGAAGATTTCCATATGTGTATTTAATGCGCTACCGTACCAAGAATCTTTTAATACTGCCCATGTAGTGACGGCACTTTTCAAGCAGCTCACAGCATACTAAACCGCCATGGCACATGGGTTGAAAACAACTGATCTACACCTTTCACCATCATCATCATCATCATCATCATCACATCTTTACATGTGATTAGTTGTGCTGTTGGGGATTTTTTTGTTGTTTAATTTATGTCATTTGCGTGTCTTTATGCTATGCCGCATTCCGGCCGGCCGCCTGCCACGCCTTACCATATATATGTATACCCACATACGATTAAATGCTCACTAATAGCCAATAAAGCATTCATCATTATTATCAACATTATGATCATCACTGTTAGCATGCAATAAAAAATATGAAATGAGAAAACAAAACGAAACAGCAATAAATAAAAACATATTTTTGTCATTTTGCCTCTTTTTCAACCAATTTCTTCTTTACCCTACCCTCATATTCACATTCCCAATGCCATTCGCTTTTGATAAAAGCTTCCTCCAAGCTTGTAGCCCACAGTGGGAAAGATCGAGGAGAGAGACAAAAAAAAAAAGCAAATTATTAATTAGTGAAAAATTAATGCACAACTGTCATCATTATTTGTGCGGCTACAACGAATGCTTCGCTTTGCTTGATGGTTTTGCCCTTCTCCTCTACTCACCATCCAGCAATGCAAGAATGAAGCTATGAAAGGCTCGCCATGAGTGAGTGTGGTAAGCTTTAGGGAGTCCCCACTACCGTTGTCGTCATCCACCTTCACAATACTAGCAGCAGTGGCAACAGCAGCAGCAGTTGCTTTGATTTACTGCAATGAAGGCATTTCTGATGGCATTCATACATGTTCAAACATTTGTACACACATATGTGATTGTGCGTGCGTGAGTTTGCTGGAATGCTTGTGCTTTGGAGACCGCGTGTGAGTGTGTGTATTCGTGTTGCCAATTCATAATATGTACAGTTAAACCTCGATTATCCTTGTTTCTCCGGATGGATATCGAGTTGTTATGCATAAACATTTAAGAATTTGAATTTTTATTATATTGTGTTTTCTACAGAAGTTCATCCCGCTCGTGCCTCAAGTTCTTCCTTCAGTTTTCAAAGTATCTAGGTGAACTTTGGTACGGAGAAGGTTTATCATTTATTCAGGAATGTTCTCCGATAACAGGAAGATATACAAAGAAGATTTCTGAAAAATTCTTAAATTTATTTGAATTGCCAACTCAAATAAACAAAAATTTGGGCATGTAAGGTATGCTGAAGCAAACTCAATCTTCTGACTTATTTTTGTTATGTTACGAATCATGTAATTTTAGTATTCCGATTAATAAATGTAACCGATGGATAAAAATCTCTATAATCGAGGTTTAACTGTTTTATTCATTGGGACTCGTTCATTCATTCAGTGGCTCTGTTTGTGGCTCACTTTGGGCTGGACAGTCGGTCTTCTTCTTTGTTGAATGAACGGAGGATGTCTTCTGCAAAATTGTTATAGTTACTGCTGCCCACATTATTATTATTATTTTGTTGTTGTTGTTGTTGTTGTAGTTATTGTTGTTATTGGTTGACAAATTTATTTATTTGTCGTGCGTGGTCTGTTGTCATTGTTGTAATTTATTTATATTTGCGGCATTTTCAGTCGTCGTCCATGGCAATCCTCTGCTGGGAGCTGCTGTTGCTACAATATACACATATTATTTTATTTTTTTTCTATAAAAAAAAATAATTTCACTCGCGTGTTTGATTAAAATAGCAAAATAACAATGAAGACAACAACAACAACAATAAGAACAATTATAGCAATAATGGCAACAATAACAAATGAATGAATTATGCGCAAATATTTTAATAATTTTCTCCCCCCCATTTTTTTTATGTTCTTGATTGCTTCTCTGTCTCTTCTTTTTACTAATTGCCTTTATTAACCATCAGTGTCGCATTTAGACCAGTGGGTGACCTTGGCAAAGCAGAATTTGGAGGCACCTACAAGCAAGTAAATAATTGTCATGTTCGATATACTAATTGGAAATCAGCATATCTGAGGGTGAAAATATTTGAAAGATAAATTCTTCACTAAAATTTTTTGTCTTGCATAAGCATAATGACCATTTAGTGTAAAAATCTTCCAAAGATACTTATAATCCGTGCCACAAGTTATGCCGGATTCATTAGCCTATCGACTAAAAAACCCCTTATCGCCTCAAATCGCGTTTAATCCCCACGGCACCGCCAAAGCATAGAGATAGTAATCTTAATTAAGCAGACGCCATTGTCCGATTTACCATTGTACATTCAAGCGCCCCTCAATATGTAAGCAATTTCTCCAGAGAAAAATGCCCATATGTCCTAACTCTGTACTGTTACCAACATTTTGTCCATGTTTCGTTGTTTTATTTGTAATAACGTTCCACGTGTGTGTACAACAAAGCAAACAAAAGCTGTTTTTAAAGCAAAACCGCACTGTAAACGGTGTTTGGTTTTAGCGGACTCGTTTTTTAGTACAATGGTGGTTGTGTGGTAGAGTGCCGGTCTCGCGGACCGCACAACGTAGGTTCGACCCCGAGTTGAATGTAGTTTTTTTGTAATTATACAATAGAATTTATCGTTTATCCAAGACAAAGTTCTTAGACTTAACAAACGGGTTTTGTAAAAAAAACACGGGATTAGAAGCTTCGTCAACGAAGGGGTTTGAGAATCTTAGGCGGCGACAAAGAGAAAGAACATGACTCTGATGGGGGGAAGGAGGTGAAGGAAACCAAAATAGTTATCTAGTAATAAGAAGGACAAGGCACGTGCCATGCATAGGCGCCTAGCAAGATCTTCTGTGGTCAACCGTAATCCGGTAACGGGTTATGGTTTGTCGACTTCAAAATTGAATATCATATCACTTTTACATTGCCTTATTGCCTTACTCCGACTATCTACACTTATTATACTCTTCACGGGAGTGAATAGTATTATAAGTTTGTCATGAAGTTTGTAACACACAGAAGGAGACATCGCAGACCACATAAAGTATATATATTTGTGATCAGCTCGATTTAGCCATGTCCGTCTGTTCGTAAAATTAGTCCCACAGTTTTTGAGCTAGAGAGTTTTTTGGATTTTGACTTATTGAATTGAAATTTAAACACTATAAGTTACTGTTCCGTAACGCGTGAAGAGTATTACATCTTTGGCACAGCCAATAATAGCCTTCTTTCTGGTTTTTGAATACATATAAATAAAAATCATTTGCGTCATGTTTCTCAACTCATCTGTTGAATATGGCTAAACCGAAACTCTAGCAAAGCCTGCAGAGAGTTTCTGTGAAGTTTTGGGCAGAACGGACCCGCAGTTGTCGAAAAATTGGTGGATATAAAGCGTATACAGCTTAGAGACAAATTTTAAAATCTAAAATTCGTCTGATTTTTTAAATGTATTTCAAAGAACAGCATCGACAAAGCACGCTGGGTACGCTAGTAATTTATACTTAATAATATAAAGAAGTAATATTTGTTTGGATGTTACAGGTAATCTTGGGAACTACCCATCCGATTGTAAAAATTCTTTCATCAGTAAAATGCTACGTTGCCACTGATTGTCATAGGTAATATCTACTTCAATAAAACTAAGTCCAACTATTTGTTGGATTAACTGAAATATCCGGACCAGTTTCCGAAAAATAAGCTGTATAGTGCCACTCAAACTGTGCTCACAGCTGATACTCAAACTGTGTTCTTTGTTGATATTCATACTGTAACAGAGAGAATAAAGTGATGCCAAGAAAGGAAGCATAACTGATGTCTGGCATTTGTAGCCGTTCAGTTGGATAAAACTCATGCGAGGTCGGGTTACAAATATATATTAGTTAAATGTAAAAATGAGAATTGCGATTTCGATTGATATCACAAGAGTCTCTCCTTTTCTTATTAGCCTCGGTTCTTTGTCCGAGTTGCTTATTGGAAAACCCGCCAATATTACTACAATTTACTTGCTCTTGAACTCTGTCAGCCTCTCATTCTCCAGATTCTTCTTTCCATAATCTCAACATCTGTACATACATATTTTACTCTCGCTTCTCGCACTTGACAAATTTACGTGCCTGTAAGTTAGTGAGTATGTGCGTGCGTGCGTGCGTGCTTGAGCTTTTCATTTGCCTTCCCCGCACGTTTTGCTTTTTCGCTAGAATTTCAAATTTGAATTTTTTATTTTTTTTTTCTATATAAAATTTAATATAAAATTTATTTTCTTTGGATTTCTTTTTGTTCTTTTATAAAATATTCTTCCAACAACAAAGTTGTGTAAATACGCAAAGAATATTTTGGTATTTTCTTTAGTATCTTTTCATCTTTTTAGTGAGCTTTACTATAAGTTTTTTTTTCTGTTATTATTGTATTTGCAGCAAAAATTTTCTTGAAAGTCTTTTGCCGTCGTCCATCATCACGTTCTAATGGCCAACACCTTCCGCACCTTGTGTTCAGCTTATTTGTATCTTTTCTATCATCTTATATCTTGTATCTTCTATTTGGTATCTACAATAGTATTTTGTATCTTATATTACTTGTACAATTTGGTAAATTGTGTGCGGCGTCGTTTCGTTCCGCATCTGATTTACTTGATTTGTATGTAAAATGCGTTTATCTGAATATTTTTTTTTATTTTTTCTCTTTGGTTTTTTGTCTGCTTTTTCTTCGAACATTTTTTTTTATAGTCTTCATTATTATTGTTGTTGACGTCTGTCGTTTGTTCCTTGTCTTTATAGCGGATTTCGGCTCGCGCCTTATTTTTATTTAGTCTTCTTAGTATTTTTTGGTTTTGATTCCACAATGTTTTTTTTTTTTTTTTTTTTTTATCGCACATTCCACTTCATTTTCGAACGTTCACTTTTTTTTTGTCAGTCATGTTCAATGTTTCTTCGTTGATTTTGTTTTTGTTATTGTGTCGGTGTGGATATTGTTGTACTAGTATCTTTTCTGGTAAAACGGATTTCGCATTTTATTCTTTTACGTGATTTCACTGACTCCACGCGACGCGAAGCAACTCAATGCTACTTGGCTCGATTTGTCGCATCGCATCGCATCGCATCGGATCTCATCTCATTTCATTTGTGCTGACAAAATGTTGGTTGTCATTCGCATTCGCACTCTTAGTCCCTTCTGTCTCCAGTCGGCCTCGTCTCTCTGCCTCCAGTTCTTTGTGTTTTAGTAGTAACTCTTCTGGTGCTTTGTCACTTGGCGCACTTTATGATTTATTGCCTTCACACTTGCCGTTTCAGATGTCGTTCGTCGCTCTCGTTTTGTTTATCTGTCCCAACTATTTGTGTCTATCTGTCTGTCTGTCCGTCCGTTTATCTGTTTGTATGATTTCCCAGTGTAGTTACCAAAAGGTGGCATAACCAACGCTTGCCTCAGCTTGAGGCTGTATTTTTTTTTACCATGACAACCATCTATCCATTTGTCCGTCTGACTGAAATGGAATATTTCAGTTCACTTCCCTATATACTTCTCATCTACCAGTCGTCAGGATTTGTTGACAAGAGTATGTTGCTCTGCTGCTGCTGCTGTTGGATGCTACTTTGGGGATTTATAGTCACCGGCATGCCACCATCTCCATGCCTTCATATTGCAGCTTTGCTCCGCACTTGGCTGCTGATGATTGTGCGCTCCGTCCTCCTCCTTTCCATTTCTTACTGTTTTATCTTCGCTTCTTTTGCATTTAGCGATAAATACAAGTTTTATGATGGATAATAAATGGCTTCATTCTCGTTGACAAATAGTCCGGTTTGTCTCCCGTTTATTTGTTTGTTATTTTTGTTTGTATCTTATACAATATTTTCTTTCTTCATTACAGTTGAATTTTAGAGCTACATGAAGCTCGTTTTCTTATACAATATTTAACTTGGCGTATTTTCATTTCATTGCTCGCTCGCTCACTCACTCACTCAGTCGTTCATTCATTCATTTGTTCATTTAATTTTCCCTTCACTTGTGTTTGTTGACTTGATTTGCTGTCTGTCACCATTGTGTTTGTCGTTCTTAGATAAAGATGATGTATGAAGCTGCAGTAGTATCAAAGTAACTTTCAGTGCCTTAAGGCAGCAACGAAGCGCTTAATGATGGTCCCAGCCTGGGCCGGGGCCTACGCTGCCGACCAAAGCAAGTGGGTAGCTTTAGTACTTCAGGTAGGATTAACAAAATCACTTTTATTAATAGCTTTTTACTAAAACCTCTGAACCCCGATTCCTTCATCATCATCACC
Source organism: Amiota communis (assembly GCA_037043315.1). Taxonomy (NCBI): domain Eukaryota; kingdom Metazoa; phylum Arthropoda; class Insecta; order Diptera; family Drosophilidae; genus Amiota; species Amiota communis. The sequence goes on from JBAMAV010000896.1 coordinate 64,250, forward strand.
ATCATCATCATTTATTGAAACTAACATTCATTCAGTCATTCAGTCCGAAATACTGTCAGTCAGCTCCTATTATGGCTTTAAGCTTTTGGTGAGGCCACAATTTAAGGCTGTTTTTAAGGCATTCAGTCAATTAAAGTCTATTAACAAGCAATTTATTATGTAATTATAAACAAGTGTGCTGCCGCCCCCTGTGGCGCCATAAAACGGAGTCCCAACACTTTAGGGTCACAACAAGACCAAAAAAACCAATTCCGAAACCAAAGTAAGTATGTGTAAGATACAAAATTATTATTGTCATTTTATGCAAATGAAATGCGGGCGTTAACATTTTCAAGATATAAAAATATATTGTATCTATGAGAGTATATAGTATGAGTACATAAAATTTATCTTAAAGTTACAATAAGATTTTTTTTTTTCGTTATGGACATTGACAATTTGACATGTTTAGATGCCAATTGGAAATCACTCATACGCAGCATGATGCCACAAACAACATTCGAAATATTCAAGAGTCATTCACATAGTTAAACCACAAACATACTAGTATATTGATGGTTGCTGATAATGATGATTGTTATGATGTTGATGGCGATGATGATGATGATGAAGACATCATCTCATCATAGTTCATTAGTGCAGCTGAAATTTCGAATTGCATATTTCTATGTAAAACTCGTTGAAGCCTCAATCAATGTCATATAGTTCAATAAAGTCAAATACAACAACCTCTGGTATCTCAATCATCATCATCATCTGCATCGTTCAATCTTTCATTCAAAGCTCATTTAATAAGCCAACGAAGTCAACGAATGTCCAATGTATGTATATATTGTAGTAGAGAGTTGAATCTAAGTTTGCTGCTATCCAATTGCTTCTCGCTGTGCAGTTAAAGCTAAGAAAATTCATTTTCTCAATTCATTCAAACTAAACAAATTCAACAACGACAAGCGAAAGTCAATATCAATCTTCAATGCATTAAATTCACCTTCGACAACTTAACCATCTCTTCATTTCCTCTCCTTTCCTTTCCTAACCGTTCTTGTCTTCTCTTATTTACGAGCATTACGTTCATTATTATTAAACTATGGTATACAAAAAGGCAAGCAGCGTTGCCATATCAATTTCATTTTCCTCTTCTTCTCTTCCTCCCACTTCTCTTTGACGTTTCTGAGATCCAATAGAGCTATTGGAATAATATTAATTGCTTTCAAATTCAATGCAAGGCAAATAAAGACGATTCAAGACCAAGAAGCATCAGCAACATCAACTAAAGATGAAGAAGACCATTTCATATAAATACTTTTGACTATAACCACCGACACTTTATCCTCCCCCTTATCTTCCCGCTCATCATCTCTTTTGCACTTAACAAACACAATCGATCATTGTCGGTTTCAATAATAAAATTAAAAATGGGCAACGATTTTTCGTTTCCATCAAAACATTTGTTGTTTTATTGGTCGTTTGGTCAGACGGCTGGTCGGTCGGTCAATCTTTTGTGGATCCAAATTTTTCTCTTAGCTTTTTTTGGTACAATATTTGATGATGATGATGATGATGATGATGTGGGGGGCCTTCTCCATTTCCCAATTTGTTGTTATTTTTCGGGCATTTTTTTTTTTTATTTGTTTTTCTTTATTTCTTTTTTCTGTTTGTGAGATTTACGAGACCTCGACTTTGATGACTGACGACTATGAGTTCTTGGAATCAGTGTTGAGCAATGTTCGAAAAAAAGCACATAACAAAAGATGCTGTTGCTACATTTGGGCGTGAGTGTGGAAAATTGAGTCGCCAAAGCGACCATTCAGTTGCTATACTCGTATATGGCAATTGGTTTGATTTTTTTTGTTCACATTTTCATTTTCAGTTCATTCAAGTCACAAATTGAAATTCGAAGCCATTGCCATAGTCATCGGCATACTCGACAACGATGCCTTTTCAGCGCAATTAAGTTAAGCCCGTTTGGTGTTGCACAAAGTCCCGTCATCGTCATCATCATCATGATCAAAGCATACATTTGCATGTCCACCAACACTTCATGTTCGTTTCTTTTGGTATGGAGTATGGGTGTAGGGAGAAGTAGAGGGTTGGAGTTGGTAGAGGAGTGCCTATGTTTGTGGTAGTGGTGGGCTGTGGTTTGGTGGCATCGTATGAATGGTAAAGCAATGAGCGCTCGCAACTCCAAATCTAATCAAAAAGCGTCTAGTCAAGCAAGAAACGGGTAAAACCAATAGCTTTCCCACCTCCCTTCCGTACTCTCCTACTCCTCCTCCACCTAATGGGCGTATGTTACCATGACAAGAGACAAAAACGCTACGCAACTTAAGCAGGGTTGGGCTTGCTTCATTTCAATTGGGGGCACACGCACGCGAACTCGGGACAGATAGACAGGCAGATGGATAGACAGACAGACAGACAGATTTGGAATATCGTTGAGTGCATTTCAAGTGCAACATGCAACACCTTTTGACATGTTTCGACTGTTGTTTTTTCGTTGTCGTTAGAATGAGTCTTCTTTAAACCATTTTCATTGCAATTTGACTAACAACATGGTTGGCGCACTTTTTGCCTGGTTATTCCACAATTTACAATTTGTCACACTCCTTTATTAAGCTTCTCTTCTTTTCCATCCTCTCCTCTTGCATTTTGTTAACTCTTTTGGCTTAGTTGCTTGGTGTTGTTGTTGTTGAAGTCATGTTTAATTCTCAGTGACTTTTGCGCCTAATTTGAATGCGCATGCGCAACTGACTTTGTGTCTTTTGCCAAAGTATCTGACTATCTGAACTAAGTCACCAACTAAAGCATGTTATGCCAAGCATTAAGTTGACAGTAACAACAACTACAACAAAGATACAATATACAACAATGACATGCTACTAATTTAAAATGGTTTATGCGTGTATTTAGTGTCTGGTTCCCTCTATTTTACTCCTCTATCAGTTCTCTGCTCTATGATGTTGGTGCTGCTGGCCATTCATAGAATTGACATGCTTTGAAAGCGTTTTTATGCCACTTGAAATTGTTGTTGTTGCTATTGTGGCTTACAAATTTAATCAGCATTAAACAAGCGCAACATCGCATCATCATCATCATCAACATTATTGTCGCCATCAGCAACGCTGTTGCATCAGTACCTCAATACTTGCATCTCTCTATCTGTTGCCTCTCTATCTATCTATCTCTAACTAAACATAAAGCCTCTCAAAGGCTTTTAATGTTTTGTGCAACACTCCCCAGATTTCTATCCTCTGCACTCCACTCCACTGCACTCTTTCTCTATGTATGTCACGTTTGTTGGTTGCGTTATCTAAGTATGCCGTTGACACTTTGGCTATGTTCACTTCATAGTCTTCTTCCATCCATCCATCCATTCAACTCTTTAGCTGGCCATTTTCATTACGTATGCAAGTGACGCTGTAATGCTTCTCTTCCATCTCTTCCATCTGGTTTCTTCTTCTTCTCTCGGTAACTCGCTCGTAGTATTCTAGTACTTCTTTTCATATGCACAGTGGCCTCTTCACTTGTAAAAAATTTGACATGTTGCCGTTCATGAGAGAAGTACTAGTAATAAGTGAATGAAGAAGGAAGCCCTCTGTACTCTGTGATATGTAAAAATTATTTTAAACTAAATCCTGTTTTTTGGTTTCGCATTTTAATTTGCTTTGCCAAGTTGTTTTTTCTACATAAAGTATTTTACATTTAATGCATGCTTTGCATCACTTTTGGCTTTTGATTTTTACATTTTGTTGTTACATTTGCATTTTTTGTTAAGACCTCAGATTCAACTGGAGGTTTGTGACAAGTCGCTTTATCAAAGTCGAGTTGTTTCTATCTTTGTAGACCTCAGACGTCGTCGTCGTCGTCGCCAGTTTTCATTAATATTTATTTAGTTCTGGTGTAAAATTTTCACCTTCATATAAAAAGCAAAGAAAAGAAAAGTTGGAAACCTTTTAGCATCTTTTAAGTGCTTCATGCACTGAGAAGAAGATACTCTCATGCTACCTACATCATACTATACCAATGTAATATGTTTATGTAAATAATTTGCATGCATTATGTATTGTAGACAAACAGCAACAATAACAAAGGGAACAACATGAAGTACAATACAACAACAAGTACCATATGCATACAATAACATCATTATCATCATATAATTTTTGAGGGATTTTTTATTTTTTATTTTTGTGGGTTTCAACCCACTGTGCTTGATTCTTCTTTGTTAGAGATATTCATAAAATTGTATATACGTTTGTGTTTGAGAAGCTCAACAGTTTGTCAATAAACAGCAACAACACAAATAAAAAGCATAACAACAACAACAACAAGAATGACAAATAAAAAAACAAACATCAATATCAATGTAAGCAGACAAAAGATCTTCAGATACTGATGAAGAGGAGTGTGGTCTTGTTGCTATAAAGAAGTCATCTCATCTTGTCAATTAAATGCCTTTTATTTTTATTCTTAACCAAGTTAACAAGAACAAGAACAAAAACAACAACAATGCAACACCTGCTTAAAACACCCACAATAAAAAGCATTTCAAAATTTAAAGAATAAACCAAGAAACGAATGCACGAACAACAAATCCAAACTAAGCAAAAGAATAACAATAATTTATTATATTTAAAGAAGAAGATAAAGAACAATCTTCCATGACCTCTTCACTTGCTTCTTCGTCTTCATCTTTTAGTTTAAGTATTTTGTATTCTACTCGTAATGCATTCATAACGAACTAAAAGCTACTCTTCCACCATGAGATACAGATACAATAAAGTTATTGCTGTTGGTTGCGACAGTTTCTTATATTCGAAAAAATGTAAACTGGTTCGTTTTTCTGTAACAGTGATTCTTAAACTTATTTTTATCATGATAGGTAAGAAAAGAAAAGAGGTTTGTAGCAATATGGAGTCACTTTCCTGTTTCGTTAAATGCGAGTAAGTGTCATTTAAGATACAAGCACTTCTATAATATCTTACGATCAGTGTCATTTACACACTTTTCCTATTGTTCTACTAATTTGTATATGCTTCTGGTATGCAATTCTCTAGGTTCTCAAAGCCACTTTGAATTAAAAATGTCTCCCATGTAGTGCCTCTTTAAGGGGTCCAAAACAAATGGAAGTCCGATGGAGCGTGGTCCGGGCTGTAGCGGGTATATGAAAGGATCTCCCAAACCAGTTTTTGAATTGTTTCTTGAGTTAAATGACCCATGTCTGGGCGCATACGTAAGTCATGTAACTAAAAATGTAAACACTGCGAGTTGTTCTCATGTGGTGTAATGCTCGAGCGGACTCGCCAATGTTAACTGAATACATTTGAGGATATTCTTACCAAATACTCTCAAACAAAGTAAGAGGAACCAACTGGCCACACTGAAACTATTGTATTAATTAAACAACCCGTCTGTGAGCTACATCGATTTATCTTGTTACGTATTGATTGACCATCGTACTTACCTGTTATGCGAGATTTTCTTTAGTTGTAAGGTTTCTTTATCAGCTTATTTTAAGCGTTTCTGGTTGCCTATATAACATAGCTTGAACATATCCCATGCTATCATACAGATACTGTTGCCCATCAAGCATAAACTCCTGATGGAAGTTAGTCATTTCATTCTGCTGTATGGTTGTGAAGCGTGTTCAAATGCGCTGAACACCGATTTAAGAAAATGATCAATGATAGCGGTACACAGTACGGCTGCGCTGAGAATAGCGAATGCCAACCGTACGGTTTCTGCCGCAGTCGCTTTAGTAATTGCTGGTGTCTCTTCCATCGACATGTTGCCCAAAGAGAAGAAATATGTGTTCGTGTTGAAATGTGTTGAAAATTATACGCACACGGAGAGAGACATCAAAGAACAGACCATCAAAGCGTGCTAGGACCCTTGGCAAACTGATACAAGGAGCAGATGGATTACAAGACTGATCTCACTAATCCAACATTGGATAGAACGTGAGCATGGAGAAGATGATTATTACATGAATGGGGAAGTGTAGAGAACCGTGCTGTGAAGGGACAAGAGGACTCCCGGCAAGAGTCACGGGCCTGACGACCCTGCCTTCCACGACCCGTGGCACATGCTGACAAATATGGTGCACCTAGACGTAGGTGACCAGAAGAATGACCCGTAAGGACTCCGAAGCAATACATAAAGCAGTTCCGGAGTAGGCATACTGCCCAGAGGACGAGGAGGGAGGTTTAGTAGAGACACCATACACGTAGACTCCGAAGAGATTCCTCCCATAAAATCATACAGAGACTCGACAACCCAGTAAAAGTGTTTATATGCATTGCATATAATTTTGAGATTTTTTATCAGAATACATTTTTTGTATAGTAAGTCTTTGACAGGGTATGGATCGACGGTCTGCTTCACAAGATAAAACGCCTCCTTCCAGCTGGTGAATTCAACCTACTATATCTGTAGACGAAACTTCTTCGTTAACGTACGCGACAAGAAGTCATTGGTAAGAAGCATTGTGCCGCAAGGCAGTGTACTAGCACCCGTTTTCTACTCGCTGTATACGGCAGACATTCCAACAGTTGACCCAGATGAACCTACCATCGCTACATATGCGGATGACACAGCAATCCTTGTAAACTCTTACTCGGCACAAAAAGAATCTGAATCAATGCAGGATTTCTTACGAAGATTTCAAGCATGGGCCAAGCGATGGAATATTGGAATAAACGCAGAGAAATCGGCGAAGATGTAGCACTTTTCCAGTTGTCTTCTATGACTACAGAATCATCCCGCAGGTGGATCAAGTCCGTTACCTTGGACAGATCCTGGACAAGCGACTTACATGGCGAGCACACATTAGAACCACCACCACATGCTGTTATGCAAAACTGCACAGGCTTGATTGGTTGCTGCGTCCATCCAGTAAGATATCGCTCAACAACAAAAGGACAATATAGATTACCGAGTTGATTTTTTAAGTCCCATTAGGCAGTACCAGTGTCGAAGCCCCTCACTATATTTGGCGGCACTCTTCAGGTAATTCTTATATGCCACAACACATGGGTTAAGAATCACTGGCCAATAGCTATCAACCTAAGAACAAATTATGTATTTATGCCCTACAGGGACTGACTCAGTCTGAATTGGAGATTTAGTTTCATGATTTGGAGTATGCATTTTAATGTTGTTAACAACCAGATAAACACAACACAACACAACGCAACACAACACCAACACAACTTAATATGCATCTACGCCACAATGAACAAAGAAACTGAAGCAAATATTTATTGTCTATAACTGAATTATTATTATTATTATTTGTTTTTGTTGTTAGTAGTATAAAATTTGCATATTTTTATCTTTTTTCTGAAGAAAACAAAAGTATCTAAAACGACGTTTTGTTGAAACGTTTTTCGAATTTGATTATCATACTCGTATAGTAAATTGTTGCAGAGAATCGTTTTGTTATAAATTGTTTTATTGTTGTTATGATTATTATTATTATTGAGCTGAGTTAAGTTGAGGCTGATATTGTTGTTATTGATGGCGATGGCGGTTTTAACACTTTATAATTTATTATAATTAGTGTTTTGTTTTGTCTATCTCCATTCAAGTTAAGTATTACATGTATAATTCAACACAACTTCCTCTTCACACACACTCTTCTTATGTCTTGGCATGGATGATTCCTTTGTTTGGTTGTCTTGTCATACATACTAGTATTTTGTATCTCTCTACTTTTGGTTTTGTTCAATGTGGCAGCTGCTGTTAACAGCATCAGCATCATCAACCTACAAACAAAATCTTGCACCTCATTGTTATAAGTCAAGCATTCATCTACTTACATACAATATTCGTATAGAATATGAATCTTGCCACTGGCATTGCCTTGAGTCAGCCACAAATTGTTGCAGTCAAAGTCTATCGAACTTTTGTGTATGAGTGTGTGTGTGAGTTTTTTTGTGAGTCTTTGTTGAACAGCTCATCGAATTGTCAAACCCACATAGTAATTGAAACAATAAGATGAAGTAAGAATAGATACACAGACAGAAAGAAGACTCATAAATGCTTTACCAATGATGATTGTTGTTTGGTTGTTCGATCATCATAGCCATCATAATCATTATCAACACCATTGAGTGCAACAAGTCTGTCTTGCAGTCTTCTTTGCTTCTTAGTCTATTGTGTGCTAAATGCCAACAACAACGACAACATTAGCATCCTTTTAGCCACAACATAAATAGCTAAGTCTTTGAAAGAGTCTTTCGACTTCATCTTAGCTCTCAGCTCCTAGGGCCAGACTCAGTTTGTTTCTATTGTAATCATCGTCATAGTCGCTGCCAAAGTCGTTTGTATAATCTGCTGCAGATAGTAATCATTTTAGGCCTTTATCCTAGGGCTTTGCTTTGTCTGCAACAATCTACAGTCTCTACAGTCTCTTCAGTCCTCTCTATTCACAACATAAACATTACGTGCTGCTTTTGCGCTCCGGTTTACCTGCCTGTCTACTACATATTTTAGTTTTTCAGACCACTTTCTTTAGCATCTTTGGTAATGTGACTTCTTAGTCTGCATAGATTTTGAGTTGGTGGTGTTTGGCAATAAAAACTATTTCAATAAACTTGTTTTGCATTTTGCCCATAATTTAGAATCTTTTTACAAAAACATTTTCCAGTTTTTGTTGATGGTTTGTTTTGTCATTTGTCAGTTGCCTTTTTTCCTTCCTTTATCGACTAGGATTTTTAATATAATACTAGGGCTCTTAACCCTTGAACAACGCTAAGTAATTTCTGGTTCAATAGGCTCCAATTGAAGCATATGCCATAGACATGGCATTTGTATTAAGGCAGAGATTTACCAACAAGAAAAACTGATTTAGGATGTTACTCCTTGGTCAAAGTAAACCTCTATATCTAAAGAGCCTCTGAACCAATTCATTTCCCTTGAAGTTATATGATAATAACTCCTTCTCCATTCTTATTTCACTACCCACTTAACTTACTCCAATTCTGACTCACCACACAGTTTTCATGCATGTATGATCATGGGGACTTTTATTATTTTTTCTTTTATTTTTTCCTGCGGTAAAGTTTTTTTTTTTTGTTCGAATACATGCATGCCTCATTCCATTTTAATTTTCTTTTATTTTATTTGTGGCAAATGTTGCATGTTTTATTGTTATTTTGATTACTTATTGTGTTATTAAGCTTTATTGTTGTATTTGCCACACATATTCATTGTTCTTGTTGTTCTTGCTGACCACCACATTGAAAAGAGTCTTTTGTTGTCTCGCCGGCACCCATCCAACCAACAATCGTCGTCAGTCGTCAGTCCATCAGACGTAGCCGCGTCACGTACGTGTCCAATGGGTGTTTTTGGCTTTTTAAGAGATGCAGCACTTGGGAACTGCACTTGGTAAGTGTTTGAGTACCATAGTATGGCATGGGGGTTAAGTACAAACAATTTAAAGGTCTGAGACGTATGAGTAATGAACAAGCAAACATTTTCATAGTCCAACAGTTAGTGAGTTAGTCAATCAGTCAGTCAGTCGGTCGGTCGTTCGGTCTTATTCTTATTGTTGATGTTGATGTAGCAGTTGGTTGAGTGTTTCTGTTGGGTCCATTAGCGATACGTTACCTCTTTGTCTGGGGGCTTTATGTACACGTCTTTGAGGGTCATTCAATAATTTAAGAGAAAATTGTTAGAGAAGGGAAACAGTTTGTTGGTATCAGTAGGATGAGCTCTAATGGATATTATTTTTCTTTGTTCATAACCTCAAATTTTGAAGATATGATAAATTGATTGTTCACTTGAAATTTGCAGATTGTCTCAGTAGTCCTCAGTAATCCTTTTTTAAGCCTTACATGACAATACTCCCCTTTATAAGGCCCAGCTGACTGAAGTTATCATTGAAAATATGAATTGATCTTATTCTTTCAACAATCTACAATTGGGTCCTTTTGTTTTTCATATGTTTGATTTGGAGGTATAAGACATGGACCTCTTTACATGCACACGTTATTTCTATATAATTTTTCCTGTTTGATTATTGAATGACCCTCGTACACAATATTAACTGACCAGTTATTCCTATTGATGATATATATGATTTTTCTCAAGTATCCAGAGGTGTGAGATTTTTCTGTTTTCACTTCATTCACTTCTTCAAGTCTTAAGCATCACATCATAAACATTCGTCAAGTTCATGGTGCATTTAGTTTTTCTTCTATTTTTTTTTTACATACCATTTTTTACTCTTCATAGCCTCCTACCACCTACAGTCTATTAGTGGTTTCTTTCAGTCATAAAACTCTTTAGCGCAATTATGTAGTGCAAGCATTTGTTTTTTTATATTTTCCTTTTTAGTAATTACTCATGACTTCGTTGTTGTTGTTGCTATGTTGTTTTTATTGTTGTGTTTTGTGTTCGTTGTACATAAAATCATACACACATAGATACATGTGTGCACACACAATCAAAGACATCAATGAGTCACACTCATAAATGCTGGAAAAACTCATTACACGCACACATGCCCATGGCCACCACATAAGTAGTAGAAACAAAGCAATCCATTCATGCTTCAACTGAGTTAAGAGTCTCCTCAATTGCTTTTGAAATCATTTAGAATCGGAAGAAGGGAAAAAGGAGAAGGCATAGTAAAAAAGGAAAACACATACGTATGTGTAAAAATAAAAGCTTTTTATGCTTTTATGTTCTCATTAGAAACGCTTAAAGTGTGAAACACAAAGTGCCGTTATTGAAAATGACGACACGACAACATAAAATAAGAGAAACATTCAACGAGTAAGTAGTAGTATGTCTGTTGCTTCAAAATGCCTTAATTGATTAATAAATTATAATCTACTCTCGGAATGAGTATCTTAAAGATAAATGAATGTTAAATGATAATATACTTAGTATGGTAGAAGAATATAATTGTTTATAAAAGATGATGATGAATGTAGGACTTCTTCTAAGGAGTTTCATATGTGGCAAGTTTTTAGATGGTGATGGCACAAACTAAAGACCTAAGGTTTAGAAATATGTTTAGTGGTTGCAAGAATCAACACATTTAAGAAAGATTTTCGTTAATCTTTCTTGGTTATTTGGGCCGCATTGGAAGAATCCGTACTGAGATGGACTCCAGGTGCAAAGAATGAAAATTTTACATTTTTCTCCTCGCCGACCAGTTGACAAGCAAAAGCGGGCCAAAGAAATTTCTGTTTCTCATTTCATCCACATTGGGCCGCATTCAGACTTCACCTGGGCATGCCGCGATCTAAACCTTGCGATTTCTAATAGGCTGCTGAGAAGGACGCAACCGAGTATGTTAAATTATATGCAACTAGAGTTCCCGGCGTACTTTCCTACATCCCCTGCATTGACAAAGACGACTTGATTGATTCAAAAATATGTCTCTAAGCCTTATATGCTAAATGTTATCCACCAATTTCTCGACCACAGCGGGTATGAAAAAAACTTGGTATGAAAAACATTCTCCATGAAAAAATGCATATGTGTACCAACTTTCATGGATATCGGTCAAACGGTGTCGGAGGCAATCGCCGTCAAACTATTTTTCTCGTCCATTTTTATTTATTTAGATACTCTACTGTTTTTTATATCCTTGGTTGGATATACAGGGTGAGTCAAAAAAGGACGGACGTTTTTCAAAAATTCATAAACTTGTTAAGGATCATTGAAAAATATTTTTATTTGAATTTTTATTATCGTTAGGTCAAAGCATTTAAGAATGTCAAGTGTGGAAAACAACATCGGGCATGTGGTGACCCCCACCGGTGATGCAGCGCTGAAGCCGTTCCACGAAGTTTGCGTCTACTCTCTCGAGCATTTGCCGGTCGATTCTGGCAGTTTCCTCGCGAATCGCTTCCTTCAATTACTGGAGGTTTCAAGGCTTGTGTATGTATACACGAGCCTTAAGGTATCCCCACAAGAAAAAATCGCATTTGGAGAGATCAGGAAATCAAATCAAATCAAATAAAATCGGGAAATAACACGACTTCCATCTCACGCGCGAACGTCACTCGTTGTTCATAATCCCTTGGCTGCAACTGTTGAACAATTGCCAATTTGTAGGGGTGGAAATGCAGTTCATTAAAATACGCCTTACCGATGGATTACTCAAGCGAAGTTGAGTGGCGTGGTTTCGTGCAGAATGAACCGAAACACCTCGGGTACGAAGTGCTTCCACCCACCGAAGGATCGTGTTACGCGTAAGCACTCTTTGGTTCCGATGAATGTTGAAGTGTGGTCGGAATTCGCGCTGAACAGCGGTGATCGACTCGTTATTTTGCACGAAACTCTCGTAATCGTAAACACCGTGTTCCAACATCCACAGGGCCATGGCGGTGCCTGAAAAAAATGCTATTACCGGACGAACATAGCGGTACCAACGCCCCGTCGGTCCTTTGTGGGGGAACTACTAGCCATTTCAGAAACGTCCGTCCTTTCTTACTCACCCTGTATAAGTCTGCTTGCAAAGCACTTATTTAAACCCTGTTCATCTTTCAACAACTTAAGAAGAAAATCCAACAAAAATTGAAAAGCAAATTTATGGTGAAACCCCTAAGGTTCGAGATACTATGGTAAACAACTCATGTTAGAAGCTGACATTAAGAAATCAATTCACTTCAAGTTTAATAACTTTTATTTTCAACCTACACTGCAAGTATACAAAATTCAAAATCACCTGTGTCTTGACTCATGTGTTATCCCTAATACTAGATTGTTTAACTCAAAACTAATAGAACAATTTACTTGTAATATTAAACACACACCAACATTATAATCTACTTTCGAAGTATCTTGATAATCAATGTGGTTAAGTGATTAAAATAGACAAACATAATAAACACTTGATGATGATGATGATGGTGGTTTTCAGAGATGGCAAGAAAATTTTAATATATATAAAACTTATTAATTACAATCGAAGTTAAAGTAAATTGTATACACTTAAGAATTTCAAAAGCCACCTGTGTGCCATGACTCATGTGTTATCCCAGATAGTTTGTTAACTCAAAACTAATAGAACAACAAACTTACGACACACATGAGATTCTATTTTCTTTATACTTGGAGTTTTGTATAAAAAGTGCTAATTAGTTGAGTTTTCTTTGTTGTGGTTCCTTTTGCATTCCTCGCGAGTTTCTAACAGAAATGGGATATGGAAACCGAACGGTATGAAACAAAACCAAACCAAACCGAATCAAACTAAACTGAACCTAACTGAACTGAACCCACACAAAACTAACTAAACAACTACAACAACAATTCGAATTCCGATTGGAATTCCACTGAATGATGATGATGATGTGAGAAACTCAAACTAAAATCCAAATCCAAAACCAAATCAAATCAAATGTATCTCCCACTCTCCTCACCTCGAATACAGCCACTGGCATAGACTTCTCCTCCTGTGCCATAACAAACTTCAAACTTTTGTGCAACAAAAAACTAAAATGAAACTTATTTTTTATTTTTGTGAAAATTTCTGTTATTGTTTTTGTTGTCCTGCTTTCCTCCAATTAGCAAAATACATTTACAAAAATCTGCGAACTCGCAAATGAGTAGAAAAGAAGAAACATTGAAACAATGAAACTGCAAAAGGATAACCAGGGAAAAGGACTAAAATGAGTGCGACCTTTCGGTTTAAACAAAATGGCGAAAGCAGCAAATAAAATTTTGCATAACACTTTTTTTTCAATAATAAAAAATGCGCCACAAACAAACAAATTTTTTAAATTGAAAAACGAAAAGATACAACAAAATTTTCAAATAAAAGTTGAACAGTGAAATTGAAACAATATTTTTGTTGAAAAAACTAAATGTCGACATTTATTTTTTATTTTTTTTCAACATTTGCGCCACTCAACTTTTAACAAATTTAAAACAAATATTTTTTTAGACTGATTTTTTTTTTATTTATTTTTCTCTTTTTTTTTATGCAAACAACTTTGCGCATTTTCCTAAAAAAAGATACAAAAATAAACCAACTTCATTTTAAGTTTCCGAAATTTCAGTTTCCAAATGTTTTTGTTACTGTTGTTGTTGCTGCTGCTGATTTTTTTTATTAATGTTGTTGTTGTTATTATTGTTGAAATCGTAAAAAGACACGGGGCCCTAAATTTGAAACCCACAACAGCAAGACTTTATTGATTTGCAACAAACAAATAAACAAAAGAAATTCCATCAGTTTCTATAAAAATTGTATACCCTTCATTGGGTCACTATCTTGTGTGGAAAAGGAGATTAATTGGATCAAAACTTACTCTTTTCCCCTGTTTTTCCTTTTTCTAGTTTCAATAGGAGTTCTCATGTGCTCGTTTTCCTATATAAAATCCATGTGATGATCCAATAGTTTCATTAATTGTATTAATTTAATATCATTAGATGCAAGTTTAAAGATCAACTCATAATTTTTCTGTAAAGAAATCATAAAAATGATTAAATGTTTCAGAAGAACATGTCATAAGAAAGAATTGTTGAATACATGAAAAATGCAATAAATGACAGTTATCTTAAGAATATGATTCGGATGATGACGGTTGTCTTGCAAGTCTTGGTCGGGAAACCTTTCTTTTACAAAACTGCCAGTGGGGGATCTTGACTGCTCGATTATTTGGGTTGGTTCCACAAAAGAAGGGTGATCTCTCCCCAAAACTTCTGCCTATAATAACAAAGAGCCGTATGGCTTGTATGTAAAATCTACATTTGCTGCGAGAGGTCTGTATAATGTATTATCAATGGATTATACATTTTTTAATGGACAGATAAGGAGCAGAGACTTATACTATTCTCTCACTAGAAACACTTTAACAAGAAAAGTATTTGGACGATGACAGGAAGTTTCACAATGGGGCTGATGGCCTACAAGATGCAGGTTCCACATCAGGACTTTTGTCTTAGCTGTGAAGATGAGGAGGAACCCGAAAGTATTCTCCTCTGTGATTGCCCTGCTCTACTTTGTAGACGAACCCGTTTTTTTTGGAAAACCGTTTTTTGAGAAGCTGGATAGTTTGGCAAAATGTGCTTTGGGGACTTGGCTCTGTTTATGGACTCCTCAGGCTGACTTTGAAAGAAGAGGGGGATCTTTAGGACCGACCTTAGACGGTAGTAGATTACCTCTTGCTCTTCACAATCCACCCACTCATACAATTTTCATCAGGCATCACAATGGGCCTTAATGATTTTGGGTTAACTCGCAAAAAATCACGCTCGGTCTGCATTACCAAAAACTAAACATATTTCACTAGAATATATCATTAAATTTCAATCATAATTACTTAGCCATTAAAAATTGAGAATATATTTAGAAATTTATGCTTGCTTAGAGTACTCTTATAAAATTTAAGTTTAAAATTAAGAGTTTCTGCATATTAGATATATTACTAAATTTTAAGTTCTCAAATACCCATCCACATACTGTATAAGTAAGAAAGGTTGTTACACCTTACAGCAAAGCTTTTCCGAGTTAGAATATTTATTTAGAGTGCTCAAATAGGCCAATATTAGAATCTAGACAGAACATATAGACTTTTTAGTAAGTGTTCCGAGTTGAAAAGAATATTTAGAGTGCTCAAATAGACCCATTTTAGGCTAGCATTTGATTATGCAGCAAATGAATTCTGTACAGTAATATCGCTGAATATTCAAGATTTTTAGAGCTTTCACATGTACCTACTTAATATTTATTTATTTATTTTTTTTAATTAATTACAATACTCGTATTGTCGCAAAAGATCATAAAATATTTATATGATTCTAAAGAATAAATAGTATACCTGACGTGAATTGCTAAGCTCCCGACGTGATGTTAGTGCGTGATGCTGTTCTCTGTTTAATTGTAGTACATTGCGCACCAATTGAAATAATTAAACTGATAAATTTTATAAAAGCGACTTGATTGATTTTAAAATTTGTCTCCAATTATTTGGATATTGTTCATAGGAAAATACAAAAATCGCGATTCAAAACTGGTGGGTGAGGGAAGGAGGGAGAAAAATACTTTACAACCTATTCTCATACCTACCAAATATATAAAAAAAATTTCATAAAAATTGGTCGAGCCGTTTCGGAGCAGTTCATATACTAACACCGTGACACGAGATTTTTATATATTAGCAATTATATGACCAGTGTAGATGGTGACCATCTGTTTGGAAGGCCATTAGGATGAAGCCT
Organism: Amiota communis; assembly: GCA_037043315.1. Classification (NCBI taxonomy): domain Eukaryota; kingdom Metazoa; phylum Arthropoda; class Insecta; order Diptera; family Drosophilidae; genus Amiota; species Amiota communis. Next base: position 80,432 of record JBAMAV010000896.1, read on the forward strand.
CCTTAATTGGCGTCGACTAACTAATACTAAACTTATTTTAAAGATAGACTTCAACTAAAATACTGATAATAATGTGTGTGTGGATGCATTAAAAAGCTTCATGGCAAAGTCATAATACCCTTTATTGTAATGTAATTGTGAAGTGTATTAAGTAAAATAAAAAATAACAGATTTTGTTTGCATTGAATGGGCGATTGTAGCATGCCTGGATTGGTTAATAGTTAGGAGTGAGTGAATGATGTGTAGGCCAGATCAGGAAAGAGCTTAAAGCAGGCCAACAAATTGTTAGTCATATAGAAATTGTAACGGAAACAACAACAACAACAAAAATAATATTGCCAAATACCGGGGAGGGGGACACAAAAAAAGAAAACAACAATAATCAACAAGAAAGTATGAACGAAATACTACTATGAGAAGAAAATGTTGCCGAAAAGTTAAAAGAGCGCGTTCAGCAAAAAACCACAAAATGAAACCAAGTACACACACACACTCCCATTCATACACACACACACAGAAAAATAAATACAACATACAACAGCAAATGACAAAAATGTTCTTCATTTTGTTCAAATAAGAAATAAAAACTTTTGGATCAAAAAACAAAATACAAGAAATATTTGTTTGCAATGCTCATGTCTCACATTCATGTAACTAACTGACTGAATGAAGGACTAACTGAACGACTGACTGAATCAATGAATGACTGAATGAATGAATGTATGAAGAACTAAATGGTCCACCACCAACAAATACAACAACTTGACGACAACAACACACAACTATGTTATGGTACTCGTATAAGAACAACAAAGAAAACAAAAATGAAACACGAAATTGTTGAAAATTTTACAATTTTACAAAGTAAGTAACACTTGCGCTTACAGTTACATATGTTTTTCTCTCCTTTGGCAACACTGACATGAAGTGACTAACAGTACATGACTTTCCTTTTTTGTCTCTTTCACACTCTCTGCACTCCATGTCCTTTTCACTCTTCATATTCATTTCCTTTCTTTCACATTTACACTTAGTTTCCTGTTGGTCTTTAATGACATTTGTTTCTTTACAATTTTGTTGCGATTTCTTTTGCTCCTGTTTTTTTGTTTCGGATTGTCCTTTTTTTCTTCTGTATTTGTTATTGTTGTATTTTTTGATTTTTTTTCATTTTAATTAATTGCCAAAAAGGCAAACAACAATAACAACAGCAACTGAACAGCAACAATGAGAATAAGAAACAAAAGTAGCAACAATAAAGCACAATAGGCCGCAAGGACTCAGCAGGCAGCACGAAATAAATAAGAAGCAACACGACAACGACGACAACAAAAGTACTACACGTAGTAGTAGCAGCAGAAGAGAATGAAGAAGGACATAAAGTAACATAAAGCGACAGACAGAACGGAAATAAAAACGAAACCCAAAAACAAGTTCAGCTTTTCATTTACACTTAATGCTTATACTCTTTTGCTTACAGATATACTAGTACAAACACATATAGACATACATTCTGATACACTTAAGTTGAGTTAAGGCTAAAATGTTTCACATAGATACTTTTTGACTACAATGTTTTTCATGTTGTTGCTACTAGTGTTGAGTTGCTACTGGTGTTGCTGCTGCTGCTGCTGCTGCTGATTGCCGGCAACATATTTCGCAAATTGCTGTCAAAGTGTTAAGGAAGTTGACTTGGCTGGCAGACTTGACCCAAAATCTCTGACCCCCCCTGCCTCGGGGTCCTTGCTCTGAACTTAAAAGCCGCCAAGTTGTCGTTATTCAAAAGGCAAATGAAGTAAACTTTTTCACTATAAATTGTTATTGTTTGGTGTTTTGCTGCACACACATGTGTCCTGGACTAAGTGAGTATGCTGTGCCTGCTTGGCTGTTGTTGCTGTTGTTTGTTGTTAGTCCTGAGTTTGTCGCTTGTCGTGTCGCCTGCCAAGTATGGCACTAATTGCACATCCTGTTTTTTGTGTAGAAGCCAAAAGGATAAGAAACAAATGACAGTGAGAAGAGGGAAAAAGATTCAGAAAGGGAAGAAAGAAAGTAAAATAATAAAACTTGAAGTTGAAGATGAATTGCTAATGGTTTGTGTTAAGAGGCATAACAATAATCATCATAGGCAAGCATAAAAAGCATAAATAAGGCAATAAGTAAAACGAATGAATGAATAAAGAAAGTCCTTAAGAAAGTTCCCACTCTCTCACACTCTCTCTCTCTCTCTCCCGTGTCACAGCACATTAAGAGGTGCTTGAACACAACTTTTGCCCAAGTGTTGAATTACCTAGAAGAAGCAGCATGTAAAAGAACAATAATGAGAACAAAATGATGAGATTTGCTTGTCTCAGGAAGAAGATAAAGGGAATATCAAGACATGAAGAGCAAAAGTCGAGGGAATTTAATTTCAAGTTCATTGTTATAAAATTAGTTAAGCCCTTAAAAAGAGAAAAAAAAAAGATATCAATCTTTTTCAACTTAAATGAAGATCAAATAACGAAGAACCACAAACATAAGTTTCTTCTAAGAAATTTGTTAAGGATAGTTAGGGAGGCTATTGATTCATTCTTTTGTATCATTAATCATATATTGACATGGCACTTCATAAAAAGAAAGGTACTACATGATGTACGAGTACCTTCTACTGCTGCTACTACTGCTGCTGGTGTTCATTATAAAAACAAGGTGCATCAGGTAAGCAGGATTAGTTTGTTCCATCAATGAGAGGAGAACAATGAGAATGAGAATCTGCCAAAACTCAATTAACAATGAAGAAATTTCAATTAGTTTTCTGAAAATGAAAAAGAAAGGAAAGTGGGAAAGTAAGAAGAAAAGATTATGAAATGCAAAATGCACCTTTATAAAGGAACAATGAATGAAAGGTATGTGTAATATAAAATGAAATAGTAAGAGGAGTTAAAATGAAAGTCAATGCGAATACTATGTGCATATAAATGAATGTAGGAGTGAGTGGGTGTAAGAAATGAGACTGTATTAGAATGCATAGAATAGGAAAATGATTATCAGAATGAGGTAGACAGAGAGAGAGTAAGAGTTGTTGCTATTCTGGCATGCAATTAACGGCTTCATCACGTGACCCGAATTAAATAAAATGAAATTGAATTTAAATGAAATGGAATGGAATGATACCAAGTAAAGCCCAAAGCTTAAGAAGATAACTGAAGGAATAACTACTTAACATAGTAGTAAGTATGAGTAGATAAAGTCAATAATGACAATGTTGACGATGATGATACATATAAAGGAGAAGCAAAAGAAATCCAAGGCCTCCCCAGTTGTATAATGAAATACAAATCTTTAAAAAATAATGTATCCTCTTCCATCTTCCTTCAACTGCTTGTATGAAAGTTTCTTAAATTGCTTAGCATTCTGGGGGCCTCATTCAGTTTTGACGGCCCATCCCGCACACAGGATTCATCTGCTAGTGTAAGAAAGATGAAGGTGAAACAGAAAATAAAGCTATTGCCGAAGACGAAGTGGTTTATGTTTAATGCCAAAACGAAGATGGCATACGAATAGCAAAGTGGATAAAGTAGTAAGAGGAAGTAAGTATGTACATACCATATCAGGACAGGACAGGACAGGACAGGAAGAACAGGGAGGCTGCATGAAAAATGAACTTGGCTTGCATTACATTCATTTATTTACTTATTCCTTCATTCACTCAATCATTCCTTTCTCCCTTCATTCATTTGTTCATTATTTCTTCTTAGTAGTTGTTCCATTCGTTCGTGATTCTTAGTCTGTCATTTGTATCTTCTTATTCCTTTCCATGTTCATATACCATATAGATTCAACTTCACTATTCACCTGCATATTCAATTGTAAACAACTTGGCATGCTGTACAGGCAGGCAACTTTGATTTTCAGGTACATACATATACTAGGTATACTTCTCCTCTTTCTGAAATCCCCTTTGTGTTTGGGATCCCTGTCCATATCTTTGATTGCTGCTCATCAATGGCATCATTAATTACGCGTGCAACAAACAAAGTTTGAAATAAATAGTACACACCAAAAAAAAATACCAAATGAAATGAGATGGAACGAAATGAGAATCACTGCCAATCAAGAAGGGCATAAGGTAGGGTGGAGATTGAAGGCGGTATGGGGCGTTCAGGGTGTGGCAGCTACTTAAAATGAAAATAATAAAAATGTAATTAACGCCAAGAGATACAGCAGCCGCAACAGTAACAACAACAACAACAGCAACACCAACAATATTAGGGGCAACAACAATCAAAGTATCTACAGTAATAACAACAACAAAAGACGCAAACTTTTGGGGTCAACAAAGCGACACGAACTCATCTCATTTCATCTCTACTCATATTACTAGGTTCTCTGCTTTTGTATGTGTGTGTGTGTGTGTCTAGACTTGGGTTTGACGGCTGAAATACTTGTTATTATTTCTATTTTTTTTATTTGGGCGTTGCTAGGCTCATTCTTCTTTGACTGTCCGCCCTTTATTAGTTGTTGCTTTTGTTGTTGTTATTATTATTATTGTCGTCTTTTCTTTTGTGGTCAAATACAAAGACAGACAGACAAAGGTGCTCGCCCTTGGCCTGTAATACTAAATCAGTCGTCGTTCATTTATTCACCCGCGCTATACTAAACCATTACAAACAAATCTCACTCTCTTTTTTCTTGGCACACTCGCCTGATCTCTGGGGAGCATTATCCGATTACGTCGTTTTTACTTAAATGTTGCGGCCTCACTTGCTTTGTTACACGATGACGATGACGACGATGATGATGATGATTATGATGATGACTTTAATGATGTTGATGACGACGATGGAATTTCGAATCTATCGAATGTCGTTTACTATTGTATTGTAATTCTTTTCGTTTTGTTCATTCCTTCATTCATTCAACATGCATGCAATGCTTGCCTCATCAAATTGTCGTTTCTTGTGTCTTTGTGTCTGTCCAAAGGTCCATCACATGCCTTACAAGATACAATAACAACAAAAATTGCCTCATTGCTCGTCGTTTACCGTTGAGAGTTCAAAAGTTTAATTACCATTCTCTGGTTAAAAAGGCAGGCAAAGGGTGGTGGCTAGGAAAGGGAGTTCAAGCAGAACTAGAAGAATTTCATTCTTTTTCTCATCTTCTCGGTATCATTATTTAATGTATTTTATTTTATTTTATTTTTGCTCATTGTGTACAACGGTGTTTATTTGGGAATTAAAGACAACAACAATACGACTAGAAATAACGAAAAAAAGGGCAAGAATTAGAAAGAAAACTAGACCAAACAATTCTTTCGGTTCAACGAAGTTTACATACCTTTCACCCAAATTCTTGAATTCTTTGTCTCATTTCAATTAGATTCGTTTGAATATCTTAAGAAATCCTAAAAGTTTTTCTTTTAAAAACTCATAAAAACTCATAGTTCTTCTGTCAAAATATTCAGTCTAATTTTTGGATATGTTGTGTAAATTGTCAATATAAAGAGCCTATGCACCAATATTCGGATAGTCTCAGGTTTCTTGACAGGACATTGCAGAGTAATTAAACACCTACATAACATGCAGACCAGTGGCAGCGATCTGTGTAGACTATGTAATGAAGAAGAGGACTCAGCAGAGCATGTGATATGTCACAGCGAGGGCCTAAATCTGGACCAGACTTCTCCCCTATGGACCCAAGTACTTGAGCAGTTGAAATAATAGATTTGTCTCCGAAAAGGATCTTGGAATTTCTTCTAAATATCAGAATCTCGGAGGAACTGTGATTACGGAGTTTGTCACGGCCGCAGTGACATGGTGTACTGGTTACCGCCCTTTCTCTATTCTTATCTTATCTAATCTAAGCGCCATAGACACGATCAAACTGCTGCTATAAAACATTTTCGTAAGTGTATTTAATACAGCATACAGCGAAGCTGTACAAACTTTCAAAATTATTACAAATATTTCAATAGCCTATACTTGTCTCATATAATGATGCAACAGCGCACATGGGTAAAAAGAAACTCTCGCTGTACCAAATATCCAAACGGTTTGGATATTCCATCAAACATAGTATATGAGACACACAAATAAACATTTTAGTAAAACTATTATAAAATTTGATTCAACAGTTTGATCGTGGCCACTGCCCTTAAAGCTAACTTTTTTCTGAAAACAAAACATTTGAATTATAAGAAATCATGGCAAAATAACATAGTAGCAGTAAACTTCTCAGTTTCAGAGTGTATTTTATATGAGGACTACTTCTTCCAATAATCAAAGAAGTCTGCATAAAAACAATACAAACATAATTGCACTGAATTTCAGGTCATTTCCTCGAAAACTGAGAGTTAGTAAGCATAAGGAAGGAAGAAGAAATGGACATGCTCCTAGTAACACTGATCATATACACATATTTTATAGGATCATCTGTTCTATAGGTTACAAACATCTAGGCAAAGTGATAATACCTTTTCATCCTGGTGTGGAAACAACAAAATAATTCGTGAACCACCCGAAATGGTTGCTATTATTGTTCATTACAACTTTCATCTTCATTTTTGCTTCCCTTAACAGAAGTTCGCTCTTCCATGCCGAAGCTTCTTCATACATTGTTTGTTGCATGAAAATGAAAAAGTTTGGAATTCCCCTTGTTTATGGTTATGTTGTTCTTCTTTTTTTATAGATAAACTATAACAAAGTAAAAGAAAAAGTAATTGCTGCCACACTTAAGAAAATTTTAGATTAAAATTCTAGATTCCAGATTAAGAAGAAGGTTGGTGGATGTATCCAAAAAGATTGCAATCATTTCTCGTTGTGTAGCATTGACCAGAGAGTTCAAAAGCAGACAAAAGCAAAATTTGAATAAGACAACGACGGATGATGGTAGTAGACAACAGTCAAAGAGATGCCCCTAGGGGCAAGACATGGACATAGAATGGCAGAGAGGAGAGGCTGACAAAAGAGCAACTTGCAAAGCAACAGACAACAAACAGACTTTGGACAATGGACGACGGCTATACCAAGTGAATATTAGCCTGAAGCAAATGATGCGCCAGGGACAAACCAGCCAACCAACCGACTCACGGAACTTACTTTGTACTATAATAACATAAGATTGAGAGAACCCCAAAGGGCAGATATGGTATGTACAATGTTTGTGGGGAAGCAGACAAGACTAAAACTGCCGAGAGTCACTTTAAAGATAGATACTTTATCCATTCACTTAAGATATTTTGTAGTATAAAATAATAGACTAAATATTGAAAATAAAGTATGTAGATATAAAGTACTTTATATCCCACTAATAGTGGGTTAAATGATGCAGATGGAATCGGAGTGTGGAGAGGTAAACATGGTGACTGGGAGAAAGCATGCAACAATGTAGAAGTAAGCAAAATACTAAATTGATTAATGGATGCAAATGATTGAAAAATGTCGAAATGAAAAACGTAAAATGCAATCAAATACAAGCAGCATCATCATGTGTGTAGAGATGAAGTGTAGCAAAAGAAGAGGCATAGCTATGGCAGAGTAATCGAACAAATGAATAGAAGATTGAAACGAATGAACGCACATCAAAGATACGAGTATAGTAGTACATACATAGTATACCATCAAATTGGAGCAAGAAAGTATCGTATATGTAGATTGATGAAGGTATGGGAAGTTAATAGTGAGAGAGCTATATGGTTTATTGAAGGTGGGTGGCATGATGATGCTGCTGAAGCTAAATGAGGGAAGAGAGTGTAGTAACCCCTTCTTTGATCTAAAATTTGCGTAGATTTTATTGCCATCAATAGCCATAGTATGTTTGTATGTGTTGCAAGTGCCCCAAAAAAATAATTTCCAATCAATTGAATTGGCGTCAGCTTGCCATATTGTGTGTGTGTGTTGTCTGTCGTGGTACTCGTATGTCCAACCAACCAGCCATTGGTGGCCACATAAAGCAATTGCTGTTTGCCATTTTATGGACGCCACTAAAAATAAGCGAAAGCAATAAAAATGAAGGCAAACCAAAAGCATTACGTTATATCAACAACAGAACAGCAGAACAATCATCATTCATCCTACAACAATAGTAGATGGAACACATGCTTCAAATGTTTCTTTGTCATCATCATGCAACTTCCTCGTCGTCATCATTGACCAACCATCACCAACATCATGATTATCATCATCGATATTTATTTATTGTAATTTTGCGTCTGCGGTCACTATTTAAATCCTCCAACATCATTCATTTCTGCCATTGCTGTCAACGACACGCCTGTGTCTACTTTTAGTTGCCACTGTATCCACTAATAATAATAATGATGATGACCATAATGAAGATACTCATAATGATGTTGATGATGTTAATGTATTCTTATGTTTACTTTGTTTAATTTCTGTTTTTATTTGTTGTTTACTTTTGGCCAATGTCCCCTTCCTTTTTGTTTTGTCTTCTATAGAATGCTTCCATACGATTGTATCTTGCAACGTCATCATCTGTTAGCCATCATATTACTATATACTATGGGCTAGAGATGATACGGGTGATGGTGGTGTTGGATGCGGTAACCACTTAATCCGTTCATGATGCGATGACACGACGCGACGCGACTCTACTCAATTGATTCCAAGTGAACTGCAGCTCATTGCGTGCAATTAAAGTAAAGTGCTTTAGTTTTTATTGTCCTTTTTTTTCGATTCTTCTCTCTGTGTAGTGTTTATCCTTCCCCTACAATTGTATTTATTGCAATATGTCTGGGTCTGGCATGAGTATAGTTAGCTGCAATTATTGTATGTTCCCAATTTAATTGATTTTGACGCCGTTCGACAAGCACTTGATCGATTGGTTGTTGTTGGTCCCCTGATCCCAAGACTCATCTTCTATCCACCTCCTCTGAGTTTATTTTGTTTTCTGTAAATCTACGTGCGTTTTGCTTGGTTTCAAGTGTCAGCATTGTGATTTGGTCTTTGGTCATTGAAACAACTCCTGTCTACTCTAACATACATTACTATATATACTATTATAAGTATATGTATGTTTGCCCTTCACATTTCCAGATATTTGCTGCTTGTGCTTCTGAGTTTGTTGCCGTGATTAACTGTCTGCAATTCATTTCGTGCTATTTGCTTTATAGCTTTGTCTGCTTGCAACGACACATCTTCACATTTTCACATCTTCCTTCTTTAAATCCTTCTACTTATTCTTGTTGCTTGCTTTTGCTAGCGATCCAGCCAAAGCATCTTGGCTGCTTCTTGTTGTTGTGTCATTACCAATAGGGTTGGGGTTGAGTTATTCTTCTTCTTCATGGCTTTTACTTGTTTATTTGCTTTCTATTTCATTTGTAAAATAAATCGTGTTTTCTTAAATCGATTGCCCTCTCAACTCCAAATAAAATCAAATGTTCTTCCTCCAAATGAAAGGAATAAATGAAATGTTCCTTGAACATTAAATTAAATGCAATTCTAATTATTTGCAAGTTGCGCCTTTAAAAGGTAATTACATTTTATTTGCTTTTCATTAGTATTTCCTTCTTTTTGCTTTGTGTAATTAGTAATTACAAATTTGTTGCTTGCGGTGAATTCACGAAAATTAAAGCAAATTACCCATTTCTCCTCACTTTTGATGCATAAAAGAGGAATTCATTTACTTGGCAAATTGAATGAGCTTAAAATACTTTTAAGGAAGATAAATGAAAGGAGAATTCAATGTCTTAAACCATTTATATTTTGATATTACTTTACCTTAGCACTAATTAAAGTTTTAATTTATTTAAATTAAATTTAATGAAGAAACAGAATTTCATTAAGAATAAATGAGCTTGAAATTAAAGAAAAGATTCTTACTAACATTTGGCCCCATAAACAAACTCAAATCTTAAATTTTACATTTTCTACATTAAACAAATAAAATGGACGAGACCATGGATAGAAAATGGGATAAAAGTTCATCAATAAGTGTAATGTTTCACTATCAGATATGCTTATTCTGAAATGCATCAATGAACCGGGGAGGTCATTCATTGCTGTCCACCTTGGGCTTTCTAGTCCTTAGTTTACCACTGTAAATATGAAAATATTATCCCTAAGTTCCCCATTGTCCACAGGTCATTGTAGACTTGATATTCATGAAATGATAATGAAAGAAGATTTTATTGTCTCACACTCTAACTACAGCTTTTTCAGGAACAGCTTGAAAGCGAACCTTTACTTACTATCTTTAGAATAAATAAACTAATCATAAGTAAATGGACACACATAAAAAACAAAAAGAACATCACAGATTACCTATCCTTCAGGAAACCTGAAAGGTAGGCTTAGCGGGTGACTCCTCTTTAGTAGGCGGACGTTGTTATCAGTGACAAGTAAGCCTGAGCCGAGATCATTAGAAGATCCCTATGAAGTTTGAATTTCAGGAGTATCTCAATATAAGAATGCGAAGCAGAGCCCCACAGATGAATTCCATATGTCCATAAGGGCTTCAAAATTGTCATATACTATATAGCACAAGTTTGTTGGGCAGAGACAATTTTGAATTGTGATTAGGAAACCATGACATCTTCATCGTTTTAAAATCCAGCTGTTGGCGCTTGCGTTTGATGTGAGCCTTCAACCAACAAGTTGATGTTCCTTATAATTGGTGTGTAAGATTGGGGCCAGTATGCTACTCTGCATTTCAACTCAGAAAAAATGAATGAAGATATTGTCTCAGACTTTAATTGCAGCTTTTACATGAACTGTTTGAAAGTAAAGTTAACTTCACTTTTCCTAATAACAATATGAGAAGCACTAAAGTACAAAGTACACCATGGGTATGCGTAAATCTCTGTGTAGAATAGCGTTACGTACAAACCAGGGGGGCCCGTTATGCATTGTAGTACCTTATTTTGGCAGACTTGAACTTTTCGTAAGTTGGTGGCAGAAGCGGTACCCCAGATTTGTATGCCATAACGCCAGACAGGAGCCACTACTTGCCTGTAGATTGTCCTCTTATTATTTAGTGACAACTTACTGGACGGCCGTAATAACCAGTCGGGCCTACGCAGTTTTGCATAACAGCATGCTGTAATGTTTTTTATGTGGGCTCGCCATGTGAGTCGCTTGTCCAGAAATAAACCGAGGTAACGGACTTGGTCCACCTGTGGAATGATACTGGAGTCATATCTTACAACAGGGCAAGTGCCACGTCTAAGAGTAAATACGCAATTCGCTGATTTTTCTGCGTTTATACCTATGTTTCAACACTTGGCCCAGGCGTGAAATCTCTGCAAATATTCCTGAAGTGCATCTAAAGCTTCTTGGGCTGAGAAGGATTGAAATTGATTTTATTGTGTTCAAAATATTCTCCATGAAGATTACACATTTGTCTTTGAAGCACTTTTTCAACTCAGATTTAGGTATATCCAAAACATGCGTTTTGAATGCATCATCCACTTCTTCGGGTGTTGTCCATGTAATTAACTTTTGATCTGCGGAAATAAAAATAAAAACATTAGGTGCCAAATGAAGGCTATACGGTGGATGACCCATCAATTCGATGTTTTGGCCAGTCAAAAATTTCTTTGTTTGACCCGATGTATGGGAGTTCGCTTAGTTTTAGTTTTTTTTCGAATTTCTTTAATAACTTCTGGCAAACAAATGGTCGTTTACCATTCAGAATTGACTGTCCTGCGTTGCTCTAACGCCACTATAGCCACGTGATCGGTAATGCAGAAGAAACAGGCAACCATTTACTTCGATGTGTTTCTTCCGCAAACAATTTTTGTTGGATTTGGCACGTCTTTGAAGACCCATACTGTCGAAGAGCCATGATATTCTATGTGTTGCAAACCTTAAGATCAGCAGTACTAAAACTTATGTAGCCACCACAGCAGTAGTCTTTTAACGACATTCTTATTAAAATTTCTGATTCAATAATCTCATAGTCAAAAACTATAAGACTCCCGGTAGTGACTATAGTTTATGAACTGGTTCGCTGATGATAAATATCTTTCCTTATTAATAGTATAATCAATATTTCAGTTTTCAGTATTCATAGAAAAATATTATTAATTTTAAGGATAAAAAGAAATTAAAATAATTTGAAATTGAAATTGAAACAAAACAATAAAAATTTTTAAATATTCCTGAGATTCTTGTAACGGATGTGATTATGAAGTGCCATCAAAATTAAAACAATAACAAACTTTGTAATAGCATCAAGAACAACAAAACCACAACGGGAAAAATGTGTGGTAAAACCATTTGCACTTCATAAAAAAAAGGAAAAAAAAGAAAATATTTTTAAAGAAATATTTAGTGAAAATCGAACAGAACAAAAAACATCTGTGGAAATAATAATAACAAAAACAACAACAATAACAACAATAACTAACAAATGCCGCACATTTAGTTGAAAACAAATTGGAAACAAACTCACAACAAAACAAAACAAAACGAAGGAAAATAAAAGAAAAATTCAATGAGGAAAAATTGGAAGTTGAAGTGAAAAATTTTGAGCCAAGTGGAAATTATTGTGAAAGCAATACAAAACACCAACAACAATAACAATAACAACAACAGTAACAGCAACAATAACAATAAGACAACAACACTATGAAGAAGAATCAGATGCAGCAGAGGCAGCAGTAGAAGAGAATGAGGAAGTCGAGAAGTCGGGAATTGCCAGAATGTATGACTGCATAAATAAATAAAAAGCAATCAAATTAAATGCAACAACAACAAGTACAACACTTGAACACTAGTGTGCAACATGCAACAGAGCAATGCAAACAGCAGCGGGTGGGCAGCCAATGTGGCAGCAACATATTTAGTTTGTTGCGCTCTAGGGTCCCTCACTCCCACTACCCATCTCTTCTTGCCATACAAACTGCTGGTTGTAGTATTTACTTCTGTTCCACTCTCTTGACAATGTTGTATGAGATTTACGCCTACTAAGAAATTGAGCCCGAAGGCGCATCTGCTCTTGCGCTTACACAAGAGTGCCTTTTTTTTTTCAACTTCTCCATGTTCTTCAAGCTGATGCTGCTGCTGTTGCAATCAACACGTTAAACGTGCTGCAGTAGTAGAACTAACTTCAAGCCAAATCAAGTCAATCCAGGCCAAGCTATGAGAAGGGAAGTTAGTCGAACCATGCTGTCCAAGTTGTCTTCACAAAGCAGCCCACACCCACACACAAAATGAGACAAAGAGACGTTGAAGGCGCCACATCTGAACCAACCGACTTCATTGCATCGTTGGTTAGTTGGTTGCTTACCACTCGACAGTGCTGCCATAGCCATGTTGCCTGTTGCTACTCTAACTGTGGATGATGAAGACTAAAGTTGTTCCAAGCAGCCGCTAGTGTTGTATTGTAGGCGCTTGAACTCTAGGTGAAGGCGGTAATGGTGGAGACTCCTGCATCATCATCACCATCATCATCATAGAGATTTTGAGTCGGGGAGTCTTGCAGAGCGACGGAAGCAGGAAAAATAATAACATGGAAAAATGCATAAATTCAGCAAAGTCTAGAGAATATAAACAAGAAATAGTACTACTATATAGTACGAGTAGAGGAAAAGGAAAAGCCCAAGCCAGCAGCAAACAATAGCAGACTCATAACAACCAACAAGAGTAGAAGGAAATATGAGAAAAATGTTGCTTGAAGCAAACAAAAAAATATATTAAAAAAAATATTAAAAAACTTATAAATTGCTGTAGTGTTGTTGTTGTTGTTGTTTTTTCAAAAATTAACAACAAAACGCCAAGTGGCAACTGAAATTATTATAATTTTTTTGTTTTATTCGTAATAATTTTTCCCCACATTTAACGTTCATGGAGTTTTAAAATGAGTGAGGAACGAGGGTCGCTTTAGTAGTGCCATGAAGTGTTTAGTTTGTGGGTGAATAAGAGAAGAGAAGACTATGCAAGAGAATGAAATTGAGTGGGGTAACTTGGATGAGGATTAAGTAGAAGTGTGGGCAAGGAAGCATGGGTATGTGGCTCGTGCTTTTCCTGCTAGTGTTGGAGTTTTCAAGTGGAATTCCAGTCATCATTGTTGCTGCTGTGGTGTTGTAGTTGTTTTTTGACGGCGTGCACACGGTTGGTGGCGCTTCAAGAACACTTCTCGCACGCTTTTAAGTTGTTCTTGTTGTTCTCATGTTGCTGTTGTTGTTGTAACTGTTGGAGTAATTTTGTTGTTTAATTTTTGCATTTTATATAATTTTAAGTTTTTTTTTGTTTTGAGTTTTTATCTTTTTTTGTATTATATACAATATATATTTTTTTTGTCTCATGGTCTTTTATTTTTGTATATACTTTAAGCAAGAATGAAGTGTATTTTTATTTTGATATGAAGTTTGTAACACCTAAGAATATGTTAGCATGCTTTGCATTACAGCGAGAGCAAAATCATATAGTCCTCAACTCAATGACAAGTGCAGAAAATGACTCTCAAGTTGCGGGACATTCCCTTTCTTGGTTTGCAGTTTATGTAAATTTAGTTCTTTTGCAGGACCTCGGGTCTCCAAAGGAGCTTCGCAAGGAATCTTAGTAACTTGCCTATGTAGGACATATAAAATTTGGCTGTCGTTTTGTTCCAATCTCTAAAAGTCTTAGCAACCTTATGAACCTAACTAACTTCCTTAGTTTCCGAAATGTAAGCCTAAAGAGTCTCGGTTTAAGTGCATGTTTCAACAGTGACAATTCGACCACTTAAAGGCATATTCAGGATTGAAACTGATCATTGAAACTCAAGTTTTGAGCAGTAAGAGATGATACCTAATTAGTAGAAATAAATAAAAACTATGTACTCATGAATAATGATGTCCCACATATGACTTGATGCACACATTACTTTTTTGATGAATTACTTAGACATTCACATGGCATCTTTTAAATAAACATGTCATAATGAAACAAATACTATGTAAACTAATAACTTACTATGAAGTGTATTTAAGCTTTACCATAGAGAGACCCAAAGTTTACTTGCTTGTTTTATTTAGTTTTTGATTTAATTTTTTTTTGCTTGTATGTTCATGATTATTTTGTTAATGATGATGAAGCGCAACATGTTGAAAGTTGGCAGTAGCAACAACAACAGCAATTGACTTCATATACGAGTATAAACACACACACACATGCACATCAATTTTAATTAAGACAACACTGTGAGCAAAAAAAAAATTAAATAAAAGAAAAGAAAAGAAAAGTGAGAGCAAAAAAGGAAAACTTACACAAAATGTGCGCAACAAACTGTGAACGACAAACACACACAAGCCAACAAAAATAAAAGAAAAACAAAAAAGGAGAAAACAAAACATAACCCTACTGAAATTTAACATATTTACCTTTCACATCTCAGTTGATGAATTAAGGAATTTTTACCCATACTGATGAAATTACATATAATTTAAAGGGCAATTTACATACATATATGGTAACTTCAATACAAATATATCAAATTTAAGAAAGATATACCTCACTACCCATATACAATTTTGCTTGTTCACGTAGCCACCGAGGTGGAAATGGGCCTCATCAGTCAAGATGATTTTTCGATGGAATTCCGGATCATTTCTATGCATTTCAAGGACCCAATCAGCAAAGACACGTCGTTGTTGATGATCGGCCGGCTTGAGTTCTTGTGTTAACTGAACTTTATAAGCCTTAAGACCCAAGTCTTTATGCAAAATACTGTGTAATGACGTTTGTGGAATGCCCCATTCCAAAGAACGATGAGAAATGGACAAGCCTGGGTTTTCTTCAATACTTTGGGCTACAGCAGCAATTCTCAGTTGTTCTTGAGCGACGTGCACGGGTTTTATTCTTCACATCACTAACTTGTCCCAACAGCTCGAATTTTTCCATCAATTTCTGTATTGCTCTCCGACAAGGTGCTTCACGACGACCCAAAAATGTTTTAATTTTACGAACCGTCTCTGGCAAATTTTCACCATTTTTATAGTGAATTTTAATAATTTCAATGCGTTGTTGAAGCGTGTATCGTTCCATTTTTATTAATGGCGTAGTTTTTACTTGTCAAATGTCAAAAAATGACAGCTTCAAAAGTGACATCTACAGAAATAGCGGGTTATTCAAAATAACACCTCTTATTAGTATCATATTAAATGTGACAGTTTTCCATAGAAAAACTTAATTTTCAACCTTTTTATATGGAGAGTTTATGGCAAATGGCTTTTATCAGTTTATCTAGGTTAGTATATTTCTATGAAAACTTTTATTTGTTTTGATGAGAAATTGATTAGGTTTTCCATATATGCCACAGGCCAGGGTGTCTTATGTCCTCTGTGCATATACAATAAGTATATATAAATTGTATCGGTCTTGTCAGTCCAATTGCACTGGCAAAAAAACAAACAGCCAAGTGGGACGCGGACTCGAACCCGAAGGGTTCCGTACCACTGCACAAGGTTTTAACATTACTAGGATCGACCAGTGCTCGAAATTCGACCACCCCTCTATAAAAATCAACTCTACACCTATTACGGTTCATGAGATAGAGCTCTCTGATGGACGGACGGACGGACAGTGTAGACATATGGAACCCTAAAAAGACATTTTCTATAACATTAATGAAATAATCTTATTATTAATTAAATTGGATTACGTAAATGTATTCTGTGTTCTTCTAACACGAACGATTTAAAAGTTATCATAATTTAAAGTACAATCTATACATATAAAAGTGGATATATGTAAGACCCCTATAGATTCAGAAACTGCTGGAACGATTTTGATGAAATTTTCAAGGAAACTCAAGCATAGCTTGAAGAGTGTTCTTGTGAAGTTTTGGTGCGGATCGGACACGCTATTGTCGGTATTTTTGTCGCACAGTGCTATTAGATATATAATATTTATTAACCCATATCTTTTAGCCGACGTTGAATTGTTCGAACCGAAATATCCCTTTCAAAATGTTGCTGCACCTCCGATGATATTTTTGTATAGCATTGTTGAATTGGTCTTGTAGTCTCGTTTTTATGGTAACACGTTCCTCCCTATCACTTGTTCATTTTTGGCTGCCCGACCCTTCTTTCTTCTGCACTTGATCTGTCACACGAAATTTATTCAAAAACGACGCAGAGTTTTTATTAAAATTAGATTGAGCCTGTTATTTCACGAATTGATACGTTTTGTTCAGCCAAATCAACAATTTTTGATTTTTCAGTTAAGTTCAGATGCTTTCCTTAAAGCATACTTCTTAAGATGTTTTCAGAAAAATGACAAAAACTTAAAGAGAACACTACCGGGAATTCCTCAAAAAAAAATTGCATGATTAAAATGACATTAGGAGAAACTCCACGCTAGAGTAGTCACAAATGCAAGAAATTTTTGAGTGGGGGTTTTTTTTACAAAAACGTATCTCTTATCCTAGGTTTGTATAAGGACTAATTCTTCCATTAATCGTGAATCTCCTACTGAATCATACATCAGCCTCTTGGTGATTACAAGTCAAATTCAGTATGATATATTTAAAACTTATAGCCCAGTTTTTCCTAGAAATAGCTTGGTTATATCGATTTTCTTCGTGATCATTTTCATGGGTTACAAACTTCACCATAGATTCAAAATATTAACCACATTATAGATGAATGATATTAAAATAACCACAGCAACAAGAAAAACAAAACGGTTGGAAATAAATTTTTATATTTATGTATTAAAATTGGCTTTTTCTTCTTTCTTTAATTGGTGTTTTTTTATTTATTTTAAATTTCTTCAGGTGAAAATTTTCACAATTTCATGAAAAACTTCACTTCCTAGAATTCTTCTTAATCCCATTCACCTTCTTTGCTGCTTGCATATTGTTATTCATTTTCATCATCATTGTGTTTCTTTTTATGCACTTCCCATCCCAAATATTTTTATTTGTTGCTTTTAATTTGTTTTCTTGATTATTTCTTAAGCTTATGCTATTCTTAATGAATTTCTCACATCCACCGAATTCTGCTTCTACGTACTTCTACTCGCTCGTACTGTGGATGGAGTTTATGCCATTCACCATGATGCGTTTAATTTGCATAAGTCAGCAGCAAAAGCAACAAGCATAAGGAGCAAAGTAAGGATATAAGTGACAAGGACACACATACACAGTCATTCACTTCATATAACTTAAGATAATAATGCCAGATGGATGGAAATTAATCCTTCGATGCGTGTATTTAACAATGATACCAGGATTAACGCTGCTGGTGGCATGTGGTGGCATGCATGAAGGAAGGTGAAGTGGCAACAAGGACTCATTTGGATTCGTGATGATGCGTGGGCAACAGACAACATCAACATCAACATAGTAGATAACAACAAAAACAATATTTCCATACATTTCCTTTTATATATTTCTAATTCAAATTTGCATCATAATGAAGAAAGGCAATTTCATTTTAATTTTGACTTTGAGATTTTTTAATGAATTTCCTTTTTGCTTGCTGCTTTTTCAAATGAAATTGAATTTGCTTTTTAATATGCAACAAGAACAACAAGACCAACATCAAACACAACAACAGAAAAGAGTCAAATAAAGGGCACAGAACAGGATCTGACATATGTATTTGTATGTGCTATCCTTCCTTTGCCATACATAAGGATAATTGAATTATGATGAATTTCATTTCAGTATCGGAAAAAGTGAAATTCATTTGAATTTTGCTGATATTGTGAGCTTAGGCTGACCATGCCTAAAGAATTTTTGTAATAAATTCTGCTGAATTTCGTCTCTTATGGTACTGGATGCAACATTTACAGAAATACGTGTGTGCAACGTAAGCAAATTTCCTTGCCAAAGGACTTGACTTGAAATGGGTTTAATTTATGTGTAACCAATTGTGGGATGAGGCAAGGACAAAGGCCACAATGTACAAGAGTCAACCAGCGACAACTCTAAAGTGCATAATTGGCAATGTTGCAACAAAACGATAAAATGTCCTAGCAAAAAAGAAAAGAAATGGAAAGACCACATACTCTTGCAACACATATGTATGCACATGTATTTCGAGTGTCCTTTTTGCAGTTGGTGGCGTTGTGCAATTGTGGTTTTGGCTTCATTCTGTGCCGTACATAATTAACGAATTACCACTTGAGCTTAATGACCCTGTTGCACACGTCACTAGACGTCACGCCAAGCGCCCCCACCAACATCAATTGGTCTAGTCCCTCCACACACACACACACACATGACCTGTATAACATGACACTCCAAAGAGCCACTTTACCTACCTCTCCTCCATGCTAAGCCATTCATCACCGCGCCCACTTGCAACAATAAATAATATAAAAAGAATGTGGCCCATACTCAACCCGCGACTATTGGTTTGTGTGCATCAGCAACAATTCTTCTTTCAGTCTACTTAGTTGCTGAGCCTTTATTCGTTTAGTGGGTCTATGGACAGAAGGACAGAGGGACAGGTTGACAGCATCCACATTAGATCCAGCTGCTAAGGCCTACAACAATACAAATGCCGCTAGATATGCAAATCACATCATAGAACACCATAGCACAGTACCAGCACAGCTCACCATGGGGTGTATGAGTATGAATGATCTGATCCACTGCAGTGCTTGGTCCCTTCCATTTTCATATATGACTCCTTCTTCTACTATTTCTTTGTTTATTCCTGTTTAGCGTTCATTCATCGCTCGCAACTTCATTTGCATGAAACGTCGTCGTTCTCTATCATAGAACAAAAGCACACAAAAAATAAATCACCTAAAAAACGACAAAAAAGAAAAAAGAATCCATGCCATTTGTAGAAGAAAACAAATGAAATGAAATAAGAGAAAATAAAATAAAAGTAGAAAGCAAAAAGGCAATAAACGACGACGCAAAACTTAAAATAATAGAAAAGCTGCTTCTTGGCTGTTAAAAACTGCAGTTGTAGGTTGCTTTTTGTTGGAAAATAGTACAGTTATGGGCATAAGTATTTTGATAAAGTATATTCATCAAAAAGTTGATATATTAATTTATTTATTGATAATAGAATTGGGAGTTTTACATTAGGGAAAGTTCCTCATTTTGCAAAGCCCTGATTCAAATATTATTGAAAATTTATGGGCCCAAAAATTGTTGACAAATTCCCACAGACAGTTGCTAAGATCGGTATTTTCTAGAAGGATATTCCAACTGATTTTGTTATACTATGTTTTATTATATAATTACTAGTGTTACCCGGCGCGCGTTGCTACGCCCGCAACGTCTCAGTATATTTTGCCCTAGATACATTTATTTTTTAGACTTTGTTGAAAAACTGCCTGGATCTCGACAACATCGCCGTCTACCTGGTCCAACTGTTACTAAGATCCGTACAGGTGACCCTATAAGTACAACAGGAAAATTTCATCAAAATCGTTCCAGCCGTTTAGGAGAAAAAGGGTCATACAAATCCGTACATTCGAATTTTATAAATAAGATTGTTAACAAGGTTTTCATGGGCGGGAAGCCGCCTGGTATGCCCAAGGCGTTGTCTGTTCCACGCTGTAAAGACCCAAAATGTAGCGTTTTGAGCCTCCGGATTGGGGTTGTATTGATCAGTGGTCTCAACAGGCGGTTGTTGTAAGCCAACATACGGTTATATAGAATTTTGTGAAAGGCGATCTGGTCTTCTACTACCGCCAAGTTCATATATCTATACATGGTTTAGTTCCTGACATGCCATGGATATCTAGCCATTAGACGTAATGTCTTATTCTGCAACAATTGCTCTCTCTTCCTTTGTGATTTACCAGCAGTTGCTCATATTTGGATGCCGTACCTCCATACAGACGCAATGATTTCAGCATAGACTGTACGCTTATTCCCGAGGAAGAGTGAGCTTCTCCCGTTAAGCAGCCTTTGATAAAGGGTGAGGCCTAGTATTTCACATTCTTTGATTGGACAATAGAGTCCCCGCAGAGATGTACAGTTGGTGCATTTCTTAATGTTTATTCTAACGTTCCACCGGTTCGCCCAAGACTCTAACAGGTGTATGTATTCTTGAATCCCATCAGCAGCTTCATACTCGCAATGGGTTGTTTTGTACAGAGTTGCAATATTGTGTAATTATATTGCTACAAAACTTTATTAAAAATCAGGATAAGGATTATACATTTAACATTTGTTTTGTACAATGTGATTTTGAAGGGTGAGCAACATTATATTTTATGGTTAAGGCAAGTTTCAAAGTAAACAATCACAAATTCGTTCTAAATAGGAACGCAATCATGCCGCAAGCATAAACATTTAAAAAAAATTAATCTGATTTAAGCCGATTTCAGCAAATACTGTTTCGGCTGTCGCATAAACGGGGTAAAAGAGTCACTTTTTCCTTGTTTTTTTGCTACTCTGAAAAATTATCTTAATTAGCTTATTTATGCCGCCGATTATTTTCCCATTTGGCTCATCATTTTTTCAACTAAACATTGGATACATAAAAATTAACATATGCCGATTTTACCATTTAAGAATGCCGTCGAGGGATTTAAAATATGTATGAACATTTAAAGAATTTAATGTGAATCAGTGGAGTACTTTTTGTCAAATTACTTATGCCCATGACTGTATAAAAATATATACGTACGAGTATGTAGAAATGAAAAAAAGGAAGGAATCATGAGAGAATAAAAGTTGGAGGTTCAAAGAAAAACAGCTTAAATAAATAGATTTTGCATATATGTATGTATACAGATGAATGTCGCGACGGATACCCTTCTCCATCTCTTATATATGTATAAGTATATGAGGGAGGTTTGATAAGTTTACCAACTCATTACTTGTATCTTCTTATATTCTTCTTCAAACCAGAAGTCATAATTTGAACCAAATTCATTGAGTTAATCCTATGTATTTTATAGTCAATTAAAGAAAACAATTTTTCGTTTTTGTGAAATTGGTAAAAACCAAATTTCGTGGTGAGGGAATATCATATCTTTGTAGAATGAAAGGGAAAACCCAAAACTCATAACGAAACAGCACCAAGGATGAACCACTATCAAGTCGCCATGCTCACTGAAGAATTGATTAAAAAATCCACATTATTGTTATAAATGATTGAAATGTAAAAGTCCCGAAGTGCTATGTAAGATAAAGAAACTATCTGTAAGATGTTATCTTGTATGCAGTGTTAGATCATGTTTCAGTGTAGGTAATCCAAAGAAGTATCTTGTTTCCTTATTAGTTACACAACTCATCAGACTCCGCTCGCATGTTGTTTTGATATACACATTTGGGTTCCATTGTGTTGGCTTTTATGTTATTTTTGTTGTTGCCCCTCGTTTCTTTTTTTTTTATATGTGCATTTAACATGGCACTCAATTTATTTACCAAACAAGCAATAGCTGATTCAGCTGAACTACAACAATAAGCAGCAGCAGCAGCAGTTAACCCATAAGATGCCCCCCTTTTCTCAAACCTATTGAAACCCTTTCTCCCAGCTCTTGCTTATTCACTCAATCACCACAAAACAAAAGCGTTTACATTATTTTATTTCTGCTCCTCTCATCTTTCCTATACCCTATACATCGAATATATTCGTACCTACTCTTGTTGTCCTCCATACTAACGTATCATCATCATTCCTTGTATTCTCATACTCTTCGGATGCATTTGCAACTAACTCAATCGTTGATGTTGCTTTTGCTCTTGCTGTTAGTTTACTCAAATATCGCTCATGGCAATTGTTGTTGTTGTTGTTGCTGTCGTTGTTGTTGTTGTTGTTGCTGTTATAATGTTGATTTTACTACACCAACACAAACACTATAAAATACTATGGATACTCTAAGCGCAGATAAACATACATCATGACTATATATTTTAGTCTATGCACATCCTCACATCCTCTTCATTCTCCTTTTTCTTCACTCTGCTCTGGTGAAGTACAAATAACATGTCAAGTTTCATTATAGTACTAGTGAGAGTCACAGTCGACTAGGATACAACAACACCATGAAGGCAAAGTACTGCTGCACTCACGCGATTTGTTGTTATAGTTTCCACTGGAGCTGTCCAGTTCAGTCTGCAATATAAACTATTGTACATACAACCAGCATCGTCATCGTCATCATCTTCATCACCATCCTCCTCATAATCGTCATCATTTTTATCAACATCCTTTTGTTTCGCTCGATTCGCTATCCTTCTACTACAACAAGTTCTCGTTCATCGCTTCGATGTATATCTCTTTTATATATACGCTGAGTACGAGTATCTGTACATGTTGCACTGTATCTATGAGTATCTGTGCATCATGCCACGTTATTCTTGTTGCTGATGCCGCCGTCGCTGACACCAAATGGTTGGCAATTTAGAATTTATGGCAGCAACATGATTTGTGTGTGTAATACAACGACGATTGCAGCCCTCATCCTCATCTTATCCATATTTTTATTCATTCTCATTCTCATTCCCATTCTGATTGCCATTTCCATGTTATCCACCCGCGCTCTACAATATTTTTACTCCTCGTTTCCAAATTTGTCCACTCTTTCTTTCTAGTATGGGTCTGTCTGCTTTCGTGTGAAGTTGTTAAAGGGTTTTCACTGCTTTATGCCCTTCCCATCCTATCCAGAATTGTCAGCCGGCGGCATTGTCTGATTCGCTTCGCTTCGTTTTGCTTCACTCTTTTGTGTACCGGAAAAGTGATCATTTAATTTTAATCCATGTCCGTGTCCGTGTCTCTGTGGCCATAGTCGGTATGCTATTGGCTTCACTTCTATCTTCATTTCCATCACCATTGAAGCTTCTAGTTTTATGTTTTTATCATCAGCATCATCAGACTGCAAACGGAGCTTACTTCGCTTGCTGGAGGGCAACATTTTAATGCAAAATGCAGCTAACATGGAAATTTGTTTAACTCTTTTTTTTTTTTTTGTGTGTGTCACTTTTAAACCTTCTATCATCTCACACCTTCACTTGGTTCCAATTGAAATTGGAATTCGTTTGGACACCATCATCATCATCACCATCATCGTCTCTCTTACATTAAAATGGTTAATTTAATTCTCATGTATACTAGATAGATAGACAGACATTTGTTATGGCCTTTGGCCATGAAGAAGCGCAACCAGCAATGGAAGCTGTTTATCCTGGTTTCAATGTCTGATACACCTCTACCTTCCTTTTTGTTTTTCTTTTTGTACTTTATCATTTCTCATTTGGTCATTGCTAAAGCGTAAAAATGTGCAACAACGGAAACAACATCATGCACTAACAGATGTCACCATTGATGTCATTCTCTCTTGGAGCATCGTTGCAAGTGTAAAATATTTCGTTTGCTTGTAAAATTAAAACATTTTAAGTATCCTTTTGCCTCTCATAGAGCCTGGAGCTCCAGTCATCCAACATAGTCGTCGTCAACCTTGTTGCTGCCTTGTGTATTGGCCAAGCTGTGTCCTGGTTGTTCTTGTCTTGTCCTATTCTGCTGGTATGTCAGCTGTGTCAGCTGCTTCAGTTACATGTAATACTGGCAACAAGAGTGGCAACCATGTTGCACGTTGCTCGCGTCAGCGTAAAACTTTCAATTATTTAAATTATGCCACATGAACAATGCCGCAATGCAACGTAAGGCAACGCATGCCATGCCATGCCATGTCTTGCAACAGACACACAAATACCTCAAACACCTCGCTTTCCAACACCTACCACCAAGACCACAGCGATTTCTTCCGCCGTCCGCCACCCACCTTCGACATCCATCGACATACAAACGCAATAAGTTTCTGTGGTACGTCAACTTGGCTCAGCTTCTCATGCTGCTACTTCTGCTGGTTTTTTGTCTGCCACATATTACAAAATTGCCGCAAGTTTAACGTATGTCGTTGTCGACACACATACATAGCTACACAGATAGACATATGTATCTTTATGAATAAACTCATACATATGTAGATACATTCCTATATTTCGCATGGCATCGCATCGTTCTTCATCGTTCGTTTGTTCACTATCACCGTCGTTGTTGTCGCATAATTCATTCATATCGTCAACATCGACATGAGTGATGGCTCTGAGTATCAACATGATTGCGTAAATGTCACTTCATCAGTGAGACACAAGCAACACTAACAACACCAACAATAATAACAAATTTAAAAACAACAAGACTTGCCACATCATCATCACCATCATCATCATCATCCTCCCCAGATGAAGCGGCACCATCAGAAGTAAAAAAGATACAAAACAAAAAGAAAACACACGCGCAGCATCAACGATGACAACGATGAGTTCTGCTGCTCAAAGTGTCACCAATGTGTGAAGTAAGAAAAATTCAGATTGGAAAACGAGCATAACAAAGTTACAAACAAACACATTTACACTTGGAGAAATCACACAATTTGAATGGAATGTTTAAAAAAGATTTTCCGAAAAAAAAAATAAGAAAAATTTATATTAAAATGAATAAAGTGCAAAGGATTAAATTCTTACAGACCACACATGATAAAAAGATTTATGTTTCTCAGCATTTTTTGGATTAAATTAAATTGTATTAAAACAAATCTCATGATTGAATGAAAGCATTGTGTGATGTTTAACATATCTAAATACATGGATGCATACATACTAAAATCTTGTCATTGGAATGTTTAGTCTTATGTCAGTTGTCAAAAAGTTTACACACAAGTTTCCATGTGCTCGGCGCTTATTGTTTGTTTACAAGAAATTGTCCCAAATATCTTCATATTCATAATTCTAAACTATGGAATTTAAATGAGTTTTCTTACAAAATCTTTAGATTTCAACTTTGACATTTTATACTACGTGTTTGTATAAAATCTATTCCCTCTTGTCAGTCTTTTATGCGGAATAACTTGACAACAATCGTCCAAGGACTCATCTTATCTAAATTTATGAAATCTATGACTAAGTAAAAGTTAATCATTCGATGTTTCACTTAAACAAGTGTCACTGTTGTAGATATTCTGTCTCTATGTTTCAAAGAATTTTCGATAATTTATTGCTTATATTAATTTGATTAATAAGCATTATTATTTATTTGTAAACCTAAAAGAACTAAGTATAATTAATGGGAAGAGCATCATTTATTACCAGAAAACAGCACAGCAAAAAGAATAGAGCAAGCAAAGAGTATAATAATTCACCAATAGTTTTTCTATAAAAACGATTGACTATTGAATGTAATTAAGGTAAATTTCTCTCGCAATGCTGATGCTAAAGAAACTGGGGGTCATTCCTAATATGGATTTTTGTATGACTTTATAATACTATATGAAATAAGTGTTCAATGAAAGTGTATACAATTCTTATTCAGTTACGCATGCTACAATAATGCGAGTTCACCCAAAACCCTTACGGTCCATTGTGATACCATAATTTAGAAATAGGGGAACGTAGTTCAAGAGTGTTGATTACAAGGGAGTCTGTGACCAAGCCGCAGAATCAACGAACAGAGCTTGGACCGCTCGCCGTGATATCATGCCTTAATTTAGAAAAGATGCTGAGCAGTTGACGGTAAGGTATCCTCAGAGATCACTTTTAGTCTCTGGAAGAATAGCCAAAAAACGAAGCTAGTTCCCCCAAATATAATTTGCCAAATTGCCAAACTGCATCGAAGAAAAATTTCCTAAAAAGACGGATGCATCTTGTAAAAAGATGATTCTTCCTCATCTCAATAGATGCGACAGAAGTCTTCATGTGGTGCATGTATCCTTTGAGTCATGAACCCAATTGCGTACTCCCATATTCATCCGAATCCTAATGTTGTCAAAATGTAGCAACTCGGAAGTCCGTTGCAGTTAATAGCAAGGGTAGAATGTACGAGCGTCGACAATACAGCCATTTAGTTGCACTCGATGCGTCGTCATTTAGCTTCGGTGCTGCTTTCATTGTTTGCAATACTTAAACTCAAATATTCTTTTTGTGCTAGTTTTTGGCGTTTCAACAAATTATTAGCAGATGCGACCGGTTCCCTTATGAGTAACAAGTGGTAATGGCAGCATTCTTAGTTTTGAAGCTGATGCTTTACTTGTACTCGGTTGCATGTTTTATGGCGAAAGCACAACTTGATGTTTCTGATGTTGTTTTACATGAATGACTTTATCATATTGTATACTAGCCCTCCCGGCGCGCTTGGCTACGCCATGATTAAAAAAAGATTTGAAATTGTTTATGTTAGAATTTTGAGAGCGAACACAATTTCTTGAGAGCATTGTCCAGTTTTTGTAGATATAGACTATGGCAATACTCTTGTGCACACACACAGTCTCTCTCTTGGGTCGATCTCATTGACCAACATATACAAAAAGAAGATAACGAAGAGCGTACTCAGAGAGGAAACATTCAACAATAACAAAAACAAAACAAAATTCAAGAAAAAGCACAGCATAAAACACGTACAAACGTTTCTGTGATTGGCTGTGGAAAAAATTTAAAAATCTTAATCCTAAAAAAAATATATTAATAGTAGTCTATGACATTCAGTGATAACGTAGCATTCTACTGGTGAAAGAATTTTTACAATTGGATAAGTCGTTTCGAAGATTACCCGTTTCATGAAAACAAACATTACCTCTCTATTTTATTAGTATATTTTATTTAATAATGGACATTCATATCCCGATAACTAATTTGTAATGTCATGATGCCAGCAACTCTGCATCATATTCGCTACAAGCAACCAGTTACTCGAGGACTTTTTTGAAATATATTACTTTCTCATTAAAAAATACTCATATTTTCTTCATAATTATGTTTTCTCAACCCATTAAAACTTAAAAAATAATATAAATGATATAAAAAACCTTAAATTGAACATCCTTTTAGATTTGGCCGTTGTCGCCTATATGTTGACAAAGGAGTTGCGAGCTGTCTCCATGTCTCCATATTGTTGACAACTGAGTTAAAAGGGTTAATAAGGTGTTATTAAATGCTTTATTTATTATTGTACCGGAGCAAATTGATGATAATATTTCAAATAAATGAGGAGTATATAAATAAACATCTGTATGAATTTTAGTAAAACTATTAATAATCATACACTACACAACGATCTACAGATGTTTTCAGTTTGGGAGGAAATCAACAGGCACACTGTTCACTTACCAAAATCGTCTTGCTACCGAACTCGCAGAAGTCTTAAAAGACTTCACCCTGCTGATCTGCGTCATAGTCGTAACTGTCTTTAGTTATAAGAATATTATAGAACTGATAACAAACTACATAATTCCCTTGTAAATGTTTTATTCATTTGTCTTACAAGCATCAGCATGAGTATTTGATATCTGTGGCAGTAAGTCGAAATTCTATATTTTGGGATATTGCCCATTTTGTTTAAAATTATTTCTGCTTGGTTTTATTTCAAGGCTTTTAATCTCAAATACACTTTCAGTAAAATGAAATAATTATGTTGCTAAGCCGTACTTTCGAAAATTCTTTAGTCGAAATACGTGTCTTCTAAACTGTTTTAACTTATTGCCACAGATATACTTTTTGTATACTATATGACAATATTCGTCATTTAAATTAGTCATCAGTATAATACCTTTATGAAATCCATCTGAATTTAAATTCAAGTCTTAACAGATGAAATGATGAATGGATATGTGTGTACTCGTATCTAACATAAAATTGAATCATTGATTTTGATCAGTGTATACTACTTATATACAATATCTCAATAAAACCGTGTTGAAGTTATTGCGCACACGAAAATTGTTAAAACTTTAATATTTTTTTGTATACACATTTTTGTTTTAATACTACTAGTAGTACAAATGTGGCACGTTACTACTGTCGTTGTTGCATATGTTGCTGGTTGTGCTGTTGTTGCAGTTGTTTATTTTGCTTTGAGGTGCTTTTGGTTGCTGTTACTTGTTGTTGCTGTTGCTGCTGCCTTTTTTTATTGCATGCAACTTATGCATATTCAGCGTTCTTCACACTGTGCAATACTAGATACAGAGAAGCAAATAATTCGAGTAAAGGCGGCATGAAGCATACCGCATAACATGCCACAGCAGCAAAGAATTCACATACTACATATGTATGTATGTATGTAGTACGAATGAATATTGTTGCAACAGCAACAGAACAGAATACAGCAACATCATCGTCATGGAGCTACAATATTGTAATGTCAGCGTTCCAAACACACACATATGGACAAATGGACAGATATCAGCAAACTGTTGGACAACCGAACGGACTTGAACAGGGACAGGGAACTGTTGAACGAATGAACAGAAATATTGTGTATAGTAATGGATAAATGTGGATGGATGCAGATACAGATATGGGATAGCAGATGGTTTTATTTTGAATGAATTGATGGTTGGATAAATGGATGTATGTATGCTTAAGAAGAAGGGGGACTTCCTTGATTATTGGATGGATGGCTGAGTGAATGAATGAATGAATTATTTTTTTGTTTTGGAACTGAGAAGTGAAGAAGCCTTGGTGATATTCATTCGTATATTTACTTTGTATCACTTGTCACTTTTTATTATTATTATTATAGCTCTTCTTCGTGTTCATCCTCATGTTGTTGTTGCTGGTTGATGTTATTATTATATCATTCTTCATCAGATTTATTCATTTCATTCATTTGTTCCACATTGTTGTTCTGTCGTATTTATAAGCATAAAATATTCCATTATTCTTTGTTGCTTTTGTCATTTTTTACTTCACATTATTCTGCTGATTGTTGTTGTTGTTATTATTGTTGTGATGAAGGGATTAATTTCTTGATTTACCCCACGCAGCAAAAAATAATCTTTTTGCTTGTGCTTTGCTCTTCATTTTTTATCAGCAAACATTGTTCATTTACTGGGGGGTTCTGGAGTCTGGAGTCTACTCCAGGCTTCTGGCAGTTTTATAAGGTGTGCAAGCATGACTTTTGTTGTTCGTTATTTCGTTTTCTTATTCTTGTTGCTGTTGGTTACAGTTGTTTTTTTATCTGTTTTCCCATCATTTCATCCCATCCCAATATTCAGATTTGTTGCTCCTTCTTCTTAACATCATTGTTATCAATGTTCGTTTTTCCCTTGTAGATTTCTTCTCTAGAATTGTAAGAATATTTCTCTCAGCTTTTTTCTTTTTTGGCTTTTGTTTGTTCCAACTCCATTCAACATCCATTTACCCATCCAACCAAACAACCAACCAAGCAAATCCATAACGCGAGAAGAAGATACTACATTCATTTTTTATCTGGTGCAATTGCTTGGAAACGATTTCAATGTTTATTGAAAGCAAACTCACTCTTCTCCCTCCCACCCGCAAGTACTTACTTGTTGTATCTCTATCGTTGACTGCCAATGAACAGTAATAGTTGCCTTATATAGTCGAGATGTTGCCTGCCATCCATACTTCATTGTACTTCATCCATATTGTATTTTTTTCAATCATAAATTTTTTTGTGTTTTTCTTATTTCAACGCGTTTTCATTTCTGGTTTCTGTGTGCTATTGTTGTTGTTATTGTTTTTTTTTTCCAAAGTAACAAAATGAAAAGTAAAGCTCTGGAAAAACATACGTTTTTCATTTCATTCTCGAATCACCAGCCACCCTTCCTCCATCTTGAACTGTCTAAGAGTATCTTCTGTTTTCTCTCATGATTCAATAATCTATTGATGCGGCTTGACTTGATTTGCTGTTGTTGTGGATGATGAAACATTGAGTGTTCTCAACCAAACCAAACCAATCCCATCGAATCAAATTGAACTTGGTACAAATTTAATTTTGTCACTCTTTAAAATGTTTTCACTCCTTCCTCTCTTCTTCCATCCACATTTATTATCCTCCTTCTATGAGTTTTCCCTTTCCCATGGTTTGGAAAAAAACACCTATTTTGTTTTATTTTTAGAGGATTATTTTTTTTATTGTTAAATTGTTTTAGATTTACTTCTTCATTCCCTTTCCAACTTTATTCTGTGTGTTTCTATTTTATTGTATTCTATTATTTTGTTGCTTTCCAAGAAAAACATTCAAAGGAAGACAAATTTCCATAGGATAATCTGCGGATTTCATTTTTAGTTTTGTATTTGCTTTGAATTTTCTTTTGGGTGTAACAAAAAAACAGAAACAATAACCAACAGGAAAAGGGAAACGGGCGTAAAGGATTTGGTTTTTGTGCGCGTGTGTGTGTGCACCCTCGTGAATATGCTAATGTCAAGGACACACCAGGATATAACACCGCCTGGTGTTTAAATCTCGCTTAAGTACCTGCAATTACATAAAAAACAAAAGGCTTAAAATGGAATTTGCCTTAAAATGCCCTTTAAAAACTTTTGGGTTTACATAACAAAAAAAAAAACAAGAAAAAGGGAATGGCAAAAAGGAAAAGGATATAAATAATTGTGTCTGTGTTTGCATGTGTTTTGTATAAAAAGTTTAAAGGAAGCGGCGTTAAATAAAAAAAAGAATTTGCAAATCATCACAAGTAGTTAGATTTGGATCTCAATGACAAAATTGGCTTCTTTGGATGGGCTGTTTTGGGACTCTTTTGATGAAGAAATATATTTCAAGTTTTATCTTGTTCTCACTTTCTCATTATTACTTACTTTAGCCATTTATACACTCTCCTTTCTTTCTTCTGTTATATTCCTATTTTATAATCTATTACATTGCCTTTTCTGCTTTTGAGATGCTCATTTTTTTTTAAATGATTTCCCATTTTATTTAGCATTACTCATCATTTGTTTCACTGCTGCTTGCTTTCATTTCAATCTTCTTATTTGTAAAATTTTCTCTCATACTCATTCCTGTGGATTTTTTGTTTTTTTTTCTCACTTCAAAATCTGTTCATACTTCCCAAATCAATATCCCATCTCAATCTGTCTTTGTCAATTACTCGTCACTCAAACAAATTATTTTTAACTTGTGAAAGCCTTAAATGCGCTTTAAAGGTAAACCTACTATTTTCATTTCTCTTTCATGAAAAGCTACTTACTCATCTTTATACCAATTTGTATGCAAAGTCTAATTTGTTGTTGATGTACACAATCCAAGAATAAACATAGTGTTTGTGTATATTAAGTTCTGTCCCACTGTATTTGAAATTTGACATCCATTTTCTAGATACCTAGAGAAAGTTTATCGCGCCTTTTTATCTAGGAAGTATAGCAAACACATTAAATTAAATTTTAAATCATATCATTGTTTTTTGTTACTTCCGATGTAAAATTTAATCAAAATCATTATGACCAAAATAAAGCAGTTGAAACTTCGAAGAATGAGTTGCCAAATGAGCTGTTATTCTACAAGGTCTTACTGAAACCGGTATGGACTTACGGCATTCAACTTAAACCTGTAAATTCTCTAGAGGTTTTTATCCAAACGTTTGCGAAGAATTTTCGGTGCACCATGGTATGTCAGAAACCTGAAATTTGCAACGATAAAAGAAGAAATCGTCAAGCGCAGCAACAGACTCCTCATCATGTTGACCATCACAATCATCTGGCAATCAACCTGTTGGGGCAAACCATATATCTCCCATTACGCACCACAGATGTGTGATCAACTCATCCAAACTTGTTGAAGTGACTTATTCGGTGTACAAATAAGTTTTAATGCATTTTTTTTAGTGACTTTGAAGCTTTATCTCGAGGAACTGATACAAGGCATTTTATTCATTGTACAGTCCATTATTAGCTACGATTTTTTCCCATCTTTCAGGCAGCATACGGATTCCGCGTTGGAAAAATTCCTGATCTTTTGAAGCTACCCAAACTCGACCCATATTTTGGCTTGAATTACACAGCATTACCTTCTTGCCATGAATATTCGGTTTGGCTGTTGAAGTTGACGCATGACCAGGCTTATCCCATGATTTTTCGCGCTTCGAGTTGTCGTAGTCACAATTCGATGCAAAAAACCCTTCCGATTATGCCTTTGAAGCAGTTGTTCGCACGTGAAAAAACGACGTTCGACGGCTCTTGGCTTGAATTCATAAGGAACCCAATTGCATGGTTTTTGCACCATACCCATGGCCATGAGACGGTTTGAAATCGCTTGTTGAATCACTCCCAAGGTTTCAGCGTAAAAATAAAAAATTCAATTCTCATATATCCCTGTTGTCATATTGATGAATATTATTGTATAATGAGGTCTTATGTATGATATTCATTAAAACGTTAAATGTATCTCTTTATTGAAATAATGCCGAGTGTATCATTGTTTCAATTAGGAAAATTTGTTGAAATTGTTCATTGCCTTTGGATCGAAAATCTGGACCATGGTAAGCTGTGGAATTGAAATCTCTTTCAAATCCAAATGAGTTGCAAAGGATATTGTTACAAATTTGTAATTTAGAAGTTTGTTTTATTGTTACAAAGTATATTTTCCTTCGATTAATGTTGGCGGCACGGTTGAAGTTTCATAATAACATAGAAGGAAATTACGAGATCACTATATATAATTATATTTCAGCTTAAAATGTCAATTTTTTCATTAAAAATACACAATAAATTAAGAATAATAGCAAAAGATTTTTTATTCAAATTATTGGCCCTCGCTTGCTACACATTTCATCCATCTTTCATGCTTAATCGAAATCCATTCACCAAGTCATACTTCCACTTCATCGAATGTTGTTAAATCAATGAAACTAAAATGGCGGGTGGGATAAGAGTTCCCAACCAAGATCAGAAATGTTGCCTTTGGTGTTCTCTCCGTTCGTGTGGCACCAATTTTCCAACCTTTCATATCTTTACCATTAATCTCAGGCGATTGGAAGCGGCTTTTTCAAAAATATTCAATTGCTCTGCCATCATTTTTTTGTGTCTGTGTATTGTTTGCATCCAATAATCCTTGCAATTCCACATCTTCAACTTTTTTGGTCCATTTTCGCATCTTTCTCATTCACATTGAAATCACCACACACCACGTTTGAATCGTTGAAACCTGCGCTTACAAATATTGACGGATAGAGCAAGCTGGCTGTAAGTTTCCACAAAAATTCGTTGACTTTCCGATTCTTTTTGCTTTTCATTGAACAAGAAAGTTAGCACCTGCCGCAAATAATCTTTATGATCTTTCCTGAAATGTCGATATGTTCGTTACCGGAAAGAAGTATAATACTAACCTGTAAACAAAGAAACAAATATCGCATTTTTTACAAAATAATATTATCGGTTTGATATACTATAAATGAACTGGCTTTGTGCGCCATCTCATTAAAGTAAACGACATTTTAAACTTCTACAAATGTTTTTGCTTTCGGTAACTTTTTTTTGACAACAGTCATGTTCTTTTTCACCTCTTTCTTCCTTAAATGTCAGTCCTCTTCCTTTGCTTCCACATATGCTCATTCCAGGGTAATGCTGCACTTCCATTAGCACCTTAACAGAACATGACCATCGCTACAATAAATAGGAAGCACTCATTCAATTAAGATACTCCCGACCTCAACAATCTCATGTACTTTCATTCTTCCAATTTTCAACACGAAATCTTCAGTTGTTTCAATAATTGCTAAAGTGGTAATGTTAAGTCCCTATAAACTTCTCTCATATTAAATTTTTTCCATTGTGGTAAAATCAGAAAAGTTGTTACATTTGACTGGCAGCCATTCATTCATAAATGAAGCCATGCAAAGACTTGACAGATTGAAAGTATTGTTGTGAAAGATTATAATAAATACTATGGAGTATTTACGAAAAATATCTATTTATAGAATATGATACCAGTAATTGCTTAATTAAAAGTGACACATGTTGTATGCCTTTTCTTTTACGTTTGATTATTAAAATGTCAAAAATTCCTTTATTTATTTATTTAATTAATAATATTATTATTTCATCATTATGAGGTTTTTGTGTGTTTTGAATAAAATTCTCATTTTACAATATTTTATTTTATTTTTTTTGTTTTATTTAAATGTTAATTTCTTTAATTTATATATTTATCATTTGTTTAATTATTCAATTATTCATTTAATATTTTTATTTATTTATAATGTTTGTAGTATTTATCAAAATGATTTCTTTTGTTGTTCTGTAATGGCATTTTTATGATGGCCAATATCTTGCAGATATTTATTTCAATTGCATTTAATGCGCGCTTTTACATATTTAAATTGATATTATTTATTTATTAAATTATTATGTATTTTTCATCATCACTTTGTATATTTTTGTGAATTTTTTTTTGGGTTTCAATTTAATTTATTTTTATTGGTTTTATTTTTGTTATTGTTTCTCAATTTTTTTCTGATTGTTGTTGATGTTGAAAATCCTTTTGATCTTATTGTTTTTTTATTGTTGTTTGTCATAAAAATGATATTTTATTATTGCGTTTATTTCAATAATTGAATTCCAATGTGAAAATCCGTTACCAAATGGAATTTAGTGACATCACATGCAGAAATACCATACAAATGTATCAAAATATCAAATAGTATTGTATGTAAGTATTTTCCTTTAGGCTTTAGGATTTGATTTGGTTTTTGTCAAATTATTGCAAAATGCAAATTATTGGCTTTGGTGCTGGGGACTTGCAATTGCAGTTGAAAGAATAAAATTCAAATTTAAATTGAAATTCAAATAATTGAAATTAGTTTTTGTCTACTAGTATGACAACAAGTTGCCTAATAATTTCACCGATTAGACTCAATGAATGAATGACTGATTGATGATAATGATTCCGACACAAGAGGAAGTTTCAATACTATAACGACAATCAATGCTAAATTATTGCAGTAATTTGAATAAAATTCCTATAACCGCATTTAACAAAATGGCCGGCCTCTAATCAACGGTACAACATTTACATAACCTCAAAATGCATAAATGAAAGCGTGAAACGGAAATAAATTATGTGACAATAAATTCAAATAAGCAAAACCCAAAACAAAAACCATATACCATATAAATTAAAGCCAGATACGGAAATGGGATCAGGAATAGGAATAGAAGGACACACAACAGTATACACACATACCTAGACAAGCCTAATTAATTAATACAGTTGAGACTGCGGCAAAAACCTGTTGACACCAAATGCCTACAGGATGAACAAAAAAAAAAAAAGCAGCTACAACAAGAGCAACAAGAGCAAGAGCAACAGTATTAGTAATAATAATGCAGGCACATATGCGCCATGTCCTTTTGAAATGGTAAAATAATATTGCAGGAAAGCTCAAAGCGCGAAAATGAATTCACAAATTTGCGCAAAAATATGCAATTTTTGTCGTTATCGTTGTTGTTGTCTTTGTCCTTGTTGCTTATTGCTATTGCTGTTGGTGTCGTTGTTGTTGGCAACGGGGTCATACTGCGATGTCCTGCAGATAAATATTGTAACAAGCGCTTGACACATAGCCATATCCTGTGCATGAACAATCAAAGCGAGCATAATGCCACAAACAGACACAATTGCATACATATATTGTAGTACTACTCGTACAATAAAGATACATACATAGATACTCATAGTAATTGTAGATACATGTGTAACTCATACACAAGTGAAATGCAGGCTACTATGATGCTGTTGCTCTTGCCTTGGTCCTCCTGATTATTTAGAAAATTTATGACTGTCATTTAATTAGGCGACAAGGATATCACAGGATATTGAAGCACAAAGCACAAACTCAACATTGAACAAAGTATGAACATAAATTGAAAGCAACTCATAACATGGACAAATCAAAAGGTAGAGGGAGATACGATATAAAAACAGGCTTCATATGGTAGTGACCAAAGCTCTGAGTACCAGTTCCAGTTCAGTTCAGTCAAGTTGAGTTGAGTAGAGTTGAGCCTCTTAGCTTTGGTCATAAATGCAACAGAATTTGTCACTCAATAAAGCCATAGCAAATGTTAGAGGGCGTAGAATAATGAATATTGAAGTGAAACGGAAAATAGAAGGACATAGGAGGCATGAGCAAGGACATAGACATGATTATGGTTGGGGGGTATGAGAGCTTCATCAGAGCATAAAAGTGAAACATAGTTAGTTAGTTGCTTGCCTGCCTACTGACTGCTGCCTAGTATTATTGGAGATTGTATATCTTTGTAAGAGAAGTAATTGCCTGCCAAGTGCGCATGTAAATAATCCTGTTTACTTCAACTCAGGGTAATCGAGTGTGTTTTAGTATCTCTAAGAGTACATATGTATGTGTGTGTGTGTTGAGTATAGAATGTTGGTGTATGAGCGTTGTTCATTGTGGTTCATTTGGTTGATCACCCGAAGCCAACTTATTAAAAGTTTGTCATAACTCACTGCGGCAAACTAAATAACAAGAGATGAGATAATAGCAAGGAACACTACAATACATGAAATGAGTAGAAGAATTAAAGAGTGAAATTTCTAGGAAGGAAGATACTTAACTGTTGGCAGGCATTCAGCTTATATTACATGGCAAAAGATACAATTTCTAGCAAGCATCCAATTGAGGCAATGATAAACTTAAGCCTTCGACTTGAATAAGGATTAGCGCTTGGAAGTTCCTAAAAGAAAACTCCTCAACTTCATATGAGAATGGCTGCCGCTAGCAATACATATATGTACAATACAACAAAGAAGAACAGAAAAAGGCAAACGAAAGCATAAGAGAAAATGGCAAATATGGTATAACGACTTTCACAAACAATAACAATAATAGCAAATAACGTTAAGAATGGGAAACAACAGAGAAAAAGGATACAAGTAGCATTGAGAGAATAGCAGAAGCATAAAAGGAAAGACAAATATGAAGACTAATACTTATTAAGAAGATAGCTAAAGAACAACTTTAAGGATTGGGAGTACATAGTAGAGTGTGGAGTGAGTGTAAAGGGTTAGCACTCCATAAAAGTATCATATGACATGTGAAATACGAGAAGTTCTTGTGTGACAAAGGAGTTGGGAGACCAACTAAGACATGCTTTAAGTTATAAATCGCTTCATCTGAAATTCTCTACTTTCCATACTCTACCATACACTGTGACCTACCTCACTGACTCCTCATCGCATTTCATCTCATCTTATCTCTTCCATAAGACAACCGCCTTATCATGTACAATATATGTATATCCTTATAGCATGGCATTAGACACAAGATTTACACAACATCAAACAGCAACAACAACAATTTACTATTCAAAAGAAGAAACAGAACAGGAACCAACCTAACCAAGGGCACTACCAACAAACCAACTTTATAGTATTAAACCCTTTCACTTTTCAAGTCTTTTACCCCGACTCTTGTCAGCCTTCCTGCTGCCTGTGTTGCTACTTTTTTCTTGAATTCATGTGTCAGGCAGGCAAAGCAAGGTCCTTCTTACGCTTACTTGGTGTGTCCTCGTCACAGCAACGTTTGTAATTTTATGCTGTACCACGGCTGTAATTTGAAAGTTGAATGTTGAACGTGTGGCATCCAAATCGAGAGGGGACTCTATGTGAATATTGGTTGCGAATGAATGTGTTTGTGCGTGTGGCTCAATATAACCAAGTGAGTTATCCTTGTAGCAAAATTTAACTCTACTCTGCATACGATGAATATGCGTCATTTCCAGTTGCTCTACTCGCATTTTTCTCCGGCCAAGTAACAGCAACAAAAGTTTGCAACACGTTCACATCACCAACAGCAGCAACAGCAGCAGCAGCAGCAGCGGCAATTACAATAACAGCAACAGCAATAACAGCAGAACATGTGTGCCAAGTTAACTCTTGTTAAAACCTAGTCTCAATCCCTATCCCAATCCCAATCCCTACCCCAGATCAAGTCAGTTCTCTATACATGGATCAGCTTGACTTGGTTTGACTTGCTTTTTGAACTCATTTTGAGTGTCACGATGCAACGTGGCAAAAGTTGTTCTGTCAATGTTTGCGCAACGCACGCTCCTTGGCATTCAAATAAAATGCTTCAGGATAAAGTTAAAGTTGGTTTTGCTCACAACTTTCTATGAAATGAAGATGCCAATCAAATTTGTTCCCATTCTAATTCTCCAGGAATGCGTTGGTGGTGGTGGTGGTGTTGATAGAATGGATGTTAGATGTCTGTGAGAGTGTGTTTTTATTTATTAGAAAATTAGTATATTTTGTGAGTTGGTCAAAAATCAAAACACGCAAAACCACACAAAAAGTTTGCCAGTCTCACACAAAAAGTTTTATCCAATTTTTTTC
Source organism: Amiota communis (assembly GCA_037043315.1). NCBI lineage: Eukaryota > Metazoa > Arthropoda > Insecta > Diptera > Drosophilidae > Amiota > Amiota communis. Next base: position 119,421 of record JBAMAV010000896.1, read on the forward strand.
CCCGATGAAATAATGAAGTGGCAAAGATGAAAAACAGTATAATGATGAAAAGTAAGGGTGGCAGCAAGGAAAATTATGACATAAATTAAGGCGTTTATGGCGTATAAATATGATGAAATAAACAAACACATTTAGAATCATCGAGTGCCATGGATACTTAATAAAACAAGCGATGCGAAGCGAACATAGCACAGCGATTCTTAAACTTATGTAGTCTTGGACTTCGTTGAGTACAGACCACTAAAACTAAGACCTTGTTCACACTCAGCATCATGCTAAGCAGCTCGTATCATTGATTCTTCTTGAGTAACGCCAGCCATTCGTTGTTCACAATCAGCACATTCCTTTTCATTTTTGTTACTTTCTGAAGGTGTGCTTTTTATCGCAAAGCAAATTTCTTGCCATTCCGCTTCTATTGGTCACTTTCGCATAAATTCTCACTCTACGCAAGCCAAGCGAAATGAACAAATAACGAAAGACACAAAAGAAGACAAAGATAAATTTCGACAGAACTGCGAATTGTTGCTGGTACAAGCAGCTCGGCGACCCCGTTGTTGCCCTTGTCGAGAGAGAATACAGTCGCAGACAGGCTGATTGTGAACAAGGTCTTAATTTCATAGTCTATAGTCAATATTGAGCTTTGAATCCCATTTTCTCTACAAAAATGGTTGTGGAGGTCAATTGGTTGTTTAGCATTTTGTATTTGACTATGAGTTTTGTTAAAAATATAAGGTCAACTGTGGAACATTTAGAATTTCTGAAGCAGAAACACAACTCACTGATGATCATTTGTCTTACAAGTGTACAAGAAACATTAATAGGAAAACATATAACTTAGATTTTAACTTGAAGTGGTGGCCTCTATTTGCTTGCGTGTCTATGCATTTGGCACAGTCGCTTATCCAGCACCGGACACAGTTTAAGAACCACTGCCATAGCCAAAACAAATTAAGAAAAGTGTGGTGAGCGAAACGAGAACTGAAGCGCCATGATACGCGTAATTATTATTTAAGCTCTTTATAGTATTTGACATCATTTCCACGCTGTCAGTTGTGGTGAAATAAAAATTAAAAGATGAAAGAAATAATAAAAATATTAAAAGAAAATAAAAAAATAATAAATAAGAAATGAGTAAATAAAGAAAAAAAAATTCGTGGGTGTCAAATATATCGAAGCTGTTAACTAAATTGGACTTGTAAGCTGCTAAAGCTGCTTCTCACCATGAAGACAAATGGATGACAGCAAAAGAGAAGTGGAAAACTAGACTAAGAAATGAGAGCACTGCATAGATTTATACATGTGTGAGTGTGTCTGTGTGTGTGCGTTCAAGACGTTCAATTGCCATTATCGGTAACACAAGAAAAAAAGTTTTGACTTAACAACTTCATCATCATCGACAACAAAAATAATATAACGACTTAAACAACAATGACGACGACAACGACAACGACACATTGCCTTGCACTTACTTAGCTGGCACTAAGAAGCGTCTCTCGCATCCGCTTGCCCATCTAGTTACCTTCAACTAACAGCAACACAGAGCACTACATTTACGAGATGTGTCTCAAAAGTATCTGGCCTGCATTCATAATTTCTCACTGGAATGTTAGAGGAGAAATCTACGCGGTATGGCAGGCAGCAAAGTTAATTAAAACTTTGGGGAAGACACCAAGGCACATATCGATTTATGTTGACAGCCAGACCGTTATCAAGGTTCTGTCGGCCCACAGCTTCAAGAGCAAAATCATATGTAGAAGCACTTAATCAAGCTCGGCAACACTCTATCACGCTTATGTGGGGTGCCGGATCAATCCGATATTCAAGGTAACGAGAACCTACCTGTGTCTCAAGCAGTTTCCTACCCATTCACGTTTTATCAGTTATTACAATGGGCTTTAAGGCTTCCAGGTTAATTCGCGCATAATTGTAAGCGACCTGCATAGCCTAACTTCTTATGAACTCACCGCTAGCTACAGTTGCTTCATACAACTTGGAATTATGACAAATAATGGAAATAATATGCTTAAATCCCCTTGCGACTATTTGGTGTTCCAAAATTGAAATATCCAATTGAAGGTCCCTGGATCGGGGTCATAAAGATAACTGAAAAGAAAGTGATTAGCAAAACAAAAGTCATTTCGCAAACTGATTACCAAAACTGCTTCGGGGTAGGAGAGTAATGATGAGACCGCCTTTTTTTTGGAGAAGAGTAATTGCAGCGTCTCATTGCAATAACTGTTAAGATACATCTCGTTTGCTTTTGTTCGACTCACTTCGAAACCAATGCCTTCCTTCCTTCCTTCCTTCCTTCCTTCACATCACGTCACGTGTTTCCCTTCTTTATCATCATCGTTCTTAGCTTGTTCGCAGCTTAGCGCATTTTCTTGTGCTTCATTTTGCAGCTAATTCTTTCGAATAGTTTAAACGAAACGAGAGCACACACCCACACATTCACATACTCTCCAATTCTCCTCTCTCCCCAATGAGATTCCTTACAAAATTAAGCACAATCAGCAACAGAAGCTCTCTAAAGGGGGGCTTTCAGGCAGGCAGGCGTCAAGTAAAGACAGCAAGAGTAGGCGCTGCCACACGCTAACGTCAATTGGGTTGGTATTGCATCAAACGAAGATATGAGGATGGAAGGAAGCACAAATAACTATAAGATATATAGAACGAACGGAATCAACAGAAAGAAATTGGTATAGTTGGTGGGTATTAGTAGCGGATTAAGACCTTTAATGGCCTAGGGCGATAATTGTTAATGTGTCCGGAAGCCGACTCTGATATGTACTATTGTCACCTTTACACCAAGGCTCTCTTCTTGAATTGAATAACCCCCCTTGCTTGTGATACGATTATAAGAAACACCATGACATTTGAAGGCCCCTTTACCATAGACCAGAAGACCCTTAGTCCGCTAATGTTTGCAATGTAATGAAAGAAAAATACACGAAAATGCGTTAATGGTTTTGTTGAGAAGAAGCTCATTCGCTCGCTCGCTCAGTTGCTCACAAATGATGATGTGTAGTGTACCATAGATAGTATTGACAATAGGGTGAAAGTGGAGAAAGATGGAAGGTAGAATTGGCATGAAGCAAACATTGAAACGATGAAACGATGGAATGATATTATGATTATGATTATTATTATGTTGTTATTAGATTAAGAGCAATTTTAACTTTGTTTTTGTTGGATTTTCTTTCATTTTGTTCCGTTCTGTTCAGTTCAGTTCTTTTTCTGTATGCTCTTTCGTCGTTGTGCTTCTTGATGAAGCTGCTGTTAATGCTTTTCCGCTTACTCTCTCCCTAATCCGACAACACTTGGCTTATTATTTTTACTTTGTCTGTTGAAGTTGTGTTGAGAAGGAAAGGAATGTGAGAAGAAGTAGCAACAAATATGCCATGTTTGGGAGTGTGTTGTCCTTCCCTTCATATTTTTCTTCTAACTTTCTTTTACTTTTTCTTTAACTAAACTGCGGCTGCTTGCTTGGTAATTTGCTGTCGTCGAAGTATATTTTCTCTTTCCTTCTTCTAGGTAGTTCCTACTTATAATTTACAAGGAGATGTGAAGCTCCTTGAAACTTCATGCTTCTTGTGTTGCGTAGCGTTTTCCTGCTGCTTCTGGCTGCTCTTAATTGGTTCGCCTTTTATTACTTCTTGAGTGTTTTTCGAGCGCATAATAATTTTCTTCAAACCACCCACCCACTGCCACCACCATACATCACAAACAAAGTTCCTTATCCCACTTTCACTTTTTTTTCTTCTGTTTCCGCTTATTTTTATGTCTTCTTTTTTGTTTGTTTTTCTTGTTGGTTTTTTCATGAGCGGAAAATCTTTTTTTAATTAAATGATCTTTGTGCATTAGCACGAGCCTCTAACGGAGGCAAGACACAGCACCCGGCGTGTGGTTGGCATCTTGTTCTGCCAAGTGTTGCTGCCTCATCAGACAGTTAGGCTTTTCTTTACTTTGTTTTGCTTAGACTCACTTGGCACCTCCCATTCTCTGGCCTCACCTCACCTCAGCTTTTTCTTTTCAATTGGGGAGAAAAGCAAGTCAGCCTGGACTGGCCTCCCGCGTTGTTTGTGGCGCCATTTCAGCATTGAAATGAATTTAAATTGTTTTTCCTACAATTTTTCATTTACCTTTTCTCCTCCTAGAAGTAATGTGAAATGAAATGTAATAGAAGAAGATAGAAAATAAGGGCAGAAAAAAAAAAACAAAATTTAATTACAACAATTATTAGAAGCCAAAAAGTCTGCTTGAGCAAAGGAAAAGAAAACTCATTTAGTTTATAGAAAATGTTTCTTGTTTTCACTTTTAATGTGTGTGTGTGTGTGTTTTTAGGAAGTGCGAAGCCATTTAGATCTCCCATCATCATCATCATCTTTCCTTTAGTTATTGTATTTGTTGGTGTTGGTGTTGGATGGAGCCCTCTGATTGTTCCAATTGTTTGTTGTTTGTTGTTGTTATTTGGTTGCTATTTTAATTAAATATTTTCACACCTAATTCATTTAATTGGAAGCCTGGAGTTAGTTGCTGCCTTTTCTTTACTTCACCTTACTGCTTTGTTCTTATCCTTAAACTGATTCTAGGTTCTAGGTCCTTTGACTTTCATTGCAGCTTTAGTTTCACTATTTAGTAGCAATTTCCGGTGCTAAAGGACACAAGAAAATCTAGAGTTACGAAGAGGTGTTATACTCGAGCCTTCCTTTCAATTCTTTTCATTGTTGCAACTCAATTTCAATTTCAATTCCTTTTGCATGCACCAAACAAAACAGCCGGCATCATGACTATTTGCCATTTCCGTCTTGTACCCTATTATTTATCAACACTTCCTTCTTCTTTTGCTTTGCTTTACCTGGAGTCTTAATTCTCTAATTTTCTTTTCATGAAATATGTTTTACTTCTTCTCCTTGAAGGCGCATTGCAGCTAAAATAAACTTATAATTTTTTTCGCTTCTCAAAGTCATTTTTCAACTGAAATGAATTTTATAAAACTTTCCACCACACCGAGGTGATTTACTCTGTACAATGTACACACTCCCCAATTCCCATTTAACCGCAACAAGTTCAATGAGTACTTAATGACCAACGGAACTATCTTCTTACAGTACTCCCACGCTCAGTTTTTTTATTTAACAATTTCTAAGTATTAATATTTTTCTTTCCTTCTTCGCTTAATTTCATTTTAGGTCCACCTGGTCCTCCCGGTCCACCTGGTAAGCGAGGAAAACGTGGCAAAAAAGGCGAACCTGGCGACAAGGGTGATCCGGTAAGTTGTTGTTAAATTTTTCATTATATTTTCTAATTAAATTGTTGTCAATAGGGTCTCAATGGAATGAATGGTGAAAAAGGTGCACCCGGTCGACCTGGTGAGAAAGGGCAACGTGGTACTGATGGTCACCCAGGCATGGATGTCTTCCAAACAGTTAAGGTATGTGTTAACAAAGAGTTAGAAGAAATTCCTCTCAAAAAAAGTGATAAGATGCGTGTGCTTTTTTGCTTACTTAAAGTTAAGGAGAAAATAGAAAAAATTTGAAAAAAATCATAAATATTCCAAAAAAAATTCTTTTTTCTTCTTGTGCGATTCATTCACAATTTTAGGGTCTTAAACGTTCAGTGACAACCCTGCATGGCGGCACTTTGGGTTATGCGGAAATTGTCGCTGTCAAGGTACAAAATTCTAATTCTCTCACTACTTTTTATTACGTACATTAGTAGTACTACAACAATTGTACTTCATTCAACATGACTTACCATAGTTGAAGTCATGTCCTTCTTCTACCTTCTATTTGTAGTTTGTATGTACTCTGTTTTTGAGTTTTGGTATTTTTTAATACTTTTTAAAACGTAGTACGTAGTAGTTTCTGTAGTTGTAGTGAAATTTTGTCTTTGGTTTGTCGCTTTTTTGTGTTTATTTTTATTTTCTTTTCTGTAGATGGAATTTATTTCATTAGATTTTATTCTTGCGCAAGAACACAATTTTCTCAACTGTGAAATATGCCGCTTGACTCCTTTTATTTTCATTAATTTTTTTGGCTAAGCTTTTTAAGCTTTTGCTCCTTGAAACTTTATTCATTTGGGTATTTTTCTCTGGTATTTTTAACAAATTTTTTTTAAATTTTTTCTAAAAAATTTTATTTCTTAATTTATTATTTTAACAAGTTGGTTTTCTACTAAACAATTTGATTGATCATTTTCTTAATTTGTTTTTGTTTGTGTTTTTTTTATTAATTAATATAATTTTTATTTAATTTTTATTATAATTTGTAAGGATTTAAAAGAATCGGGCGTTAATGTTTCCGAAGCGACTGTAATTCATTTAAAGGTAAGTCATCATTTGTAGTTGGTGTTTCCTATTTAATCATTTAATAAAATCCTTTTTCCCTGAACTCAACTGGTAAACATGAATTTATTGCATGCTCTTTTGTTCCTTTATTTAGTGTTATCCTTTTGCACGTTTAACCACATAACAAATTTCCTAATAAACTCCCATTCAACACATAAACACATAAATACAAAATGAAGTCCTAATAATATGCTCACTTTTGTTTGTTGTGTTGTGTAATAGGGTGAAGCTGGTGAACCTGGACCACCAGGACCGCCTGGTCCACCTGGTGAGCCAGGAGTACCTGGTGAACGTGGACCACCAGGTGAAACAGGACCGCCAGGACCACAAGGCGTGCCTGGTGAGATGGGACCAATTGGTCCGGCTGGCGTGCCGGGCACATCTGGCAATAAGGTGAGTCTCTCAGTGTATAAAAGGCAGAAAAACTAAGCAGTAACAAACTAATAAACAAACAAAAATAGTTGTCAAACGGATTAATGTCGGTCTGCTTGTATGTATTTTCTGTCTGAGTATGTCTGGTTGCCAGTCCTTAAACTGTCTGTCTGTCTGTCTGTGTTGGATAAACACTTAGACAGTTTAAGTGAGTTGTCTGTTGTCGTCATCGACATTGGCATCGGCATCGGCATAGTCATCCTCGTTTGGTCTTAAACAAGGCATAATGGTTTTTTTTTTCTCATTTTTCTTTTTTGATTTTCCATGAGAATGCGTGCGTGCGTGCGTGCCTTATTTTCCCTTTACCTGTCACATTATTTATCGTTTATTTATTTATTTATTTTTCTTCTCTTCCTTGTTTACCTTTTTACTTGGTTTTATGTTATGTTTTGTTTTATGTTGTCTTTTATTTTATTCTTGTTGTTCTTTTGTATTCACTGCTTTGTTTTTGTTTTTCTTTATAAATCCAAATTGTAAACTAATCGAAATTATTTCTTTTTCTATTAAAAATCTATCAAACAATCACAGGGTGACAAAGGCGATCGAGGTGATCGTGGCCTTACCACAACAATCAAGGGCGATGAATTCCCAACGGGTATCATTGAAGGTCCACCCGGACCGCCGGGACCACCTGGTAAGTTACCCTAAGAGAGCAGGTAATCAATGATATTTTTGCTGCGACTGATGATGTTGATCGTGCAATGACATTTTGTTTGTTCCACACTCAGATTTTCTAATTCTTATAGCATCCCCCCTCTCTCTCTCTCTCTATGTGAAACAAGCACAAGTCAACCACTTAACACTATCAACAACAGCACTTACATACATATGTATATTTATTTTGAATGGTGGAAAAATCATTTGGTTTTCCACATTTAGTTTTTGTTTGTTCTTTTGTTTGCTGTTGCTGCGGGTACTTTAATTTATTGCCCTCCAGCGTAGCATCTCGTCGCTTGTTGTGATGCAACACAGCTGCGTTCTTTCACAGTTAAAAATACATACATTCTGATACTGAAACTGGCACTGGCCAACGATCCAAGCATCCCAGCATTCATTGAGGCAACCACTTACTGGTTCAGTGTGTCTCTGAGTCCACTAATTGAGTCACTCGTGTGTCATTCTTAACGCCTTTTGGTGTCATTTTAATGTTTGCCCCCTTCTCGTGCATCTTGTTCTATTTTTAGCTCATTTTCATTTACTCGTACTCGTACAAACAAAGTCAAAACAAAAACAAAAAGAAAAATCGAATGCAATTAAAATTAAATTGTATGTGATGCTTCAATGAATCTCTTCCTCTCTCAGTGTCACTGTCACTGAAGAAGTCACTACAACCAACCGTATTGGTTATCCAATAAATTGGAACTGAAAGGAAGTATGGATTTTTTTTTTTTAATTTTGTATTAATGCCAGGGACAACAACGACCTTCACTTGGTGTTTTGTAAAAAGATTTTGTGGTTTGTTTTAACTTACACCTCATTATAAAATATATACATATATAAATTTTTATATTAGTTTTATCTCATTAAAATTATCATTTATCTAGACCAGTGTTTTTCAAGCGATATTCATAGGGAGTGCCAAGTAATGATTCATGCCCACATGGAATATTTATATTGAATTTTTAAGTATTTTTTCAATAGAAGCTACCATTTCCAGTAATCGAAGAACTCTGAATTTGTCGTACTAACTTCGCACAACAATTATAAAACAAGTCTGTACCAAATTTAAGTTCTATAGCTTTGGGCAGTTTGAATAATGCTCATCATTTGGTTGGAGCTGCCGACTGTAGAGATTTGAGTTACTCTAGGAGTTGAAACGGCTTTTTGCGTTTAAGCCTTATTTTCTAACCACTTGGATCTATTAGGCTTGAAGCTTCATAGTTAATGTGAACACTTAGCATGAGACTTCGCATATTTCTGAATAGTAATGGCGTCTGAATCGATACCAAGATCTCATTCAATGTAGCTGGATTCACAATACATCTCAGCACACGAGCATCTCCATAACTGGGTACCATAAATCCATATAGGTTTAAGAACTTGTTTATATAATAGTACTTTGTTGTACGTCGATAACGCAGTCCGCTTACCTATGAGTCAATACATTTTTCTGAATTTTAGTTCAAGCTCTTCTTTTTTTTTTTTTCAAATATTCATTGAGCTTTAGGTCTAGAGTCATCCCTATGCATTTAGCAGTGTTATAGTGCGGAATTTGTAATTCAATTTTACACAGTGCGAGGTAACGTATTATGTTGTACAAAAAATTTATGTGTGTTGATTTTGTTGCATTGAATTCAATGGGCCATGTTGATGTCCACTCAAAGATTTCGTTTAAGACGCATTGAAGTTGTGCATTAGATTCGTTTTCTGTGTTCCCAACTGTATGGTCAGCAAATGTTGCAGTGAAACAGTTTTGGTGGGCCCAGTCGGATACCCTGAGGAGCTCCAACTTTAATTTCTTTGAGTTCTGAATATGTATATTCTTGTGTGATAGGAAAGAAGCGATCTGTCAAGTATGATTTCAGAAAGTGAAAATATTGTTTGGGCAATAACACATCAATTCTGTTTAAGAGGTCATTGTGACAAACCTTGTCAAAAGCTTTTCATACATCAAGGAGTTGATAAATCCATTTATTTTTTAAAGATGTTTTCACTTCAATGTTGACCTTGTCTGCAACAAGTCTAATTTTGAGTCACTTTTTCAAGCATATTGACTGGAATCTCGCTAATGTCATGGTGTAATATTGTCTCTCAATGCAGCATTTGACACTGGCTTGTGGGCAAAGACGAGAGATTTTTTATGCCCCCCTAAAAAATAGTCTTTAGGCGTCAAATCGCATGATCTAAGCGGTTAATTAACTGGTCCATAAAGCGAGATAAATTGCCTACCGAATTCATTTATCAATTAGTCCATTGATTTGCATGGTGTGTGTGCTGTAGGACCGTATTGCTGGAACGACATGTCAACCAAGTTCAGCTCGGGCAAAAAAGTTCGAAATCATTGAACGATAGAGGGCGAAATTGAGGGTAATATTGTTCCCACCTCAGTCATCCTTGAATTAATACGGGCCAAGATTCTACCGGACCATAAACCATACTAAACAGTGAACTTTTCTTGGTGCATTGCCAGCTCTTGTATTGCTTAAGGCTGCTCATCAGACCAAATTCGGATGTTTTGTTTATTAACTTATCCATTCAAATAAAAAAGAGCTTCTTCGCTGATAAAATTTAATAGTTTCTAACCTTTGTGAGGATATAACTCTTTCCATGATGAAATGTGCAATGCTAACTGGAATATGTTTGACTTTGACACATATCACGAATCACGTATTGCGCATTAGCTGCATAAAACTACAACACTGAAAAAAATCTTCCTCTAACTAATCCTCCATAATTATATTTGAGGTTTAAATACCAGTTGTAATTGAAATATAAATCTTAAACAGAAAATGAATCCCAACTGAAACTAACCTTATTTGCTTGAAAGAATCTTGTATTGGACCACAACATGTCTTAAATTGCTAAATAACTAAACGTGTACCATACTGAATGGAAACGTTTGATAAACCCTGTAGAAACACACACTTACATACATATATGATTTTCTCACTCAAAAACCAATCCATTCATATTCATCATTGACACTCATTTTGTATATTTTAATTACCATTTCATTTCAGTTCATTTCAATTTGTATCACAATCTTTACTCTCTCCCTCTCCCCATTAGCATCAACAGCAGTATTAACATTTGTATCTGTTCTTCTATATGGTATATGTACTTCCTCAACTGAGTGTTGGAGCATTTCATTGGATCAAGTCTCTAGATATTTTGTTGCACTTAATTTGCTTTTAATTTCATTATAAATAGCACAGAAATACACACAGAAATATGTACTATTGAGTTCGTAGTCCCCTCTTTTGCCTTCTAAAATTCATATTAAGTGTAGTAGTAGTAGTAGTAACATCATCACTAACAAATCTGTCGTTGTTTGTTTGTTCATGGGCTCGTTTGTTTCTCTTCATAAAAATATTTGATTTTTCACTTTTTCTTGTTTTTCCATTTTATTATTTTATTTTGTCGAGAGTCTTCTCTTCTTCATAAATTAAGTCATAAATTTGTTATATTTTCTCATCTCTCTCTGGAAACGTGCTTTGATGCTCATAAAACTGCAAGTTTATGTCATTTATGTTGCTTTTAGCAGCTCATTAAGATGTCAACTGCACTTACCGTGCCGCCATCGCCATCGCCACGCGCCTTCTAACTTCAGACCCCTACCTAGTATGGTATCTAACTAACTACTTATGTATATAGGCCCCTCTTGCCTTGTTGACCCGCATATGAATAGTACCAGAAAAGAACCAGAATTCTGGCTCTTATGATTTGATGATTTCCCATTGTTTTTAGTTTTTAGATTTAAGAGATTTCCATCTTTTCATTTGTGACAATTGCCCATTGAGACCTATGACTCCAGTACTGTACTGTACTGTTTTTCCTATTTGTGTTCGGTTGGTGGTGCTTCTGTGCTTCTGCTTTTTGCTGTTTGATTGTGCTTGACATGAAATTGCAATTTATTTTCTTGTATTCCACTAACCCACCCTGATACTTCTTATAATACTAAAACTATTACTCACCGGCTTTAGTCATGTTGTCACCCACCCGTCGTTTTGATCAACCAAAAGACCTAGAGACCGATAAACCGACAAACCGACTGTCGGACTTGTCCATTTGTCCAAGGAATTCAAGCGGGCAATGCTTTGGTTTTTGGGTTCTATAGAATTTCATCGTCATAGTCATCGTCATCTTCGTCGTCTTGATTTGAATAAATTACATGTCATTTGTATTTCGAGTTATCTTATCGTTACCGTAATTAGTTAAGCCAATGTAAGCATTTATTTATGCTGCGTAGGTTTTGACTTCGTACAACTTTGGCCAACTGTGACTGGGAAATATTTATGCGTACCATTCTCTTCTCTTTCTCTCGAATTTGTTTATTTCTTCTTATAATTTCTTTATTTGAAATGAGCTTCAAGTTTCCTGCTGGCATTTTTAATAAATTTCAATCTTTAAGTCAAATACTCAACAAATTGTATCTATTGTAGAAGAAACCTCAGTTTAGTTGAGAATTTCCTATTATCCGGTCACACACATAGTATACACGTATCTACATATATGAGCAAGTAAATTTTACCAAATTGTCGTTTAACGGTAAATTATGTTGCAATAAAAACAAGAGAATACTTCATAAACCATCAGATACAGATAAAGAAGTACATATTATATATAAGATACACCACCGTCCATTTCCCTTTCATCCATGCATATGTTTCTTAATATAAAACTACGAAAACTATAGATATAAAGATAAAAGAGACAAGGTATACAAAGTATGAGTAGATGATAGTTCTGTGCTTGAATTTCGAGTTAAATTTATACATGTCATGATGCATAACACATACACATATAGTATATCTCAACCAAGGAGATGGGGAGGAGGTAAAATAAAACATAAATGGAATTGACCACCAAGCATTTGTGGACTTCATAAATTTTCTATATCTTTTACACAAATACACCACCAATAAAGAGAAAAACCAGCAATAAAAATGTACAATTGCTTAGTGCATACGAGGGTCACTTAAAGATTTGCAAAAAAATTCAATTTAATATAAATCTACTTCGAATTTGAATCAAAGATACTCGTAAAAGCTGAAATTATTGGGATCATTAACACAATTTATGTGACAAAGAGAATTTGAAATATTTCACATTAATAATTTAAAAGAATTGGGGACAAATTAATCAGAATTAATAGAGATGTCATTTCTTATAAGATTCTACACAATGAAATTGATCTGATGAGAAAGAATTCTGGAAAAGTCTAGTTAAAGTGTGACAAACATACAAAAAAAATCCAATCAGTTACTTTGCAGGCATCAAACTTCATTAAAGAGATCATAACCAATCAAAAACTATTATAATTTAAAGAAACTTGAATTTAGAAATATTATTAGTTAAGATTCTATTAAAACATATACAGGCATGTGCCAGAAATCGTTGACGGTTTTTATGCCGATTGATTTCAATGTCTCTGTAGCTGTGCTAGAAAACGCGGAGATTTCATTTTTCAAATTGTGTTGTCGAATGAACAGCTGATTGAAGAGTGTTTGCGACTTTGTGTGATTGTTAAATATGCGACTCATAACAAAGACTTTGCTAATTCAAAATAATTTTTATTTAAGTTAACATCAGAGATTTCAAACCATCGAAAGAGATTTCTGGCACCAGAGAATTGTAATCAGGTTCATATCGGGTCGAAAGAGATTTCTGACACATGCCTGATAGATAAATTTTATATAAAGAAACTGCTTGAAGATTACACTTTTTGTGAATGAAAGAGTGACAATAATAAGAGACTTCTTAATGTGATATCTATGTATCAATTTGTGTTAGTCTGGTAAAAACTCGATAGTGGCTCGCACGAATTGAATAATTTGTTTTGTTTGCCTCAATACGGTGGTTTCGAAAACTCAAAAAGGAACAACCGAAATAGGCAAGGTGGCAAAACACAACCATGAAGAGACTTTTGTCATGTATTAAGCGGTAGTCATGTGCAGTGTACAAAAATAAAAACCAATTACTCAATTATGCTTGCGAAAGAAAAAGACTAGCAAGAAGTTATTCCAGCAAATTTTAACGAATAATGAGGATTATCTAAAATTAACGAGAATTGATTATAGAAATGTTACTGGTAACTAATACTCCAATAAATGTTTAGGAAGAAGAGGCAAAACAATGACTGCCCAGGTGTCTAGTTCGTTTATAAAAGTAAATATTAAGAAGGAGAGTCTTTTTAAACTCAAAATGAGGCACCCGCCCAGGGTGGCAGTTTCAGGGAGCCGAAATCATAATATATTGGGTCATATAAAAAGTATCCGGGGTTTTTTCCACTAGATGGTGTCGGTGTCCATAGATCTGACAACACTAATCTGATTGTGTTTGAAAGGTGACATTTCATGCTACATTTCTTGTGAAGACAGCTGTGTCATTCGTTGCTCATGTTAAAAGTTATACTGATTTTAATATGAGTGAAATATCTGAAGAGAACGTTATGTGATGCTTCTTTTGCTATAAAAAAGGGAAAAACATGCCGAAAAAACTGTGCTGTTTACGGTGAGAATACTGGGTGCAAACGTCGGACCCAGGAGTAGTTTGCTAGATTCCATTCCGGAAATTTCGATGTAAAAGATGCACCTCGCACTGGTCGGCCTGTCACTGAAAAAGTCGATGAAATTTCACAACTCTTAGAGCAAGACCGGCACAGAAGCTGTCAGGAGATAGCGGATGCACTAAACATCGACCATATGACAGATTGGAATCATCTAAAAAGAACATGTTTCTCAAAGAAGCTCGATGATTGGGTGCCACATGAATTAACTCAAAGAAATTTAATTGACCGAATGACCATCAATGAACATTGCTGAAACCTAACGAAATGGAACCATTTTTGAAGCGAATCATTACGGGCGATGAAAAATGGATTAAATACGAGAATATTCAATGCAAGCGATCATGATCAAAGGCCGGTGGCCTTCCATAAACGACTTCAAAGACTGGATTGCCGGCAAACAAGGTTATGTTGAGTGTTTGGTGGGATTGGGACGTGGCAAAACGGTCATTTCGGCCCTCTGCTGTGCACAACTAGGAAGTTTTGATGCATCCACCATATAACCCGGACCTTGCACCCTTAGAATACAATTTGTTTCGGTCTCTGCAAAAATCTTTTAATGGTAAAAAATTGGCTGACCGAAAATCATTTGGCCAAGTTTTTTACTGATAACCCACAGAAGTTCCACTTCGATGGAATTATGAATCTACCAGTAAAATGGCAAAAGGTCGTAGATAATAATGGCCAATATGCACTTGACTGAAATTGATTTTGAATAAAGAAAATTTTTGTTCAAAAATGTATCAAAAAATACCTTGGAGACTTTTTATATGACCCAGTAATATGATTGAAAATAAAATACATGCTCCACAAAGCGCCTAGCCTGGTTGGCTCATCGTCGACTTGTAAGAAAATACCATTGTAAATTATATATTTGTAAGTTTTTTTAAGTAATTTATCTTAAACGCTGGAGAGGGGGGCGCCACTAATAAGTTTCTGCCCCGGTTCGAAAAAAATCGGGGCTGTTAAGCATAGCGGACCATGTTGGAACCAACATTATGTGAAAGCTTCATCATTTTACCACATTTGGTGGAAATGTTGGCCGAAGACCCGTGGCTTAGCACCATCAAACTACCATTGTTCCAGCCGATGAAGAACGCCCTTAATGGGATTGATGCTTTCTTGGCCTCCAAATACGAACAGTTTTATTAGCGCTGCATACAATAAGTGGGTAAAAAGTCATAGCAATGGACAATACTTTCAATAGAATGGCGTGTAGCAATTTTTGCTCAATAAAGCTTCAAAATTGAAAAAAATCCTTCAAAACTTACTTGTTATATTGTAAATTATAACTTAGATGTATTTATGAGCAATAGCAACAAAATGAGAATAATAGAGAATAATATTGAGAAACTTATAAACAAATTTTCTTATTCCAAGGAACTGTATGCAGTCATGTAACATATAAAAAAGTATCTATTGTATTTATTAATAATTTATCTTAACATGAAATATTATATAAAAACAATGGCATGAGAACAAGTTACAAGTTACAGAGAGATTCCTTTATTGAAAGAGATTCCATTAGACGAATATCTTTATAGTAGTAGTAACTCGATTTGCAAAACTTTTTAATATCTCATTACAAAGATCTCATTATCCAAACCTTATTTGGGAGAAAAGTTCTAGTGAATGAATGAGTTTGCTATTGTCCTATTCAAATAAGTAGTAGAACTTTTAAATTTCCTCTCTGTCTCTCTCTAAACTCATCATATTAGTAACTATGTATATATGTTACTTAAACTACTATATAAATAATGATATATGTGAGTCTGTAGAACGAATATTGTGTTGGGGGGTTTTTGTTTATGTATTTGAGTGTATTTTGTGTGTGTTTCATTTGTATTCCACATTGACTGCGTGTAAACGAAACCATTTAATGGCAACATCAACAAACCAAAAAACAATTTTTCATTATTCTAACACAGGACAACATTCCATAACATAGATACACACACACACACACTCAGTTATAACAACCAGGATATACTATATGAGGAAAAATACAAAACATAGACATACTACATAGAGGACAGCTAGGACAGAGACACATTCATAGGTCATCCTTTTGCCACATACGAAACCAGTCAAAACGAGACCGAATTAGATTGGATTTCAACATTTTTCCATCTTTCTATTGCTGCTGTATTGTTGAAAGGAACATAAGGTAGTTTGAATGTGAGTTTTGACACAGGATTTTATATTTTTAGCTTTACACATTTTAAATGGATTTTCCCACAAAAAAAATATACAAAAAAAAAAAAAAACAGAGATACGACAACAATAAAAACACGACAACGACAACGACGACTGTCACAATTTAGTGTTCTGTTTTTGATATCTAACACTGTTCTTTATGATGTTGTCCTATAAAATATATGTATGTTTGCTATTTTATCCTTTGACAATGAACTCTAGTCAACGCAACGAAACTCAACTCAACTCAATTCAACTCAATTCGATGAATATAAACACACAATAAAGTTTTTTATTTATTCATTCACAGGTCAACCAGGTGTGCCTGGTGAACCAGGACCTATTGGACCCATTGGCCCAGCAGGACCGCCAGGAGAAAAAGGACCGCGTGGCAAACGTGGCAAGCGGGTAAGTTCAGCCAGCACACAACCCACATAGTATAATTTACCAATTTTAATTAGAAAACAAAATTTAATTTGGTGCCATTTTCAACAATGAAATATGTAAATTACCAAAAAAAAAATATACATTGCCTCCTTTGTCAATGTTAATCTGTAAATATTTGTACAAAAGTTGTGTTTGTCACTCTACTCTACTCTAGACTGATCTAATCCAAAGTAAGAGTGAGTGAAACTGTAAATATGGAATGGCATTTTTGAGTGTATGTATAAGGAATTCGTCCTTCATCCTTGTAACCCAATTGCATGTGCCATATTTATACATCTATATCTATATAAGTATAACTAATGTATTTAGATACTTAACATACTATTATACATATTCATATGTATTGTATATACTATGGTACTATAACGAACTCAGGGTGGACTATGCTACTTACTAAGTATTTGCCACCATTTGGCATTTATGATGATAGCGTCTTGTGCAACATCCAGCATCATTCCTAAGCAACTCATGCCACTCATGCTTGCCTTGCCTGTGCCATGCCTTATCAAGAACAGACGCCGAGGGCGTCTAAACTCATTACACGTTCTTAACCTATTTAAGCAACTTTGACAAGATGCGAAATTATGTTTGCTCCCAGCGTGACAACCCAAGTAACGTGGATGCGTGCGTGAATATGATGGCGATGGCGATGACAATGACTATGGTGATGTTCATTATAATAGTGACGAAGATGATGATGATGCTGACAACAGCCACTACCACTACAACACAGGAGTGACATCATTTCAGTATGACAACACAGTTACAATTACAGTTAAAGTTTAACTTAAAAAAAAAAAACAGAAAGACAGACAGATAAAGAGATAAGGAAAGAGATCCATTCTCTACTTTGTGAGCTTGTGAGCCGTGGGCTTTGGTTGTTGGTCCTTGGATTGCATGAAGCTGGTCGCTTTACAAATTCCCACGCGTACAATGAACATTAGACATTTACGAAGTGATTTCGCAACGCAACACGATGCGACGCAACACAATTGTGTACTCTCGCTGAATGATATATATTTAGTAGCTGTCAGATACTTTTGCGCCTCATCGAAATTGTCAAAAAACCAGAGAGAGCATCAGTTTTTTCTACATTTCAAGATGAAACTTGAATGTTGACGCAATTTATTGTATTACGCGTTGAGCTAAATCGGTTTTTTCCATTGTCGTTGTGTGTTATGTTGGAAGCCTTGAAGTGTATCTAAACTGTCTATCAGTGACAACAACGAGGACGATGCAAGTTAAAAAAAAAAAAAACCAACAAACATAACAAAAATTGTATCTATCAACGGCTTTGCGTGTATCTGCAACATTTATCTGAGGGCGCTTATGTATCTTAGTGGGTCTTATGTTAGATCTCCATGTTTGTTTGTGTGCATATAATACTGTGTGTGTGTGTGTGTTTGTGTGAATGTCAACAGTTCAAATATACTTAACATTTTTATTGGCACTTGAAGATACTTTATTGTTGTTGTACTTGAACAATAGCAATGGGCGATTTATAGTTATCGTCATCGCACTCAAACATGATGATGACAATGATGATGATAATAATATAGATGTTTATGTTTTTGAAGCTGCTGCTGCTACTGTTTTCGATGTTTCAACAATGATGATGATGCTGATGATGATGACAAACAACAATAGCAAATCGAATAAACATAGAGTGGCAACATCTGCTGTTGCCCCTTAGCTTTATAACTCCAACTGCTTATGCCTTTTATTATGTATGTATATACATAGATAGATAGATAGATAGATTCGATATACAACAATATACAATACAATAAATGTATGTATTTGGCACTGGCTAAAATGATTTGACAGAGCACGCCCCATTTGTCTGCCTCTCTCAGCCTGACGACTGTCATCCTGCTTTCCTGTCTGGGCATAGAAATGACAACATTCATTGGTTTGTACTTTAAGGCAGTATTACATAGTCAAAGAGTGTGTGTGTAGTGAGTGCTCATATCTATGTATCATATGATGTATTCAACATTATGAAAAATGCATAAGGAACATGCAAGACGCCACCATGTTGTACCATGTAGTCTGCTATCCGCCATTCAAACCCAAAGGAAAAGCAACTGTTGGTGGCGACAATGTTTCAACTTTCTTATTATGAATTGTTGCCAATAACACAGAGAAAATGCACAAGGCACCCGGAGGTTGTAGTTCTCCTCTCCTGCCCTTCAAACATCACTAAACAAGGCATGCCTTTAGTTCAACAAATATTCAAAAAGAAAGAAATGCCTGCAGCGCCAGCCGCCAACAAAAAGCAATTTTATGATTTTGGCGCAGATTTCGTTATCCTCCTCATCACCATCATCATCATAGGCATCGACATCGGCAACGGCTACGGTATTTTCTTAGTTTGCTGTCAATATCAAAATCATGGCAAACGATTTGATTTTACTTTTCCAACGTATGTGATTTCTTTTTTGGGCTTCTTAAACTCAACTCAAGGCGAAATATGAATGAATGAATAAATGAAATGAAAGATTGAAGATGTAAGATGGAAGGAAGGAAAGAATTACGAAGATATTTTCTGTTGATGTTCGTACGTGAATTTTTTGGGTAAAAATGTTAAATCGTAAAAAATTATTAGCAACAATTGTGTTGTTGCTTTTGTTATTATTCTTGATTTCATTGTTTTTCCCTCTAATGTTTTTGTGTTTTTATTGCTTATTTTTTGTTTTTTTTGTTTCTTTCTTTTTACGTATTCATTCTTCTCTAAATATTGTAATAAGTTGTTGCCACCAAACCCAACAACAACCAAACACTTGATATTCTTGTACCGAAACGTGATTACCGCAGGCAAAACATCAATTATTTCAATAATATTTTTTGTTCACGTCTTATACCCTTCACAACTAAACAAAGGCATATTAGGTTTATCGAACTCACACGATTCCATAAATTAATACACTCATGGTCAAAAAAAAATCAATACACCCTCATATAAATAAATAATTAATTCATTGGCTTTGTTATCAAATGGTGACTACTCATGTTATGGAAAATCCAATTAATTTATAAAAAAATATTGTTGAATAAAGAAAATCAGGAAGATAACAACACATTCTCTGAAATGTAATTAAAAATTTTAGTAAATCATATTATAAGTTACTAATTGGTCACATGATAGATTAACCTATCCAGTTTAAATAATTTTAATAATTCTTTTACTCTATCGATCTGATGTAATCAAATTTCGAAAAAAAAAATGATTATCATATGACAAAGATTCTTTGGTTTTGTATTCGGTATTATAGATAATTTAATTCAGTCAATTAATTATTAATAATATTAATTAAGTTTTAAATTTATTTAGCTATAACATAATTTAATCAAAAATATGTATGAACCCGACCAACTCATTGGGTTGAGGGATAAAGTAACTTTAGAAAATTTGTACTGTTAAACCGATGACTCTGTAAGTAGATGTAGATGTCACATTTGAAGCTGTCATTTTTTGACATTTGACAAGTAGAAACTACGTCATTATAAAATTGGAACGATACATGCTTCAACAACGCATTGAAATTATTAAAATTCACTATAAAAATGGTGAAAACTAAAACATTTTTGGGTCGTCGTGAAGCTCCTTGTCGGACAGCAATACAGAAATTGGTGGAAAAATTCGAGTTGTTGGAACAAGTTAGTGATGTGAAGAATAAAACCCGTGCACCTCGCTCAAGAACAACTGAGAATATTGCTGCTGTAGCCCAAAGTGTTGAAGAAAACACAGGTTTGTCCATTCCTCATCGTTCTTTGGAATTAGGCATTCCACAAACGTCATTACACCGTATTTTGCATAAAGACTTGGGTCTTAAGGCTTATAAAGTTCAGTTAACACAAGAACTCAAGCCGGCCGATCATCAACAACGTCGTGTCTTTGTTGATTGGGTCCTTGAAATGCATAGAAATGATGCGGAATTCCATCGAAAAATCATCTTGACTGATGAGTTAGACCAAGAGTTATTGTTGAAAATCCTCTCCATACTCAACGTGTGACTGTTTGGTGCGGTTATAGTCCGGCGGGGTCATTGGACCTTACTTTTTCGAAAATGAGGCTGGAGCAACAGTTACGGTGAATGGATTGCGCTATCGAGAGATGATTATTGATTTTTTATGGCCGGAATTGGATGGTATTGATCTGGACAACGTTTACTTTCAACAAGACGGCGCTACGTGCCACACAAGCAATGAAACAATCGATCTTTTACGGGAAAAGTGTTAACTCTCGAAGAGGTGATCACAATTGGCCACCGAGATCTTGTGATTTAACACCTTGCGACATTTTCCTTTGGGGCAACGTAAAAGATAAGGTCTACGCCAACAGCCCAGCTTCGATTCAAGACCTCAAAGATGGAATTCGTGAGGCTATCGAGGACATAGGGCAGCCACTTTGCGATTTGGTTATGGAAAATTTCATGAAAAGGATATGGTCCTGTAAGCATGGTCGTGGTGGCCATTTGGCTGATGTTGATTTCCATTATTTATGGCATACCTTCCTCTTTATAATGAAATAAACATCCGATCATTTATCTCAAAAAATACCATTTTTCTTTGAATATCAAAATAACACCTCCTATTGGAAAACCCTGTATTAAACCGATCTGTGAATGCCATATAGCAATGAAAAGCTGAAAACCCTGGTAAAACCATGCTGCTTTATATATTGGTTTTTGTTTTGAGCAAAGAAAATGAGTTCCGAAACAAGAAGAAAATTGCCTAGAATTTACTATATTTTTTTGGAAAATGTTATTCTGCCAAGAAGTCTTAGAAAAATAACATAAGTGTACATCATGGAGAAGATATTTTATTAGAACTGTCAGTTCGGAACATGGTTTGTGTGTCAGTTTGACGCCATTAAAAAAGAATGGCTGCAAAACAACAGGATATTTAGGTGGTACAGAAAATATTTTCAATAAATATTAAAATAATATAATTAAATGAAATAAATACTGTGTTATTAAAAAGCAAATATGTTGTTCAAACATGACCCTCTTTTACTGAAGTTACTCTTTCACCAACCCAATATTTATTTACATACGATACATATGTATATGTACTTAGTTCCATAAAAGCAGAAGATAGAAAAAATAGTTTTTAATGATATTAATGAAGTCTTGCATTAATGTGTGGGGTGAATGAATTATTAATATAATATTATTTTATTATAAAAATATTTTAATTTTATATTTAATATTAATACAATTTTGTGGTTTTCTTTGTTTTGTTACAAAGTTGTTTTTTATTAATTTTTTTTTTGTTAGCGGTTTAGTGGGCGTTTCACATTAACATAATATTAGCAAAAGCACGAGAACACACATAGAATTATAATTCAGCTTAATATTTACTGAACAATTAGTAGCCTCTGTTGTTTTAGGCAATCCTCAATTTGTCTAAAGTTTTACTTCTCTCTGTTTAAACCTTTATTTCATAGACGAGATTTTTGAATTGTTTTGAAAATAGACATACAATATTGTTTTCTCCTTCTTCCTCGATCTGCTTCCAAAATCGTATTCCTCTTTATCTTCAGCTGATCATTCCAGGAGTACGATTATTCATGATCAGTATCTTGGCAGCATCTTGAAATCGTTATGATATGTTAGTTTCATAAGTTTTTTTCTTCCAAGAATTCTCACTTCACTCTATTCTAGGACCTATTTTCTATCTATCTATTCAATAGCAAAGAAACGATAAAATGAGATAACTGCGAAAAAGATTACATTAAAGTTTGAGCTAGGTTCGAACAAGCGTTGCGAGTCGGTGTTCCACACAACCACCATTGAACTATGGGGCGATAGCTCTGAACAAATGTGTGTATTCATATGATAATTGAAATTTTTTTGCCAAGTTCAACCATTTATTTTGAAATCAAAATTACTTACGTCGATCAAAATAATTGACGTCGCTGGTTATGACTTTCGCCCATTCGACAAAAAATCTCGGATTCCGATGTCGAAGAAATCCTGATCTTTTGAGGCAATCCATTTGACCACCCAATTTTCTGCTTTTTCGTAAGAATGCAATTGCTGTGCGATGTCAATGCCTCATTCTATCATTAGACAATCTATCAAAACACATAACTTGTCACTTTGAACACAAGTTATCCAAACATTTTACTAATAAGTCCAATTTGTAGTTCATCTATCAACTAAGGATTTCATATAATCAAAAATAAATATAATAATAATAAGTATTGTATGTACATCCGATTCTAGCAATTCAATTACTCAATCGGTCAAGTCTAGCTACGTCAATATGTGTGGTATGTAGAGTAAACCTTTTGTTTTCGAAATTTCAAGATGAAAACATTAACAGAATCTTCGTTTTGTGATCTCATAATATGTTTTGAACTACAAAAATATGATTTGATAATTAAAAAAAAACTTATGAATACTCAAATTGCTGGAAATATTTTCCAATCGATTATTGAAAATAACAAGATATTTAAAATTTTCTTCTGAGCGTAGGCGTGCTAATGAATCTATAACTTATTAGGATTTCATTAATCTAAAGTCTTTTACTAACAGAGCAAAGCAATTTAAAGATTTCTTATATTTTTAAACAGGGTTGCAAACCGGCTTTGAACCGAACCGTTGCGTTTTTTTTGTGCTTCGAACCGAACCATGAACCGAACCATTTTTTTTAAAAAAGACAGAACCGAAACGAAAACCACTCCAAGAAATGGTTCGGTTCGGTTCATGTTAAAAATGCAATTCTTACGACTTAAGGGCAAATGCTTCTTGAAATAATAATTATCGTAAAAGAAAAGTTTTGATAATATAGACACAAATATTGAACCATTTGAACCGCGGCTTAGAGGTAGCCATGAAGCAGTTCTTGCACTTGTAGAAGTTTTCTCTAAATGGTTCGAACCACTTAACCGAACCACAACGAGTTTTGAAGTGATTTGCAAGCCTGTTTTTAAAGCATCTATAAAAATATTCTAACTAAACTGAATCTTAACTTGGCTACTTGGCTAGCTAAAATTCAGCGAATTGGCTTATTGCAAGCGAACTTTCTCAGTGTAATCATGTTGGCTAGTTGCGAGTAGAGAGTTAACAACCCACTGAGAAATGTTGACAGGCTGTTAGTACTCTCTCACACAGCACATTTTCAAAGTGAATCACTATCAGTTGTTTATATAATTACTTGGCAACTGAGCAAGTAAAAAAATTTTAAGTGTAATCGTTACCAGCGCACTGACCAATTCGCTGGTTTGTACTCTCGTTACTTATCAGCACGCCAACTAGCCTTCTGAACCTTAAAATTGTATTTTATTCTCACTTTCAAGTGTAGTAGTGTATATCGACTGCCATCAAAGTCATTCAGTATGTCAATGGGAAAACTTTGTCAATAATAAGTACTAAACTGTTAACGACTCTCATTGACGTTACTAATTAAATGTTCAAAAATAATCATACCATAAAATAAAAAATCGAAGCGCAAAAAAAAAAAATAAATTCTTTAAATGCCAAAATTTATGAACTCGAAAATATAAAAACAACACACACACATACACATACACACAAAATCTTAGCTAATTAAAGCCAACGACATGAAAATTATTTGTATTTAACATGGATAGAAAAAAGAAAGGAAAGATGTAAGAAGTCAGACAGACGTCAATACCATACCAGCCGACTCAGAAGGCGTAAAAAAGTAATAAAAACCAAATGAAGCAAAAGAATGCATGATTTTGGCATGCGTCGCGTCGTCCACGGTTGCTGTCATAAAGAATTTATAAAGAATTTTTATTCACCAAAAAAAAAAAAAAAAATAAATACCAAATGAAATGAAATATAAACCGAAATCGTAAAATATCATAATAATATTCTTTTTGGCTATACTGCTACTCATACTCATATTTATAGTGTGTATATGGTATAAGTATAAAGATTTAGTATGGTATGAAACCAAAAGAAGTGATCCTATGGGGGGGCTACTGGGGTTAGAACAAGATGTCCATGTGCGGATGTGATTTACGCTTACGTGTCGCATTAAAAATTGAAATTGATTTCAAACTGCGTCAAGTGCCAAGAAGGCGACGTGCATTGGGAGCAAAAAAGTAGCAACTCTTCGGAGTCAAGTTGTTTCTTTTCTTTTCATTTTGTTCATTTTGGTGTCATGTCAAGTGATGTGTCATAAAGACTCATACTAGAAAAATAATAGAAAAACAAAAATGAAAAAAAAACGAAAATAAATAGAATAATAAATACTTAAAAATATATGTATGAATAAATTCATAACACAAAGAAAAAGTAAGAAAATTTTAATATTTTTATATTCAATTTTTTATCCATTATTTTGCTTGGCAATGAAGCTATTAAAATTGTTTTGGTTTTTTGCGTTTCCTTCACATTTCTTTTGATTTTGTTTAACAATTTTTTAATAAACTTGAAACAATAATTCACACACAATGAAGCAGCATTTATGCTTAAATTATGTTAATATATGAGAACTAGGGAGGAGGAATGGATATGGAGAGAGAGAGAGTGCGAGAGAACAGCATCCCCATCCCCATTCCAACTAAGAAGATAAATAGAAAATTTGCATAAACTGTTTTGCAAACTTCACTTCACTTTTTTGTGGTAAATTTGAGTGAGATGAAGAAAGAAAGTATGACAACAACTAAAATAACAACAAGAAGAACAAAAGCTTATCGTTGACATGCCGCTAGACAACAATAGCAAAACAAAATAAAGTCATAAAAATTGCCACAAAAAAAAAAAAACTTACTCCTCATTTCACAACTTCTATTCTACATAAGACTCCAAGAACAATAAGAACAACAGCAACCATGATGATGATGATGACAAAATTATTCCCTTTTATCTCCTCGGTTTCCTTAGCCTTATGTTTGTTCCCGGTTCATGTTTTGTTGTCTTCATCGGCTTACAATGATTCGTTACGCATTACAAAGTCCTTCGAAACTCATTCAAAGCTAGAAACAAAGTCTTAACCAACACTGTCATTGCTACTGTAACAGTTACTGTTACTGCTACTACCACCTTTATCATTGCCAAGGAAATTGAAAGACTTAAAGTCTGTTTTCTGACCAATGGCGGATTGAGTTCATAAGCAGTTCGGGCCAGAAACTAACTTGATCTAAAAGGCAATCCTTTCCTTCATTTCTGTGTGTTTTCTCAACTCATTGGATGCCTTTATGTAATAGAAAAACTCTTCTTTATTCACTAAAAATAGTTTTGTACTTAATGGCTTTCTTCCTAAAAAATGTAAGGCCCCTATGACTTCATAGTCCGCCAGTGTCTAACAGCAACAATAAGAAATACTAAAAGAAAACGCATAGAAATGCAAAAATTTGTGCTTATCTTGAGACACAAACATGCCGCATGAAAGATACACATGACACTCAGATACACACACACGCAAACCTCTCAAGCATGTGGTGGATGTGAAGACGTTTGCTTAAAACTAATGGCTTGGAAGGATTGTTAAGACTGTTTAAGTTAAAGAAAAAGGGTTTTTCGATTTGGTTATGGTTTCATTTTCGGGCACTAAACGACGCAATAAGCTTAACACTTTCAGCAATTCAAGATTCAGGACTCAAAATGAAACGAAACGAATCAAGTAGAACGTGCTGCTACAAGTTCGAAGGAAGATATAAGCACACACACACATTTCTACAGATAGACAACCCAACAACACAAAACTTAAGAATAAAACAGGCCTGAAGCTTTAAAAAAAGGAAACCCCTTTCTTCCATCCTTCCTTCCATTTTTAGTCATGTGCACATATTTTGTTATTATTGGATGTTGGTTGGGGGTTTTTTCACTTGATTTGATTTGATTTTGAAGACGAAGTTAGTAGTAGTAGTAGAAAGAACGATGACTTTGTACGCTTCACTGAGTTTGTTGAAAATATGAGGTCATGCGACGTCATATGGTAAAATATATGGAGAATTTTTAAATGTATTTTCATCTACTACATTCTTGTATGTACATACACAGTACTATACGAATGTAGGACACAATGTTATAAGACTTAAAATTTATGTTCAATTTTACTAACCAATTTTCAATACTCACCCTCTTACACATTCACATTCGCATTCTTTCTTTGCTTTCCTTTTCTTTCCGTTTTCTTTTCATTTTTATTGCATTCAAAATCAACCAATATTCGAATATTTTGTTCGCTTTTGTATGTGGTCAATAAGAACATTATAAATTTATGGTGTCATGCAGATGAAAAGAAGGAAATAATACTAAAAAGGATTTCTACTAGATGTACTTGGATGTGGAATGGGTTGGAATTGGTAAAATACTCATGGGATCGCGTAACTTTTATTTTATGGTATTTGACTGCTCCTTTTGCCCACCAAAACATGGCACCACATGAGCCTACAACAATAACAAGAAAAACACAATATAAACGATTGAAAAAATCTCAACGCGCATACAAACATTTACACGTACACAAGGCAACAACACATGCACGCACGCACGCACGCATGCTTTTAGGGAAATAAAACGCAGCTTGAATGTATTTGAATGAATTTCAATAGCATTGAGGCGTGTCGAATGGGTAATGGTAAATCGTGGATATACCATACCATACCATAGCATACCATTGTACAATAATAGAAGGTGGAAGTAAAGTGAAGTGAAGTGTATTTTTGGGGGTGGGGGTGGCAGCATCAGCTCTGCTTAGCATCATTAGAGCAATTTAAACGCACGCATTGCGTATACGCAACGTCAGTAGTCAGTCAGCAACGGAAACGGAAGTGGTGATGTGGCGATGGTGATGATGCCAACAATGGTAACAGCAGCAACATCAGCAGCAGTAGCAGCAGCAGGATATGTTTAAGTATATACTCTTATATCATATATGATTGTATGAGTGTGTGTAACAGTGCTTATGCGCGTGTAGAAGCGGAAAAGTTATTTGAAAACTTGTTATTTCCATTTGCCTCATTTTTCATAAACCTCACAGCCGCACAAGCCTCAACAACCTCATCTTAAAATTCAAACTCAACCTCCATCTTCATTGCCATCTCCATCTTCTTCTCAGACTCCTTATTCTGCTTAACTTCAGCCAGATTTAACCTTCCATTCATATGAATCGGAAACGGATGCTAATGTTGTTGTTACTGTTCTTACTATTGTTGTTGCGTTTGCTTTTGTTGTTGCTTTTGTTATTGTTGCCTTTGTTGTTCATGTTGTTCATGTTTTTGCTTGTTGTTGTTGTATAACATTTCGGCGGAAAGTAACTTTTAGCAGCGATTTCCCTAAATACTTCCGAATTTCATAAGAACCACAATAGAAAGTTCAAACCAAAAATAAAAAAATAAAAAATACATGAAAAAGGCAGAATAAGCTAAAGAACAAGAAACTGAAAAGTCAAAGGAACGAAACGAAAGAAAATAGCATAAGTTCGGTTTTCTTATTTGCTCTTTTTTAAAAAAAAAAATTTCATTCATTTAATATACATATATGTGTGTGTGTGTGTATGTGCTTGACGCGTACTTAAGAAAAGAAAACTTTTGCTTATGAAAAATCAACCATCATGAAAGGCAAAGCACAGCAAAGCAAAGCAGCGCAACGCAGCGAAAGGAAATAAAACAGAACGAAACATGAAAACTCAAACGCATTAAGAGGATGATCTCAGCTGGCGTCACACTGAGTTCACATACGCAAACAATATGCTGCTGTTGCTGCACAGTGTGCTATGCTTTTGTTCTTTCTTTAATACTCGTATTTTTTCAAGGGTACAGAAAAATGGTAAAACACAAATTTTAGAGATTTTTACATAGCATAGTAGAGTGAAAATACAACACAATATAGCAACACTAAGCGCACTGCAGGCGCCATCAATGACTACCATGACGATGATGATGATAATGGTGATGACGACACTATCACGGCGTCATTGCATGCATCATAAATACGCAAAAATTGTCATAGAGAGTATGGGGAGAGAGAGTAGATAGAGAAATAGACTTAGGCTGGAGAAGACAAAAAGCAACAGAAGCATATTGAAGATTTATCAAACGAGGGTCATTCGATATTATGGCAACAGATAATTTGTTATTGAAAATAAACAGTTTGTAATATAAATTTGGTACTTTTTCCCCCTAATATTTATTATCTTAAATTAAGAAACCTTCATTTTGTATTTTTATAATCTTTTATTAAACGATTGAGTGTCCGCTTGATGTTTTGATATTAAATAGTTGATACAGTAAATTCAATTTAATTATTTATTGCCCAAAATATTTGTATAGATCGTTTAGTTATTACATAATGTAAACTTTTCTACTGAGATATTTTGTTTATGGGATGTAAATTATGGATTAATGAACATTTTTCACATACGAAGAGACATGGAAGAGAAAGACAAAAATTAAGAATAAAACTTAAAGAACTAAAGACTGTATAGCTAACTAACAAGTTTGGTTATATTAATACATAAGTACAAAATTATTATTATTTTTTTTTAACATGCACTTGAGACAGTAGATCACTTAGGGTAAGGCCACGCATTGAGCGATTAGCGACTGAGTGAATGAGTAATCGTCTCTTGAGCAACGTAAATTATTAAAACATATGAAATTACATTGTAGTGGCCACGAAGCTGTTGATCGATGAGCTCACTCACTAATCACTCAATGCGTGGGCTTACCCTTAAGCAAAGTTAGGCACTGCTCATTGGTCCCAACCTTGTTTATTTTGGCATAAATAAAAAAAAAAAAAAAAATGGGATTAAAAGGATATATTCCAACGAGCATAGAAATCTAGATTTTAATTATAAAATGCAGCCCTGAAAGTTTTCTGGAGCCTTGAAAGTCTTCTGATTATTTTACTGAACACGTGGTTTCGTTCCTGTCGCAATTTTCTCTTACTTCATTGGCTTAAAAATATAAGAAAACTGATTTAAACAATTAAAGTAAAATAATAAAAATAATATCCAAGGTATGTTTAATGTAATTGTCTTTGAGTTTGTTGTGTACATGTGTTTTTTCTTAGTTAAATGCGTGTTTTTTATATGCTGTTTTGGCGATTGTAATCTTAAAGTAATTTTGCTTCGTGGAGTAAAAGTTTGGTGGATTGCCATAACTATTAATGCAATATTGTTCATGATGATATAATAGTCTAATTTCCGATTTTGCCCGAATCCGTAAAATCACGAATAATTGAGTATAAGCTGGTATCCCTGATTTCATTTTCGCTAAAATGACTTTAGGAGTCTTTTACTTATGAACTAATTCATTATCATTCATTCATTTTCATTATTTACTATTGATCCTTTGGCCTCCCACAAACCAAAATGTGTAAAAATCACGGTTATTAACTTATTGTTGCTTGCCTTTGCTATGAGTAGGCGTGATCGGATCGTTTTTGAAACTTATTTAGTTTTTCTATATACGATTATAAACAAATCTACCAATTTTCAAGTCTCGTGTTTTATTCCTTGAATTTATGCAAAAAAAAAAAAAAAATAATAAAAACTATTGGAACAATTGTGCACTGTGAGATTACGAAAGTATGTATATTTGGGTGGGGAAAATTATTGTTAAAATTATTGATTTTTTAATAAAAAATATTCATAACTGTCTAGAATAGTTTAACATACCATATGTCGAACACTACTGACTGACGAGCAATGTATTGGTCCAACAAATTCACAAGGCTAATGTTAGCAAGAAAATTCTAACTCATCATATTTTAGTATACACAAGATTCCACCTCTTATGATAAATACAATAAACATTATCTACTACTTTGATTACTTGCTAATAAGTAATGGTGAAAAATTATAATAAATCTGTTCTCCATGAAAACGCTCGCACTCACACCGCCCAGCAGCATAAAAAAAAACCAATGTTAATTTAGTTTGGAGAAGACTACTTCATTCTCTCTACAGACCTGATGATGCTTCTTTTGACATTCATTTGTTTGATACACTTAAGAAGACGAGATCATTTGGAAAAACCTTCAGTATCAAGATTTGAATTTATGGGTATTCTTGCATATACAATATAAAGAAAAGTTGTTGAGACAAGTATATTTAAATTGGGTGGTAATTTTGTTAAAAAACAGTTGTAAAGATTTGCAAGGGATAACCCAAGTTATATTCTTAAAAAAACACAAACAACAAGTGAAAGAAAAAGTGAGGAGAAAACCAAGTGTGACCTTTGCGGGTTTCAGCAAGCAAGTAAACAAAGTAAGTCAGTAAGGTAGTGAAAAGAGTTTGGAAAGGTGTTGTAAGTATAGAGGCTGTAAGGATCACTTGCTATAACTTATGTCCTACTTAGAAGTACAGGACATAGTCAATAAAGAGGCTTCCTGCAAGTAAATATAATGTTCATTAAATAGTCCAGCCCACATGCCATTGATCTTATAGGCGTTTATTAAGCAAGAGAATTCAGAAGTTAAGTCAATGTAACCAAAGCTCTATAGGAAACCAGGGCAGCAATAAATAAACTCGAAGATTAAGGAAAAGTAATGAAAGCAACATACTAGATCTTACGGATTCAGAATATGTAACACAAAGACGATAAATGCTGTGTTTAATGTAACAAGACACAAATTGATCAAGGGCGTAATTATAAACCTCCATGCTCTTCATTTTTAACCATACTGTTTTGGCAAAAGTGTCCTAAACATTAATAGAAGTCTTATATAAAAAAAAATACACAGCTTCTTATAACTAATTTCATTGAATGACCCTCTTACAAGATTAGAAAAAAACAAAAACACAAGCAACACAACCAAACCAAACAAAACAAAACAAAAGTGTAGTGTGATGAAGAAACAACGATGGCGACAACTTAAAAGTGATTTTTTATACCCACCAAATTCCCATTTTGCCTTAAAGTATCATAAAGCAACAACAGCAATATAAAGAAGAAAATGAACAACTTGCTACGAGTGCTATGCGTGAATTTGCTGAAAATGTCAAATGATTTGGCAGAAAGTGTTTCATTTCATTCTGCTGCCTTTAGATAAATGTCACCAAGTTTGTCAATTCAATTTTTTTTCTTGCCTTCCTTTATTTCCATTTTCTGTTTTTTTTTTTTTTATTGGTTGTTCAAAAATTTAATGTCATTGGTTATGCCAAATGATTTTTAATTGATTTTTTACACACACTTTCTTCATTGCTGCTTCCTTGTTGTGAAACTGAATTTACGCCTTGAAGTATGCAATGAAATTGTATTAAGAAATAATTTTTTCTGCTTTTTGGCTTTGGGAAAAGTTCTCTATAAATTTTATACAAATTAAATTACAATGTTTTTGCATAATTTACTACAATTGTCCTCATTCACAATTTGCTTTTTTTTTGACTTGATAAATTTCCATTTTCAGTTCAACATGCAGTAGTGAAGATACATTTATATATATGATTCAGAGTTTTCTTAAAGAAAGGACTAGGAAAAAATGTCAAAAAAAAAAGAAAGAAGAAAGAGGAAATAACAAAAAATGAAACATTTAATTTAGCCAAAGGCATTGAGTGCTACAAATATTGATACATCCAAATGGGTTTCCGCTACTTTACTTTCTCCCACACTCTCTGTCAATTCTTCTGTTATTTTTTTTATATTTTTATACTTGTGTGTCTTGTGAGAAAGCCACTTTAAATATTAAAACGACATAAAAAGGACGCATCTATGCTCTTGAATGAATAGAAATGTGTGCCTGTGTGTGTGAGTGAAATATGTGAAAGAAAAGCAAAGAAACTTGAGAAAAATCAATAAACCCCCAAAAAAGTATGCTATGCATTTTCTTAAGAATTTCAGAATTGACTACTCCAAAATTACAATATAGGGTGGTGTTGGGGGTGTGGGGAACAACAACCGCATGCGTCACTAAGTTAAACGCTGCAATTAAACTGATTTAAGCGCTTTAATTATGCAACAAATGGCGAACTAATCCGCAAACGACAGAAAACAAAATGAAGAAAGTAAAGAGACAAGATGTGAATGATACAAACAACAAGCGAAGCGAATAAATGAATGAAAGAATGAGAATGAAAGACAAACGGAAACGGAAATTTAACAAAAGGCTTAAATGCGCCACATTAGCCAAAGTCTTCGTTGTCTTCATTGTCATCATCATGTTCATTATCGAGTGAGTGAGTGAGTGTGTGAGTGAATGAGTATGGAAGAATAAAGCAAGTGATGGTGGGCAGCAGCAGCAGCAGCTTGTCGGAATATTTAACAAAAGCGCCGGATGAACAAAAGGATCTTATGTTAGTAGTAGAGAAACAGCAGCAGCAGCAGCAGCAGCAGAAGCAGCATTAAGGAGTACAAGTAGCAAAGACAAAAGATGGAAAATGCAAAGAAACAAAAAAGAATTAAGTGAAGGAAACCGAGACTCAAACATGCTACTTTGGTGTAGAAACATGGAGGAGGAGTATATGTATATGCGCGCGTTTCACTTTCGGTTGATGCAACGCACTCTGGGTTAGATGCGGATGTGAATGTGGGTGTGAGAGTGCAAACATTTCCCTAAAGCTGAAATGACTCCTTCATGGTTTGTGAGTGTTAGAGAATGTGTTTGTGAAAGTGTGTGTGTGTGTGCTTGTGTGTGGTAAATCGTTTTTGTCCTTGCGGTTAACTGCGTCAAGTGTTCCCAGCTCTTTGTGTTTCCCTTAGCTTGGTCTTGCATTTCCTTACATGAACATTGAACATTGTTGCATACTTTCGGGGGCTTCTTCTTATATTCAATTTTTTCAATTCACCATTGTTGCTGCTGCATTTTAATAACTCTAAGTACGCCACATGCCACAAAAACACAAGCATTCACCCTCTTTCTTTTGCCCTTCCTTTCTTTCTTGTGATGTATCTTTCTCTCTATATATGTTCCTAGTAATGTTGCAACCACAACAACAACACCAACAAACTCTATAACCATGTTCATATATGTTATCCTCATCTTGTTGCAACATCCTTTTTTCATGTCCTGGATTGTCTTGTTTTCTTTTGCGTAATTTCTCATTGTTTCTCTTTTACGTTTGTTTCTGTTTTGTTTTTTTTTTTGTGGTTTATGACTTTGTCATTTCCTTAATAGACCTTTTTTTGTGGTAACACCCCCTCTGTTCGTCGTTACTTTGTTGAATGATTGTCATTATCCTTGTAATGGTTGTTGTAACTGAAGCCTTTGTTAGAGTTGTTCAATGAACGGCGTGCGCTTTTCCAAAGTTGCAAATGCATAAGAAAGATTCCTCCTCTTCGCTTGGGTTACTTAAACACATAGATATATGTACTTACTAGTTAAACAACGCACAAATACACGCACAAATACAAGCACAGATATATGCACACACGAATCACTAATATGCACCTAAGGCTTAAGGGTTTGGCCCGCGTTTAAAGTATCCCCAGCACCAGCACCATCACCAACAATTGAATTGAATGAAGCCAACAGCAAATGCAACGAATGCGGCTAATGGGAGCAACTTACAAGCACACAGCTATATCCTCAAACAAATACATGTGTGTGTGTGTGTGTGTCTAGAAGTGTCATTGTATGCATTTGGCATACTTTGGTTAGCAGCTGGTGGAGCTGCCAAACACTTCTTTATGTGCTCCTTCTTAGCTGAATTTCTAGCAAAATTCCATGGAGTGATTTTAGCGCAAACCAATTAATTGACACTCTCACACGCACACACACACAGACACATATATGCACACTCCTAGCACTTGCACTCTCATACAAGCAAATGAGAATTACTGGCTTTGTTCATGTATGTGAAGTGGCACCAGCGGCACTTAACACACTTCCGGCGATATGAGAAACAAAAGATTTGTCCCCGAAAAGCTTTTTAAACGACAAACAAATGAAGCAAAAAAAAAAACCAAGAGAAAACGCCTTCCGCATACAAAAAGCTACTGAAAAATGGACCCCATGAATTCAATGAAGTGCACTTTACTAATTTAAAGCTTTACTAACATACTGTCACTAAAAGATTTTTATTCCTTTGCATTTTTGTTTAGATATTTGGACCAGGCGGTGCCAAAGATGAAGATTATGATGATCCACCGGTAACGTTGTTACGTGGCCCACCTGGACCGCCTGGAACACCAGGCAAAGATGGTCGTGATGGTGTCAATGGCATTAAAGGTGATGCTGGAGAACCAGGTGAGCCTGGTTCATTGGGCCCACGAGGCCTAGATGGTTTACCTGGAGAACCTGGCATTGAAGGTCCACCCGGCTTGCCTGGATATCAAGGTCCACCTGGCGAGAAAGGAGATCGTGGTGATATTGGACCACCAGGCCTAATGGGTCCACCTGGTTTGCCTGGTCCACCGGGTTATCCTGGCGTCAAAGGTGACAAAGGAGATCGTGGTGATTCGGTAAGTTATTATTTACTAAATTGACATAAAAATCCATTTTTTTTTATTAATAAAATTATATTTCCAGTACCGTAAAATGCGTCGACGTCAAGATGATGGTATGTCGGATGCGCCGCATATGCCTACCATTGAATATGTAAGTTCTTCGAAGAAAAATTAAACTTTCTAGTCAATTGTTTGTAGGGTTCCGTATTCAAAGGGTAAGCCTTCACTGTCCGTCCGTCCGTCAGAGAGCTCTATCCCTTGAACCGTAATAGGTAGAGGGTTGAAATTTTTACAGAGTGTGTAGTTCAATTACGTGCATAACGGTAAATAATAAAAATAAAATAAAGTTAAAAACATAGCGAGGTCCCTGTACAGACCCAAATTTAAATTAATGTTTTTTTTAGAAAAATATTTTTGTTTTTTATCATATCGAACTGAAATTTGGACTCAATAAGTTTCTGATCCATATTCACTTACCATGTAAATTTCAAGATCCTAAAATAACTAGGAAGGCTACCTCCCATACTTTTATGACAAAAACAAATTAATTTTATATAACTCCAGACAGAGGTGCAAGCTTTACGTCCAACGAATTTGCATACATAGTGTTAAAACCTTGTGCGGTGGCATGGAATCCTATGTGTGCGAGTTCGACTCCCACTTGACCGGTTTTTTACTAATAATTTTGAAATTACAGCTTTATGGTCCTCCTGGACCACCAGGCCCAATGGGTCCACCTGGTCATAATGGTGCACAAGGTGAACGCGGCATGGATGGACGTAAAGGTGATACCGGTGAGAAGGGTCACAAAGGCGATCAAGGACCAATGGGCTTACCTGTAAGTATTTAATCAGAAATTGCTTATAAAATGTATAAATAAAATGTAAATTTCTTTAAGGGTCCCATGGGTATGCGTGGAGATTCTGGTCCCTCTGGCCCAGCTGGCAAAGCAGGCATTCCGGTAAGTTAAATTTACTTCATAATCCTCCAAAATTTCATAATTAAATGACACCGAAATTGTTACTTTTGGCTGCAAACACTTAAAACACTTATAACCCTAAATTTTTAGTTGCTTTTCCAAATTTAACCATTTTTTTCTTTTTTGTGTTTTAACCAAAGTTCTTTAATATGTGTAACTAATGATAACCATTGTATATCTATCTCTCCCTTTCTTTCTCTCTATCTCTCTCTATGTTTCTTGCTCTATTTTTTGTTCTCTTCTAACAGGTTTGGGGCTACTAAACTAAAAAATATAAGAATAATTAAAATTAAAAAAGAGAAAAGAGAAATACTAAAAATTGAATTAAGAACTAAAAGTGAAAGATAAAAAAAAAAACAAACAGCATACAAAGGACAGTTAAGCGCGCTTTGAATGAAGATACAACATAACACACATTCACACACACACACACAGATACAACATAGACACGCACCCACACAAACATCCAAGTATTCAGCCACTCAAAACAAACAAAAAAAAAAAAACTTAATGGACACCACAAAATAAAAAGATACACGCACATTTATGAATGAAAGATACAACAAGCAGCTTTAATGATTAATCTGAACAAAAAAGACGCGAGGAATTTGATTGCGGTGAAAATAAATTTTTAAGGCAATAAAACAAATACAAAAAAAAAACAAAAAATTCCACAAAAACAGAAATAACAGACAAATATATGAGAAAATGAGAAAAATTTCAAAAAATGCTGAATATGCAAGAAAATGAGGAAAATATGAAAAGAAATAAAAATTATGGTAAAATTACAAACAAAAATAAAAAAAAAAAATTTAAAAAAGAAAATGTTAATTAAAATCATGCAATTTCAATATATGTATGGAAAGAAAAAAATTAAAATAAAATACAAAACAATATTTTATTTGTATATACACGCACACACACATAGATCAGTATCTCAGTAGATACACACTCCCATAAATTGTTTTAAAAGGCTTCAATTGTGTGTGTTGTGCATGTAAATGTATAAATGTGAATTGTGATTATCAAGCAAAGGCACTTTAAGCAAATAATTAAATCAAGTCAAAATTCATCAACAAGAACAACAACAACAACACCAATAACAAGAATAACACAAACTACAATAATAATAATACAGGAGAAGAGAAACAACAACATGACGAAATGAAAAGAAACAAAACAAAATAAACAAACAAACAAACAAACAAAAGTTCATATCATCAAATATGTTAACCTGAATGTAAACAAATAAAATGAATATTTACAAATCCATACATATACACACAGCGATACAGAGATACACGCACATACACGCACATGCAACCTATAGAAATAGATACAGATACATACTCGTATATATAGAAACATATACAATGATTACACATACTAGATACATTAATTACGAGATACATTAAACACATACACAAATATCAACAAACAAACATATTTACATATGTATATGTATGCAAATATTTAATTGCATGCAACAACGAAGAGCAACAAAAGTCAGTATCAGCAAAAGCATCAACAGCATCACGTCAATCATTTTGCACTCTCACTAAAACTGCTCCTCTCCCCCATTGAATGGTTGCTTGCTTGAATGCATGCCTACCTACAATTGTTTGCTTATCATGCCCAATGCACACACTCACACCTCTACATGCTCACTCTTCATTTGACACACTCCATTCTCACTCTCAGCCAGTCACTCACTCATTCAGTTACACTACTCCCTCAGTCAGGCAATCACTCACTCACTCTTTCACTCACTTACTCCCACACTAACTCATTCATTTATTCATCAAGTCATCAGTCACACGCTCCATTGATCGCAACAACTCAAATGAAACAAAATGGAACGTGAAACATTTTCATTGAAAACAATAACAAAATACACAATAAAATACTAGTAGTAGTAAATGAATGAACAGACAGGCACACAGACACAAACTAACAAACAAATCAAGTGTGAATCAAAGTGAATTCGGAACTAAACAATTATTCTACTCACTCTATAAAATAAACAACAATACAATACAAATAACAATAATACAACAATACTTAATACAAAATAACAAACAACAAAACAAATAGAACAAATACCCAAACAAACATATAACAAAACAAAATCAAAACAATAGAATAGCATCAATGTTATTGTTGTATTTAACATTTAATTAAATTAAATTAATTAATTTTTAGTGACATTTACATGCGCATGAGAAATGACAAAGTCAAAATTTATAGATATTCCCAGCAGTTAAATCTTTAAACCAAAAAAAAAAAAAACAAAAAACTTAAGCGTAAAAGTTAAAAATTGAAAGTGAAGTGAACGAACTCAAGTGCTTTGAATTGAAATTAATGCTAAGAAAGAAAAGCTAAAAATTGAAACTGAGAGAGCAGAACATAAAAAGTTGAATGAAATTTTAGGTGAAAATTGAAAATGCAACTGAAAGTTGAACATAAAATTGCCACTGAATGATGAAATTTGAAGAAATTAAATTAAAAGTTGAAATTGAAGTTAATTGTTTAAGTAAAACTTCTTGGCTTGGATTGGCCAAAAGACTATAAAATTATATGTATTATTACAATATAATTATAAATCAAAGGTCTTTTGGCTTGGCTTGGCTTGACTTGACATAGCTTAGATGAATGATGATTCTTTTCTTAAAATATGGTTGCCGTCCAATTGGCTTTTTGTCTTATTAGAAAGAATTAAGCATGAAATCAATGAAGTAAAAAGAACATGTGTATTTTACAGTAGAAGAAAGTATGAATAAGGAAGAAAAAAAAAAGGAAAAAAAAGGTTAAAAACAACAAGTGTAAGAAGCAAAATAAAGAGTAAAACCAAGAAAAAAAGCATAGAAAATTAAAATTAAAAAAAAAGGAAGGAAATTGAAAATAATAGGATTATATGAGAAGCTGCAGGAGAAGAAAAAGAGGTAAATGTAAAATTAAAGAAAATTGCAACATTTCATTTTACAAAAAGAATTATAAATAAATAAATAAAACCCTTATTAAATATCAATATAATATTATTTATATAAATAAATAAATAAATTTATGTCTACACCTTAAATTAAATAAATAAAATAAAAATAATAACAACAAAAACAAATCTTCATCTATGTTCCACTTGTGGATAACAAAAAACAAAAACTTTCCTTTGCATGTTAAAATTTTCTTCATATTTATAAAAATATAAATAAAACATTGATTAAAAAAAAAAAATTATAAATACATTAGTTAGGGGCCTAGAAATGGATAAAAACAATAATGAAGAGAAAATAAAAAAATATCAAAAGAAACTTAAGAAAGGAAACATAAGAAAATAAACTTACCAAAAAAGAAGCTATGAATATAAAGAATTTTCTGCAAATTCTTTAAATAAAAAAATTAATACAAAATAAATAAATAAATACATGTTTATATTTATAATAAAATATATAAAATAACATACATTGATTATATAAAGTATCCGGAATTTGTAATTGTAATTGATCGATTTGCTGATTTTTCATTATATTTCTTAAAAAAAAAAATTAAGTGAGATTAATTAATCTTTTTATAATTAACTGCTGATTGATTCAGTATGTAGATCTCAATAAAGGTCGCAACATTAGATTTTGTTTATGAAATCTCGTACTTCTTCAAAGAGTACTCATCATGTACTCAATGACCAAAGATTGTAACATACAATATATTGTAATATTTTATATATGTTTCCCGGAACAACTGAATTTTAGACGAGCAAAAGTTTCAGTTTTTTTTTTTTTCTCCTGTCTCCGGTCTCCTGCGAATTGCAAGGATATCCATGGCGGTCGTACATCCTGCTTCGCTGTGCTTCAATGTCATAATTAAAAATAAAAATTAATTCGATCAATTTTAATAACAATTTCCCCATACTTAATATACTGAATGTATGTATATACACTAAAACATACAGATGATACAATTGGAACATATTTGAATATATAAATATACCATAGTGAATAGAAAAAGATATCAATAATTCTATTGGTTTCATTGAAAAGAAAAATATCTCTTTAAAATGCTTAACATAAATTACAAACAATAACATAATTATAAATAATATAAAATAACCAAAATATATAAATATAAAACAAAAAAAAAATGAAGCAAAAATAAGTAAATAAAACAAGTAAAAATATATCAACAATTCAATGTTCAAAAACAAAATTAATAACAACAAAAAAAAACACATATGACAAAACAAATAAAATCGACAAAACCACACAAATCTTAATCTAAATCGATATTGAAATAAGCTTCATTTACTCAAATTTTCCCTCCATTTTTTGCTTAAATCTTAGAAATATTGCAAGAACAAAAAACAAAAAAAAAAAAAACAATATACATTAAAAAAAAAGAAATAATCAAAAAATATTTGAAATTTTCAATATAACAATTAAAACAAGCAAAATACTATTAATTTCGGTTTCATCGAATATTATATACTTTTCACATTTGTTTATAAATTTGTATAGCAACCAATCAATTAGAATTAAAAATAAAATTGATTTTTAAAAAAAAGTTTCACGTTAAAGCGAAGTCCAAACAATAGAAATTTAAATTTTTGGAGTGTCACATATAGTACTGTATCAGCTCGCTAATCCGGATAAATGATTGCAGACCCTCTATCCGGATTACCGATTGTTCCGCACTAGTAGATACCCCTTAAAAGATGTTAATAATCAATAAAATGTGATTGATTGATTGCGCATTTCCTTAAGCAGATGGATGTTTTCAATAGACTTATCACGCTCCTTGGCCCATTTTATGCCAGTGTTAAAGCTCTGCACAGCTTCATCATTTGAAATATTTTAATAATAAATCGGCATAATCAAATGGCGTGTTGATTCATTCAAATAAAAGGTCTTTTTTGTTAAAAAGTTTAGTCAGCCTTATGGCATTTTAGTCCATAGGTTGTATAATGATTGTGCAGTTAGGCGGCATAAAAACAATTTTGTAGTGCCCGCACTCATATAGAAGTGGTTCAGCATGACATTGTCCACAGTAACTATAGCTTTGTGTGACAGATTGTTTGCAGTTTGAAAGGATTTTACTTATGGTACAAAAGACTTAAAAAACCACTCAGAAAAAATGTAACATGTCATTCAGGCGTTTTTGGATGAATAATGTTCGATCGGCGCTTTCTTTTTAAATTACCTTAGATTTTTTGATTTGCCTACAACAGCGATATTCAGTTTGTGGCTGCCCGATCTATTAGCGCAAACCAGAAATGTTCAATATTCACTTGCATTGCAACAAAAGACAATACAAAATAAGTCTAGAAGAGAGAGAAAAAAAAATATTAAAGAGATGCAATTAATCTAGAAAATTCGATCCGGTCTACTAGATTATCCGGATTAAAAGCATACTGATTAGCGAGCTGATACAGTATATATGTATATTTATACAATATACTAGGGTAACCCCCTGCCTACACAATCGACCGCATTCTAGAAAACCCAATAGTTTCTTTAAAAAGCTAATAACAATGTTCTTTGGCAATAATTCTACAATCACGTTATAAATTACGCAGATCTGATTTCTCAGAAGAATAATTTCGCTTGCACACATCCAAGAAAGAATACCTTTCGATTGGTATTTTGTTATCAAATTCGGTTCAGTGGTTTAGCCAGGAAAGGATTCACAAAACATGTATTTATCGTTTAATTGGACCGATTGTGAAATTTTCTGTATACATAAATTGGATTTTATATTATTATGCGAATTTTAATTTAAATGATTCAATAATTTTATACTTCATGCCTGACACTCGTATTTAATCTAATAGTTTTTGAGTCCAACCAATATTGGTGCAATTTACTATCAATTTAATAATAATAATAATAATAACAAGTGGCGCTACAACCATGTGTCGGTTTTGGCCGAGTCCAAAAGAGCGTGCAAACTGGTTCTGTCCTTTGCACGCTGGCGCCAGTTGGAGATTCACAAGGTCGACAGGTCCTGCGTAGCTTGGTCTCTCCAACGGAGATGTGGACGTCCCCTTCCTCGTTTTCCATCCTGAGGTACCGTCTCGAAGGTCTGCCTTGCCGGAGCTTCTTCATTCATACGCAAAACGTGGCCAAACCAGCGCAGCCGTTGCATTTTTATGCGCTTTACTATGTCCATGTCCTTGTATAGCTCATATAGCTCGCTGTTCCATCGAATACGGTACACTGTCCTTATAGCGAAAGCGTGGGTTGTCATCGATTGAGGGGTCCATATCCGAGGCTCTTTTGATTCTTCTTATTGGAAGGATTTTTTTTGTGGCGGGTTCCAAGCCCAATGCACAACCCTTAACTAGTGAGTTCTGTGGTTAGTTGGTGGTATCCCACTTCGAGGATGTGGACGCTGCCCTTGGTACCTATAGTAATCTTCCGCCACCGTACCTAATGTGCGAAACCCCACCTTGGCATTGCACACTTTGGTGAACCCTTAAACCGAATGTGTCAGAGTGGCTTCACCAAAACTCCTTCTCTCGTTAGCTTGTTTGGTCACCACATCTTCACCTAGGTTGCTCAGGTTTTCAAGATGCATCACGGGGATGTGAGAGTAGGAAGGTTTGAGGGATATGAGCCGTTAGTAGCAGGAAACTAACGTGATCATATCCGCTCTTTGCAACTCCTATCAATTTACCATCTAATTTTCTGCCAAGCTCATCTGCCTCTTTGTTCCCGATGTATCCATTGTGCCCAGGTATCCAAATAAGATTAATACATATAGTTGTTTGATTCTAGTTATTTGATTAATATTCAGCAGTCCAAAACAAGCTTCGATTTGATCTCAAAGTGCTTGTAGTGTAAGCCTTACTTTCAAAATGAATATGTATGTGTTTATTGACAGTAGCATTTACATTTCTGCGCTTAGGCATGAAAGAAAACAGTTCTATTGGTCCATATCTCAAGCAACTTCCTGGGTTTTCCATGGACTCCTGCTTCAACACCAGAGCCATCCGTATACCACACATGGGAGTCACAGATGGGCTTCGATCTAAGGATGTTCATTTAAAACTAAACAACGATATTAATTTCGACACGAAATTACGAGACTCTATATCGATATGTTGCGATACATCGAACCCATTTTATTGACTTATATCCATTGACAATCTTGCTTGAATCAATCAAGAATGATATCTATAAATTTGGCGTTGATGGAGCAAAGTCAAATTCATTTTGATATTTTTGCTAAAGCCAACGGCACAATCTCCACAACACGCAACTGCTTCAGCTTTTTGATTACCAAAACTCTGTATAGTAGTCAATATTCATAATACCACTAAGCAGAATTCCCATTCGGTCTTAACTTTTCCCAGTTTGTCTTTTACTAAAATGTAACTTTAAAGTTTTGTTATAAGTTAAATTTAATCGGACAGAGGCCGCTTAGGATGAAATTGTTTTTGCTTATCAATGAGTAATGATTTTGAATAGCCTTTCTCTTTTGTTATCTTCAATGGGTATAACTCCATATAAATGTGAAAAGTATGTACAATTTACGCTTAATTTATATGGTAAATCACTTCACAAAGTTAAACAAAGCAAAACAAAAACAAAAATTTCAAATAAAAAAAAAATGAAAACCAAAACCAAAACAAAAAAATCTTGTCAATTTCAGTTTCAATTAAATGCAGAAAGCAACAAAAACACAAAAATTCCAAAATAAAAATTAAAATGCCACAAGCAAAATTCAATTGAAAATTTGTTATTACTTATTGCATGTCAATTTTATGCCTGATCCGCCCCCATATCCTGCATATCCTCAACTACTCAATTTGAAACCAAAAATTTCATTTCAAATTCATGTGAGCATTGCAAAGCAAAGCAAAGCAAACAATTTGATTGAGAGAATGTGAAATCTTTAAATTTTCATTTGTATTGTACATAAAATAGATAAAGATATGTGAATAATGATGATGATGCTTATGAAGATAATGATGATGATGAGAAATCAATTAACTTTTTGAAATTTCAATTCCAAACTAATTTTTGGGGAA
The DNA here is from genome assembly GCA_037043315.1 of Amiota communis. Taxonomy (NCBI): domain Eukaryota; kingdom Metazoa; phylum Arthropoda; class Insecta; order Diptera; family Drosophilidae; genus Amiota; species Amiota communis. The sequence continues at coordinate 163,391 of JBAMAV010000896.1, forward strand.
TTTGTTTTGTCAAAGTCAAAATCAAAATCAAAGCATTTCAATAAAATTCCTAATCATTTCATTAAATATCCTCTTATACTTGTATCCTTTAGAAACTAATGGAATGAAATTAAATTATAAATAATTTTTCTAAAATACAATTAAATTAAATAACAAACAAATTTTTTAATCAAATTAACTCTCCTTGTTGCTTTAATTGTCGGTCATTGCCCTAATTCACTTTTACCTCATCATGCACGAGCGCTTTTTCTCTCTTTTTCTAATTAGCTTACCAGTGTCTCCTATCTCTCTCACTCTCTCTCTCTATTTAACTCAATATGCGAGTATCTATCTAACTAGTATCTACCTTTCTATCTAAATATAACACATTCTTAGGCTAGTGTAATTATAATTAAATTTACAAGATAAAAAAAACAAAAACAGTGGATAAAAGGCATACAAAACCAAACCAATAAAAAAAACGGAAAAAATGAAAAAGGAAAAAACGGAATTAATATGTAAATTGTTAATAAAAACATTCAATAAAAACAAGCATGAAAATTATAATGGAAAAAGAGATTTGATTTTAAGCAAAATAATTTAATTATGAAATATTCATAATTAATTAAATAATTATATAAATAAATATATTTAAATATATATATATATATTTACCTATGTGTATGATGTATGTTTGTCTAAATGTCATTTAACAAAAAACAAAAAAATAATATTAATAATTAATAAAATAACAATAAACAAATTAAATATTTATGGGAAATGCCAAAATTTATTAATAAATTTATTTAATTTTATTTCATTTGCATAAATTGAAATTTAAATTGATTTTCAAAGAAAAAAAAATATCCAAAGACAGAAATTAGCATGCAACAAAAGCATTTTGAAAAATTAAGAGTAACCCCAACATTAACATTAAAAAGGAAATTATGGCAGCAACAACAACATTAACAAAAAAAATATAAATAAATTAATTTTTAAAAAAAGAAACAAAAAAAATTCATAATTTTATGCATTTTCAATAAAGTGATGTTTTTTTTATATATATAAAATGTGAAAATAAAATAAAAAAAAAAAATATGAAAAAACCAGAAGCGTTTTTATAACAATTTTGTTAATCATAATTCAGTTACAGTGAAACCTTTCTCATTGGGAAATACTAGTTTAGGGATTCTGAATAAATTTCGATTGATTACTTGATGATAAGATCACATGCAAATAAAAATTATCGATTGATTACATAGAAGTACACTCCTGGTCACAAGGATAGACGCACCTTCACTTTTTTTAAAAATGCATTGTAGCTTTTATACGAGAGACAATTTTAAAATGTAATTATGCACAAGTTATACTTATAAATTGCTCTTACACGTTTGTTATCAAAAAAGTAAAGAAATAAGTAATAGTATTCGAAAATTCTGTTCTTCATAGAGGAGTACATGGGATTTAGGTAGTCCAATGTAATCTCACTCCAAGCGAGTATTATTGCTGCCCTTATTGACTCCTTATCTTCGTATTGCCTTCCTCCTTCATAATCCTTGCGAGATAGCCAGCTTCACACATTTTCTATTATGTTTAGGTCTGAAGAGTATGGTGGCCAATTCAATACCTCAACACTTTGCCTTGAAATGAACGACTTTACGACTCGAGAATTGTGAATAGGGGCATTATCCTGTTGGAAAATCCATGGCAACGGTCCAAAACAGTTATTTATCTTTTGAAAAACAGATTCCAATAGTGATTTGAAATTACCGCTGTTCATTCTTTGCTCTACAAAAATTAAATCCATCGTTCCGTAAAGCTTTATTGCTTCACATACCATGACTCCGCCCTCACGGCTGTGATGGCGGCTTAAATAAACTTCTTCTTTTCGCATATCGTGAAAGTAATATTGGTATCCTCCTATGCCGTCTAAATTGAAACGTTTTTCATCGCTAAAGATGACAGATCGCCAATCATTGAAACGAGTAACAGTTTGAACAGTCTACGTCATATAATTTTATGCAAATTGGAGATGTTTTTGCTTTCGAATTCCATTAAGAGTTGGTATTTTTCTTATTTTCAATAGTTTAAGATAGAAGCAATTCTTAGAATTTTTCGCTCTGCTTGAGAACTTAAGGCTTTTTTCAGTCTTTGAACTGTTTTCCATATGATTCTAGATTTTTTAAATACCTATCGACAGATCTTGAGCTGCGGCTTATCTTTTCTGCAATCATCCGGTTGGATAGTCCTTGTGAGTGGAAAAAGTCAATTTTTTTTTAATAAAATTGTAACTGCGTCTATCCCAATGACCAACTACAATGTTCGAATTATGATAAGAAACATTTATTGGAACACATGCTTGTTTTTAACTAGATCGTTAGGCTTGAAATAAAGTTTGGTGCGTCTAATCAATGACCGGGAGTGTATATAAATTGTTATAGGATATTGTTCTCTCTCACTTATCCCTATCCCTTTCCCCTAAATAATGTAGTTTTTTCATTTCATTTGCTGCATCAATGCTGTGACTGAGTTAGAGTTCTGTCATGTGCTCTTTGTTTCGTGCTTCATAAATTGAGAGCAGAAGCAAAAGTAAAAAAAGGAAAACTATGAAATAGCATAGCTTTACCAATCTATGCTTTCGTAGCACAGCAGTATTAAATTTTTCGATGCTGTTGCTAATATACTGCCAGTTTTTCAAACACTGTTCCTATATTTAATTAAGACATTGCTCTCCTAAGTAGTTCCTAGTTATAAAGTATAGTTTAATTTAAAAAAAACGGGAAATTTTATAAAAGAAAAGAACAAAGAGGTTGTGGGTAAGAAATTGGAGTTCAAAAATACATGAAAAAGAAGTGCATGTAAAGTTTCTGAAAGAAATCAGTGTTGAAGATAACATTTCATTTACAGAAGTCTTTCGCTATACAAAAGTTTTTCATAGATTAATTCGATTGTAAATGTTTTTCCAACAACAAAACAATTCAGAGCTATTACATATATAATTAAGAGAATGGTCTAGATAATACTTACTATCATGCTAAATAAGCATGTTTAACATCGCAAGGGATCTCGAACTAACTAAAACATTAACTAGCCTAAGAAGAACGGTATTTAATGGTAAATAAAAGAATTAATCCATTAACTTTAATGGTGAAGAATATATTGTACTATAATTTGTATTATAATAAATAACATATATCTTTATTCCGATTTAAATTTATGCATGAGTGATCTAATATTTTCAAATAATTTCTTTGTAATAATTTTATTTTAATTTTATATGATTTTAATACTAAAAATATATACAAGTTATATTATTTTATATATATTTCCTTATTTTTTATTAATTATTTCGAGTAATTTTTTACTTATCTTACATATTTTTCAATTATTGTTACTTTTTTTTAAATATATATTATTCCTTATTGTTTGATTATTATTTAATTAAACATTTTTATAAATATTCTAAATTTTGTAATAAATTTTGCATTTGGTTTTCCTTATTTTTGTATCGTATATCTTTGGCAATAAGTCAATACAGCTTAATTCGTAGTGAGATGAGCTAAACAGTGACACAGACTGTGTCTCTCCCTTCAAATGACTGTGACTCAATCACAGTTTACAATCACTGTGTCACTGTTTAGCTCATCCCTAATATGTCATTAAACAACAGGAACCACCGACTACAAAAAATTAATTTGCCTTATGTTTTAAAAATGTGTTTTTGGAATATTTTTAAATAATTTTTTGTATTGTTATTTAATTTACAAATATTACAAATATTGTTGCAACCAAATTTGATGTGTTCAGTGCCAACATTTAATCTAATGACTAGCATACAGAAATAGTAAATGCACAGAGCAAATTTGTTAAAAATTTAAAAAAGTAAAGCATACTTTAGGGGCAACATTTCTAATTTTGTTACAGTATAATGCCATTAGCTGCATCGCCAGTGATTCGCCACTAAGATAAGTGCATTAAATATGAGAAACGTGGCAAATAATCGTTGCTTTGTATGTAAGATTTTACTTTAGCAGCATTTGGATAGTTGGGTTTTTAATTTATGTGCCTCCTTATTAGCGGTAAATTTGCTTATTTTTAATCCAAAAAATTTCTTTAGGTGCGCCATTTGTTGGTTGCAATTTTTTGTGATCATTATGTTTTTCTAATGAATGTCAATATTTTTGTGCTTCTGCGTATGTCTGTTAATTTTTAAGAACAGCTTTTAGGAACACATTTGAATGCCCATAGTAAAACAAAGCGCGTTCAGGGTTTGACAAACAAACAAAAATTGGCGATAATTGACGCTGTTAAGAAGTGGACAGATAAAAATGTCAAAACACATAATCATAACCAATGTGACAGGCACGTACGAAAATCCCCATGTTATTTCAAATACGCAAATGTGCCACCGACTTCTTTTTCTAACAAAAAAAAAAAACAAGAACGGTCAAATATTGCTATTTGTTGATAAAGCAGCTTGTCACATCCCAATAGTGAATTCCGAGAATATCCATATTCATTTTCTACCAGCACACACTACTGCCATCTTACAGCCACTTGACCAAGGAATAATACGCCCTTTCAAAGTAGAGTACAGGTTTATTCTTGTAAAAAACAACTGTTTGCCTTGGAGAGAAGCAAGACCATCAACGAATTTATCAAAGAAATTTCAATTTTACATTCGAAACAGAACAACAGAAATTATCTACTGAGCATAAGTGTGATGATTTTTTATACTCATAATGATATGCCAAAAACGCGTATGTAAAAATCTGATATTGACTCCAATTTTATTCAAACAAAAATGATTACTGGAATAAGAAGTCATTGGCTGCCAAATCAGGACTGTACGGAGGATGAATCATCAATTCGATGTTTTGACTGCTCAAAAATTCACCTGTTTGAGAGCTCGCATTGTCATGATGTAGAATGATTCGTCTTTGGCGGTTGGTTTTGCCAATTTCTCTGAAGACTTCCGCCAAACAAATGGTCGTGTACCACTCAGAATTGACCGTCCTACGTTGCTCAAGCGGAACAGTGGCCACATGACCTATTCGGCCGAAGAAACAGGTGACTATTTGCCTCGCAGTGCTTCGAGCGCGAACAACTTTTGTTGCATTTGGTTCGTCTTGCTGTTTTGTTTCCGGTTCATACGCATATATCCATGTTTCGTCACCAGTTCACCTGTCACGATTTTATACACGTCTTTTGAAGCACCACGGTCGAACTTTTTAAGCATTTCTTTACACCAATCGAAGCAAGTCTTTTTTTGAGCTATTGATAAATTGTGTAAATTTTTTTTTACACCTAAGTGTTCATGCAAAATCGAATGTATTGAAATGGAACTAATGTGCAACGATGCCTCTATCTCACGATATGTCACATGACGATCTTGCATTATCAGTTCATGCACTGCATCGATGTTTTGTGGCACAATAACCGATTTTGGACGACTTTCACGGAATTCGTCAGCGACCGAACTACGACCTCTATTGAATTCACAATACCAGCGATATACTGTCGTTTTTGATGGATGCTTTATCGACATACAAAGAACTGAGTTCATCGACACATTTTTGTTGAGATAATCCACGTCGAAACTTGTGAAAAATTATGTAACGAATTCTTTCTATTGAAATTTCCATTTATTGGCCAAATTGATTTTCTTAACTCACTGTAAACGAAACAAATAGCACTTGTACATCAAAACGTTGTGAGCACGTTTATGCTAGAAAATGTCAAACTTTATTATGATGTAGCCAGATTTTAGCTACTGACTTTAGTGTTGCCGATTCCCGAAATATACATAGTACCCCTCGTATCTTTTAAGTGCAATAGGCTGTTTCGATGAATTTCATAAGCAAGCAAAAGCCACTAGCGAAACAGATATTCACTTGATCAGACGAAGGCAACTAGACTTGATTGACAAAAAAGAACTAAGACAACATCAGATCTGTTATGTTATCTGTTTATTCATCCTTATGATATTGTATAATCTCAATCTTATGATTGGACACAATTTATTTGAATAGACAAGACAGAAGAAAACCACAAAGCAGCAACTGAATTAAAATAGAAGGTGACACAAAACAGCAGTGTCTTCCTAATAACAAGTATGATTCGCTTTTGACAAAATTGAAAAATTACTTGCTAGTGCATGCCGTCTGATTTTTCTTTTCTGGGCCACAAAATTTTGTTTTTTATCTTACTTACACTGTTATTATCATGAAAATATATAAAATAAATAAGAATGAAGAGCATGCAATATTTATTCAAATTTAAATTTTTTTTTTTTGATATATCAGATATTGAAAATGCTATGCTATTTCATAGTTTTTGTTTTTTGCACTTGCTCTCAATTTGTAAAGCACGAAGCAAAGAGCACTTGCTCCTGGTTGCTGCAATTTCTTTTTTGCTATTGCTCCGACTATAAATAGTATTTTTTTGGAGTTCTGTCAAGTGCTCTTTGCTTCGTGCTTCACAAATTGAGAGCAGGAGCAAGAGCAAAGCATATTTACTGCTGCTATGGAGCAAGCAATACAAACCCTGTATTATATAATTTTACATAATATTTTTTACTAAATTTACACAAATGTTTATATTAAATTTCTTGTTTTCTAATTACTTGAATTTTATTTTATTACTTTTTTGTTGAAATTTTCTTTTCATTTTCTATTTTTTATTCTTTTTTTCTTTCAATCAATTAGGGTCCACCTGGCTTGGATGGCATGAAGGTAACATAACATTGTTTTAAGACCAATAATTTAACAGATCCCCCAACTAATTTCGTATCCTTTCCATTGAACAGGGAGCACAGGGTGAAACTGGGCTAAAAGGTGAACGCGGTGATCCTGGTTTACCGGTAAGTAAAAATAAATAAACTCCAAATAGACACCAATCAGTCCCCCTAATCATTTGATCTATTGTCTTTGGTAATTCTTTTTATTTATGTCTATTTACCTGTCCTTTTTTTTACCTATTAAAATTCTAGTATTATAAAATTGCATGTTTTATGTAAATTGTCAATAGTTAAAATAAATGTATTTTCTGATAATTTTGTTTCCCCTTTTATTTCCCCACACTATTTCTAACACCAACACACATACATACACTTATATAATACACATGCATACACCAACACCCACCCACACCCACACATGACCCTGTGCAACTAACCTATGAACACTACTACTGAACTGAACTGAATGATTCACTGTTGTGAATGTGACAAAGGGCACTGATGGCATTCCTGGTCAAGAGGGGCCACGCGGTGAGAAAGGCTCACGCGGCGACGCTGGACCACCTGGAAAACGTGGACGTAAAGGTGATCGTGGCGATAAAGGTGAACAGGGCGTACCCGGTTTAGATGCACCATGTCCATTGGGCGCTGATGGTTTGCCTCTGCCGGGCTGCGGTTGGCGACCGCCAAAGGTTAGCATGTTCTATCATTTTATGTACTTATTTCCATTTCCATTTTTCTTTGGTTGATAATGGAGGAGGAGGAGGAGGAGGAGGAAGGAAAGATAAATGCCACTAATGGTGTTAGATACATTCATGCATGCTCTTTTATTATGTTATTGTAATTAAAGTTGGTGTAGTTTCTGTTGTTGTTGACTAACGCTTTTAACACTTTTTTGCTCACTAATACCACACATTCACTTGGTGATGACAATGATGACGACAATGGCGCTTATCAAGCAGGAGCCAGTTATATCGACTCCAGTGCACAAGGACTATTTGCCTGATGTAACGGCACCGGAAAGCAATGCCAGCGACTATGAACAGGAAGATGAAGACGAAGAGGAACAAGGCGAAGAGAATGAACCCGAATACGATGAATATCAAGATAATTTGCATAACAATAACGATTAAGATGAACATGCACGCACGCACGTTCACTGGCACACATTCAAACAAACATACAGATACTCATATACACACACACACAAACACACACAAATATTCTCAGCACAAAGACACCCACACACACACACACAATTATATCCATGGACATTGAGACCAGGATTCGATTTCCGTCTTCGCTTGTTGTTGACATTTTGTAATTAGCGCTAACAGTAATTGAGTAAATACAAACACGCACACACAGATACGACACACACACCACCTACACAAATATGCCAACCAGTAGCAGTAGTTAATATTAATACAAATACAAATACACACACACAAGCAAACAAACAAACAAACAATACACAAGACAAGGCAAGACAATGAAGCATCCACATCCACAATCACATCCTTCTGCTGTGCTGTGCGGTACATGGGATTCCAACTTTGGCTTTCGCTTAATACTCACACAAAACTGTAATTTGCTTAAAAAGATTCTTATTTTTTGTTTTCATTCTTTTCTTTTTTTTCTTTTTTTTTTATTCTTTTATATCCAAAAAACTATTTTCTAATGTGTTTGTTAATATCCTTTATGCAGGATAACTGGCAAAACTGGCTAAAGGACGAATTGAATGCAATCCAACGACCAAAGGCAAAAAACTAAATGGTGCTGCAGCCCCTCCTTCTTCCTTCGAGGGTGCCGCCAACTCATCAGCCCACCGTGCTGTTTCTCTTTGCAATAATTCACTGCTGCTGCTGATCCTCTTCGTTAATTTTAGTTTAATATTTTTTTAATTTAACATTTATTTATGCAATCTTTTTTTTAAGTATTTTGTTAAAAAAAAAACCTTAAATCAAAAAAAAATATGACAAAAAATCTTGAAATTTTCAAATTTGTTTTCAAATCAAAAAATAATAAAATGTGCCAAAACCGCAATTTTGCGCCCTTAAAAATAATACACACGAATGAAAATGATTAAATTATTACATATTTATATAAATGCAAACATACATACAACTATGACCACATACACAGATACAAATGTAATTTTAACTAATTAATTATTTAATTAATATTTAATATTTAATCAAATTCTCTGTGTCTATACATTTTACGAGTAGTTGTTAAGCTCCATCACAACAGCATCTGAAACAACAAACAAATAAACAACAAATGTGAAAACAAAACACAAAAAGAAAATTTACTTATGTTAAAGAGTCTTAGATGTAAAACAGGCTTTTGACAAAGTGTAGATAGATGGTCTGTTGCACAAAGCAAAGATTGGTCCTCCTAACTCTGCAATATCTACTGCTGCAGTCATACCTATGCGGCCGCACTTTTTATGTAGCAGTTAAAGATGCCAAATCCACCATCCGTGGTGTACTAGCACCAGTCCTGTACACTTTGTACACTGCGGATATGCCCTCTCTCCTTGCTACGTATGCGGATGATACCACTATAATCTGCAACAACAGCTCCATTGATGTGGCTACTGCTGATGTTTAGGAATACCTCAATCACTTTTCACACTGGACAAAAAGGTGGAACATTGGCATTAACTGGGATAAATCTGCCCATTGCTGTTTCACACTCAAACGACGTGCCGCAAGTTGACCGTGTCAAATACCTAGGATTGACTCTCGACAATCACACATCTCATCCACTACTGCAGCTTGCAACGGCAAGCTAACAAAATTAGCGTGGCTACTGTATCCTATAATAGCCAACTTAGCCTTAGTAACAAAGTATTGGTATATCGTACAATTGTACGTCCCTCCTGGACTTATGGTATCCAACTCTGGGGCAATGCCTGTGCATCGAGCATAAAAAAAGTTCAAATAACTACGTCGTATGCTCCTTGGTACGTTAGGAATTCTGCAATACACAACGACCTTCGGATGCCTACAGTTATGGACGAAAGAAATCAGCACAGCAGTCGCTACAATGACAGGCTGAATTGCCACTCAAACCCTCTTGGAGCAGCGCTTATGCACCAAGAGTTCTCAAGGAGGCTCAAACGTCGTCTCCCTTGTGATCTTGCGACCAGATCCACTTAGCACACACACATAGTTTAATCAGAAGGTAGTTAGTACAACTAATGCAATTAAGTAAACTGGCTATACGCCTCTATTTTTCATTAAAAAAGAAAAATTGAATCTTTCCTCACTTTCACTTTAATAGTTTTAAATGTTTAACATATTTGTGTACCACTTCCTTGACATAAGGTTTCATTGCTATACAAGTTGGTGTATTCTCTGGCTGTTCAATCCATAATTTGTGTGCCACATCGTTTTCCTTCAATTTTTCACTTAATTTCACCAAAGCAGCTTCGTCTTTAGCCTGAAATTCAGAGAGAAGAGATAATAGATGAGAACAATTGTGGTTTGATATCTGAAATTTATGAAAACAAATACAACCAGGCAACAGTTGAGCTGATAAAATCTAAATATGAAAAAGTTAATATACCAAGCGACATGACAAACCCATGTTGCCTATAGAAGCAAATTCTATAACTGTAGGCAATCGGTCAATGGCATCATAATTTGCATAACTATGCTACTCCGGTATGATCTCCTTTTCTTGGTGACACTTCTGCAATTATGCCCCCACATGTGCCTCTGTTACTTCCAAATGAGTAATCAAGGCTACCTTTATCTGAAATTGAAAATAATTACACCCTTATGAGCGTGCTCTACTTGTCCTTATTGTCCTTCATAACATAAAACACTAGGAGGATGAAGTAGTTTTTTTATTAAGTAGCCATCTCTGCTGGTCAAGTCGTAACTAGATCCATCAGAAGGCAGTTTAATTTTCATTATCCAATCATCAAATTATTGTTGTTTTGAGGGGCCACGCAACTCATGTTGATAGTACCGAAATGAGGATTCCCCAAGCAAAAAGTCCGCATAAGTTTAGATATGGTTTGATTGATCTCTTATCCTTCAGAGTTTTAGAGAACATAACGCTCTTGGCACACTAAGGTGGCGCCTCATATAATACTGTTCACCATTTAAAGTGTCCTATTAATCCTACCCAATCGACCTTATTAACTAGCGGTTGTGTCCTATAGAAGTGGGTTCTTTTCTTGGAGTAGAAAGCTGTTACTTCTTCATTTATGTATATATTATTGTATATATTACAAACACAAAAGCAGCATATTTTGTAACTGATGGTTTGCAATTCGGTAATGTAAGCGTAGTGTTTATACTCGTAAGTGTTGTTGTTTTAACTGGAACAGTTCAATGCATGTACTTGGCCGACTGTTGTAGGGTGATTCCCAGACGTAGAGTTGACCACTAAGATTTGGTGATGCCACTAACGGTATATTGACTTACCATATGAACATTGTCGCTTTGCAAATACTTGCCCAGCGTATTTATAATGATGTCACTGATAAGTAACATGAATAACATGTACAGCATGTCATCAAAGCTCCCGAAGAATTGCAGCCATTATCACATAAACAGGTTCATAGAAGTCTTTTCTGATTTGCCTTGAATTACGCTGTGCCAATAAATAGGTGAAAGAACGAGTCCCTAAAGTAGACAAAGCTTGGGCTGCTATATTTATTTGTACGACCACTAATTCCGTTTTTGTTGATAAAGTCATCGATTCAATGTTGGACGCTTTAACTTGCGTTGCAATGGTTTTGTGCATGCACCTTTAAGTAGGATGATCTCTAATCAGATAATGGTACTACTAACCATAGAGGTTTAAAGCAAGTAAAGACCAGTAGTGGCATTTACACAAATGGACGGACTTGTTTCAATTTATACTCCTCGTCGCGTTGATAACATTCATAGGCATATAGAGCTCAGAAACTGAGATGAATGCATATATCCAGATGGTCACACTTGTTCCATCAATTCTCCTCGTCACCTTGATAACTTTCATAGGCTCTATATGGCGTCTTGTAAACAATATATCAATGCGCTAACCACTTGCAACAACATGTGTACCTAACAATGTGCTTTCTTCTTGTCGCAGTGTGCATAAATTAGAATATGTTTAATTATTTAGATTGATGCATTTCAAACGCAAACAACTTACTAACCTCCAGAACTACTTTATGCATATTATCCAAATCCTTAAGATACGCCACAGTGTCTTCATCACTGGCATGCACTGCCAGCACAGCCGCCGTTGCATGACAACATTGGGCTATAACAGCTCCCAGAGGCCAATTCAGTGCAGATCGAAGATCACCGCGCACAATAACATATTGAACAATGTTAGACATGTTGATTTTAATACAAATTACAAGTTTAATTAGATAAATATTTAACAAAAGCAGAACATAAGCCGGCAAATGCACGTAAAGCAATGAGATGGCGAAGTGTTGCCTGATTGTTTTATGAAATTCATAACAACTTGTTGCATTTCATTTGTTGCATTAGTTAAAGTTTTAACTTAAGTAAAATGTCTTATTATATAACTAAAATTAATATTAAGGTATATAAATGTTGTTTCCTTTTGAATACTTTTGCAAATTAATAAACAAATTTATTGATTTTGCTTTTAGCAGAGCGGCTGGCAACGCTTTAACATTTCATCAGCTGTTGCTTTGGCCAATAGGAACCTATGGAAATGAAACAACAGGGTGTATTGTATTCCTCGTACAATATTAGCGAATCATTTGAAATTAAAAGTTTCTTTGCAAAAGCTTTTATCTTAATGAAAACCGTTAAATTTGAATTAGAAAACAACAATCGAATAGAGATTAATTGCCAATGCAGTTGAGAATATGTTTTTTTGTGCAAATAAAATAAAAAAAAAATACTAAGAGATTGTTCCTTTCATTTTACCATATGTATGTATAAGCAGCCCACTAAATAAGCTTTTTTATTAAAGTTATATGTATGTTACCATAAAAACTGGGAGGGCCAAGGTGTAATTGGATAGTACACATGCACATACACAAATCACAGATACATATTTATGGCTTAAGCATGCAACATAAGCTGAAAACATTTTTCACAAAATTGTTTGCACACATGAAACAAGGGATTACAACAAGCTTTTCATTTCGTTTGTATGCTTTATATTTTTCCTTATATTTCCTTTTATTTTTGTTTTTTTTTTTTTTTTGCTTTACTAAAGCTGATCACCCTTTTTCCTTTATGCTGGGTTCAAACTGAAATTTCATTTTCCACTTGCAGCACTCACGCACAGCTTTGCTCGCGCGGACACACAAAGCACTTTTTACATAAACTAATGCCACATACTACAACAACAACACCAGCAGCAGCAGTAACAGCAACAAGAAAAGCAACAACAGCAACAACAATAATAGAACCATCAGCATCAGCATCAATTGCCACATGTAACATTCAACAAGTGTAGTAGTATAAGAGTGAGGATGCAATAATCTATCCAAATGAACACATGCCATCACACAGGAACTCATTCTCATACTCATTGTGCTTCGGTTTAACTCATTCATATGCATAAAGGAAGCTTTCAACAGAATTGCTTTCGTATCGTTTCATATGACTAAAAAGGCTTGCATATACAATACATTATGCATATACCACACCCAGTGATGCTCCACACACACACACACACATCCCTCATAGACACCAATGAGCACATACACAAACACCCTTCCTTGTGTATCAGTGGTGCTATGAGTGCATATATTATGACTTTAAATACCCTCATCTACGTAGTCATCATCGTAAACGAGGTCAAATTGATATGGGTCCAGGTTCATAATTTGCATTCATAAAATATGCTGATTTCAAGATATTTTTATTTAATAGTTTTATTAGTTTATTTAATTGAGTTTCTTGTTCTATGTAGAATAGAACCTACATATTCTATTTGCTTTGGTTTTGTTATTGTTATTACCATATTAGTTGTTGTTGTTGCATTCAACTTGAATAAATTAAAATAAAATTATTATTGCATCTACTTTGAACAAGAAGGCATACATATATCGGAGAGAGAAAGAAATAATCATTTATTTTCTGTTTTTTTTATAGTAAATGAAATAGATTTGTTTTGCATAATTGAGCCACTTTACTTGATAAATAATTTTATTACTCATATTTAGCAAACATTAAGAATTTAATTTAAGATTTTTCTACATAGATTTATTGATAATTTAATAAGCATAATTGAGTTTATGTTAATTTGTCTATATGGTAAATAGTATAATTGACTACGATTGCACATTAATTAATTTATTATAATTTCATTCATAAGTATTGTAGTACTAAGTAGATAAGAAGAACTCGCTCGATAAAGTAAATTTATTGTTTGTTGCATTTTAAATTTTTTTTTTTTACTAACATTTATGATGAGTTGTCCACACACAGAATTTTAATATAATTTATATTTTTTTAGTATTTTTTGTTAATAAATTTAGTCATTTAATTAATTAATGTAATTAATTTGAAAATTATTGACTGACTGAAAGCGTGTTGGATGATGACATTTTCATTACTTCATTTCCAAAGATTTCTTTCATTTATTGAAAAATTACTTTCTTTTTTTGTTTTAAATATTTAATTTATTTTTTTTTTTTTATGTTAAAAGTTTTAATTTTTCTGCTTTTTTTTACAATTTCTGGCATTGTTTTCTATATAATTTGTCATTCCTTTTTTTTGGTTTAAATTTGTTTCGTTAAATTTTTAAGCTATTTTTGTTTGAATTTCTTCTAAATTTTATTTTCTTTATTTTATTTTATTTTTTTATTTTTTTTTTTTTTGAAATGATGATTTGTGATTTTCATACAATAAATTTTATTATTTTATTTATGTTATTTTCTTCAATTTTCTTTCTTCTCCTTGATCCAAATATTTTTATTATTTTTTCATTATTATAAATATTTTTTATATTTTTTTTATTACTGAGATTCACCGTCTATTTATTTTGATTTTTATTTAGATAATTTTTTTTATTATTTTTCCATTATTTTCAATATAATCTTTTCTTCTTCTTTTTTAAATATTTTTTTTGTTAAATTTTTATGTTATGTTTGATTTTCTTCTAAATTTTATTTTATTTATTTTAGTTTTTTGTTTCTTATTTTTTTTTTTAAATTATATGATGATTTTAGATTTTCATACAATTAATTATTATTTTATTTTCTTCATTTTTTTTTTCTTTTTCTTGAGCCAAATATTTAAATTTTTTTATCATATTTTTATATATATATTTTTTTTTATTTATTACTGAAATTCGCTTTCTTTTTATTTTGATTTTTATTCATATAATTTATTTTATTATTTTTGCATTTCTTTTTATTTTAAATTTTTTAAGGAAAATCTTTATTTATTTTTTGTTTCTCTTTTTTTTAATTGAAATAATGAATTGTGATTTTCATACATGAAATTTTATTAATTTATTTATTATTTTATTTCTTTCTTTTTCTTGAGCCAAAAATTTAAATTATTTTATCTTTTTTTTATATATATTTTTTTTATTTATTACTGAGATTCGCCTTCTTTATAAATTGATTTTTATTTATATAATTTTTCTATAATTGTTTATTATTTTAAATTTTTTAAGGAAACTCTTTTTTTAATTTTTTTTTTTTTTTGTTGCTTTATTTTATTATTTTCAATATATTGTGTATATTTATGTATTTAATTTTATTTTCTATAATTTTTTTATAATAAATATTTTCATTTAATTTGACAATAATATTAGTGTATTTAATATAATTTTTCTTACTTCAACGGAACTTAAAATTTTTGAGAAATCCTTTCTTTTATTGAGGTTTAGACTACAAACTCTTTGACAACATCATCATCATCATCATCGGTTAATTAACAAACAAGACTCAAATTTTGGTTTTTAAATGAGCCTCCAGTAATCATGACTACAAGAGCGTTAAAACGAAGTTTTGCCAAAAATGAAGTTACCCGGAGCATTAACATCCTCAGCAGCAAAATATTCCTCCCACAAAGCAGCAAAATGTTCACGCGTGACTTCAGTTTCACCCTAAAAAAATATGAAAAAACAGAAATATTATATGAAAAGTATTGTATAATAGGGTCTCTGAGCCGATAGCCATTGATGCTAGTACTCCACACCTTGTTAGCTTGTAATTTTATATTATAAGCCAACTTCATGTAAATAAATAATAGGGTCTCTCATATTTTTTGAACCTGCATACCCGCTAATTATGTTTATTATGTGTTTATAAGTTAACACCCGAACTATTCTGACAGCCCTCGCAACTTCATTGCAAAATGCTGTTCTAATTTAATGCTCTTTATTTTATTCTATTTATTGCATATTGCATTTGGTATGCCATTCTTTCCTATTTACTTCTCTGCGTTATGTGAGCAAATGAACCGTTCCTTTCCGTTATTATCTTATGTTCATTGGTTTCGTGCACATAAGTAAGACCGTTATAACTTTACTCTGTTGGCACACGTGAGAGAAGCACATCGTGCTTATTAATAAAGAAAGAATAAAGACATAAATTTCTTTAACTTATATACTCCCAGTAAAAATTTTAGATTATTCTATGGACCGGGAAATCGTGCCGACTTGCATCTGAAACATTTTCATACAAATTGCGCGTGACAAGTGGCCCGTGCCTTGCTCTCAGTTGTTCTATTGTCTATTTCCATGCAAATAAAGAGCTATCAGTCACACAAACTTCATGATTTTTTTTATCCCATGCCCTTGTCATTTCTGAGACCACCCCACCCATCATTTTTTTAAGGACTTTTCCGACTGTTTTGACCGTTTTTTGTTACGCACCACTGTGAAATTTCTAGGCAACCTGTAGTTTATCATCTAGTAGTTCTTTTGCAAGGTTTGCAGACCGACTTTCAGAACAATATTCCGGAAATTATGACTATCTATTGGGACGGAAAATTGATACCAGCTGTAGACGTAGTAGAAGAAGTTCGAAGGATGAACGATTGCCGATTATTATATCGTATGAAAATAAAGAGTAACTTCTTGCTGTTCATCCGGTAAAGGGGAAGCTTCGGCCGTTTTCAAAGCATTTAATGGTTGGGACCTTTGTGACAAAGTACAAATCCTGAGTTGGCGACTCAATGGCTTCCAATACAGGCCGACAAAAATTAGAATGTGTACGAACTTGTTCTGAAAATCGTATTCGAAGTCACTAAAAAAGCTTATTATGAGAGATGACCTTAGAGAATTTATCGAACTGTCTGTAATATTTTAGGGTGGACATCGTGGAAAGAAATTAAATATCAAACCTCCAGCAGTGATGCACCACTATATATATATAAATGTAAGCCTTTTCATGTTTGTGCACGCTAATCTCTGATACGGCGTAACCTATTTGAATGCAGTTTTGATTGGTGTACTGTAGCAAGCTTCGTGTAACATTTAGCGTTCATTTTATCGAAATCGATCTACTAAATCAAAAGATATTCATATTTTTAATTCTGTTGCCTACTTTTTGGCTGATTTTCGAATGCTGATGATTAGGAAAAAAGTTGACAAAATACACGCAATTACAAACATATTTCATATACTCCACGCGTCCGAAGTCGTAGGCACAGCTAGTTATGAATATGTTTGCACAAAATCAGTGCCAAAGATAAGTAAGCTATCCTAGATGTTTCTTTATTTATAGCGACATCCTATTTAAGTCCCTGGCTTGAGTGTATTTTGGTAGCAAAAGCACCAAATAAATATTTGTACTTTTTGAAAGCTTTAAGAAAGTAACGAAGCAATTTATAAATTTCAAAACAAAACTTTGAAGACAATCGGCATGGTCTCCAATGCTGAAATTTCATATTATAGTATATATATATTTTAGCCAAACTAACATATTTAAGGAGTATGAGTTTCATTCTGATTTGGGACACCCTAATGTATATGAAGCAACCATTCTGAATTTACCTTAGCCATTTTTCCGAATGCTTGTTCGCATTCCTTCTTCTCCAAACCATAACTGGAACAAACCAATGCGAACTCTTGAGCATCAATGCTGCCATCATTTGAGGCATCTTCAAGATCGAACATAAAGTTCATATACTTATTTTGCCAATCCATGACAGAACTTGGATCCTTGGCATAGGCATCCCACATGTTGCACCATTCATCAACAGAAACCTGCAAATAAAAAACATAAAAACAATAGATTAGTTGCTGTTGGTTCTCTGCAATGATGATGTGAGAGGTTTGGTAGTTCGTAGTAGTTGGTCAACTAATAAAGTAATAAGAAAAACTTGTGCATATACGCCTACAACCCCTCCTTCTCTTCGTTCTTTTCCACCTTCCACCTTCCTCAATCCAGTATCCCAATTACAATGGATATGTTGAAAAGCCATTAAGTGCTGCGCCAAGTGGCGATAAAACATGCCAAAGGCTATTAGTTGCCTTTGGTCCGGCGCATAATTTATGCGAGTTTCCAACAGAACAAAGAGAATGTGAAAATGGTCCTACTACTGGGTGAGTAGTTTAATAGAAGGAAGTATTAGAAGCACTCATTAAACCACAAGTTTCTCATCATGGCCTTCATCGCGTATGTGGTTTTGGTTAGTTTACGTTACAACAACAGCAGGAGCAACAAAAACAAATGACTAGCAGCCGTCGCCATTGTCAATGCAACCACATCCTTTGCCATGTTGTTTCTTGCCATGTTGTTTCTTGCCATGTTTAATTATGGTCACTCTTCGGGGCATCTTTCTATAACTCAAACCACTTGCCACTACTGAAACCTCAAACCAATCCTTTTAGGCCACACCACACCATACCATACTACACCATAGCACCTGCCTCATTCATGCGAAAACCTTAATGTTGCCATAAATTAAAAAAAAAAGAAACCAAAAAAAGGTGGAACAAACAACAAACAAACTAAGCCAACTTATTGAGGCGCATAACCAACTCTCATTTACTGGGGTTCAGGACCATCAATTGCAGCCACTTTTAATGTCCTTTTTCTTTCACTTTAGCAAACCATAAAAATTGACCACGAACAAATTGAAATGCGCAAAATGGAATTTAGGAATCCTCCTTCTCTACATTCCAATAGTAACTTAGTAGCCCTTCTTACTCCTTCAAAAACTCATGCATCACAGCAAATGATCTTGTCTTGAAACAAGCAAATAAAATCAAGTCAAGTGTTCTTTTGCACTAATGACAAATGATGAAGGATGGCAAAGTGGAGGAGTAGAGGAAGTACTCAAACGGAACTGAAATGAGGTTTTGCTAGGCTGTAAATTATATCACGCCAAAGGCATGCAACATAAAGCTTCCGTTTCGAAAAAACCTTATACGGAAAAGTGAATGATGATGGTGGTGGGGGAAACCATCTTTTTTTATTGACAACGAATACCTTCCGGCATGTGGTTGGCATATTGCCAAAAGGTGTCATCGCTTTGAAATTGTGTCTGTGTGTGCTAAATCTGTTGCCAAACTTGGCACAACTTAACCTTGCATTGTGTTGAATCTACTACTTTCAAGAAGTTGTTGCCTTCCTGTGAATTGAATTTTTTGCAGACATGAAAATGATACGTGATGATGATTCAGTTGAGTACTGACAATTGCAATTGTAATTTTATGAAGGAAAAATTCTAAGTTTCCAGCTGTTGAATGAGTTTTTGGCAACCCCATAAAGTATGCAACACTTTATTCCTTTATTTATTTACAAATCAAATCAAACAAACTTTCGACTTAATGAGGTAAAAATTTAGAAATTGAATTGCCTTTTTGAAGCTTCTTTACTGTATGGTTTCACATGCATACGAGTATATTATACCATTTTTTTCAGGGTCAGATTGTCCATATAGGCTTTAAAGGGGCCCCTTAGATGGTAGGAAGAATAAGTGAAAGTCAATTGTTGTCTAACAGTCACTGATTGTGATTCTTATTGTCTTTTGCCTTCAGTTCTGGGGTTTCTATTGTATTATATAGTTAAGTGAGTATTTGCACAAGCAATAGGATTTTGAGTCCTAGATTTAATTTAGTTTAACTCGAAACTGTCAAAATCCTTGTGGTAACCCATTGCAAGTTTTTTCAAATGCCGAAGATTGGTGATGTTATAAGACTAGAAGGAATAGAGAAGCGCTTAATGACGAAATCATACAACGTCCAACTTATAAAGTTGTCAAGTTTTAAATAGTCATAGAATAGCTTCCAATAATATCAGCGCTCAATTTGCTAGATGAGTCAATAAGAAAGTTAAACACAACAAAAGAAGTGTCCGACCTTGTCGGCATTCATTTTATACTACGAGGTCTGTTCACAAAGAATCGCCAATTTTGAATATACGTGGGATTTTTGCATGTTATGTTTTCAATTTATCTTAATTCTAGCTAGAGTCTATTGTATAAGAATGACCGATTCAGCTAGGGTAATTGGTTTAGCCTTATTCCATAAAAACAGAAGCTTATTTTTGCTATACAAGTACGCATAACCGTATGGTTCAGTCTACATTTCTTAATTACTAGAAGAAGTCAGTAGATCTTGTATAAAACTAAAAGTAGGAAATGAGTTTCTAAAGCCTCAATTACATTGAGCGAGTTTGCAATATACCAGCGAGCGAATTCACTATCTGGTAGTGAACTCACCCAGTGTAATCATATCGACTAGTTACTAACGGATTGAATAAAAGAGTTGAAAACTGGGAAACTTTGCTTGCTACTAGCTGGTTGTTAGTACTCACAAACACTATCAAAGTGAATCACTAGTGGGATAGCTGCGAGTATTGAATTTGTCTACAAATAGCTAATTCAGCTTCAGCTTCACCATTCTGTTCCAGCTTTAATAATCAGCTCATGTTGACTGTGGCATATGGTAAAGCTATCTTGGACTAAAGTTATGATTATCGGTGGTACAAAATGTTCTCAGAGAGCCGAGAAGATGTGAACGACGAAGAGCGAGCCGGACGCCCGAGCACGTCAATAACAGTCGAAAACATTAATAAAGTGAAGAAAATAGTATTGGCCATTTGTCGAATCACCGTTAGAGAAGTTGCTGAAAACATAAACATATTGATTGACTCGTGCCATTTGATTTTAACCAATGATTTGGGAATGAGATGGGTCGCCGCGAAATTCGTTAAAAATTTGCTCAATTTGGACCAGAAACCGCATCGCGTTAATATTGCTCAGGATATGTTGAACTCGGTCCATGACGACCAAAATTAACTCCAGAGGAACATAACTGGTGAAAAATCATGGGTTTATGATTATGACATGAAAACAAAAGCTCAATCATCCCAATGCACAGTGGTCGCTGCCATAGGCCAAAAATCGAGTTAAAAGCAACTACACAGTCTCTTATATGATCAAGCTTCTCAAATATAAATATGTTTTGTTTTGATTCTAACGGTACTTTCTAAAAATAGTGAGAACAAGTGTTCAATCGTTCAGTGAAGTGTCAGCATCTTTCATTTTTGAACATTAATAACTTTTTCATAAAGTCCTTAAAATTAAATTGGAAACATGGATATTAAACATGAAAGTATTTGTATTAAGTTTACGTATTACAATATTTTTTAATTGTGGCAAACTTTTTAGAAAATCCAGTTTTTTCCAAGTACTATTTTTTGTATTTATTTTAAAATTTCACTTAAAGTTTTAGTTGTAGTCCCCCCTCGAATCCCTTTAGGAACATCGCGTAACCTTCCATAGACTATTAGCGTTTTTACAAAAACCGCTGGCCAAACAAAGTAATGCAACAGAGGCCAGACATGTTTAAATGTTTACAAAAAGGTGTCCTCGAAAGTCACCATGACTTTGGGTTGTTACCCCCTATACTCGTACATACGTTTTTTTGTATATTTTCTCACATGTCAAATTAGGACTCAACAAATTGCGTTTACATCATTTTTTTTTAAATTTTTTTCTTATAGAAAGTGGGTGGTGTGAAGTGTCAAACTACCCCCAACATCTCAATAAATACTTCTTGTCATATATTTTAAGAAATTTTTTAAAATTATTTTCTTATATAAAGTGGGTGGTGGTGTGGTCGTAGAATGGCCGAACCACCCCCATTTTTCATTCAATAGTTTTCTCATTTATACAAAGATGTAACTAGAATTTCAGGTTGATATTCCTTATCTCTACTGGAAGACGTTTGGCCGCTGGCTCCATACAAGTCCGACCACTATGCAATGGAAGCTGCCGAATGCCGAAAAGTACGATAAAAACGCGAATAGAAGACGAGCCAAAACACGTCCAAATAAAACAGCTGTCAAAAATTAAAAAAACATTCAATATTTTGAACAGATCTCGCATAAGGCTGAATCATCAGTTTATATTGTATAATAGTCGATCTTTTCGGTTGTTTTTCAATAAAGATATTTAAATGCTATGTAGGACTCTAACTAGAGATAACAAAATGGTGAAAGAAAAGCCGAGAAATGTTATTTTAAATGAAACACTAGTATAACTAGAGATGAGCTACTTTGTTTAAACTGTGATTACCAATCAATCAAGTAAACTGTGTCTCTCCCTTCAAATGACTGTGACTCAATCACAGTTTAGAATCACTATGTCACTGTTTAGCTCATCTCTAAGTATAACAAAGCACAATAAGACACAAAATAGATCATAAGCGGAATTAGGGTACTTGAAAGCCTTAAATGATGGCCTACAAAATTACTGTGTTTTGAACTTTGTTCACGCTGCAGTTGCATATGAATAGTATCAGTGAAAATATTCTTTTTATTCCACAATTAGAATATTTCAATTTTACAAAGAAATTGCATCCCATTTCTCATCTCTTTTAAAATAATAACCCTATAATAATAATTATAATAATATACTGACATACCAATGAATTTATTCGAAGACACACATCGCCTAGAGGCCTCAACATGCCTTAATTCGACCATGGTTTTCCTTTTTAAAGCTTTAAGGTTTTACTAATTTAAGTATCTTAAAATCGACATCTACATTATGGTATACTTGATGCAACAGCAACCAACTATGTAATTGCTTCATTTGGACAAAGGACTACCAATTCCTTTTCATCTTTCATCTCATTTTTTGTGTGGATATTTTGTGTTATTTTTACTAGACAATAACAACAACAACAACAACAACAATAAAAATAGTAAAATAATAAATGCAATGTCGAAGGCAAACAACTTGAAATGTTGCCTGGGAACGTCATATTGGGCAACAACAATAAGATGGGTAAATGCACAAAAGCAATTTTTATCTAAATCGACAAAGTTGATTTAAATTATAATTCAATTTCCGGCATTGAACACAGATACACACACGCACACACACACTTACACTTGTACACACACAAAACTATTTGCAATTGCAAGCAGAGTCAGCTGCAATAACAATCATGTTCATGATTAAGATGATAATGATGATGATGATTATGCAGATGATGATGATTATAATGAATGTGAAAAATCAACACAACAAAAAGAATCATAAACATTTGAGCCTTTGAAAAAAGAAACCATTTTTAGTATACTCGTACCATAAACCAACTCAACTCAACTGTTTTCCCTTCCTTTCCTTCCTTTCGTTTTTTGTCATTCCAAATGAAAATATGCAAAAAATTTTGGTGAAATGGCATAAATTTCTTCATGTTATTGTCAAAGAGCGAGAAAGTACGAAAAATATAAAATGGCGCAAAACGGAAACATAATATTCACTTACTGTTGTTATTGTTGTTGTTGTTGTTTGTGGCAATAATAATAACAATAGAAATAACAAGCGAAATAAAAAAAATGGAGCAATTGAATAGCCAAAGGCAACTAAACTTGACACAACTTTAGGCGATTTGACCAAATTGCAAATGCACACTCAAAGAGAAGAGAAAAGAAAAGCAGAGAAGATAGAAAATGGGAGTTTAAAAGGCAAAAAGCGATAGACTGTGATTGTTGATTGAAATATGCAAAAGTACCATCGGCAACGAATTGAAAAGGAAATCAGTATAACAGGATAATAGGTGAGGAGATAAGGAAAGGAGAAATGCACCTAACATTTTAACAAGCAGACAAATTTTAAAGACATAAACTTTTTATAATGTTTTCCATACGAAATATAGTATGATATAAGTAAACAATCTGATCAATCAGATATAAATGAGTGAAAGTTTGCAAATTTTAAAGACATTGCCAAGACCAAGTTATTGATATAAGAAAAATTCTTTGAGTGATATTACAAGGCAAGAAAATATGAGTAGTTATAATTGAAATATATAAGAATGATTAGACGGATAGTACTGTAATTTCAATCACCAAGCGACCCACCGGAAAAGCAGTCATGAGCTACTAAAAAAAATTGTATATCAATCAAGTTATGGTTAGAGATGAGCTAAACAGTGACACAGTGATTCTAAACTGTGATAAAGTCACAGTCATTTGAAGGGAAAGACACAGTTTACTTCATTGATTGTGACTCACTTTGATTTAGTTGCTTGGTAATCACAGTTTAAACAAAGTAATCAATCACAGTTTAGAATCACTGTGTCACTGTTTAGTTCATCTCTAGTTATGGTGAAGTCCAAGCTCGATAAGGAATGCAGGTCGACGATAAGCGAACTAAGTTGTCAAGTTGATATCACTCTCTTATGGGTTCCCGGCCATTGAGAAATTGACATTGAGGGAAATGAGAAGCCTGACGAACTGGCTCGTTTTGATGCTTCCCTTGATGTATCGTTAGCGGGACAGATCCCAATTCCCCTGGCAGTCGTCAAGAGGAGCAACTTCCTGTATTTCCGTCAGCTGACAAACAGACGGTGGAAAAATTGTGAAATGCAGAGTGGCACGTGCTACCTGGCCTTGTTACAATGAAAATAGGTCACTAAGACTCATCAACAGAAGACGCTCTGATACCGCAAGGCTAACAGCGGTTTTTATTGGTCACTGGTGTGTATGGGCTAGACTTGAGCGTGAATGCGTTCAAAACGGCTTTTGAATCATTCACTGTAAAATGTGTTTGAGTATTCATTCATTCATTTTTAGTGGATGTGAATGTGTGTTGTGTTTCATTTCTAATGTATGAATGTCATTCACATTCATGTGTTCTTATCTACACAGATTATGAATGAAGCTGAATGTGTTGGTGTGAATGAATATGGTACATGGAATTTTCTGCGTATTTTACAACTGTATATGGAATATGATCACGTCGCTCATATCGCTCACCCTTTGTTTCAACGAAGCAACGAAAGAAGACAAAGAGAAACGTCGGCAAAACAGCTCGCAACGGATCAGCTTCCCTACATTGACTCGCTTCCCTTATCCACAAACATACATTCGACTAAAAAAATACGAAAGAAGACAAAAAAAAAAGTCGGCGTAGCTGATCGACGATTCTGTTGTCTGACGGCACAGTTTCCCCACACTGCCTCGCTTCCCTTATTCAGAAACAAACTTGTACTACACCTCACACAACTATGAAGTGAATGATCCAATCATTTTTTCCACATTCACTGTTTTATTTCGTGTCGCTCACTCACTCATATCTTCTCTCACACAGCATTGCCAGCATTCAAACTTCGTCATCTACACTAATATTGAGTATGCATTCATGAATTACAACTTTTGTTGGCAATGTGAATGAGTGATTGCTCATGTCTAGTAGGGACTCACGCGGAGAGACTGGGTACTCCCTTCAGAAGCCATTGTATAAGCGGCGAATACGAAGAGGAAGAGGAGTCACTTACACACTTTCTATTTCAATGCCCAGCCCTGGCAAAAACTAGAAATAAGTTTCTGGGCAAATACACCATCAACAACCTCTCGGACTGTTCAGTCACATGTCCCGGTGATTTATTAAATATTCGATAGGTTGGATTAAGTAATACTGACTGCGTTCGGCGAGGAAGTGGTTTTAAAACAGCACTGTAGTGCTAATTGTGGCTCGTAGTGGACTATACGGGCCAGCCACGGAAACCAACCAACCTACCAGAGCTGTGCTGCTTTGCTGCGATCTTCTTAAGATTTCGAAACACCCTCATCAGTTGCCTCGCTGGAACTGACGTTATCTTGGAAAAAAATAAGTTGTAACTGGGAGTTCGGCATAAATGTTCATGAAAATAAGATTTTGTTAAACCAGAATGTTCTGATTTAGACAAGATGTGTTTTTTTGTTTAATTTGATAAGGGTTTTAGCAAAATATTCCAAATCAATTGAGATTATTTGATTTCAATAAAGCATTTGTTTTATGGTAATTTCTTCCACAACCGAATAACCCGCATAGGCAGACAATAAAATCTCAACAGTGAAAGTCCGGTTAAGGTAGAATTCACTTTAGATAAGGACATGCATGCCAAATTCATGTATTGTATTGTGTTTTTGAATTTTTTAGGACTGCAAGGACACTTTAAAGACACTTGTCAAATTGTAAGACAGCAGCCGCAATACTGGTAACAATAAGAAGGGACAATTCACATTGACAATTGCCAAGACTGGAAGTAAGGAGAAAAAGATTGGCATCAAAAAAGCAACCAAAAACGGAAGTCCATAAGTCTTTCTATTGCAAAAGTTGCTATTGCCAAAAATGAAAACCAATTGACAACAACTCAATGATAATAAACCAAATACTTGATGACTAACTGAGTGACTGACTTCGACTTTGACTTTGTTTGTGTTGAATTGAATTTTTCAAATATTCTATTCAATTGTGTATTGGTTGTTGTTCTTGGCACTTGTCACTTAGTTACTATTGTACTCACCTGTCCATCGTTATCCTTGTCAGCTTTTGACTTGAGTCCAATCCAAATTTCCATCATAATGTCATGAATCTCCTTGTTCTTTGGCGTATCCTCAGCCCAACCGCGCAGTTGGCAAACACGCTGCATCATTCACACAACATCAACATCATCATCATTATCATCATACGACAACAAGTCACAGGTGCAAAGCATAGAAAAAGGACATTAGTCGTCGTTGTTTTTTGGATGGTATTGTTGATGATGATTAAGTTGATGAAAAATTAGAATACCGAGAAGTAGAAACAACAAAGTTATGAAGAATAACCAAAACCACATGTGTGTGCATAAATTTATTCAAAATACGAGTACTAACCGAAAAAACACAAAAAAAAAACAATGAAAATTTTAAAGAAACACAAATGCAAATCGCCGAAAATGAACAAAACGAAAACGAAAACCATTGAATTGTGAATCAAAATGGTGAAAGAACGAACAACAGCACAAAATATTGTTTTATTATTATTTTTTTTTTTTGTTTCTTTTGTTTTTTTTTTACCAATTATTTGCATAGATGCATAAATTTATTGTGAGAATTGAAATTGTTGTTGTTGTTGGTCCTTTGTTACTGTGACACTGCTTGTGAAGGTTTTTCGTTTTAATATATTTTTTGGTTATTTTGTTTTTTTTTCTCTGTTAGCACCCACACGTGTAGCCCAATAAAGGTAAGTTGAATTTTCCACTTATTTATTTTTATGAAAATTGCCAATTGTAAATTTTATTTTTTTTTTAATTTTTTTTGTTTTCCATTTTATGATTTTCTCATGTATAAAAGAGATTTTTTTTTTTATTATTGTTTAGTTTTTTTCTTGCAAACTCATTGAAGGCAATTCAAAAGTGAAGAGTGCCAAAACTTAACTCCTCAAGTGGCAGCCCTCCCTTGAGTCCTTGTAACATATTTTCATTTTGTTTTGTTTTATTTTGTTTAAGTTAACAAATTCTTTGGAAAATTCTTATGTTTTGTTAGAATATTTGAAAGAAAATATGTTATTTTAAGCTTTAAGAAGATTGATTGAAGTTGCTTAATAAAGTTTAATTTTTGAATAAGGTATGTATATGTTTCTATTTTAAGTTTGGTTGACATGGGCATCCAACCCATTGAAGAGTCTGATACTGTGTTTGACAATCTCCTCAATTATTGTTGGGATCTTCAAATCTCGATGAATGATTGAGTTCCGGACAAACCACAACTCAATTTCCATCCTTCGTACAAGTAAATTATTAATATTTCATTGAGGATCAATATGTTATAAATAGAAAGTATGATAAAGGCAATTAGAAAATCACCAGTTTATGTTATTTTGGCGTAAACAGACAACAATTGACAATTGGTTTATATGACCTCTTTCCACTACTGGTTTATCCGTAATGATATATTTAATGAACCATTTGGTGCCTCCAGAGCTATAGTTGTGTTAGGGCTATGTCGGATTTTATAAGGTAAGACACATTTCTTTGGTGTGCTCACATTAGACATCTGTATGAATTCATTCAAAAGGTCATTTTTGGTACTCATGCTCAAATGAATGAATTTGACATTCACATTCACTGAAATGAATTCCAATGTCTGAATGCAGCTGAGAGAGTGTTCCAAGTTCTCATACAAACGAAGCGGTGCCGAATTAAATTGAATTTTATTTTGTACTGCCTTGTTTGCTGGTATGCAAACATATTTACATCCCCGACTACATTTCACAACAACAATTGGACACAAATTTCTCTCACAAATTAAAATCGAACAAAATCGAAGAATTTGTGTGCAATTGTTGTTGTCAGTCTGAATACAATGAATGTTTTTCTTGTTTCTTTCGTTTCTTTAGCTTCTTTTACACACTCTTCTTCTTCCCATAGTTTTGAATGCGATCGTTTGCTATGGCAACGCTCTCTCAAATGAATTAGAATGCATTCTTATGGTGTGTGGTTCTAAAAAATTGAGTACGACATTCAATGGTACTCAGTTATGCTAAGCAACTGAATGCTTTCGTGCAGATGTCTAGTTCACACTTTGGTACAAGCGACAAAGCTAACCCGTAAGCATCGTGTTTCCCTTCACAACAAGCAAGTGTCTGAAGAGAGAATTCCGCCGCAACGTGATAAACAGGTATATGCAGCGGCCTCCTTTTCAAAACACTTTGTGACTTCTCTCACGAGAAGAGCATCGATATGTCCAGAAGTCTTTGATTATCTAATTGATTGGAAATAACCTCAATCCCTTTGACTGCCTTATAAATACAAACATACTTTCTCAATCCCTTTTGACTTATCTTACTTGCTAGATACCGGCTATCTCTAAGTGAGACTTTGTAGGAGATTGTTCTCATAGCAAACGATTCTAACTTCTATTGACAATCTTTAAGGTTGACTTTGTTGGCCACTGCTACTATAACTAGGCGCTTTACTTTTCCTTCTATGCTTCTCACATCCTCAAATATATGAAGTGAACTTAAAAACTAAGATTCTTCTATAAGTAATTATATAAAAACGTATTAAGTATTTCATTTTACTATATTAGAATCTCTAAGCTTAAGGGCAAAAAAAAGAAATATAACATTTTGATCGGGTGCGGGTACATGAAGTTAGCTAAAGTATTGTATTAATATTCCCATTCATTAGGTTTATTAAGTCGCTTAGGTAGTAGTTTCAAGCTAATATGTACCGAAGGCAATCCAAGATGACGGGTTGAATCGTTTCTTAAGCATAAAGGCTGCGTAGTCTGCAAAACCTAGGAGCATGTTTGGAAGACAGGTGAAATTGCGCGAAAATTTTGCACATAAAAAATAAGACAAGTAGCGGACTGCCCTGTCACCGAGTGCTCTTAGAATCCTACAGTTTAGAGACAAAGTATTTCTGTTGCTAAGAAAGTCTAGAAATTTTAAATGGCAATTAAAGCGTTTAAGGGCTGTAGCTTTCATATTATGCCAGTGCTCTGAATCAAGCGATTCTCACATATATACTTGTTAGACCAATTTTTGTGAGAAAACAGTTGAGTTGGGTTACCCAAATATATTCAGCTATTGAGGATAATTTTAGGTAACCGCAAATGTCTCATTTAAAGAACCCTCATAATATAATTCCAGGTAGACTTAAAAATCGTGGATACAATTTTATAAAGCCCCATTTGATGTGGACTTCGATAAGTTTTTTATAGTCGGTGGATTGGACAATCTCTAGTTGCTTGGAGTACCTTAAACCCCAAACCTAAGATGCAAATAAAATAGTTGAGAAAACTACACTTTCGAATAGTTTAAATTTCCTTTCCCAAGAATCTGTATTTCTGTTATTTAAAGAAACATGGGTTTATTCTTTACATCCATTTTCGAAAAACAACTCATTGTGAACACCTAGGTTTTTCTTATGATAATCTAAGATAAATGATTTTTATACCGCAAAACTGCAATATAATTGAATGAAATTTAAAATTAAAATCATTAGTTCAAAAACTAAGAGTTAAGTTTGCATAGACGGATTAGCCCTACTCTGTTCTTCTCTTGACGCAGTTTATTTCCATATCATACCATACACAAGTGCACTTTATGGATTTTAAACATTGTCATATCATATCTTGCCAAAGTCTTAAAAACTATTCACACACAACACTAGTATGAAAAGTATAAATTATTACATATCACACTCAAAAGAATTCAAAATTTATTAATAAAATATTCCTTTGGAAAAGAATATTTCTCTTCTTAAAAATAATGGAATATTTTTAATATAAACAAACTACTACAATTTCTTTAGGTTGTGTTTGTTAAGATAATGAAAATTTATTATTAGCACTTGTTTTTGAGTTTCCCCAAAAATGCATAAACTCACTCGTACATTTTTAATGAAGAACTTTAACATTCTTTATCAAAAAGTATTAAGCTTGTCACAAACTTGTTTACACAATTCACAAATGAAAAATTGAATCCAAGAGGAGTTTTTACTACATATACACCATAAGTAACTTTTCATTTTAACATCTTTTTCAATTCCAACTCGTCGTCGTTTCTCTGTAGAACAGTGGTTTTTAACATTTTTTGTCATGGTAAATAATTCATAAATTTGAAAACAAACTTTATCTACCCTAATCTATGTCTCAGACTAGTTGCATAGCACCCACCTTTCCCTTAACCTACAATTAAAATAGATAATTTAAAAGAATTTTGTTTCGATAATTGATTAATTTAATTTGCTAAGGATAACAATTTTCATTCTAGTCTGACATCGCTTGTATAAATTAATTGTTAATTCCACTATGTGCATAGGTTTATTTGGAATTTAACTAATGGAATCTGAATTTATACCAAAAGGGAACTGCACTATGTGCATTTAATTGCCTTCAGTCAGGTGGACTTGCAACCAAATCATACCTTCGTGGTATAAGGAGTGCTCACAGGGTTGCTAACCTCAGGATCTGTAGGGCGTATTGCACAGTGTTAGACGATGCAGCGGGTGTACTTGCAGGCAGACTGCCAATCGATCTGGAAGCCCTGGCTGCCAGGGACAAATACATCGCAAGTGCATCCTCTCAGATAGCAGACATGGAGGAGATTACGTCCAGATACCTGAACATTTGGCAGCACAGGTGAGTAGGGCAGAGTCGCGGAGGATACACCAGCTTATCCCAGATATTACGAATTGGCTTAAGCGTCGTTCTGGTGATGTGGAGTTCGAATTAAATACTCAATTCGCAACTAGCCATGGCTGTTTCAGGCAGTATCTCCACAGGTTTGGGCTCGCTGCGGATCCGTTCTGTGGTCTGTGCAGAGATGTCGTGGAGAATCCGGAACATCTTCTTCATGAGATGCGCGCCTTGGATCTCCTTGCACCTCACATGAGATTGTAAGGAGCATGGAAACATCGGTAGATGACTGGGCATACTTCTCTTCTGAAATTGCCAACATTATGAGGGGTGCTCGAATGTACGAGCGAACAATGGTGCCTGCTTAATTTTAAGCTTACTATCCCTCCCTACGAAGGAATGCTTCGGTGGTGCCGTAGGGATTGAAAAGGGCTTGAGGCGATAGGAGGTTTTTTAGTCGGTAGGCTAATAAATCCGACATAACTTTTGGCACGGGTCATAGGTATCTTTGGAAGATTTTTACCTCCTTCCTTCTGACTCTTGCGTTCGTTGAGTTTATTCAACTTATGTCCAATTGAGAACGGGATACAGTCAACTCACTCACCAATATCTAATCCAGCCGCCTAAGCTGTCCTCCTTTCCCACAGGAATACAATTCTTCCGGAACAATCTGCCATATCCCTTTATCAAACTTTCATCGCACGATAAAAACCACAAACTAATTTCCTCCATCAAGTCCTGTATTCTTAATAATTTTATAAGATATACGAGTTGATAGTTGCACTATCACTCTTAAAACTTAAGTTAGAACATATATTGTATTGTATTATAGGTTAGGCTATGTAGGCTGCTGGCACTTACACGCGTGTTTACCCAGAAGCCTTAAAGGCCCATTGTGATGCCTGATAAAAAAGGGGTAAGGGAGAGGAGGGATTGGGGGTAATCACACAACAGTCCAAGGTCGGTCTAGCTATCTCCCTCTATCTCCAAAACCAACCTAAGGAGTCCTACAGAGCCAGGTTCCCCAAAGGACATTTTGCCAAACTACCCAACTCTTCGAATCACGGCTTTCCAAGAAACCGGGTTCGTTTACTGAGAAGTATTGTATCCATAAGTACAATGACTACATACACTGCAGTATGCTTGTTGGCAAAAGTCCTCGTTTCGGTAGTAATTCACTACCTTCTTTTCTTATTACCTGGTGAGTATTGCATTCGCTAGTCAAAGGTAACGCAGAAGTGAACCAGCATGTGCGTGTTCCTATACTAAGTCATTAGTCCCTTTTCGCATTACTGGTGGGTATTGCATTCGCCAGTCAAAGGTAATGCAAAAGTGAACCAGCATGTGATAAAAATTGAGAGGTAAGTATTTGTTTAGTCTCATTAAATTGGTATCCCGTTATGAATGAGAGTATAATACAGGCGGATGTGTGGCAATAACTGATGACATGACTGGTGAACGGTAATGCAGGCGGTGGCAATGACCACTGCTAATGCTATCGCCATGTTAAATTCGCTAGTTTTTGCTTGTAAAAATGATAGAAATGAAACTACTACTGTTGATTCCAAAAGGACAAGCCACGAAACAGTTTTGGACCAGTGATTCATACTGCAGGGTAGCAGTAGTATCTATAGCTTCAAATTTAGTCTTAGTTTGTATGTATTTTTAAGTACACTCAAACTTTTTATAAATAAATAATAAATAAATTGATTCTTTATTTCAGTAGGGGACTATTTAATAATTGAGGCAGCACTCTGATGCCGTGATGTGCAATTTCACATTGTTAGAGAATCCCTGTTCTAAAACGAACTCCTTCTTTTTATCATGTGTCCCTGTTTTTTGTTTCGTTTTTGTTTTGTTTTCATTTTCATTTTATTCTATTTTGTTTAGATGACTTTGATTTGATTTGATTTGCTTCGCTTACCTCGATGGCCAACTCAAAGTCCTTAACGTCAATTTCACCGCTTTGGTTCACATCTGTTGGCATGCATTTAGTTGTTGTTATTGTTGTTGTTGTTGTTATAGTGGGTGTATTTGTGTGAGTGTGTTGTTTTATTCATTGATTTGAAACGTTAAAGTGAACACATTTTTCCCATTGTTGTTTTTGTTTGGTTGGTTGGTTGTTTATTGCCAAAAATGTTGAAAATATTCAATGCAGTCGAAATTGTTTCATTGTGCCGACATTGTTGTTGTTTTTGGCGTTTTGAAATTGAAATAGAAAAATAAAAGAAAAGAAGAAAGAATTCAATGAGAATGAGTATGAGTAGTGGTAGAAGGAAGTTTCAAAAAAAAAAACCAAAAATGTTTACTTAAAGGATTCCAGCACACACAAAGTTTATTATTCCCGTTTAACTGTGTGCAGCTGTCGGTCGCAGTTCCGTAATATTTTCAATTCAGTTTATTTCAAGAGAGAGAGAGAGAGAGAGAGAGAGAAAGTGACAAAGGGGAGAGAGATATGTTGAAAATGTTGGCAAAATGACGAGGAAATGGAAATGCGCGGCGTACTAAAAAGTCTGAGCTCGTGTTTGACAAACAACGGCTGTAGTTGACTTAACTTGAAACGCTTGACAAGCATCAGCTATAATTATTACGCATACGTCATGTTGGCATCAAAAAAAACAAACAGGAAACATATTCAGCCTTGAATCTCTGTTAGTTAGCTTTTATTTTTATTATAAACAAATTGGTTTGTCAATGTTTCCTGTTTTTGTTTATTTGTTGTAATTTAATTAAAAAACCACATAATTTATTTTAATTTTAATTATTCAATTTTTTAATTATACGAGATTTTTATTATTATTATTTTTCATTTTTTATTGTTTAATGTTGATTAAAATTTCACTCTTTCTCTTCTTTCTCTCTGCAATGGTATTAAATTTTATTACGTATGCGTCACGTTGTCCGTAGGAAAATGTATAAAAAAATAAGTGCATTTTATCTTGATGATTTCATTTTACTTACCAAAAAAGACATTGAACAAGAACAGAAGCTTCTTTTTGCGAAAATCAGAGATCGACATTTTGCTAGTGGGTTTTTTTCTTCCTTATTGATTGAGATTCAGATTCAGAAGCAGATGCAGATGCAGTAGCAGTCAAACAAAGCAAATTGAGTAAACTGCAAATGAAATCAGTTAAAGAGAAATCATTAAAATTCGAGAAAATATAATAAGAATAGAAAAAGAGGAGAGAATCAAATGGAATGGAATAAATTGAAGATGTAAGTAGTAAGTACTAAGTAGTAGGTAGTATCTGCAGCTGGAGTCGATTAAGTGGCTATGAACGTGTGATAATCATGAGAATCACAGCGAATCATGTACGAAATCTGTGTAAATTACTTCAAGTGAATTGAGTTCAACTCAACACGAAAGCAAACAATTTGGCCACAAGTACTATATATAGTAAAGTAAAGGCGAAAAGCAATAGTAGATGAAAGGAATTTGAAGAAGTGGGGGAAGGAATGAGACCACGACTGATTACAAAGTGAAAACGTTGCCTGCAGCCAGCCAGCAAGCATTAGCAGTAGCACCAGCAACATTCACAAATTGAGAAAAAGGACAATTGATGGAGGCAATGATGCTACTGCTACTACTACTGATGATGGTAATAGATGTAAGGCACTATACCATATAGTACAATATGTATGAGTATATGTAAGGCATGCGAGCTCAGCTCATTTAACCTTCAATCAAAAGCGCTCAATTTACGCTCATTTTGTGTTAAAGATGCCGCGCTGTGGCATGCAACAGCAACATCAACATCAGCAACATCAAAATTTATATGATGCCAACGACGACGAGCTTGGCAAATAAGGCTCAACATGCTTGGAATGAATGGAAAATATTTGACAGAAAGCCAGAGGATGAAAGGAGACTGACTCAATGAGTGCCGGAAAAGAGGGCACAAGTCTTTGTCTGAGCAACACTTCAAGCGAGCACAGCACAGCAAAACACACTGTCAATGTCGATAGAGCCACCAGAGATGATGGTAATGATGATGATGCTGTTCATGATGAAGAGTCTGATGAAGGCTGATCATGATAAAGAAACATCATCAAAAGCTTTGCTATTCCACAATGAAAGTGTGCACTACGCGAGCAACAGCTTCCTTTTGGCCTTCCTACCATGCACCTTACTCCTTCAATACCTTTGGTCCCATAAACTATTTTCACACACACACACACACACACAGCCCTTTGTCCTGCTGTACGCCACATTCATACTACTCTCGAAACATTTTTCATGTTTACTCAGGCTTTTGTCGTTCTCAGCTCTGTTCAGTGTCTCAGATTTTCGTAGTTGCACGTTTTACATTCACATTTCGTGTTGGATTCTCTCACTGGTCTGAGTGTGTTTTTTTTTATATTTTACTTTTTTTATTGCCTTGTTAATGTTTACTTTCGCTTGCTTAAAACGCACAACTCTCATCACCCCAACCCAATCAGGTGGCTCAAACCCTTTGCGTGCATCCAGTAATTGCCAATGGCTTTATCTTTTACTACTAGTATTTCTCTGTCAGTCCTTCCATCTGTCTCTGAACTTATGGAAACTTTTGCAACATTTGTTCAGTTCTTACTTCCTTCACATCCTTCTGAACACTTGCCTTCCCATTTTCATTCAACATCTCTTTGCACCATTAACCGATTTTACCTGAGCCAAGCAAGAATTTCGTTTCACTTGCATTTCGTTAGTTCGCTCGGTTGTATTTTCTTTTACTATAAGTAATTTTTTTTTATTATTGTATTTTCATTTTATTTCTTTTTCTGGGTATATTTATTTTTTATTTCTCGTCTTTTTTTTACTAATTTTCATTATTTGCTTTAGTTTAAGTGAATCAAGCGCCAAGTGGGAAACATACCATATTATAATTTTTGTGAGCTGCTTGAAACGGAAATTGCACGATGAAAATCATCATGATAATCATGTCAAGTGGAAAGCGAAATGGAACCCAGAAATGCGTACCATAACGTGAGGTAATATACAGAAAGAAAAGTATGAAAGAAATAAGGGAAAATCTTTTCAAAAGAAAAACGCATAAAAAATCGGCATAAATCGAATGCGTTAACGATGAACGATTTTACGATGAACGCGTCCTGAATAAAATTGAAATGAAACGAAACGAAACGAAATAAGAGTAACAACGATTGAATGTTGAATGTTAAATGAATGCAAATCCGTTTTCACTTTATGCCTGATTAATGATGTTAATTGAAAAATTGTAAACTTTTGGATAATAATTTGTGTGCGCATTACTTTACTCACAGCCCAGGTAAGTTAAACCCATTGGACTGAGGCATAATCCTGAAGGCAAATTCGAATTGAATTCAATTGAATTGAATATTGAATGTGGGGAATATATCAAATGAAAGCAGCATTGAAAAACAAGCTGTCGTGTTTCATTAACGCAAGTTTAATAAATGAATTTTCATTTCTTTTCTTCTTTTTTTATAGCATTTTTATATACCCTTCACATTTAATAGGATTATTTATAATCATCGCATAATGGAGAGAGGAAGAAAAAGAGAAACATTGATGGTGAGGCCACATAAAGTGTTTCCTTTACATATATTCTTTCTATACCATATGTGGTAGATACCATCCTTTTTGAGTGTTTTTTATTGACAAATGCTAGTTTTTATTTAGATTTTGAAATACTGAGGTATTGTGCCTTAAAAGCTTAAGGTCATGTGCTACGTGCTACAAATGAAACGGAGTTCCAACTCCTACACTTTAACAAGAAGATTATGGGAATCCTAATGTGATACTATGCATTTGGGTTAATGTATGTTGCAAATCAAATTTTTTATCGCATCTGTGGAGATGAAAAAGAATGTAACATCTCCTATGGAACTGCCCTGATCTTTTTGAAAGATGTAACCTTCTTTTCAGGAAACTTTTCTTCGATGATTTGGCAAGATTTCCACTTGTTTGTTATTTTTCGGGTTAGTTCAATAGGCTGAGGGTGACCTCTGAAACCAACTAGGAATACCTTATTTTCATCTTCAATTAACCGCTCACACCCTTTTCTAAATTAAGGCATCATATCAAGGCGATCGATTTGCGAAACTTAACCTAAAGGCATATGAAACAAATTTGTGTGTTATTTATAAAAAGATAGTAAAGATTGAAGAAAACATGAGTAAGTGTCCGGAATATTTGAAAGTCTTTGGAATCAATCAACAATCGAAAGATTTTAATTGAATTTCAAGCAACCAACTCCTGAGCTACACTGTGCTGGGTGCTGCGACTACATTCAAAAGGTATCAAATTTTTCTTAAAAAACTTATATATTGAATGGCTCATTGGCTCGGAGGAAAGTGCGCTGAGCTGATATAGTAGAGTCAAGGGTTAGATTCTTCTTGAAGTCTAGTCCTACACTTTTCTAATTTTTCCTCTTATCCCTCTGAACTTTCCCAAAGGCCTTTGTTGGTATTGTTCATATTGAAAGGAAAATGACTGGGCTATAATTTATAATTACCATATAATCTTAATTCTACTAAATAAATAAATATTGAATGTCATGTGATGGAGCCAGCATGGCCCTGCCAACAAATCTGTACGTAATGATTGCTACGGACTTTATCATTTTGAATAGGTTTGGTACTTGCTTTTTGCTATAGTTACTGCTTTCATAATGTGATAGAATTTGCAGAGAATAATTTCTTAATTATAAGCTTAGAATACTTAACTGCAGTACGGTATCCATGAAATTGATCTAATTATAAGTGACAATGCTGCGGAATATTGCACAGTAATCATAAGCGAAACTGGAGAAAACACCTGTTCAACAAGCTGACCCAGCTCAATCTTAAACTCAAGCGTCTATACTGGTTACTCAGGCCTAGTGCAAAGCACTCACTACGCAATAAGTTAGTGCTCTATAAGGCAATTCTAGGGCCAATCTGGTTAGTTATGGGGGATCTTCTGCGGCTTCCAATATTAACATCATACAGAGTTTTCTGTCCAAAGTTCTTCGTAGTTTAGTAGATTATTCGTTGCGACCTCAAGATCGCTACGGTTACAGAAACCAGCACTGCTTATAGCCGCCGCTACAAATATCGACTAGAGAATCACGTAAACGTCCTCTCAGTGTAACTCTTAAACAATAGCCAGCAACTGCGTAGACTAAAGCGCTTCCCTTCATCCTAATAAAACCTCTAGATAACTGAATACTCCATAAAATTAAGATACTGTCCGAATATACTTAGTTTTGCTCACGACTTCGTACGCGTGGGTTATACGAAACGTGTATTTTGTTAACTTTTTTCCTAATCATCAGCTGTTTAATGTTGCTGCGCTGCAATAGAGGAAAACATTCAAAAACAAGGCAACAGAATTAAAAATATAAATATCTTTTGATTAAGATGGTCGATTTCGATAAAATAAAAGCTTCACTTAGCTTGCTTCAATACACCCAGTGAAAACCGCATTTAAATAGGTTAAGCCGTTCATGAGATTAGCGTGCACAGACACAAATGGCTTACGATTTTATACATATATAGATAAATAATACCAAAAAAAAAACATAAGTGCGAAGGCTTGTACATGTAAATATGTAGTACAATATAAGACTTGATTAGCTTTTCTAAAATATATAAAATGTACGGATATTGGTATCTTCATATACTGTCATATTATGAAGGTAAGTCATCCTAATAGTTTCAGTTCTAGTTTTGAGAAGCTTCCAATTTTCTTAAACTGAAAACTTTTAAGAAAAGAAGAAACTTAAAACAAGTAATATATAACTCCTAGCCCTGTACGTCCCTCCTTAGCCAACCTGAATGCCTCTGACTACTCAAAGGCAACCATATTGATGGCAAGCTTAGTGTGGACGTTCCGTCAACATGAACTGGCCCACACAAAGCGTGATTACAGAAGATACCAACCTTCCAGTCTAATATAATTCATTAGAAGTTTCAATAAAATTGAATTGAATTGAATTATTTAAAGTTTTATATACTGTATATGAATGGATCAACATAAACAATTGGAGAAACTTCAGAGAAAGTGTAAAATTCAATAGAAGTGTTTGTGTAGTTTCCACTTAAGGTTATCAAACTAATTTTTAATTTTATAATACAAATTTTATAGTTTTCTATAATCTCATTATACAAATTATTTTTCTTCATGCATGTAGGGTATTAAATTGTCACTAAAAATGAAATTTAGCAATTTTTTATTTAATTACAATATTTGTTTTTTTGTAAATGAAATTTTGCTTCAATTTCAATTTGAATTTTGTTTCTGACAACGCGAAATATGCTTTTATAATTTAAACTGTTTTAAGCCTTCTCTATCACCATTCCCTCCTACATTTCTCTATCTTTATTTCTATCTGTGTGTGTGTGCGTGCGTGCGTTTGTGTAAATTGGTATAGCAAAAAGTAAATAAGTGAATGTTCGCATGTATTTAGTTTTGCGCATAATTAAAGAAAATTCGTTGAATAATTAACGCGCACAAATTGAATTCCTAAAGTGCAATCCATGCGAAGGATTCTGAGCCTTAACAACACCAACAACAACAAAAAAAAAGAACAAAAACAAGGACAATACCCATAGTACGATATTATAAATTAACGCATGCGACGCCCATGAAAAATGAATTGTTGTCAAAATGCGTACTTAGTACCAGATATATAAAACCATTAGAGATGAGGATGTGGCTGATGATGATGATGATAATGATGTTGATGTCATTCATTCAATCAATGTTTGGTTTTTATGGCGGCGCATCCATGAAGTCATTGGAATTGTCAAAAACTTTGTATGATTTAATGACGTAGCGATGAAAGGACAAACGAACAATTCAAATCGCATCAAATCGAAATTCATATAAGCGATGATCACGATGATGCCCTTGTGAGTAGATACAAAATTATAATGGCCAATTGTGGTCTTTAGTTGGCTTCACTTGATGAGTTTTTTGGTGAATACAATATGGCGTTTTTATGAGGCACGCAAGCGCTTAAAACATCATTAAATATTAAGAGCCATTTTGATTTTAGAATTATTATGATGAATAAATGAAAGGATATAATGACTAAATGACTGATTGCCTGAATGCTTGACTGCCACACTTGATAGATGGATCATTATATTGTAAATTATTGAGCACATAAATTATTTTTTTTTATTGATTTTATGTCAAAGAAGATAATTCGTGAGAAAATTCAAAAGCGATCCAAACATCATTAAATGACTTGACAACAGAAGCACCAGCAGCAGCAGCATATTTGATTTCAGACTTGACAGGATGACTTAATGGGAGTCATTAAAAAGGATCTTAAAAATGTAAATAAAATTGTCATAAAATTAAGTCCTTAAGCTGTAATAATTAAGTGAAATTTTCGGCTAATTTAAAGGAAAATATAAGAATTTGACAAATAAAAAGCTTTCTTAATATTTTACAAAATGAGAAGAAAGATTTTGATGAACTTTTGGGAAATAATTTAAAGATAAATTGAAATTACTAAGATATTTATAAAGAAAATTATTAAGCAAAGTATGCATAAACTTAGTTCTTCAAAGAAATATTGAAAGAACTTTCTTTACTATACCCTAAGGAAAATATTGTGAGAAATAAATGAAAAATGAAAAACTACATAATACTCAGTAAATGAAAAGAATTTCTAGGGTTAAACCTGAACCAATAATATTGGTTAGTCATTAGATTGTCTAATGGCTAAATAAGGCCGATGAGTGCTTCAGGCTGAACACCTTTAGGATTACTTCTTGTGTAATCGATTCTAAGTGTGATTAGTTTGCTGTTTTGTCAACTTTGAAATGCAAAGCAAATGGCCATTTTAAATTTACAACATTTATGTTCATGTCAGATACTTAAAACATTTCAAAATTTACTAGTACAAAGCTACAATTGTTAAAGCAAGAAGAGTATTTGTAAAACACTACATTTTTTGACAGTTAAGGCTACAGTAAACAGTGAGTTAATCACCGTAATGCAAATTGAAAATTCGAATTATAAAGACTTTTTACCATATTTTTTGTACCAAATTAACAAAAATAATGTAAATGAGGTTTATAGACTGCTAAGTGTTTAGATGAGTTAAAAGATTAGATTTAAGCTGATCGAAAGAAATAGATTTAGATACCAGGTCTTAGTATAGATTGTATGATTGACATGGGTTATGCTGCAAATAAGTTGACTTATATAGAAGAATAATTCCTCTTAACCCGAGAAGGAACATTAAAAATTATGCTACCAAGCAAAGATGGGGAAAATATACTGCCAACAATTAGATTGTGCAAAAAGTAACACCAAGAGTCGTTCAAAGACTAGATAATTTCAGTAGGTGCATTAACTTAAGACGGGCTAGGGTAGAATGGAAGGTTGATGTTTGGATCCCAGTGTAAGCTATGCAGTGCAAAGACCTAGAATTGTTTTTGTACACAAGATGCGTATTCAAAAATTGGTGTAACCAAAAATGTGAATAATAATAATAATGTAAGGATCCAACGTTTAGTATATCGAAATACGCCTCTACCTTTATTGATGATAGAAGAGATTTGCATGCCTAAATGCACCCAGATTACTGATTTATGAATAGTTAAAATCATGTTGTGAAGTACTTAATAAAGGAAGAACGAAATGCTGCACGTAAACAGTTATCACTGTTCATACAATGTCGGAATAGCGGAAAGTTTTGCTATTCCCGTTAATTTGAAATATTAGCTTTATTGTTTTTTATTTTTATAGTAATTCTATATTTTCATTAAAATCATGACTTTTTGGCATAATATAGCACATTTTTAATTGACTTTTCAACCTTAGGATTTCTAGTTACAGTTTCCTAAAATATTCAGTGATTTTTGTTTGAACCTTTACATAATGTGTGCATTAAAAATTTACCCATCGCCACACTGAATTACCTCACTCGGATATACAATCTATATATCCAAACCATAAGTACTTAGTAAAGCTAATCCAAAGCTTTTTCACGGATCGCTTATTCAGAGTTTTCATGGACGGTATAGACTCAGAAAGCAAGCTGATATGTGGCGGAGTTCCTCAGGGGTATGTATTAGAACCAACCATTTACACCTATGACATTCCAACATCAAGTTATTGTACTACATCAGTTTTTGCTGACGACACTGCGATCTACAACTCGGGTGCAACATTTAATCAAGTAGCAACAGCACTGCAGGTATCATTGGATGCTCTTGCAGCATATTTCAAATGGTGGAAAATCAAAATGAACGTCAAAAAAACGAGCGCAATATACTTCACAATGAAGTGAAAAGAAAGTCACCTACCCAGCTACTCCTTGAACCTAAACAATGAACAAATCCCATGGATAAATGATATCAGATATCTGGGAATTCATCTCGATAAAAAACTTTGCTTCAACGTGCATATTGGGAAATAGTCGACAAGATAAATATAACTATACCGATACTATATCCCATCAATAAACGGAGATCTAAGCCCCCATTATACTATATGGTTCTGAGGTTTAGGGAGTGTGTACAAAAACGCACAAAAACAAACTACAAATTGCGCAAAATATGGTGTTTAAAATGATGCTCAACGTTCCATTTTACTATTCTACTTCTAGACTGCACTTCGAAACAAATGTCCAAATGATCCAAGATCAAATATCACGCGCAAAAACAAATTTCGACATAAGAAAATATCAAAATGCACAATGTTTGTGCTATTCAGTACTTTACATACTCAATACATTCCTAGTATTATTAAGTACTGACATCATTCTAGTCAAAATTATTTGAGGTTTTCCCAATTTTTCCTTAATATTTAAATCTATCATAAATTAAACTTAAAACAAAACATATACATATACAAATATAACTAAATGTTCTGTAGATTAGTAACATATTGAATACTAAACTCTGTAAATAAAATATAAATCACCAGCTTAAGTGAAATTGCAAATGTTAAAGGGAATAAAGCAAGATTAAATTGAAAAATTGAATTGAAATTTACATTATTTTTATTAGTTTCAGTGCAAAGAGATTCTGATTTGATTATGGTTTTATAATGATCACCAGTTAATTCAACTATTCAATTCTGAATATGAAATCATTCTTGGAAGTCTGTTGAATAAATTTATCCTCCGAATCATTATCATCACCTTTTATCGTACTTGAAGTACGATTTACTATTTTTCTAAAAGAAAATCCTCATAATTAGCATGGAACTTAAATTGGGCTTCAATCTTATCCATGCTTCTTAATCATCTTTCACCATCAATTTTCAATCTTTATCAATATCAATGAAGATAATTAAAGGTTCACAATATCATCTTCATTGCCCAGAAAATCAACCAAATCCAATTTTTGTTTTGTATAAGTGTCAATGACAAGTGATGGAACGGCTAGCAGCGAGTAGTTGTGCGTGGCATATGAGAGCGGATGGTCGTGCAAGATGGCAAAATGTATATACTTATATACAAGATAATAAACCATAATCGTAAATAAATATGATTGATCAATTCGACAACAAGAATACTTGTATGATTGTATTTGTTCTTTACACAAGCAATTTGGTATTGTTTCCCATGATTTCACACAAAAACATCTTCTACATCATCTGAAATTTACCCAAAATATTCGACTTAAAGTTGTTTCAGTTATGGAAGAATTTTAGCTTTAAATTCTCCAGCAACTTGATTTAATTAGTGTTATAAAAGTTCGAGTTATGCAAACTTGACAGTATGTACTTACTGAATTGAGTGAACAATAGTTTTAATAAAATATATAAAACAGTTGACTAACTAAAGTCTTAAAACTTTGCAATTTTCATAAACTATTCTTCAGTTTATTTATTTTATGTATTAAAAAGATTAAAGAAGCAACAAAAGCATACAACTTATGTTCAAGCATAAAGCATTAATAAGAAGTATATGCCAGTAAATCAAATAAAATTGTATCTATAGAAAATTTTACTACATGCAAATGGTTGAA
This sequence comes from Amiota communis, assembly GCA_037043315.1. Taxonomy (NCBI): domain Eukaryota; kingdom Metazoa; phylum Arthropoda; class Insecta; order Diptera; family Drosophilidae; genus Amiota; species Amiota communis. The sequence continues at coordinate 207,364 of JBAMAV010000896.1, forward strand.
TATTCATTTATATACTATGTTTATCTTTAAGGTTCCCTTCTGTTAATATAAACTTTATTTCAGATTTTAACAAATACAAATATAATATAAACTTCAAGAACACTTGAATGAATGTTCGATAATAGTACTTAAGGCAATTTATAAAGAAGTTGGTCTTCACTCGAAAGTGTGCAAAGTTTTCAATAAGATTTTAAGAAAAATATTTATAAATAAACCTAGAAAATCATTAAGAGCAATTACACTAATAAAAACAAAACAAATGTCTAATAAAACTTAAAAAAGAGAACACATATTCTGAAAGATCTTTTTTAAAATGAGCTTAAAGAAGCCTAAAAATATTATGTACCACTATTATAATTCCAAAGAATAAAATGAATTATTACAAATTAACTTTCGTATAAAACATCAAAAGGGCGAACACACACATAAATCTTAAATCTCTCAGAACAAGAAGGCTTATTATATTATTACTCGTATTGTATTAAATAAACTAAAGTAAAAGTCACTGAATGAAAGCTTGAATGAAAATTCCAAAGAAGTTTTTGCTAGGAAGCACTTCAAGAACTTAACAAAACTAGTACACAGATTTCAGCTTAATTATTTTGTAATTCATTTTCCACAGACAGACAAATACTTCAAAACTCACACAATCACATAAATCCACATTCATACAGACAATGGGGAAAAAATTCCTAGTCAACCACGATTTCTGACCAGGACAATGAGCAATGAGGAGTCATTTCTGTTCTTGATTTCTCCCTTGGTCTCTCGTGGCGGTAATTTCAAGCAATTTACATTAATTTGCATTTAACTCGAATGCACAAAAGGCAAAACAGTAGCATAGTCGTTGTAGCAATGCTATAAGAGTGGCCAACATTAGCCAACTATGCATCCTGCATCCAAGCACAATCATTGTCGACAATATCTTTATTGTTCTTGAAGATAAGTTTGCAATTTTCACTGAAACCGAAACGAAAAACGCTAAAGAAAAATGAAAAACTTGTTCGCGCACTGAATTCATTAAAACTAAAAAAAAAACAAAGAAAAATCACTTTTTTATTCATTCATTCTTTGGCTTTGTCATCATTCTACCAGTCACTCATTCAATCACTCACTCACTCATTCAGTTACTCACTCAGTCACCAACAAGAAAACTCTTAAATAAGAATAGTTAGATAGACTTCCTTATTGAATAAACAAACCCACTTTTTGTCTGTTTTTCTTTTGTTTTGTTTTTTGAATTTTAATTTTCAAAACTTGTAACGGTTTTGTAGGAAATCCACGGTCACAAGGATATTTTTTGGATATTCAATTTGGTTCGACTACTCGGCAGCGCACTTTAGCGTTGTATGTGAAATACTTCAGATTTGCCAAGCGCTTTTATAGTCAACTTATGGGACAAATAGAACGAACCAAAGAACGAACGAATGAACGAACAACGGAAACTTCGGGTCAATTCAACGTTGACGGCGATGGAGACGATGGCGTTGACGCAACTTATCTGTCGGTAGATTGACTGAGTTTCTTTTCCTTCTATCTTACACTATCTGTGTCTGCTGTTGCTGCTGCTAACTTCTGCTGCTGCTATCTTCTGCTGCTGTCGCTGCTGGTGCTACTTTCTCAGCATTTGCTGCTGTTACTGATGATTCTGTTGTTGTTTGTCTGCTGCCATTTGTCCAGAAGACTTTGTTTGTTTATACATGTATGTATGTGTAAGTGAGTGTGTGTGTTTCATATGTGCTGTATGTTTATGCATGCAGTTTGTTTTCTTGTTAACCACGTGGCACATGCATAGAGTCAGCAAGCCGCATGCTGCATTATTATGTTGTGCTTTGTGTTGTGTTGTGCACTTTTAGGCGCATACACGCGGAAAAAAATCTCCATTGAAGCGTAAAGCATCGAAATTTACCCAAAAAATAAAGGCAACGAGTTTTGAAGTAAATGATTTTTTGTTAAATTTGTTCATTTTTAAAACGAAACAATTGTTAAGAGAAACTTCACAACTTTTAGGGAAAAGTTACAACACTTTAGTATGACAATATGTAGTTTTTTGGGTAGTGTATTTTTCGTATAATTTTTAAACATTTTCAGTTAAGTTTCTTCAATATAAAAACAAATCAAGGATACTTGAAAAAAAAGTAATTCGACTTCTGAAGAAACGGGTGAGTGCATGTTTTGGAAATATTACATACCTCATTCGGAGAAGCGAAAACATTGCAAAAAATTATTCAAACGAATGCAAAAGTGTATTAATATTGATGGAAACCAATAGTTTCCGTTTCCGATGAAAAATGATTGTTTGTATTCTCTATCTGACTGGTGTAGCGTGTTCCAAGCAGAAATCTACGCGGTCTGGTAAGCAGCAAAGTTAATTAACGCCTTGGAGAATACCCCGAGGCACATATCGATTTACCAGGCCGCTATCAAGGCCCTGTCGTCCCACAGCTTTTAGAGTAAAGTTATACGTAGTGTGGTTGAAGCTCTTAACCAGGCTCGGCAGCACTCTATCACACTCATCTGGGTGCCGGGTCACTTCGGTATCGAAAGAAATGATATGGCGGATGAGTGTGCTAGGAAAAGATCGGCACTGCCTATTTCTCAAGCGGTTACTGTTATTCAAAGACCCCTACAGGATATACTATGATGCCTTGACATAAAGACTATAGATCAAGCAGGCAGAAAGTGGGCAAATCAGTCTGGCTGTACTGTTGCAAAAACACTGTGGCCTTGCTATCAACCAAAGAGAACCTCCGACTTTGACAAAAAAATGGTTCGGACGTTGACTGGAGTTATGACGGGGCACTGCACCATCGGGCTGATGGCCCATTGGTTGCAAGTTGCACACATTGACTTCTGTCGTAGCTGTGTAGATGAGGAGGAACCGGAGAGCATCCAACACCTCCTCTGTGATTGCCCCGCTCTACTCAATAGTCGAACCCGGTTTCTCGGGAAACCATTCTTCGAAGACATGAGTAGTTTGGCAAAATGTCTTTTGGGAGACCTGGCTCTGTTCGTGGATTCCTCAAGCTGGTTTTAGAAAAAGAGGGTGACCACTGGGACCGACCTTGGATTGTTGTGGGTTGCCCCCTCCCCCTCTTAATCCCCTTTCACTTTTTTTTTATCAGGTATCACAATGGGCCTTTAAGGCTTCTGGGTGAACTTGCGAGCAACTGCGAGCGGCCAGTGTAACCAAACCTAACCCTATTCTCTATTCTGTGAATATAAAAATCAACCCTCGACCTTTTGATTAAAACTTTAAGATCTGATATATGGGGTCTTCATGTGACGTGTTGAAGCTTCGAATGTTAAATTAATGTTCCACAATTCGTAAACAGACTATTTTAGTTGCATCTGCTTAATCAGCTGTTGTCAAGAACAATGTGACAGTTGAATGCAAAGAAACTAAATTAAGTAGACGAATAATTCACAATGTCATCCAAATGAATGGACAGATTATCAACAACTCTTCACAAATACATACTTACAATAAATGTTAAGTGGAATAGGGCAGAGCCACGGAGGATACAGTAGCTCATCCCAGATATTACAGATTGGCTTGAGCGTCATTCTGCTGACGTGGAGTTCGAATAAACTCGACTCGCAAATGGCTATGGATGGACACGGGTAGTATCTTCACAGGTTTGAGCACGCTGCGGATTCGTTCTGTGGTCTCTGCAGAGATGTCGTAGAGGATCCGGAGCGTCTTGCTCATGAGTGCACCCGTTTCGAAGCGGTGTGACGAAGAATGTATGCGCGCCTTGGATTTCCTTGCAGCTCACAAGATATAACATCTGTGGACGACTGGGCATTCTTCTATGCAGAAATTGCCAACATAATGAGGGGGGTTTTTTATTCCGTAGGCTAGTGAAACCGCCATCACTTGTGGCACGGGTCATAAGTACCATTATAAGTTTTATAATCTGCGGTATAAGCACTCATTATTCACTGACATTTTGATCCCAAAATTGTTTAGATAATTTACTTCCTGGTTAGCTTGTCGTTTACAGCATTAATTTGGCTAAAATCAACTTACAATTGCTAGCAATAATTTTTCTCAACTTGTATTTATGACAATTTCTTTCAGTGTACCGACTCATCACAAAAAAAAAAAAACGGCAACAAATCCACGACAATTGTTATTCGTCCTTAAGTTCTCAAAAACCAAAGCAACCCAACAAAAATACAAAAAAGGAAAATTTGAAGACAAAAGACAAAGAGTGTAGAACGTAAAAGTTGAAGCTTTGGTCAAAGAGCCAAGTGACAAGTACTGCATGTAGTAAGTACACTGGAACAGCCATAAGTAAGTGACCTTGCTTTGGCCAGCCACATTCATGAGCAATACTTAAACTCAAGTATTCACAAAAAAAAAAAGCAAGCATAATTTCCATCGTCATCGACGTCGCCGCCATCACCACCCATTGAGGCATTTAAAAGTAAGAATTATAGGCATTTTTCAGAGCAATAGGACAATTTTAATTATAATTTTTGCCTCTTTCCATTCTGCTTTTCCTTTTTCTTTTCTATGTTTCTTATATATTGTCATTGTCGTCGTCGAATTGTAGAATTGTCGTTGTTGTCGTTGCCAATTTGTCAACGGGTGGGACATCATTGTTGACTCTTTCGGCACTGACCCGATCCAACGAATGAAACCATCCAACCAACCGACCAACCAAGAAACCAACCCATGTTTCATTGCCAAGCATTCCGCTGCAGTTATAAGTATGCAGCTACTAACGCCACGTGGTTGCTGTCAGTTGTCAGTGCTGCTGCTGCTACTGCTGTAGCTGCTGTTGTTGCTGCTGCTGATATGGTGGCTTCTGTTGCTGTTGCGGATGGCCATTTTAACCATTGTTTCATTCCGGAGTAACACTAATACTAAGTAATGCCAACACAACACACATGATATACTACTATATATGTATGTGTAAGGGTAAATTTTACCTGTTCATAAGGCCAACATTTCATTGTGAATGTATGTTTTTTGGGGGTGTATGTCTGTTGACGGCTGGCGTTGCAAGCAGGAAACGGAAGCGACATTGACACACTTTGAAATTAACACTAACGAAAACCAAAAAGTGAAAACTTTGCCAGCTGCATGTCTATTTTGGGTGAATCTATCATGGTATACCATACATATATGAGTGGGTCTATGCGAAGGTGTGGGATTGTATATGTTTTTTGGCGCTTGGCATATTATGATTGCTTTTGTTAAAACATAAAATTGTGGAGCAGCAACAGCAACAGCAGTGGTAAACCTTAATAATTGCACTTTTGGGTCAGACACACACATAGATAGGAGTACATATGTACACACATGTATGTATATGTGTTAAGCGACTCATATTAAGAAATAAGTTGGCAGCACACTGCTTGCAGGTAAATGTTGTTCCAGTAGTAGCCTTTAAACAAAATTTAATAAAAAAGGAAACTCTTTACAACACAATACACACACACACACCCAAAAAAACAACATTTGCTATGCCGCCGGTTACAATTGTTGCAAAACAAACAAATGCCACCACCACCACCAGCAACACTAAAAACAATTCAAAAATTTTATAAAACAGAACATTAACTTCGGTTCATCGAAGCTTCAATACCTTTCACACACACAAATTTATCTATACTCACACATGGAGTGAAATGTCATTAAAAACCAAGGATTTTATTTGTAGTTGGACTATAGAAAAATAAGGGTAGAACAGAGCTAGTAGTGCTTTTAAGAATATATTTTTTATCCTTCTTCTTAATAATAACAATAAGGATAGAACAACATTTGCATAGAAAAACAATCCTAAATCCAGTAATAGCGGAACTTTGATTTGGATACATCAGATGCATACAGGGTTCCAAACCCGAAATGCCCAGGAGTCTCCGGAAATAATGTTCTACCTCCCGAGCTCCTGGTTCACAATAATTTCTCCGGTTTTTTTCTAAAATAAAATTTATTTTCAAGAGCATACACACTTGGCCTGTTAGCCGAAAGGTTAACAGGCACTGAAATTCACAACAGTATGATTGATTTGGAAACAAAGCTACAGAACAGAAAGACTGATCAATTTATTGGTAAATCTGTCATGGATTTATTAAAGCATTTTGATAAACCTCAAAAGATAAAATTCAAAAATGATGACAATAAATTTCTTACGTCTTGTTCACACTATTTTCAAAACTGGTATAACTTTGAAGATCCGGAATATCAAGCTATGAAAAGTGTATCTCTTAAAGAACCAATCATAACACAACACTCAATAAGTTCGTAGGATGACATATTGAAAAATCCATATGATTTTTATGACAATATGACATTTAATTTAAAAGTTACAGATGTTTTAGTGAAGCAACTATTCTCCTTTTCAAAACAATGAAAATCCCTGAATTTCGTGTGTTGATAAAACATTGCTTTTTAATGGGAAAAAATACTGTTCTGGCAAAGTAATGGCATGAAAAGTGTTATTAGGACTCTGCTCGATCGAGAAAACGATCGAAGTGGTTTGCTGATTTTAATTGCGGCCGTACAAACACCGATGATGCTGAACGCTCTGGTCGCCCGTATTCGGCAGTTGTTCTAGAAAACATGGTTTTGGCCGGTTGTAAATTGAGTTTTCGTGAGATAGCTGTTACTTTAAAGATAACAGAAGACAGTGTATTCATCATTTTGCATGAACATTTGAGCATTAGAAAGCTCTGCTCTTAGTCGATCAAAAACAACAACGCGTCGACGATTCAGAGCGCCATCACCACACTCTAGAGTCAAATCGCCAATAAGCTGAGTGGACAGCAACGTATGAAAACCGTCCAAAGTGACAAAAATGCAAAGGACATCTGGTAAGATTTTGGCCTCCGTATTTTGGGATGCGCACGCTATTTTATTTAACGATTACCTTGCGAAAAAAAGAACCACCAATAGCCAATATAATATGGCCCAAACGAAGAAGAAAAAAGTGCTCTTTCAGAAGTCGATGGCAACAATGGTAAAATTGTTTGAATTGCACTTTGAATTGCTTCCCCCTCCACCTTATTCTCCGGATCTGGCTCACAGCGACTACGAACTGTTTGCAGACCTAAAGAGAATACTCCAGGAAATACTCCAGGAAAGAGATGAGGTAGGAATTTAACGAGAAATTCAACCACATCTCAATGAAGAGAATCGACTCGATTTACACTGTGTCGACATCTTTGCGAAATGAAAAGACCGAAATCCCTACCCTGAATTGCAAAAGCATATCCATTCTTGTCTGTAATGCTTCTTGCGAGCGTGTATTAACCATGATGGAACAAGTGTGGAGCAAGAAAAGGAACAGGATGAACATATTGTTAGTAAAAGCTGAGAATACTGCAAACTTCAATAAAAACCTCTCTGATTATGATATGTGATAAAAAACCATGAAATATTAAATGCTTCTCGAAAACAATGTAAATAAAAATTGGCAAACATTTACGACTTTCATTCTACACCTACCTAATCAACACCACGGCGATGAGGATTCACCCAACAAATTATTCACATTGGTGACCTATGTGTCCGTTCCCACCTTCAATTTGCAAACTAAATATGTTGAGTCCAGCGATGATTACATTAAAAAATGAACATGACTGACATATCCGATTCTCTTTATTAAAAACTTTTTGGTGAATCAATCCATGACTTCTATGCGTTACAAACATCAACGCAAAGTGGTAGGACCTGCTCACATTTGTGTGAATAGTAAAAAAAAATTGGCAAATTTTGTTAGCCACATTGAAGCCACACAAGCGTACGAGCATGTGTAACGCGGTTAAACACCTTGCCAAGTTAATAAAACCAGCTTTGAGTGTTAAACAAACTCGAAAAAAAATCCAAAAAAAAAATAAAAAAAATGAAATAAGGAAACAAAGTAACCAAATTGTATGTAAAATGGAACTTTTTGCAAAATGATGCAGAATGGTGGGAGAAGAAAAATTAAGTAATTTTACTCATTATTTTGACGTTTTTTTAGCAACCAAATCAACCTTCGTTGAAGGGTAAAAGAGGTTAAAATGATGATTCTGCTCAGTTGTGTCGGGAAGGTCGCGGTGAAGGCAATTCAACTTGAACAAAACCACATTGTACACGCCACTTAGCGGCGCAGGTGCCACTGAGGTTTTTCACAAATTGCGAAAAACGTTTATTTCCATTTTTAATTTTCATCGCGAAGCTCTACACACTTTATCATCATTGCATGCTCAAACCAGAATTTATTGCAGATACTAGTACTATGTATGCATTGCTAAAGGATTTTGTTTTTTTCTGTTGACGAACTGACTGACTGACTGACCTCAGCCACGCACCCACCCACCCACGCACTCATTTAACTAGTATGTATCTATCTACCTTCATGCATACACCTTGGACCACTTAGTCACTCATTGTCATCATCATCATCATTGTTGCTGTTGCTGTTGTTGTCGTTGTTTTTGGTTTATTGTTCTTGCTTAGCTTAGCCTTCAACAGATTAACTCGGATGCATTGTACGCCCAAAAGTATGCAGCACTCAACACAATTTTTGGTTATGCCACGCTTCCTTAAGCTTTGCTACATTAACAGGCATATATATACATACATATATGACTCAGTGTATGTTTGTACATAGTTGTGTGTGTGTGTGTGTGTGTGTGGATATCTGTGTAGGCGTGTTTGCGTGCCGCTTGCAACAAAATTACATTTCAAGTGGATTCCTTGCTATGCTTCATTCTTTGCTTTGCTCTCCCTTTTTAGTCGCCTTTCCATTCCTTTTACTTCAACTATTTTCATATTTATTCAACTGAGTCTAAATGTTTGTTCACCTCGCACTCCACTTCACCTCTCTCTATATATCTTCTTTGTCATTTCGCATTCTGAACATTTTACATTGCATTGAATGTCGCTGGGATTTATGTTGCTGCTGATGCTGCTGCACCATGGAAATGAAATTTGTCTCGTGTCATACTTGAGCAAATTGATGTGAGCGCATTTTTGTGTTTCCATATAAGATTCACTTTTTGTTTGTTTGCTCATCTGTTTGTTTATTCATCTGTTTGTTTGTTTGTTTGTTTGTTTATTTATCCTTCTATCTTCTTGGCTGCCTGCCTGCCTCCTTTCTCTAAACTAATGAGGTCTTTATGCATTATACTATGGTATATCGTAATAGTACTAAGGAATGAGTTTGATATTGATTTGTAATGCGGCTTGTAAGTTGCATAACTTTGCTATGAATTTTAATTTGACCGAAAATGAAACCTAAAACTATTGTACGACGACGGATAACAACAAATAAATACAAAATATTCTATACATAGTACTAAGCCAAGGCGTTGCTATGTGGGCGTTACATTGTTGACCTTGGGCATGTCCAACAAAATGAAATGAAATGAAAATTGGCCCGAAAAACTAACCCACAATATCACCATACACTATAACACAACACAATGCAATACAATACAATAAAATGTAAATAGAAAAACCAAACCCTCGGATTGAATCGAAACCAAGCAAAGCAAAGCAGAGCAAATCAAAGTGAAATCGGTAACACAAAAAACTACACTGCTACTACTACTACTACTAAATACAAACACTCACTCAAACACTAAATTAAACCTTAAGGGGGTTCTAAGTTCTAAAAAGAAACAGAAATAGAAATACACAGTGTTGGGCTCTCTATGGACGCTCGGACGGTCATAAAAACATTTGGGGCGTCTGCATTGATTTTGGCATCAGTAGAGTCAAGCGATGGCCAAACGCCATCAATAGCAGCAGCAGCCACTTACAGTGGTAATTTATCTCTAGCAAATCATGGTCCAAAACCATGCCTATGCTGATGATGTGCCCAAGCCCAAACAACACAAGTTTACTGGGTCACCTTTAGAATATTGGGGTCTAGGCTAAGGTTATGACATGTGTAGTGCGCCAAGAAATGCATTTGGACCACTCAAAACACAAAAAACCAAGCAAAATAAAAGCCCCTCTAATAAAAAAGACGAGATGAAGATGAGTATAGGAAATATGAATATGAGTATGAGAATGAGAACAGCAGCAGCAAAAGGCTTAGGCAAAAACTAATTTGCAAACGAAGACAAGGCAGGCAGACATATCAACCAAACCCCCAGATCAGTGGTTCTTAAACTTAAGTCATTCATTATACACTGTTCTTTGATCTCAATGCATGGGTCAATAAGCTCATAGGTCAGTGATGGCTAACGTAATTTGATCTATAAGCCTCATTTTCTTAACAAATATGTGTGATTTTTTTTTTTTTATAAATTCATTTTTATTTATTGCATCTCCTATGTTTTTATGAAAAGGACTAAGAGCATATCATAATAATTCAACTCTTATAAACTAATACAGTTATGTCCTTCCCGCAACGAAGAGGAAGGGCTTCATCTAGCACTACGAGCCTCTAAGTAAGCAAAAGGGCTGGTCAATCGTTGCGATTCAGACGAAATGGGTTCCTTGTATAGTCAAGAGCTCTGGCAAGGGGAATAACGTGTCGAGCTAGTTTGTCCTTTACGCTTAGAACATTCTTTTTTAACTGGTGGTACTTCCAGATGTTTGTGAATGTGTTCATTCTTGATATACGATGGAGCTCCTGTAATTTTTTTAAGTATCTTGGATTGTGCTATTTGTATAACTTTGATGTTACTCGCGCTTGCGGTACCTCACAATTCAGAACCATAAGTCCAAATTGGTTTAATAATAGAGTTATAGAGTGGCATATGACTGCCTATACCAATTAAATTAACTGGGTAATTTGAATACTGTTGTATTAGGATGGGTGCCGGGACATGAAGGTCATGAAGGCAATGAAAAGGCCGACTACTTGGCTAAACAAGTGGCGATCCTACCCTTTTTCTGTCCTGAGCCATTCTGTGGTCTCTCGAAAAGCCACAAAAACGAAGCAATCAGGAAACTTGAGGAAAAGAAATTTCTAAAACACTGGGTGAACTCCACTGGACAACGCCAAGCAAAACAATTCCTCACCCTTTCAAAGGGTATCTCGAATAAACTTCTCTCACTCAGTAGAGAAGACTTACGCATTTTGACTGGATACTTCACGGATCATTGCAACCTAAGGTATCATCAAAATAAATTAGGCCTTTCCGACACTGACGTATGCCGATTTTGTGAAATGGATATAGAAAGTTCATAGCATATACTCTGCAAATGTCCTGCACTCGGTAGACAAAGACTTCACCACCTTGGTGATACTGTCGTTAATCCACACAAATTATGGAACAACAAACCCCAAGTAATGTTAAGATTCATCAAAAGTCTAAACATATAGGGTTTCTATAAAATAAGGCCATGTACAATAGATCTAATTGGTCGTTGTGCTTTCGGGCCCTTGTATTCAAGTCACAGACCAGATTTAAAGTTAATTAGCCAGTGAAGACTTTGTGAAGTCTTTTTAGCGTCTACATATATAGGATTTGTCATAAAGAATTGTTTCGGCATCATTAAATTTTTATTTCTTTCAGAATTTGTGTTGACAAGAAATCTTGCAAGGAAATTTAAGAATTCAAGACCAGTGAGAGTGATTATTCTTCTTTAACTGCACTCATCCTGTTTAGAATTTCTCACCATTTCTTCATGTTATGAAATTGAATAGTTTAAGGTGAAAAAGTTAATATAACATAGCACTGTGGACCTCAGTTTAAGAGCTGCTGCTCTAGAGATGATAGGCAGGGAACAAGGAATAGAAATTGTAACAATAACAATAACATGAACTTGTGCATTTACCGCATTTGTATCTAAAACACGCGTTGCGGTATTTTGCAATCTCAAAAGCTGATAAGCTTCAGAAAAAACCAAAAAAAAATGGAAAAAAAAACAGAAAAAAAAATAGTCGCAATGTTTGCCAACACAAAACATGGAAAGGAAAAGAATACTTGCGGATTTCATGTTTTTCTTTCTAATATTTTTTTTTTCTTCTCTTGGAATCGAGTTTCTGCTTTCTACTTACCTCACACATTCACTCATTCAGCTGACGAAGAACTTCTTATTTATCGCTGTTCAAACAAAACGTTCTACATTTCTAAGCTTATCTATCTTTCACTCTCTATGGCAACCCGTTTCTGGTAGTATATCCCAACATCGTTGTCATCAGTATGCAAACGTCTCTCTGACAATATCTCTTTACTATAGTCAACATCATCATCATCATCATCGTCAGTATCATCGTTATCATGGTCATTGTTGTTGCTGTTGTTTTGGTTGTTAGTATTGTTAGAGTTAGAGGCGTCATCAATTGTCAGCGTCACGCTTCATTCTCTGACAAGTTTCTTTTCTATCTTTTCCTATTGTTTTTTCATTCCCCATATTTTTATTTTTTGATGCAACTACTACTACCCACTTACAATGGACAATTGCTGTTGTTGCTGCTGTACTTGCTGTTGTTGTCCAATTGATTTGTCTTCATTTTCAACTGCCTCGTTCAATGTCATCATTATCATGAACATCAACAGCAACAGCAACAACAACTTTGTGATTATCATCATGCTCTGCCTTAGTTTGGGTGCCTCAGCCTCTTAATGCACTTGCAACGTTTTTTACATAAATACTGTCATTTTGAAATTAAATTTTTATTTAATATTTTGTCTTCTTCTTCATCTTTATCTTTATTTTAATTTTAATATTTTATTTTAGTTTCTTTATACAATAATATTATTATAGCATTGTATGGTAGTTTTAGTTGTTTGTAGTATTTCATTCGTTTGTTGTTAGTTTAAATGCAATTAAAATGCAATTAGCAATTATTCAGTCAACTTGCCTTTGCTTTGACTGTTTGTATGTTTGTTTGCCTATTTGTATCTATCTATCTATCCTTATGTTATGTATAACTACTGTATCTATGTAATCAAACAAACATTCATAGAAAGCTATGTAAGATAGACTCTTTATCTTTTGCATAAAGTTCAATTGTCGAGAGTTGGGATTTTTTCTTATTTTTATTTTTATTTTATTTTTAATTATTTTGTTATTCGCGCGCTTATTTAAATCTGTCAGATTTTCTTCTTCGTTTTTTCTTTTTTTTTTTTGTTTTGTATATTATCACACATCTTGGGAACAGGTATAATGACTTTGTGTTGATGTTTGTAACATGACAAATATATCACATATTGGAGTGCCCCACAGTTGTATCGAGTAGAAGCAATTTGAACATGTTCTTTTGTCTTGTCGTAAACTTTGTCTCATCTATTAGAGATTTCTTATTATTTTAAACTAATTGTAATCAATATTTCAACCATAAGTCCCTGATAAATGAAAGAAGAGGTTCCCATATAAGAACCATAACAATCTTGGTTTGGAAAATATATTGTATTTTTCAACTAAAACTTCTACATTATTAATTTACCCCTGAATGCATTAGGTCAATATACTTATTATATAAGCTTATGGCAGTAATAGTATGAGTTTATGTATCTCATAATGAAACTTATCATATTATAATGATATATTGAACTGATTGGGCCAATTTACAGTGACTCAACTTTTTGATCCAGAAAACTACTGCTTGTGACAAATTATCGCATATTTTGTTTTTTAACGTTTATTTCATATCTTTTTTGGTTAAAAAGAAACTTAATTAACTTCTATTAAAAACTAAAAACTAAAAGGGAGTCACATCTCTTCACAACATTGAACCTTAATCAAAAAAATAAAAAGCAGCCTCCTTTGGCCGCCAAAACAGCTTTGATTCTTTGTGGCATACTACTAACGAGGTTGAGACAAATATTTTGGTCAATATGTGCCCAGGCGGTTTGGACTTCATTCCATAATTCGGGTAAAGATGAATGTTCTTTGGTCATATTGGCAAGGGCTCTTTTCACTTCAATCCAGAGATGCTCAATCGGGTTCAGATCAGGAGATTGAGGTAGCACTTCGAAATTATTTTCATTTAACCAGTCTTGAGCCTTCCTAGATGTGTGCTTTGGGTCGTTATCGTGTTGAAAAATAACGTCCGAAAGCTCCTTTTGCCAATTTCTTACACTTTTTTGTAATGCGTTGTTCAGTATTGCCACATATTGTATGTATATCTAGTTCTTTTAGAGACAATGTAAGGAAAACGAAACTTTTTGATGAGGCAAGCCTACCGGTCGTATCCGTACTGCGTTTCGCAGATTTTACTGCATTATAGATCTGAAACCTGCTTACAGCGTTTTTTTAAGTAAATACTGTATATGCACTTCGTTTATACTTGTATGATTCCTAAAATGTTTACGAACTGTCATAAATCTATTCGATTGAGAACACACCGGAACTCACAAAACGTCTTTGCCCACACACCAAGCAGAAATTAATGAAACAGAAGAACATGTTCCGTCTTCTTGACAAAATATCCATCTATCGACAACGAGACATGATTTTCTGATTTACATTGTCCGTTTGTTTTGACTTAGGCGGTGTGGGCCGCACCATAAGCAACTACGAAATTATCGACAATGGCGCTACTTGTGGTGTGTGCAAAGATGTGTATTTATCGACAACCAGTCATAAAATGATGCAGACAAAAACATGTATTTCCTGTTGTCTGCTTTGGTGTGTGCTCCCTCATAAGGAGCAATGTGCTATTTTTTCATCAAACAATGAAAAAAGCATGTAATTGTCTCTATTTTTTTACATTTTTTTCAGTTGTTTTTTCACCAGAGAGAATACTACGAAAAATAATGTGTTTTTTATTATAAAAAGGCTTTTTCAGGGAAGTAAAATACGGCGTTTTGAAGTTGTCGTACTGCGAAATTGCAGTTTTTGAAGGAAATGTACTGCTTTTTGCCCAAAAAAAGATACGACCATTAGGCATGCTAACAGACTTGACATAACAAATCCACAAATTAAATTGATTGGACCAATATATTATATAATCTCTGCTTTTATTCTCAGCTAAGGATTTCCAATTTTATAGAAATAAAAATTAATAGAATCGATTGCATTTTGTCGACACTTTACAATGGTGAATGAAATTAAGATATTTTTACTTCTCGTTTAATGAAAGGGATGTGTAAGTTTCGGTAAAACTGAATCTATTGTTCTGTCATATTTTTCATTGCAATTTTTGTTTTGTTGTTGCTTTTGATATTGTATAATTGTGGTTTATTTGTGCGCCTCCGACTTTCTTTAGTTGCCACAATTATTACAATCATGACAAAAAGAAAAACAACTACAACTACACCAACAACAACAAGCAGCGATAGCGACAGTAGCAATGTCAACCTCATTTAAAATGCTTTATGACATAATATTGTTTTCCAGTCTTAGTGCGCTTCATTATCTTTTGATTTTACGTTTTATTTTTTTCTACCATCTTTTTCTTGCAATCATTTTTTATCTTATTTTCTTGTTTGATTGTGGGAGCGCAAACAAGCGTAAAGCATCATCATTTTCAATGTTATAAATAACTAAGTTTAATTAAATAAATTTTAATTAACTTTGTAATTTTTATATTTATTTTTAAGTTATATATTCTTCTTTTAAGTTTATTTAAAATTCATATAAGATAAAGTGAAGATGCAAATAAATACAAGCAAACTTGTTCTTAAGTAAACATGCTTAATCGAAATGAATGTGCCAAACAATATCTGCATCTATTGTACAATCTTCTACACTTAGATAAGCAGTAGATATCTTTAACTTATGCTTGTATGTACTCGTACTACTACTTATAGTAGTCCCATATGGTGAATTAATACTATATTTACACTATATTTTATGGTAAACAGATGACAGCAATATTGTGTACACAGTTTCATCCTGCAGAGAGCTTAAGTAGAGTTCAAAACTATTCTGCTATTGTTTGAGAAGAAAAGACATGAATAGACAAGTTTATAGATATTTATATTTTGTGATTAAAAAATGTGTGTTCAAATTTTACTGAGCATTTTTTCATCTGATAATCTGACTATATTTTATGTTTTTTAAACTGTAAATGTGTCAGTTAATTCAATTGAACATAAATATTTTTATCAACTAATTGATTAAAAATAAAATAAATGCAGAGGGGAAATTTATTTGCTAAATAGCTAGCTATGCCCCTACACTCAGACAAACAATAAATACCCTATACAAAATTGTTAGTCACGTTGGATGCAGAAGCGTTGGTGTTACTGGACCATAGCATTGATAGCGGTGGAAGATATCTGTCAGGAGAAAGGATGTGATAACATTTATTATAAGTATCACATAATACACGAAATGGATCTTTTGAGCCAAAGTTAGTTGTGCCCCTACCTAGAGTAAGAGGAACGAAAACTAAGTTCACTGAAAAGCCCTGGCGAATCAACAATACCAGTAATAAGTTTATGAAGAAAGCTTTTTCCCAAAGAAATTCTGCGATTTCTGAACGAAGAAAGATCTATAAGAAGAAGCCTGCATGAATATGAAGGCAAACTTACACTTGGGTTCCAATTTAAACCACGAAGTGCAAAAAGAATGAATTGCTTCTGTACTGACGCAATGCGGTCTTGATTCTTCTTAAAATATGTGTTGACACTTGCATGCATTGTTGAGCTACGACCAATCAAGGTGCAAATACCTTATGAGGTAGCATGTAGTGATCGCCAAGTAATATTAAAAAATTATTTGTATTTACAATATTTACAATGGATTAATTAAGTAATAACACTGTGTTACAAAAAAAAAAAAATTGAAAAAACTTCTTATCAGACCTAGTGGAGGTTATAGGTCATAAAAAACTAAAAAGAATGGCATATAAAAAATCTCTGATACACCCTCAAAATCTTGATTTAGAGCCCAAAAACCGTTTTTAAGAGGTTCCTGTACATATTACCTTATAACTTGGACATTTTTTATCGGATTTCAATTGTTGCAGATAGAGGGAGATAGCTAGAGGGAGATAGCTAGAATAAGAATAAAAAAGGAAAGAAAACTGTCATATGCAATTACAAAAAGTACAATAAATCAAGTAATTTTTAACCGATTCTATTCAAACAGGGTTCATTTAAAGCTAAAATCACTAAACTTTCGATGTACGTTAAGAAAAAATATAATTTAGAAAAGATAAGGGGCACAAATTAGACTTAAAGTTGCAAAATCGATGTGAAAATCAAAATTTTGGAAAGTTTTTGGTCTGTATCTTCATGAATTTAAACGAAAATACATGATACATGGTTGTAAAGGGCTACATTTCAGCTTCTAAATACAAAATAAAAATTTGAAATCCGATAAAAAATGTCCAAGTTATAAGGTAATATGTACAGGAACCTCTTAAAAACGGTTTTTGGGCTCTAAAACAAGATTTTGAGGGTGTATCAGAGATTTAATATATACCATTCTTTTTAGTTTTTTATGACCTATAACCTCCACTAGGTCTGATAAGAAGTTTTTTTTCGCTGTGACACAGTGTAATTGATTAAAGTAACGTCTTTTCATTCGCTGTATTGGGTGGAGTGAACAAGTTGCCTTGCCAGTCTATTCGTGTGGTTCCTCAGTCTATCACTGTACCGACTTGATTGGAAATTGATCTGACTATCAACATAGGCTACGTCTAGATAGTGGTGAATACGACTGTTCCTAACATACCAAGGGCAGCCAGTGATTGTGCGCAGTGCGTAGTTCTGTTATCATTGCACTTTAAGTCGATGGGACCTGGCTGCCGTTCCCCATATTTGAATCCCATATCTCCATATCGGCGCGATAACTTGGCTTCTTCTACATAGTAGCCAATGGAGGCGACGCAGTCTGCTTCTACAAGTCGCTACAGTGACTTGTAAATGTTTTTGAAAAGTGAGACGCCTATCCAGGATTAAACCCAGGTATTTGGCTTCAGATTTTTGCTCCAGGTTCATTCCATTGAGGGCAACGGGTGTGAGAAGTTGTCTTCTAAGTGTGAAGCAGACATTGCTACTTTTGGTTGGGTTGAGCTGGACGTTCCACCTCCAGTCAGTGTATCTAAGTAATTCTGCAGGACCAGGGCGCTCGTGGCGCTGCATGTGCTACTCACCATGAAACAAACATCGTCTGCATGCGTAGGGACTTAGGGATTCCGAGAGTAACGGCATCAGGAACGGGCATGTCTGCGGCAAATAAAGAATATAAGAAGGGTCCAAGCACGCTTTCATGGGGCACACGCGGATACGGTCTTGATGTACAATATTTTGTACTGAGGGCTCTAGACGCACGACCAGTATTCGAGTACTGGACTGAATAGAGAGATAAAAAGAAGCTTGGTAATGTAGAGATCAGTAAATCCTCGAGACCATCTTTTAATAAAACCAAAAAGATTATTAGCTTTATTAATAGTTGAAGAAATGTGATAGCTAAAGCTTAGTATTGGGTAAAAATCACTCCGAGGACACTGAAACTAGAGACACGTGCCAAGGGATTGTTGTCGATTGTGTAAGAAAATAAATTAGGCTTCCGGCGAAGAAAAGTCATAAACATGTAGCTTCGACTTAGAAGGTTGCATAAACAACACGAATATAGTGAATTTAGATCCGCTTGCAATCTGAATTGCAAAAAGATATTATTAAATGAAAGGCAGAGTTATTCTTGTGTTTATAATTGGAGGATAGAGTATGAAGGGAGATTTCGATAGAGACGAGTTCACCCTTACGGACCTTAGTGATGCCTGAAAGGTATCCTTAGTTGGTCTCAAAAGCCACTTTAGACACTCTTAAAAAGAATATTATTGACTAAAGTCATGAAGATACACGTATTTAATAGAAATTAGACAAGAAATTACAACAAAAAATATTTAAATTCAAAAAGAATTTAGCGGATTATGCGATGATTAGAAATATTATCATACTGTAGTTGTTAGGTAAGTAGAAATAGTACTTATTATATTGTAGGTTCTGTGCATTTATGTTGTCAATTGTTAATTTAATAATCATAATATATGATTCAAACATTGAAGTTCGACTAGATGAGATAATAAAATGTATTCGAAATATAACCAGATAGCACACTGCGTAAAAAGAAAATGTAAACGATTTCATATAAATGTTTATCTCATATGAATAAATGAATACTTAAACTTACTAGTACAATATATGAGTATGTTAATAAAATGCCCATAACCATATGTCCATATATGTACTATGTATAACTATCCTATGTTTATAATCTACTATCTGAATCAGTTTAAAGGACTTTGACTTATGTCACTTATAATATTAAAATCTCTATTATGTGAGTTTTATTCATTGTAATTTTTATTTTTGTTTATATACAATATGGTATATTCAGGAAACATTTTAATACTTGACTAACTGCATTCAAATATATTTTGTTGTATGAAATTTCATTCCCAAAAATGGTGATTTTCAATAAAAAAAAACTAAACAAAATGCAAAAAAAGAAAAAAGTGAATAAAACGTAAATGAAATGTAAATTTAGTTGTAATTGAAGGAAAAATAAAAACAACAATAAAAATAACAATGAATAAAATTGCACAAAAGTCTCGTGTTAAAACGTTTAATGGCCATTTAGAGACAAACAACATCCGCAACAACAACAACAGCAATAGTAAATTGAGCTTGAGCTATGATAAAAGAAGAAAAACCACAGAAATTGAAAAAAAAAAATAAAAAAGAAACACACAACTAACAAAAAAAAAATACAAAATAAATAAACTAACCACATTCAATACACACACATATGGCTATTACAACAACAACAACAACGATTAAGTCGATATATTGAAAAAATCAAAATATATACAAAAAAATCATCCAACTGCTCGTACCATTAAAAAAAAAAACCAACATTAAAAATAAAATATAAAAATACATAAAAAACTAAAATAAATAAAGAAAAGCAAAATTTATAAAATTAAAATTATTAAAATAAAATAAAATACCAAATACCAAAAAAATTCATACATTAAAAAAAAAGAAAATTTATAAAAAATCCCCAACGTTAAAATATGGTAGTACAAGAGTTTGGTTAACTCGACCAGCGAATTTCCTACATCTAACCAATTTTCTTTTTTAAGTATTACGATTTTAAGACCCCTATAAATTTGTATTGCATTTTCTTACCATGAACTGACAATTAAATAGTAGTACTTGTCCGGAAAAACGATATTAAAACGAATCAGTGGCGTAGCTACACCATTGGGGGCCCGTTGCAAATTTATCGGATGGGGCCCTCACTCAATGTATAGAAGCTCAACCATAGTTTTCATTATTTTTATTTATTACAATTAATTACTAATTATTTTATTTACAAATAATACTAATACTAATATATAACTTAAAGTGCGAGTTGCTCAGGACTCTTCTTAAAAAAATGGATTCATTAAATATGAGAGGTGACAATTTTTAGGTGTTTTAATTATAAGAATTTAGTATTACCGAATTTGAAGGTTCCCCAGACACCTCTTCATTATTAGATATAAAAATATGACACAATACTATGCAAAAAAAAAAAAAAAAAGCTTTCTTGTTATTAGCACCATAATATCCTTGTGAGTTTGAACTTTAACCTCATTAAATCCTAAAAATCGGACAAGTGATAGTTGGACTCGCACGCGAAGGGTTCCGTATCACCGCACAAGGTTTTGACACTATGTATGCAAATTCTTTGGACGTAAAGCTTGTACCTCTGTCTAAAATTATGTAAAATCAAATAATGTGTTTTTGTCGCAGAACTGAAATATTTATCACCCAAAAGTATGCTGTAAATAAAAATTAAACAAAAAGAAAATTTGGGTTTGTATGGGAGGTACCCTTCCTAGGCATCATAGGATCTTGAAATTTACATGGTGAATATGGATATTGTCCTAATTTCAATTCGATAAGAAAGAAAACAGAAAAAGTTTGTCTAATAAAAACATTAATTTAAATTTGGGTCTGTATGGGGACCCCTCTATGTTTTTAACATTATTTTATTTTTATTATTTGTCGTTATACATGCAATTGAGTTACACACTCTGAGAAAATTTCAACTCTCTAGCTATTATGGTTCATGAGATACAGCCGGAGTCGGACGGACGACGGAAGCTTAGTCCGTACCCTTTGGGTTTCATTTTATCATTGAGCCCTTTAAAGTAACTCTTATCAGTAACAAATGGCAGAGATATAAATTTTTCCACATCAAAAAATGATTCACTAAGTTTTGATCGTACTTGGTTCTGGTTCAAAATATTCACGGACCAGTGGCGCCATCTACCCCTTTGTTAAGCCACTGCCTGGAATTTTTTTAATATTTATTATGCAAAGTATTCTCCTCTCGCTTTCATATTACAATCGTTAAGTTTTTTCAAAAGTGATTCAAATTCGTCAGAAAAAGCTCTTTGGATGGTCACAATGTCTTCAAAATAACTTCAGTTCCGCAATTTGGCGCACAGTCTAATTGAAAGCACCAAATTTATTCCCCCTCAACAATTGTTTTCACGAAGTTTTGATCATTTCTGACCTCTCTAACATAAAATGATTTCTGGTCATCAGTTAAAATGTTTAAAACAAACTTTTTGTAGACTTTTGTTTTAACCAAATCCTCGTCAGGTATGATTTGAATTGTGTCTCTGCTAATATTAAATGACTCTTCCATTATGATTAAGTGGGACATTGCGTTATTTGCTACGAAATCACCAACTTTACCGATCATTTCGGGATTGCGTGCTGAAATTGGTTTACTGTCATATTTGTCTTCCTCTAGCCACTCTGCCATCCACAGAAACCTTTATGTCAAAGGAAAACATTTGACTTGGTTAGGTCCAGAAATATTAAAATTTTCAATTGACGCCAATTGTGACTGGTTACTGATATAACTTCAGTAATAATACTGAATTTGTCGCATCATGTACCAAGCTGAAACAGGACAATGTTTTGCCTAAATGTTTTTTTCAATAATTTTACTTCAACTCCGCCGTCGGTTGAAAAGACTTGACCCCAACGATCTCCTTCATAGGAAATCGTTATAATTATTAGATGTCATGTTTTTCTAAGTCCATGTAAATTTCATTAACATGATACAAATGTATAAAAACCCACTCGATTGTTTGGACATTAAATTAAAATATTATCAAAAAAATAAAAAAAAAATCAGCAAGAAAGTGGCTCATATTGAGTTCCCTTGGACCAGAGGAAATCGAGCTCTAACCGCAAAAATAACTTAAGCTCGATTTTTTCGAAATTTATTGTTTAATGCAAATAGGTTCTAGATATACTAGCTCATCACCTGGTAGAATATTTCATTGCGGCGAAAATCACTACACTTATGGAGGTATTACAATTTTATTTTATCGTTTACATTGCCAGCCATAGTAAAGAGCGGTAGAAAAGAAGTTCTTCTGAATATTTGCTTATTAGCGCTTACCTTCTTTCATACTTTTCGGCATTCTTCTTGAGATTTGGTGGACCTCTGAGCCGGCCTAAGGCAGACTGCATTTCACAAGTGCCAATAACAAACAACTCAATCATACCTGCGACGTTTCCACGCTTGGGCCAAACGTTGGAACCTCGGGATAAACGCAGAAAAACCCATGAACTGCACTTTCACTTTAAGGCAAGATGGCTGTCCAGATATTAAATATGGCTCAAGTATCATCCCACAGGTGAATCAAATTCGATACCTCGGATTGATCCTGGATAAGCGTCTCACTTGGTGTGCCCATGTCAAAAGTTAAGTAGCAAACTGCTGATGAATAAGCAAGTGGTGGCCTCAGTCTGGCGTTATGGCATACAGATATGGGGAACCACTGCTTCTTATAACATTCATAGGAATCCAAGCTTGTCAAAACAAAGCCCTTCGCCGCATAACTGGAGCTCCGTGGTATGTGAGAAACACGACTCTTCACTGAGATCTGAACACGCCAACAATTTTAGAAGAAATAAACTTCCACAGCAGCAGATACAACATAAAACTCATTCGTCATCAAAACCCACTGGTAGCCTCACTAAGCATGAATGCATCACACAGGCGTCTTAAAAGATTACACTCTAATGATCTCCTCACAAGGAGAGTATTATAATAAAATACTTATAATAATATTATAACATTATCATAAGCGTCTGTGACGGGCTCATCACTGTTCACGAAATCACACCAATATTTTAAGGCGGATTCTGCTGTTAATGTTTTCTTATATATCTATGTACATATGTAATAAAAAATAAAAAAAATAAAAAATAAATATAATATTTAGATAAGTAGCTTCTTCTATGTACATATATGTATTTTTTTGTTTTAGCTATTGAGGGCAATGTATTCTTTCTTATATATTGTTAAACGCTATGGGGGTCGAGTTTTTTATATGGTATTCTTTACTTACAAAACTTTAGCAGTTGAACAATGATCACAAGCAAACTTATGATAAAAATTATAAACCAACTTCATTTACCACTTGATGATTCTTAGCACGAAGAAAGATGTGTATCGGATAAGTGTTTATACTGTGTAACTGCATATTATATGTAAATTAAATCTGAATTACACAATAAACAAATTGTTTATGTGACCAAACAGCATACCAAAGTATTAATGCCAATCATCATCATCATCATTATCATCGCATCACGCTAAATACACACAATATACATATGTGGAGTAAAAAAACTATAAAATTTTATTTGCATTTATTTAGTTTATTTAGTAGTGTAGTTGTAATGATTTTTATAGTTTTTACTGTTTGTTGTTCGTTCCACTTGCGGTAATTAAACAAAATTTCAACTACCACAATTTACAAACAAAGGAACAACAAAAGAGAGATGAAGAGAAGAAGATTACACATTAATTAAGCGTGAGAGAATCAAAACAAACAAGCAAAAACAAAACTAAATAAAGCAAAAACAAAAAAACCTGAAAATTCCAAACAAACAAAAATGTGAATGTTTTTTGCTATCGAAACTAACAAAATTTATAAAGCGAACAAAATGTAACGCAACAAAATGCCACAACAAACGAATGACAGACTGACAGACAGACAGACAACAAGTAACACTGGCACCAGCAAAGACTCTGACAACAGTTGCAACAAACTTGAAGATACAGGAAACATTGCGCACCAAAAAACTAAAACTTCACTTACGATTTCATTTGAGAGGAAAAGTTTTGTTCGAGCGGGTGGAAGATTGAGTTGGACTATGCCGTATGGCAGCTAGGCATACTTCAAGTTAGCGAAAGCAAAAAAAAAAAAAATATGCGCATCTTTTCATTATACTCAGTCGACCTCACTATCTGCCCCTCGGTCTGTTTGTTTGTTTGTCTTTCTGTCTATTCATTCATCGTTCGTTTGTCTAAATATTTGTTACAACAATTGGTTGCATGAACAATAAACTAAACAATGGCAGAGTCAATTGCTGATGCTGCTTCTGCTGCTTGAGCACCTTCAATTGTTGTTGCTGCTGCTACTGCTGCTGGTGCCTCTTCAACTGATATCGATCAGCTGTGTAGGCACATACAGTCTCTTCCAACCTTTAGTCGACAAGGTTTAAGTGGCGTCGCAACTACTGCCACCGATGGCATGATGTTATTGTTGCTGTTCATGGATAAAGGCATATCCAAGATGATGACGATGAATAACAAATAAATGTTGTTGGCGTTGTGAGTTTCTCGAACTCTTGCCGCATCCGTTGGTAATACACACAGATACGTAGATACAGATATTCAGATACATATTTATTGTACTATGTTGTTGTTCACTTGATTTTGACTCATCTGTTTCTTTATTTCTGCAATTCGTTCAAGTCTTCCACATGTTGATGTTGCTGCTGCTGCTGCTGATGCTGATGATGTTACTGGTGATGTTATTGTTGTTGTTGTTGTTGTTGTTGCTGTTGTTATTATCATGTTTGGTTGTTTGTTATGATGCAATTGCAATTGAATAACACGCGCCAGCAGCAAACACCAGCAGCAACAACACCAACCAACACCAACAACAGTGAAATTGTTTGTAACTTGCGTTTGCATTTCATTTCATTTTGTTAGTTCGCTTGTTGGTGCATTTGAGTATCTTGTATCTTTCGCATATCATTTTTCCATTGGCTACGCATGCATATGCTTTGCTATGCATTCTTTGTTGTTATTGTTTTATTGCGCTACTGTTGCTGCTGCTGCTGTTGCATTCCATAGGCTGTCATCACTGTATAAATCTGCATTCAAGGTCTCATCGAATGCTGAACTTCGATTTCTCCAAAAAAAAAAATAAACCGTGAACGATTGATCAACAGCCATAACACCAACAGCAGCATCAGCATCAGCGATGCCATACTCCATGCACACAAATTTTGTTAACTTTAATTTTATCCATGGGAATAAAGATTTGTTTTTCATTTTTTGGCCTGTGACTAATCACTGTTGTTGTCATATAATGATATTGTTGATGCTGATGATGATGATGATTATTATGATGTACTACCTTATGCGTGGCTTCCGTTTATTGTTTGATGCTTCATTGCTTTTACATATTATATTTGATTTTCCATTTAGCATTTAAAGAACGAAAACAACATGAGATATTTTGGGAACTACAAGAGCAGCAAATTATGCCGATGTATTTATTTATTTTTTAATAGTCGTCATCGTCAGTAATAGAAATAACAACAACTACAACAACATCAACAACAGGCTGTTGCAATACCAACATTAATGATTTGTCATTGTCCACTTTGGCGCCCACAGAAGCAACATTAACAAGTCCAAAAGACAAAAAAAATCATAAAATTAAAGTAAAAATACTTTCTTACATATAATAAAATTAACTTCCCAATTCCCCATACATCAACACAAGTGATGCAGGCTTGTTAACTAAAATAAACAATGAGACATGATCAACAAATAAACAAATGACAACAATACACAAGACTCAAAGGGGTTAAGAAAACATGAAATTGTCATAAACTTCAGTTTTTATGATAGTTTGAATGCCCTTTCACTCGACATTTTTATTAAGTATCTATAATATGGTACATATAAAAGATATAACTACTAGTATATGGGATACATAAATTATGATGACTATGTCTTTTAATAACAATATAAAGCATATACTATACTATTTTGATATTATAAAGTAAGATTTAAAAACTATAGCTAAATAGTAACTAAGTAGTAAATAGTACTTAGTTTGAATTGAAATTGTTAGGAAGAAAGGTTGGTAATCTACACTTATTGATAATAAGTAACCCATCCAAGTCGACTCTTGTTTTTAAGTGCTCTAATTCAGTCCTTCAGTTGAATTATTATTCTTATAGATATGGTCAAAGCACCTCCATTTATAATATTCATCCAACCGTATGGTTGCTCTTATTTTGTCCCTGTATCTGTACTCTTTAGCACCCGCGCCCAACAGAATCGACCACATTCTAGAAAAAACATTGGTTTTTGTTTTAAGATCTAATAAGTTGTCTTTAAACAATGTTCTTTTTCAAAACTCTACTATCATGTGATAAAGGGCCCTTATCTTATGTCTCGGAAATATAAAATCTTTTCTTGCCTAAACCAGTAGACTGATTTTAATACACATTTAGCAGAGAATACCTTTCAATTGGTATTTTTATTATCACAATCGGTTCAGCGGTTAAAGCAGGAAAGGGATCACAAAAAATGTGTTTATCGTTTTATTATATAGAATATAGATAATCGATACTACATATTTACATATAGTCAATGGAAAATTTAACTCAAAGTATGCAAAAGATTTTAATTCTGAAATCCTGAGTTGACTTAAAATTGGACGATTTTTTGAGCGACTAAAACAAGGGCATACTAATGCGGTGAAATCTTATTTGCAGAGAACATAACATATTATATAGTACTACAGACCCTTTCCTGCTTTGCACGGATACATTAGAAAGCCATTTCCCCTTTCCATTTCTTCATCGGTATCATCATTTTTAAGCAAGCAATGTCTGTTTGCGTTTCTTGTTCTGAGACCTATATAAAAAGTCGTTCATTTTTGGCATTATTATAGTATATTCCACAAAGACTTCACCAAAAAATATTTGTTTAACAAAGACGATTTGAATGATTTTAAAAAATGTCTCTAAACCACCATATAAGAGAAGGACTTAAAATACTCATATAAAATTTCCGGAAAAAATTCTACAAATGATTAGATTAGATTAGATTAGATTAGATTAAATTAGGGGAAGGGCGGGAACTAGTACAGCCCGTCACTGAGGCCGCAAGTGGGTCTATTGTAACAACCCCCGTAATCACAGTTCCTCCAAGATTCTCGTATTCATCAGGAATTCCAAGACTTTCTTCGGAGACAAATCTGAAATTTCAACTAGTTCCAAGTACTGGTTTCCAAGCTGGAGGAGTCTGGTCCAGATTAAGCCATCACAGTGGCATAGTACGTGTTCTGGTGACTCCTCTTCTTCATTACATAGTCTACACAGATCGCTATGACTGATGTTATGAAAGTATTTCATTACTCGGCATAATGTCCTGTCAAGAAACATGGGACTGTCCGTGTCAATCTTACAAATGATAATGAAAAACATTAAAAATCCGTTGCGTGGTTTAGAAGTTCTGCGTATTGGAACATACAGGGATTTCGACTTGGCTTTATACCATGTAATGGTTAGATAAGCAACTATTCTATTATAATTGCTTGTTTCAATAATCATAGAAATCTGTTTTTGTAAAGTTTTAACTTCCTCATTTTCTAAGTTCATAGCTTGCATATTTTATTATTTATTATCTATTTGTTATTAACGTAGATACTGTTTATATCTATGTAAGCCTACAATTTTCTCTTTTAAAGCGTTACAAACATACAACTAATTTGATAATACCATGCAATCTAAGTGTATAGTGCACAAAATTGATAAAAAATGACTTATGAGTTTTATGCATCTTAACACGGAATTCGAGCTATCGAGATGACATTAAGGAGCCTGAAACGCGGCAGCTAAAGCGTGACAACTAACACGAGTCGACAGCGCCAACTACAGCAACACCAGCAACGTTAATAAAAATAATAACAACAACAACAACAACGAGAAGAAAAGCAATGTAGCAGCATCCAGTGTTGTCTTAACGTCTCAGCTGACAATGAAAACGAAAGTAATGCGCAATGGACTCCGCCAACCTCACACGTCGCGCAGACTCCACACTGCCCTCTCCGGCACTAGCACGGTATCCAAACCAAACCAAACCAAGTTATAGCAATCACTTTTCGTTTCGTTTCGTTCGTTCGCTCGCTTGTTTGGTGAGCTTTCGTTGTTGTCGTAACTCTTCATGGTGGCGACTATGAAGACGACGACAACGACGGCGAAGACTGCGGCGACATGCAACACAACACCTAACAATCATCGCAGTCGAAGTAACAGCAACAACAGCTGTAATAGAAGCACATGAATCTCTTGGACTCGTGTTCATCACAACGGCACAGTTGCATCTTGGCGCTCGTCGCATGCGCAAGCAAAATACTCCAAAAGTCGCACTACTTTTAGTTTAAATTCCAACTTCAGTTCGATTCGACGTGGGTCGTCACCGCCGTCATAAATGAAAACGAGAGTGCTTGACCAACACAGTTAGACGCCACTCCAACCACTCCGCAGTCACCTCCGTCGCTCTTAAGCATCCAACGAATTATATAATTCTTGTTCGCGCGCGCGCACGATTAACATCTTTTTTTCTGGGCTCTGGGCACTTTCGGTAGTCTAAGTCGCCATAGCTGGGCTTATCTTATTCATTCAAATTACTTGTTGCCCATTGAGCAAGGCAACGCCGCCCACTGTGGGTTAATTGTGGTGTTCAAGCGATGAACAAAAATAAAACTATAAATAAATCATTGTAATTAGTGCAACAAAGCAATAATAAAACCAGAGGGAAGCCATCAAAACAAAAATATTGTAAGAAGAAAATTAGAAAAAAGAAAAAGCTTCAGTCGAAGCGTGAAAGTGAAAAGTGTGAAAAACCATCAAGGTTTAGTTGAATTGAAATTGCACAGGATAAGGTGGAAAGCATTTGTGGTAACATCCTCATAAAAAATGATTTCCTGAGGTTTTCTTGTTGCAAAAAATGATACCGCAAACGAATGCCCTAATCTTAATCTCGTTGTGTTTTGGTGCTGTGCCCTGGTGGCCTCAAGTGGCAGGTTACGAAACAGGTAAGCGCCAGCCAGTTTTCAAATCCAACAATAAGATTTAAACTCAATTGCATTATAATATATGCAGATTGTGGTTGCCGTGCTGGACGTCGGGAGCCTCGTCAGTCACGTATAAGGTCAGGACGCATTATTGCTGGCGCCACAACGCATGAAGGCCAGTTTCCATGGCAAGCCTCGCTAGAGCTGTTGCATCCTTCATTGGGATTTCTAGGTCATTGGTGTGGTGCAGTACTCATACACGAATACTGGATACTTTCTGCAGCCCATTGTGTACACAAGTAAGAATGAGTCTAGTTAGTGACCCTTGTACTTTCTTTCTATAATTGTTGCAATCTACAGTGACCTCTTTAATCTGCCCATCCCACCGTTATGGACAGTTGTGCTTGGTGAGCATGATCGCGCCATTGAAACGGGCTACGAACAACGCATTCCAGTCGAAAAAATAATGCTGCATCGACGCTATCAAAATTTCCGACACGATTTGGTGCTAATGAAGCTCTCGAAGCCGGCGGATCTCAAGTACAGTTCCAATGTGCGACGCATATGCTTGCCGTTCCTATTTAATGATGATACCAGTGAAGAATCAACTATGCCAACAAACTTCGATGATATCAACAGTCCGTCTACAGATGATTTTGAAGGCCTTGATGGAGATCTTGCTGAACTACCAGATAAATTCGATAACTTCCTGCGCAGTATACAAAGCAGAAGACGTTTCCGGAATGTCACTGCACCCAGCATGCGTGAATTGATGAATACAAAAATCTTAAGTCGCCTAAGGCAGGCACAACGAGGCAGCAAGAAAATGAAGTTTAAACCAACATCACGTAGAAGAAATGATAAATTCATGCGTATGCATCAGGCGGACTCCGATCCTTTGGAGCGTAACCAGCTCAAGCATTTAGAAAACGAACATGATCCAAATGATTTGCCCTTTATCGATTGTGTTGCTACTGGTTGGGGCAAGGCAAATATTACTGGTGATCTCTCAAATGAACTACTGAGAACAACAGTGCCGCTGCACAAGAATGGACGGTGAGTTAAATGATCTTAAATGACATTATTGGATTACATGAACTCAATTGTCATTGTCTTTCAGTTGCAAGGATGCCTATGGAAGCTTTGTGCATATCCATGGTGGTCACCTATGCGCTGGCAAACTTAATGGAAAGGGTGGTACATGTGTTGGTGACTCTGGTGGTCCATTACAGTGTCGTCTTACGAAAAATGGACCATGGATATTGGCTGGAGTTACATCCTTTGGCTCGGGTTGTGCCATCGAAGGCTTTCCTGATGTTTATACACGCACTTCCTACTACATGAAGTGGATCAAGGATACAATTGCCTCACATTAAGGCATCTACTATTAAGGAATCGAATTAGACATTATTTATAATTATTTATTGTTGTTGTTATTGCTAGTGATTACTTAATTAATTAATTAAAAAATAATTTAAAGATACAAACACATTTACACTCTTAGCTTAATATCACAGCCTTATGTTGTTCCCAATCTCGCAAAGAATACATTAGTGGCAATGGTGGTCTTTACCAATTTATACCGTACAACGCGCCTTTGTCAATATCTGAAGCTCTTCCTTGCAATTATCATCAGATGCTCCAGACATGTTATGCTTTAAAAGTGGCAGCATGGGTAGGATTTTTCGACTAACTTCCTCTGTCTTACCCTCCATAGAGGAGGCATGCCAGAAACAACAAAGCAAAGCAGTACTAAGGAATGAAACGCCGGCCAGAGCTGACGAAATGATAAGTATCCACTGCAGGAAAGGTAAGACATTAAACAGCAACTTCAAGAGAAGCACAATAACTTTAGGTAGCCTTTCGATATTCTATAGAAAAAAAATACATTATCAATAAGAGAAATAGACTTTGGAGCTCTGGTAATTGAGATGCTTACCACATCAATCCATAATATTGGCAAAGTCATGTGTTGAAAGTGCGATAGAGCCCGATTAAATTTGACCCCACCAAGGACTTGATTTGCTTGAAAACGTGTATGCACATGCATGGGTACTCCCAGTTGCTAAAAAATGGAATATGATTCTAATCAAATAGTTGTCTTTAGGAATCTGTCAAGTCACTTACTGGTTGTATGATAACCCGTGAATCATGTTTCTCTGCATTAGGAGCAAGACCCTCAAAGGGCTCTAAAAGACTTGGATCTCCATTCCGGAAATGAGGAAAAGATATTGCGAGTGGTATATCTGGAAACAGAAGATTATCAATGTCTAGATAACAAGAGTCAAGAGAATGCTCACTGTAATAGCATGGAGTGACTGGTGCCAAGCCACGTTTTAAGCACTTGTTACTTTTACAATAGCAATTCGTATTCGGATCACTTAAAGATGAATCAAAAGTGTGCTCATCAAGTCTGAACTCAAAGCCATCAATGCCATCGAATACAATTGGATTTGAGTACCGTATGGGCAAAGGACGACAGAAGGTAGTACGATAAATGTGCAGGGTATCACCCTCTTGTATATTCCTTGGAAAAAGTGTACCATCGTAGGCACCTCGAAGCTTATTGCAGAATGTAGCACTGCAAATTAAGAGTTAACATATCCATAAGATTTTATCTTTCAGCACTCATGAGCCTATAACTTACTTCTCTGCATTATCTTTAAAGTTCCATTTCTTCAAGCCATGCACACCATTCCAATTGTCAATGGCATAGTCTCCAATATCACCGCCTTGGTTTACAGTATCATCATTTCTGTCTTCTGTATGCTTCTGATGTCTTTGAGGCAACTTCAATGTAACCACATTGTCTCCCTCATTAAACATCTGTTAAGGCACATATTAATAATTTAGTTTCATTAAGTTATACTTCAATTATGTTGACTTACTCTTTCCAAAATACCAAAGCTTTGGAAATCAATAAGACTCGGTACAAACTTGGATGCCAAATGCACTAAATGATCCTCATAGCCCCACAAATACTTATGCACAGAAACATTCAGCATTGGTTGCGAGTTCAAGCGACGAGTCAATGCACCCAAAGCAATAGCGCCCACCATTGACACCTCTGCTGCTGCTGTCGATAAACCCATATAAGGTATATTGGGTCCTGTGATATGATCAAGGTCAGGATCACCAACAGAGCGCTCTCGTACAAATTTATAAGTGCGACGCGGAGCAAAGCTCATTGTGCCGTTGGCATTGTATGTCACATTGTAATTTTCCAGATGCTCTTGGTAGACATAGGGGCCAACTTCCTCGACCTTCAACTTGGAAGCACGACCACTCATAAATTCATCGACATTTGTATAATTGAACATATAGACCTTGATGAACACCTCAACGGGAGGACTTAGCCAAAGATGATGCAACAATGTACCTGGTTGCAAGGAAAGTTGCTAAGAAGACGGAAGGAATAAGAAACCAGTTTTTGTATTGTAGAGTTCTGTCTGACTAAGTGTCTGACTATCAATTGATGACTTACCCATTCAACAATGAGTTGCACAGGATCAGAGACATAAACCAATGCAGAGACAAACAGCAAAGTCATGCCAATTGCTGCCAGTTTTGCATTCCCTGCGGTATCAAAAGATAGGAAAAGAGAAGGAGAACGAAAAGATAAAAACAAATGAAAAAAAAAAAAAACTTAAATGCTACTGTGGTGATCGATGTGATCACCATTAATGTGGTGTGTGGTGTGTTGTGGTGTGGTGTGGACTACGTATGAGGCGTAAATTATGCAATTATTGACAAGTGTAATTGAGTTACTTTCATTGACAGCAGCATATCTTAGTGTATCGCAGCAACGAATGTAGTTCAAGTTACATGTTAATGACCTTCGTTTGGGACGACACGCATAGCTAGACTGACTAAACTGACTGACTAACTGACGACTGACTATGATACTTATGATGCTTGTTGCTTGATACAAGGACTTCTTTCTTGTGAGCGCTTGTGAGTTCAAGATGTGTCAAGGTGTTGTCAAAATTGTATGTATTTGTAAACTCATGCATTAAATATAATTGCCAAATGTATTGTATCTTGTTAACATATGTATGTATGTATGTATTGTTTATTTATTGTATGTTATTCCAATCTAAAACGTGTATCTCTAGCCCTAAACATTATGCATACTCTTATCTTTCATTCAAATCTACATATAACCAACCAAAGCCCTTTGTTGGCTATTTAATTCCCATAGTACAAAAAACAAATAAACAAACAAAAATCAAATTCATTCAAAAATACTATATTGTATGTATTGTTGTAGATATTGTCAAAAGCGAAGGCATAAATTATGTTAAGCAGATAATAAAATCGATTTGTTTGCACCTTCCTTAATTATATACAAATTCTATGATTTAAAATTAGTTTTAGTCTATCTACAATACAATACAATACTATTTGGTGGACAAAAAAAAAAACTACTATGATAAAGTGAAGTGAACGTTAAGTTGTGAAAAATTGTGCAATATGCAAAATCTGTCATCTTTTATTTGATTATTGTATTTCTTTATATTTATTTATATTTATTTATTTATTTGTTTATAAACTTGATGACGATGGCGGATGCCTTTAGATGAATGAAAACTATTTGTCCAGTCAGTCAGAGTCAGAGTGACTTGTTGCTTTCTGTTATATTTTTGTACATATTTTGTTTTTATCTATATCTGTATCTAGACATACGTCGAAGCGCACCTTGTCTGAAGTTCAAGTTCGTTGCAATTTGCCGGCACTCGATCACAACAAAAACAAAAGATACTACTACTCATACAATACAAAGATTTAAACATGCATACGCATATAAAAACCGGAAAAAACGTTTTTCAAAAAAACCAACCAAATTCGAAATTTGAAAACGAAAACGAAAAAATTGAAATTGAAACTTGGCTAAAAGCAAAGCAACTCAACGCAACGCAACGCATGGCTTTGACAAAACATAAAAAATCATTGTATATGTTTTATTTTATTTATTATATTATGTTTTTTTTTTTTGTATTTTTTTGGTTGAACTTGTCTCATTAAGTTAAATATTTTGAATTAGTTGCTTTTTATGTTTATTGAAATTTATTGCTCCTAGCTTGTGTTGTGTGTTTTTTGTCGTTTGTTGTTGCTAGGATTGTTCGAACAAAATACAAAACTACTATGAGTAAACATTTTAATTGAGATTCTCTGTCGTTGACCTACAAAATAGAGTCAAGAATCTTTTGACAAAATTTATTAATTTATTGTTATTTTATAATTTAATTTGAATTTTCAGTTCAGTAACACACACACACACACACACACATACACAATAGAGATATCTCTTTAGTCTTATGTATATGGTATGTTGTAGTTCTACTTGTACAAGTAAGTATGTAGTATCTGCGATAAGCATAAGATAGAAGTCATTGACAAAAATCTAAGCTACATACGCATCTATTTTTATCTAATGACCGACCCTCAACTTGACTTACATTGATTGACGCACTGACTCACTAACTAACTAATAAACTAAGTAACTATATGATTGACTGATTGACTAACTGACTGACTGACTGAGTTACAAACTGTCTGGACTATGTCGTTTGGAACAAACTCATCTTCCATGCCGACAAAGCAGCAATTCAATACTACTAAGTAAGCTTAAGTAACTACAAGTTTGTCGTACTTCTGGTCTACTACGTACTATAGTATTCTGTGAAACATTTTATTTCAATATTTACACAAAGATTTCTCATTAACAACTTTGGATTTTCCCCGCATGTGTGTGACATGCCTTAAAATTCTGCATCGAAGCATTTCTCAAGCGTAGCGAATGGACCTAGACATAAAGTCTTCAAGTACCTGTCATTATATTGTGTGTTATATTACAAAGGTTAAACAACTCAGGAA
This sequence comes from Amiota communis, assembly GCA_037043315.1. Taxonomy (NCBI): domain Eukaryota; kingdom Metazoa; phylum Arthropoda; class Insecta; order Diptera; family Drosophilidae; genus Amiota; species Amiota communis. The sequence goes on from JBAMAV010000896.1 coordinate 242,238, forward strand.
CTCAGAAATTAAAAATAAAAAGTAATCAAGAATATAATGGATTTTTTGTTTAAATATATTAAAACGTGATTAAGTGATGATATACATACGATACTCGTATAGTATAATCCTACACTATAATATGTATTTATAAATGAATTTAATAAGAATTACTTACTGTCATTATTATTATTACTTTTGCAGGCAAAGAATTTCATCTTGAAATTGAATTGTATTTTTAAATTTTTTGTATACAAAAATATTTTATTAATTTTGTAAATTGATTCCCAATATCACTTAATAGATTCTGTGGAATTTATTTATTAATATTTAATTTATTTCAAGATATTATTTTATTTCTTTTATAATGGTTTTTCAGATTTTATCAAAATATATTTTTTTTTGATTATTTATTAATAATTTGCAATTAATTTTAATAATAATGTTTTTTCTTTTTATTTATTTTTGTATTAAAAATTTATTTATTTATTTTATTAAAATCTTGAATTTTTGTTTTTTTTTTTGTGGTTCGTAATAATAATAAAAAATCAATTCATTAACTATGCTTTAAAAACTTGTTAAAAAAATCACTTTTAATTTAATTTTTTATTTAAATTGAATTAATTTTTAGATTCTTCTCGTGTTTGTTAGGTTTTTTTGCTTCCGTTTATCTTTTTATTCATACTATGTATTTTTATATATATAATTTTATTTCTGTTGATTTAGATTTTGTCACAGTTCCTCACAGCTTCACTATGATTTAATTTTGAGATTTTGTATTATTTACTTTTAGATTTTTTTGTTTTTTTTTTTTTTGTGTTTGTGTGTTTAACTATTAACTTGGTTGGCACTTCCGATTCTCACAAAATTTGACAGCTTAATGCGAACGAAAAAGTTGCAGACGAAACCTTTATATGGACTTTTTGGAGGGCTTCGAACACAAGCCGAGCTCAGCTGAGCTCTAGCGGCCGAGCAGCAACAACAACATTAAAAACAACAACAACAGTCTCAGACAAAATATTGAAAAAACTCACTGAACTTAACCGGTCCAATTCTCAGTCATTCAGTCAGTCAATCGTCAGTTGAGTTAAGATACAAAATCAAAAAAAAAAAAATTATAGGTATATGTTTTGATAATTTATAGTTGTTTCTGATGTTATTGTTTGTTTAAGGGGAGGCGGTATACCAAACTGATTTGATCTGATCTGAGCTGAGATGAGTTGACTTAAGTTGAGCTTTGGGTTACATGAGGTAACATAAAGATGATTTAACGACGACCTGCTCTAACAAATAAAAATAACAATTTTAAAAATTTGAAATAAAAAAAAAATTAACCTAAAATGGAAAGTGGCGAACGTGCCGTCATTAGAATCACCAATGGCTACTCAAACTTAGAACCTGGGTGCAATTACAATGGGGTGTCATCTTTTGGGTAGAAACAGCAACAGTAGTAGCCGCCCTAGTATAATAAAATCTCATTAAAAGGTGGACTAACAAGATCAAGAAGCTTATTGTTGTAACTTAGGTCCCCGGCTATAATTACAATAGTTTTATGTACTTATTACAATGAACACTCGTATACCCTCTTGAACCCTTGGTTGAGTTTAGCCATGGTATAAACTTGTTTATTAGTAGGTTTCTGAAGTATTGTATTTGCTTCTAGGAAGCTATAAATTTTTAAGCTTTAATTTAATAAATTTATTTTAAACTCTCCTATTTTATACACAAGAATTTTTTCTTAGTTCCATTGAATTCAGCAATATGAGAGAAATATAGTCAAAAATAAAGGATTTTAATACATAAATGGAAGTCAACTACTCGAAGTCCAATAGTGATACTCTCCTAAAAACATACGACTTACTGTATGGCCGTACCCGGCGTGCTTTGCTACGCTTCCGACGTGATGTTAGTGCGTGATACTGTTTTTGAAAAATCAGACGAATCAAATATTAATATTGACATAATTTCCTGCTATATTTGACAAAGGTGACTTGATTGATTTTAAAATATGTCTCTATGTTTTATATGCAAAGTAAAAGACTGTCTGCATTTCCAAAACTACCCCACCTACCGGCCTGAAATGTAACCATCCACTTGACCCAATAAGTACAACAAAAAAAATATCATCAAAATCGGTCCAGCCGTTCTCGAGTGTGGCGCTTACCAACATTTTTAGCGATTCATTTATATATATATAAAAAAAAAACAAATTGTGAATTATCTGAGATACTTTAGACAAATCAGATGGATCAAATATGAATATTGACATAATTCTCTGATTTGACAATTGATAAATTCTACTTGATTGATTAAATTAGGTCTCTAGGGTTTCTATGCAAAATTTTATCCACGCATTTCTCGACTACAGCTAGTCCAATCCGATGTTTTGGTATTTATTCAGCTATTCGGGGCGGAGACAAATCCAACAAATCAAAAATCATAAACATCGACCCACCCGTTCTTGAGTTATAAATGGTGTAACACACACGACTTTCTTTTATAAGTATATATAGATATAAATATAGAGATTTGATTCAATATATTGTATATTCCTTGATATCCTTCATCATAATAACACAGTTCTGATTTCATTTTCTCTTTAAATTTTTCTTAAATGATGAGGTCTTAAGTGTTCAGATTGGATCCTTGGCATCACAAGAAGTCTTTAATGGCCTAAGTGAAATGGTATTGGTACCACCATCTGCGTTTGGTTAAAAGTTTTGTACAGTGCTTAAATACTAACTTTCAAATCAAACCAACCCAAGAACTGTTCTATTTAGTAGTACCATCGCTTTCGCAGTCTGACCAAAGGCTTTGTCTGATATCACGGGTGGTCAGGATACCAAAGAACTTATTCCGTGCTGACAAATGATGATGGCCGCTTTATGAGAGTATCGTGTATGATTGTTGGTTGTTCCCCAGATGTTGGTAGAATTTTCAACTCGGCTGGTAGTTGCTTTATACAACTGGGTGCTGTGACTCGTATAACAGCTAAGATTTTGGGTGCTCATTAAATCCATGCCAAGAAGAGAGAGTCATATGACCAAATAAGTATGACTTATAGTTGATACCTGGGATATCATTTCAAAGGGGCATTGATTGACGCTTATCAATCTTTGTGTTTGGCATAGTTTTCTTAATTCTATAATTCGACTTCATGGTCACCACATAGAACTAATATTGGCTCAATGCTGCTAAAAAATAGAACATCCATTAGTCGGTCCTATCCAACCTCCTTTCTACTTTTTATATACTCTTCTTAATAATAGGGTTACATACTTTAGGGCGTTAGTGGGTTATTGTTGAACTAAGACAATTCTAACCCGTGCATTGTGCTATTTTTGGACTTTAACATCAGTTTGGCCAACTTGGCAACGAAAAACATTTAGACAGAAAAGCATTACGATAGAACAGACGAACAAAGCCATTGAGCTTGACTCCGGCGTTTGACATTTGAGCGTAAACTTGCAATTTTTTATACTATTATTGAGGTTGTTGTGTTTTCAAATGTCCGTTTTATTATAATTGCCATAGCTTTACGTCAATATATATTTATAGTATAACATTTTTTTTTTATTTTAATTTAATGTAGTAGTACTCCATATAACCCGGATTTTAATTGGCGCCAAAGTTGAAATGGTAAGAACACAATTTTGTTTTCAAAGAATAAAATAAAAAAAAAAAAAACTTTCCACGCTTAGCAACATAAAAATTTTATTGTAGCATTAAAGAGGTTTTTGTCTTAGATCAAATATAAAGTTCTATTAAATACCGTTAGTTCAGCCATGAAACTTCAAAGTTCAACATGAAGTTTGTACAAAATTATTTAGCATATCAAGCTTTGCGATAGTGCTTGTTTTGTATAAGAGTCCTTGAAAAGCTTTTAGCATCTTCGAATTAAAGAAATCTTGTTGTTTGGTTGTAAATAATTTTATCTTTATTACAACTCAAATTCCTAGTACTGACATAATATTATTATAGATATATTTTATACAATATACATAGTATAGGTACAGTTGTTGATTGTTTTGAAAATTTTACAACTTTTACTATAGTAATTTTTAAAGCTATTAAATATTTGAATTTGTATTTACCTAAACCAACGTATATGAACTTAAGGTTATTAGAAAATAATGTTTTTTTAAATTTTACGCCTTAAAATTATAATTGAGATGTCAATATTTCTAGCTAAAACTAAAAACTATCTAATATAATTACACTAGCGTCTGGGGCCTTTTAAAGTGTGAATCACACTAAAATATTGATATATGTATGAATGTACGAACTAGAGATTCCATTTATTCGTAAATCCAATGTCGTCAGCTAAGAGGGTTACAAATAATTGGTTAAGTTCATTACTCAGGTACCCAATAATACTTAATAATAATAATAAGAATGAGAGAAGTAAACATCAACAACAATCAGCACAATCGATGCATTCAGGCCGGATTGATATTCCTGAAATACAAGTGAAAATATTGCAACTCCAACTTAGCCGCACAATTGATGCATCCAAGGAACGAAATGGTTAATTTATAGTCTAAAGAAGGATTTGAAGAGGCAATCATGTCCGATAAAATTTGAATAATGAACATTGTTGAGTACAAGAGCTTTTTCTTGAACTACTGTATTTAATAGCGAAGAAACGATTAATTCTATAATTGCGAAAAAAAAAAACTGCATTAAATTCGGGGTTCAAACCTGAGGCCCTGAGGCACTCGAGACCGGCACTCTACCACACAACCACCATAAAAACAAACAGATATTCATTCTACATTTAAATTTATTAAACTACTGTTGTACTTTATGAAGGGCCCTCATAGGCAAGATATTTCTTTGCTGCTATTTCTTCACAAGTTTTTCCTTTCATTTTAACGATTGACTCATGTGATTCAAATAAAAACTAAGCTATTATGTTCTCTAGAGTTAGAAATATGTAGTTTGTTTCTGTTATTGGAACCTTCCTCACCATCGCCTCCTGCATTCAATCACGATTTCTTACCAAAATGTTAGCGAAAAACTGAAGTTTTCAAAGTTTGTCAATTACATCCTCATCGCCACACATCAATTTGGTTTTAGATCAAAACACAGTACAATCGAGTAGGGATGTAACGATACAATATTTTTCCGATACGATCCGATTCCGATCATTGGAGTAAAAAATCGGCGATTCCGATACCGATATATACAAAAAGCTTATTAATGGCACTTTTATTTAAACAGTCGGTTCAGTCTCAGTCCAGCTCTGGTGTGTTCTGAACAGCTGTTTTTTGTTTTGACTATACACATACGTGCAATTTTGCGCGCACGTTGGCAAAATTAAAACTGAAAATTTATGATTAAGAATATTTTGCAGAATATGCACATAGTTCTTGCAGCTTTTGGATCATCAGTATCGTCCACAACTCTTGTTTTGAAACTGTGTTCTATCATTATTTGTTTTTTAAGGAGCAGACCACTGTCGGTCTTTAGCGTGTGGTTATGCAACTCTTTTTCATAATAACGCTTTAAGTGTGTCCTGTTTTATTTCAAAATTTTCCCAGATAGAACTTGTTCACTTTAAAGGCATCGCCATTCCAACAATTGATTGCGCCGACTTATTTATGTTGTCACTACAGCGGCTTTTTTAACTTAGTGGTTTCCCGCGTTTAATCACTGTTTCCAGGCTTGCCAACTTGGGAGAAAAGGTCAGATTCTGAAGAAAAACATCCCTACAATCGAGCAAGTAACCCGTGTCACTACGGCAATCAGAACTGCTTTTGAACACCGAGAATGCTGCTCAGCTATGTTCATTGTCGTTGCCCAAGCTTTCGACCGAGATGGTCTCATTTACAAAATAAAAAGGCTATTCGTAGTGGATGCAGAAATTTCACCTCTAACGAGCATCACATAAACGATGGCGTACCACAAGTTAGTGTTCTCGGTCCACTCTGTTCCTCACTCAACTGAAGTCTCCTACCTAGGAGTTCACTTGGACAGAAGACTCACGACTCACTTGGAAACATAAAGAAGCCAAAAAAATTAGCATGAAATTAAAAACCCAGTCCCTCCACTGGTTCTTAAACCCAGGATTTGGTCTAAGCCTCGATCTAAAGATGATACTATAAAACAGCTTAATAATACTAATCTGGACATACGATTCCCAGCTTCTCGCAACTTCCTAACCCACTAGCTCGATCACTCAACCACAAGCGCCTACGTCGGAGTGACTTTCCTGCCCCATAAACCTGGGAGGACCACACAACACTGCAATAGTTTCTTAAGCTCACCATTAAATGCTTTTATTTAGACCGGATACCGGGATTTATATTACAAGATTTGAAGAGCTAATCATTTATGAATTAAAATCTTGATGGATGATACCATGCTTTTGAAATAATACCAAAAAGAGGATAGACAATGTTTATATAATTAGTTTTTTACCCTACTACATTATGTATATTTTTGTATACCATCAGTTCACAAGAACTTAAAGAAAGTATGTGAAAACTAATATTTGAGAGTAATTTTGGTTACGACTCTTGGAACCTGAAAGGTAAGTCCACCGGGTGTTTGTAAAATATATTGTAACCCATAGATTTTCGATAGTTAAATAAATTTGAGGTCACGACTTCACTTGTATAAAGATATATGTTTCATACATTGACCATGAAGGATTTAAATCGTGATGGTTTTTTTGAAATCTTCAATTTCGGATAATTACTACACTATTTAGATCATTATAGGTACAAAACAAATATTCAGCATCACGTTTTTCTGTCTCAGAGTCTTCTGGTTCACTATCACTACCATCACTTTCAACATTGGCTTCATAACTTTCATCTTTATCTTCTATTTAATCAACTTCTTCATCATCTTCTTATTCTAATACCAGCATATAGTATTCTCTTTCAAAATCAAAATGAATTTTATTGTCATAATAAATATATGTCTTGATGTCAGGGGCGCACCTGTACAAAGGCTTTTTAAAATTCCTAGTTTCAGAAATATATTGCCCTGGGCTTGTGACCCGTATTATTAAATACTGACTTTACTCATGACATCCTCTGACATGACATGACTAGCGATCGAAATGTCGAAAACAGTATTAGACCAGGGCCACACAAACTCACTGTCCGCCATTGTTAACCTCTGGTTCCTTATTCTTATCTTCTAGGTTTTTTGGTTCATTCGTGGCACTTAGTCCATATTTTTCATGTTCATCGCTTTCAGTTTTTTTTGCGATTTTTTTTCATATCCAAATCATTGTGTAAGTTGTTCACAAATTCAATGCCTTCGTTTATTTTCGAATCTTCTTGGTCTTCTTTCTCCTTTTCTTCATTGTCATCCCACATCTGGTCTTCGAATTTATCTGCATCTTCCTCTAGATTGTCCATCTCTTTATTTGGCTTATCTTCCTTTTCACGTGCTACAAAATTAATATTGTACACCTACCTTTTTCATTGGGAAATGTACAAATATGAGTCATTTCTCTGCAAATACTCATTGCTTATCCCAAATCCTTTCACTGTGACAAAATTCAATAGAATTCTTTAATATCAAAAACTATACGAAAACTGTTCGAATGCAATTCCGAACACAATTATTTTTAAGCTTCCAAAAGCTTTGCACAAATACGACAAAAAAAGAAATTAATTAAAAAATTTTGCAACACCCCCCTTTTCGAGTGTATTCACCCAAACTGCCGCTTTATCATCTAATGCTCTTATAAACAAATATCATCACTTGAAAAAATCACGATACGAATAGATAACCAACCTATTAGTACTAAAATAACTACTGGAACACAATCAAAAACTAATCAAATCGAATTTCATAATTATCAACTGATAAATGTGCAAAGACTAAAATCAAAAAATCCTATGCCATTGTTCACGATGGCAACAACAAATAATCAAGTGTGACGCGTGCTTTAAATCTAAAAAGCAGAACGAAGTTTGCTTTAGTCGACGAAGGGAGTTGGTGACATGTTTCGAGGGGAAAATAATACAATAATTGGAAAAATGTTAATACATAATTATGACGACAAAATCTAATAGGAAATGAGAATAAGAGAATTTCCATTTCCATTTGTCAGACAACTGTCAGTATTCATAAATGTTTTTCTGAACTTTTTTTCAAACTTGGTAACGCCAGCTGGCGTATTTTGAATCCATAGTGTCTGTCGCCAACTTCTAATTGGGTTCTACATATACTTTTATAATGTGGTATTGAGCGGCTTCACTGAAAATAATAAACTTCTTCCTGTGAATCTGTGTGAGTATTTTATATTTGTTTGTTGTTTATTTGTTAATGTGGGTGTGCTTCGCTATCTCATTCATTCATTTGTTCGTTCCCGTAAATCTGCATACGATGTTATCAACAGCAGCAGCAGCAGATACAGTGTAGCGTACATACACCTTTCACAATATTCCACATCCTGACTTATCACGATGTCTCCCATTCGTATCTTGTCGGTAGGTTACGCATTTACTTTTTGGCCTTAGACTATAAAAGGCAGCCGCACAGCATATTTGGTCATCATTAAGATTTGAGTTCGTTTGGTGCGTGCAACAAGTGACTAGAACATAAAACCGAAAGACATAGAAGAGCTTACAACTCAAAACACAATACTCCAGTAACTGCTTTAGTAAAAGGTGAGTTATATTTTGATTTTATTTGATTTTGAAGCCTACAAGTTTAAAGAAGAGAGCTTCGATGCCAAATTAAAAAATAGGAAAATTTAATTCATATTGCATCCAAAGACTTCCGGAAAAAGCAATAGAATCCCATAACAAAAAAACATTCCGTATATCATACCATTTAGCTCAAGTTGCAAATTTCAGAGCCTCATACGGTTTTACTGTCTGGGGCCTTCCATGTGCTTAGTCCATCAGTAAGTACACAATCTTCAAGTAAGCAAAGAAGTCAGTTTGTTATTATTGCAATATTATTATGAGGCTTTTGAGCACAGCAATTAATTAGACTTTTCAATTAAGTCCATGATTTAATCATCCAAAAAAACAATATTGATTGGTTTTAACTGTTTCTGATCTTCTATTATCCAAATTCGAGTGTTGGAATCATAGCCCCCAATGGGAGAAATAAAGAGTATTTTTTTTTAGAGATTGAGAACTTTAAATTGAAATAAAACACTGATTTATGATGTTAATTGCCATGAATTTGGCTTTATTCGAAAGATAATTCCTTGTCATTTTTATTTGAATATGATTTCCGGAATATGGCCACCTCAGCTGGATCGGAGGAACTCCGATAGGGAAGTCCAATTTTCGATTTTTTTTTTTTTGCAGTAATGGAGGCCTTATGTTAGTGATAACGTGAAGAATGTTGTCTTTCAAGACGTTGATCGTCTGTGGCTTATCGGCGTATACCAGTGAATTCTCATATCCATACAAAAAATTTGTCTAGCGATGTTAAATCGCTTGATCTTGGATGCCAATTCATGGGTCCATAACACGAAATTATTCGTTCACCGAACATTTCTTTCAATGAATCAATTGTGGCACGGCTGTGTGGCATATTGCATCATCTTGTTAAAACCACAGCTTTTTCACATTAAGGGCATTCAATTGTGGTACGAAAAAGTTAGTGATCATGGCCATGTAGTGGTTACCATTAACTGTAAAGTTCTGGCCGACATAATGATTCCACCGGCCCATAAAGCACACAAAACATAAACTTTTTAAAGATGCAATGTTGTTTAAACAATGGCATGATTATTGCCTTCAATTCAAATGCGGTAATTTTGCTTATTACCGTTTCCATTCTAACAAAAATGAGCTTCGTCGCTGAATACAATTTTTTTTGTGAAATTCGGGAGCAACTTCGTTTTGAGGCCATTCACCAAATGTACGGCGTGTCGTATGCGGGAAATAATATTTCAATAAAAATGACAAGGAATTATCTTTCGAATAAAGCCAAATACATGGCAATTAACACCATAATCAGTGTTTTATTTCAATTTAAAGTTTTCAACCTCTTAAAAAAAACACCATTTATATATGTAGTATACGTAGTATGCTTCCTGCTCGTGCATTGTATTTCCTACAAATATTCAAAGACAATATTCATTTTTTGTCTCAGATAATATCTAAGATAACAATAATTCAATATCTTACAAGGAGGCAAGCGTCTCTCTTTGATTAGTAAGAGGTGTTTCTTAAAGATGCCAATTTATTGTATTCCTTTCTTAAACATATAATTCTACAAATCTACAAGTTACTTAAATAGTCAACATTTCTTACAAAGTTCCTTATTTAGAATTTATTATTTGTATACGAGGCTTACAAGAACACAACGATTACATAAATCCTAAGTACAAAACATAGAAGTCAATGTCCTTCCTATGACTAATTTTATTCAACTCTCTTTTTTCATTACCTAAGACTAAAAATAGCATAAGTTCATTAGCAAACATGAAATCAACTTGAGAAAAAAAAGAATCCGTGCCAAAACTTCAAAGAAATATGAATTCATGACTTCTGTTTCTATTCATTCTTCATTCATTCATAGCATTCTATTTACATTATTTATTTATACGTCTAAAACAATGAAAAACAAATGCTTAATGTGAGGAAAATTTTATTAAATAATTTTTTGTATTATAAAATATAAGCTTGTATATTTATTTTTTTTTCAGCAATATTTTTCTTTACTCACATAAAATGTCAACTCAAAGACAACAAAACAAATTTATTGTATTTATGTCTGCTTGCGCCATAATCACATTGCTGGTTGGCAATATGGCAGAGGCTTCAAACTCACGTCCACCAAGAAATAACGATATCAGTAACATGGCCGATGCAATAAAATATCTTCAGGATTTGGATTCATATTATACAGATAGGGCACGTGTTAGGTGATGATGAATGACAACTTAATCATTATAACTTTGCATTGAACTATTTCTCTCAATCTCTCATAGATTTGGTAAACGTGGCTCATTGGTGCAATTATTGCGGAACCGTCTTGCAGAGAATCCTGATTTGGTAAGCAATTGTTTTTTGATATAAATTGAATATTTTTAAAGATTTATATTGACTTAGCCAGACTCATCCAGCTGAATATCCCAATGGCGAAGAGATATTTTAAGCATGGCAACAACATCCAGAGACTTTGATGATAATGATAACTTTTTGGCCCCCAGCACACAGGAAACTACTTCTTCTATTACCCCTCCAACAATCTAAGCAGCAGCAACTCCTGGCGGGTAGCTTAGTTAAGTTTAAGTTTAAATTATTCGAATTTTTTTGGAGCAGCAGTTTACAATTCGCTGGTTATGATTGCAGTATGTATTTATATATATGACCGATGACAACCGATGTTTAATGAAAATGAAAATCTTAAAATATAAAAATATATGCATTAAAGAACATTCGTAAAATCCTTAATGCACACATTGTTTTTTCATATTTACTTGGTTTTTTTTTTTTTTATCCCAAATTTTTGTCCGAATTATAACGGCAAGAAACTTTGAATACTGGCAGACACTGCAATGAAAATCAACATGAATTAATTCAAAGATGATGAAATAAATGAAATAATTATATTTTAATTACCAAGAGGAGACGATGCTAAGATAACTATAGTTATATAGCAATGCAGCATCGTGCAGTACCCAATTATAGTTGACCCAACGACAGAACCAAAACGACACCACATCAAACAAATACTAATTGCTTTAGCTCTGGAAAATCAAATGCAAATCAAACAGAAAAAAAACAAATTAATTTTGTAAGATCGATTTTACCGAAAATTTCATATCTTCCACGAAAGAACTTTTTAACCGAAAATATGTATTTCTACATGAAAATCTAAACTAAAATCTCTATGACCAGCGATCTCAAGCTTAGACCAAGCGATTGAATATCACCATCATTTTGAGGAAATCATTAAATCAATGTTTGTCCTGATAATACATAAGGCTCACATGTCATTCTAAAAGTAGAACAAGTGCAATATATTGGTCTAATCCTGGACAAACACCTTTTACATGGCATAAAATTGTGGAAATTAATCCCAAGTAGAAAAAGTTCCTTGTGGAATAAAACACTCATTTAAAGGCAAATAGTGGCCCTGACTTGGCTATACGCCTTACAAAATTTGACATAAATGCTGCATATAACTTAGGGAACATATGTACATGTTTGATAGCACAAGGATCTCCCGTGGTATTTCTGTAATACAAATTTTCAAAGCAGAAAATACAATCAGCGGCTTCAAAAGCACCCAAGTATACTAGTGGTAACTCTTACACAAGGACCGACACGACGAAAACTAAAAAGACCCCATCAAGGGCGTAGCCATGTAGGGCAGGGTGCAGATATTTTATTACTTATTCAAATTATCCCGAAGCTTTACAAATCTTCAATAGTTAATACGATATTTTCTGAAGAACCTGAAAGATTGCCACTAGTCACTTACAATCCATAATTAACAAGACCAGCAACAGACTCATGGGTAAGAATTGGGGACTGAAACCATGAATGACACTATGGCTGTACACGACTATTACTAGACCAATCATGTCATATGCTTCATCTATCTGGTGCTCTAAATTAGACAAAAAGCACTGCTCAATCGAAGATTGTTAGGGTGCAAAGTGTGGCTTGTGCAGCCCCGGGGGGGTTGTTCAAATCGGGGCAACGGCCCCGGACGTCAGTTTCAGGGGGTGCCGAAATCATTATATTGTATGTTTGTGAGTTTTTTTAAGTAATTTATCTTAAACTCTGGAGAGAGGGGCGGCAATATCAAGTTTCTGCCCCGGTTCGAAAAATCGTAGATCCGGGGTTGGGCTTGTGTCTATGTTATTGGCGGTATAAGGTCGGCTTCAACAGCTGCCTTTGATACGCTACTGAACCTACTGCCAATCCACTTGTTAATAAAGAAAGAGGCACTGTCGTTTATGGCAAAGCTCATCCTAGTAAATGATAATGACTCGGTAGGTCTCAGGCAATGCCTACTGAGGGATAAGTTCAACATGAGCATTACCATATCCATCATTAGCCACATTTGTCTGACTAAATTCAACTTAATACAAATTTTTGATGTTACATTTCCGGAAGACCTAATCCCATCCATGAATCCCATCAGTGGTATAAAACGGACACCGGTATTGGAGCAGGTGTCTATGGGGAAAACCCTAAAAGACGCATATTAAGCAGTATGAGCCATGAGAACTAAGTTTTCCAGGTAGAAATCTATGCAAAAGAAATATGGCCCACGGAAAAATTAAGTATGCCACTGTTAATAAGCACATATACATTCCCTTTGATTGCTTGATGTTAGTCAAAAGACTAGCATCGAACAGTCATGTTAACCTAATATGGGCACCTGAACATAGTGGGTATCTTGGGAATGAAAATGAATTCGCCGAGAAAGAACCAGCAACCAGAACTCATTGGATCATTCTGTTTGCTGCCTTGGAGTTCGACGAAAACTAAACATAAATAATGGCTCGATGATAAATCGCACCGCTTTTGGGTAGATACGAAGAATTTTAAAGTGGCTAAGAGAACTTGCAGATCAGCAGTAGCGAGCACTTACTGTCACTGCTAGGGCCTAACCTAAACCAGACACTGCCACCTTGGAAACCAGTTCTTAAAACCAGTTGAAATTGTTGATTTGTCTTTGAAGAAAATCTTGGAATTCCTGATGAATACCAGAATTTCAAAGGAACTGTGATAACGCACACTTGCGTCCCTAATGTAATCTAAATATTTTTTCCCATAAAACATAATAAACGTTTTTAAAGTATGCATATTATTCGTTTTTCCTTGCCGCCCTGAACAAAATTGTGACCCCACACAAATTACCTTCTCAGATCTACACAATTTGGCTATTTTTTGCGTATAATAATTGATTCAACCTATAGAGAAGTTTAGCAGTTTTAAGTTTAAAAAACTAAAAAAATTTGATCGGTTCATTTGGAGGTAATGTCTTTTATGTATTATTTGGATTGTCATATCTGAAACAAATGAATTTTTAACTATAGGAAAAATCAGATCTGTACATTAACGAATTGTTTAGCTTTATCTTCTTGTGATCTGATACCAACAATATCGACAAATGTTCAGTGCAATGTAAATTGAGGACTCTGTATTAAAGCTCAATAACATACTAATACATAATTCAGTTCTCGGACAGTTCTAATTTTTCTTAACTGGACATTACCGGATAATGAAACACACAGACTACAATATCAGACCCTTGAAGTAAGTTCCAATAGTTCTAATAGATAATAGATTAACGGGGGCCACTGTGTTTTGCCATAGTTTATCTTTACACGAACAGAGGGACTTGACTTGACTAGGTTTGTATATATATTTATATACTTTTTGGGGATCTTTAATGATTTCCTCAAGCTGTTACAAAATGTCTGTCAAACTTATATTAAATTCATCATTGTGTAAGATATTGTATAATAAAGAAGAAGATTCACTTAAAAGTACTTACCTTGAATGAGTTGGAATGAATTCTAGGATTGCCGTACCCAATAAATGCATCATAACACCAGGCAATGCTAAAAACACTATAAAGCAAATTATGATTGAGAATGGGTCTGATATCACAACTAAGCTGAAACCACACGACGATGCAATGAATAAACTGCAAACAAAGATTGTTTTGCGTGATAAGAAATTTAATAATAGACCAAGAAATTTATATAGCAGAATATAAGTCACACCCAGATACATGGAGTCATTGAAGCTATGGAAACCTTTTAAACAAATCTATAAGACAAAATTATAAAAAAAAAAATGTACTAAGGAGATGAAATATTTTGAGATATCATACCTGCTTTTGCTCTAGGTGAATTTCTTCTTCATTTCGATGACATTTACCATATGTTCTGTTACATAATGTTTGGTGAACATATCTGTCCTCATAATGACGGTTGCGCATCTCACTAAACCACAAGCCCACGCCATTGGCACTGCAATTGGATAAAACCTTTGATTATCCTATACACTTATGTACCTACATATGTGTAAAACTTACATCAAGCCCAAACCGAACATGACAATGCAACTGCAAATGAACAACTCTAAATAGGGATATCGAAATAGTGGCATTGCATCGTCTAGCATCATTCTAAGTGGATTCCCATGCCTATCACCACGCAGCACTACATTAGAATTGTAGTAAATATTGATTAGTGCGATTTGATGTTCATTGAGATTTTTGCCGGTCTGCTTATGGCACATCCAGTTCAAGGCTGCGATAGCCTTTTCCTTTTCCCCGATCATCAGAAGAAACTTAGGACTCTCTGGCAGATATAATAATAAAAGAAATGCAATTATACCAGGCAGTGCATAAGTGCAGCCAAGCAAACGCCACGGTTGAATCGATATATTATCACTTAATCTGAATTCAACATCCATAGGTCGATTCTTAATCAGAAAATGTGCCATACCAGGACAATAAATCATTGCAAGACCATTAAACATGAACATAAAGGCAAGTATACTTGAAACCAACCGTTTTGTGCAGAATTCACTCATGTAAGTCATAGCAATAGAACTAGGCCCAGAAACCCTATCAAAAGTTTATGAGTTTACCAATTACAGAAATCTAATCATTTCATTTAACTCACATTATGCCAGTCAAGAATCGCATTAGGAAAAAACTTGAAAATGTGTTCATAAACATGGACGTTATCGAAAGAGCGGTGCATATTAAAATGGTATGTAATAGAACCCAGCGTCGACCGAGTTTATCTGTAATGTAACCCCAAAAGTACAAAGAACATATAGCGCCCAGAAATGGGGCAGTCATTACTGTCGACTGATGACCCATGCTCATGTCCATAGCACAACCAGCTGATGGTCCTAATATTGCCATACCCATAGTTTCTTGTAATGCCAGCATTTGTAAAAACCCATTCGTGAATAGAGCATACACATGCACTTGTCCAAAGCCTATATACCATAGAAGAGACCAATGTGTTAGTACCATGGATTGGATTTACAATCATATTTTTTAAATCACCAATTTCTGTCATGACTATATCATATTCCGGTGATTCCTCTTTTAGACTCATTTTTGTATTTTACAGATTTCAAATTTTTAAATGAATTATTATTTTCATTTTTATTCATTTTGACTTTGTTTGATTGAACTACCTTTCATCCATTTCTCTAAACATTTAAGATATCCGCACAGATTTGTTGTCAATAATTTATTGAAACATAAACAGATTTCAAATTAAAGACAATAAACTAAAATTAAACTATGGTAATTGTATATTTTCGACCTCCTTGATGAGATCCATATGTTTGAAATCATCTGGATGATTATTGAAGGTGTCTAGTAATTTCAGTTTGCCAGCATCATTTTTGCTATAGAACAATTGCATTTCATTGGCCAAACATTGAGCTTCTTGGGCAGTAAGCACTTTGGTGTCATACTCGCCGCGCATCAACACAATTCCCTTATCCTGAACATCAGTGTAATGAACCAATGTCAAGCATTCGGGAGCATTCTCGGCATGCACCTGATAGGCGAGCAAAGGTGTAAAGTGTACTGTATTAGCAGAAAATTGCAGCATAATAAATTCAAATCCTTCACTGCGTGGCAATGGCAATATAAAAATCGGATATTGCTTGGCATGTGCAATAAGTGTTTCATATTGGGAAACACTCAAGGTGGCAGCCAACACATCTTTGGTTTTGTGATATTCCAACCAGATTTTTGAAATGTCTTCGGCATTTTTGTCTTGTATTAATTCCAATTTCATAATGTCAGACAACTTTTTGTTTGGTGTTTCTTCTGTGGCTTCAGCATCAGCAGGTTTTGCTTGCTTGGGATTCAACAACTCCGAGTAAGTTCTGTAATTTATAACAGAATATAAGTAAATCTAATATTAATAAATTTATTATTTGACACAAACCTGGCTTGACTTTGACCATCTTTAATGGGATTAACTACTTTTTCAACACGTTGTAGGAATTCATCAGCCGATGTCTTTTGCAGCTTGGCTATTTTCTCGGCATACTTTTCATAGTATGGATTCTTATCTTTTAGCTCATTTAAAGCTTCTTCGGCGCGAAGTTGAGCTGACATGGTTATGGAGCGTGTCAGAAATGCGAAATTTGTTTGGCGTAGAAATAACAAATTACGAGCGCATGCCATTGCCGCTTGTTCTTATTATTATTTTTTTTTTATTACACAATCACACAATCAGCTGTGCAACAAACAAGAAGTTTGAGAGAGTAATAAGAACCTTGAGAGAGAAGGTGTTTCTTTTCCAAAATCAAACAGAGGGCAAATAAGGTAATAATTTGACAAATAATGAATTAAACATTCATTCATTGTGAATAACAAAAATTTTTCTTATCTTATTCTTATTATTTTACGCTCTCCAGTTGTCGTTGAGTTTATTACAAAATACACAATCAGATGTGCCATGCTTGTAAAAAATGATGCCATCATAGAATATGAACAGTGCTGCCACGTATACACTTTGTTTTTTAAAAAGTGCAGCCCTGTGAACATAAAATTGCCATCTGGCAGCACTTTCTCTCTTGAAACGGTCACAAGTCAAATGAAATCGCTTTGTCTCTCTTTTTCTGTTTGAAATGCTTTTCATATATTTTTGGTTGCTTGCTCAGACACTTTTTCTTACTGAGCAGAAATACTTTTGCTTGCGTTTACTGAGATACTTTATGTGTTAGCTGGCATTTTACTCAGTTGTTTGTGAGCCGTCGAGTCATACAGTACGTTTTGTGTTAGACAAAACCTGTTTCGTGGGGTGCGTTCTTAATGTATTACAATATATTTGTATATTTTTTCTTCTGTTTTTGCTGTTAAAGTGAGAAAAGAGCCTTTCACTACTGCCACTGCCACTGCTGCTGCTGCTACTTTTGTTGTGTTTGCTTGTGTTGTGTGTTGGTTGGTTTGGTCTCGTTATTGTTTGCTGTATAGATTTTTCACATTTACATTACGTTATATTATTGATTGCGCCTTTAGTTGTTAGTTTGTTTGTTGGTCAATAATTCAAATGAATGAAAATATTTTAAATAATTTATGAGAAAAAGATACAGATACTCGTACTATATCATCAGCAGCACCAGTAGCTGTAGCAGCAGTAGCAATCAGTCAGTAATAGCAATATTTTAAATGACAATTACAACAATTGCATAATTGTTATTGTTGGTGTAATGTTAGTTGAATTCTTTGCTGTGGTTTTGCAAGAATTTAATTGAAAGCTTGAAAGCGGCTTTGATGGTTGCGGTGGCGGTGACGGTGACGGTGATGGTAACATTGATGTTGAATGGTGACGAGATGATGGTGTGACGACGACTGTGCTGGTGGTCAGTGGTGTGTGCGAGAAATTAATGTTCAAGAAATAAAGATACATATGTACAAAGAAGAAAGAATGGAAAAAAAGCACGTAACGAACATAAAGAGCATAAGAATGTGAACGTGAATTGTGAATTTGTGGTGTGCAATTTTACATAGAAATGAAATATAGAAAATAATTGTTAATAACACACAGAAAGAAACAGAAAGAAAGAAATAAAGAAGATAGTAAAGAAAAGCAAGAAACTCTACACTTCTACACAAATGAAGAAATATTAAAATTAAGCTCAGCTTAGTTGTTGCTTTTGTTTTGTCATACAGACTACATAGTAGTACATAACATAAGTGTTTTTGTGCTTGTAACTAACGTGACATAACGGTGAACAAGTGTACCAAAGTGAAAAAAAGGAACACACAAAAAAAAGTGCAACAAACAACCTTCGGTGCGCCTTTTGTCATTATTTTTTGTGTTTTGTGTGTTCTTTTGCTGCCGCCTGCTGTTGCGGCTTGGAAGCCAAACTGCTGCCTCTCATATACACTGAGCCCCCACACTCCTCCGCAAATACCAACACCACCACCTCCACCACCACCACCATCAGGCCGGTTACGGTTTATTAAAAAGAGAAATGCTTATATAAGTTTTCATTTTTTTTTCTTCTTTCATTTATTTCTTCTTTCTTCCTGCCTTCTTACTTCCTTTTCGGGGGTTGCTATTGAATATTATAAATTTATGCGTTTCGGCTTTTATTCAAATTCATGTGTTTAGATCATAATCGTGTAAAGTGAAACGTGCAAGGAACCCCATCCTCCCGATTCTATATAACAAAAAAACCAAAAGGAATACTGCCAACGCTGCTGCCAACGAAGCGACACTAACTTTAATTTTTATTATTGTTATTGTTGTCTGTCGTCTTCGTCGTCATTACAAAAACTACAAAACCAAGAAGAAGGAGCATACAAAAAAGTAGCAGATTCCAATTGAGATAAACCGCAATTTGATTCGACACGCGTCATAACATCATCATATAGATACAAGTTACACATTTGTATAATTAACACACAAACACAGACACATCAAAAGATATAGAACATCAAAAAGAAAGGTAGTGGAGTGAGAGAGACACGCGTCATCATAGATTGATAGATCAACCGAATTGCAGATACAAAAGTGAGACATCATTATTTTGAATGTTTGAACGCCGTCTATGCGTTGCAGCACTGCTGCTACTCTGCTATTGCAGTTTGAGTAATTCTGCTGAGTTGCTTGATAAGTTGAGAGATGATTCAGATTTTTCACAGGTGAGTTTAACATACACACACACTAAACATACACATTTACACATGTTGATATTAATGATATACTTTCGTATATACAAGATTCCTATAAAACCCTTTTCTAGTAAGTAAGCGTGCACTTCTGGCTGGCTAAGATCTTTTTCAACTTTTGCTAAATCCTATTGACCCAATTCCCCATTCTTTCCTGCGTAGGCAAGCATTTCTATAGAATATCTTATGGAAGCTTTCTGTTAGGTTTTGTGTGTCCCTGTCCTTGAGCACACACACACTCACAAATCTACCTACACCGAGAGAGATTGAGACCACTACAGGTTGCTGCTGCGTCTGCGTTAGTGTTTTTTCTTCCTTTTTGTTGATTTTCGTAGTATTTAACTTCATTTCCTGCATCTCTAACACCTGCTGCCCAATTTTTTCGCTCGTTTGCTCGCTCAGCTTCCTGACTGTCAAACAACCTTGACCTTTACCTTGATGTCGTTTTGGAAAAATCAATAAAAATGTATTCACAAATTTTCAATTTGTCACCCACAATAAAAATGAAAAATATGAAAATACATGCATGAAAAAACCAAGTCCACATGAAGTAATGACTGACAGACTGTCATACTGACTGACTGATTGACTTGTCTTGGTGTTGTCTTGGCTCTTTGTGTTTGCCATTATCTTTACTATTATGGTATTCACTTGTTATATTACTTGTTACTAGTAGTACTAGTTGTCTCAGTCGGTGGTACTTAGTTTTGTTAGCTGCTTCTACCTTTGGGCCATTGGACTTTGCGCTATGTGCCCTGAGTCGAGCTCATTTCGTATGCGTGGCCAACTAGGAAATTATGTAAAAAATACATAAATTAATGCAGAAAGTACTATTGTAACAACAATGGTAACAACACCACCAACTACTACTTACCATTAGATAGACAATAACAAACTTCTGTTTAACTGTCAAAGGGAACTTTGCCAACCGCGCACGTCTGATCATCCCGCCTCCACATATGTAAGTACATCGGAGCTGCTCTAGTGAGCATAACAGTTTTTTATTGTATGTTATCCAGGTTCGTTGGATTTTGCACTTTCAACAAACAACAAACAAACAACCGAAATGTCGGTCTAGTTGACTAACTAACAAACTAACTAACTGAGTGACTTCAACAGTCAGCAGTCAACAGAAGAGAGGCTTAATGGAGAAAAGTCATAGGAAAAAACAAAACACAGACTCAGGCCAACAAACATTATTCGTTCTACTCTGTTAAGCATTTGATACCCAAAAATGTTGAATGTCGACATTAAAATGTAAGGGAAGGTAAAGAGATTAAAAGAAGAGACTGTAAAATAGGATGATAAAATCATTGTTAGAAGGGCACAACAAGCTACGACGATGGCAGTAGCAACAGCCTCAGCAGCTCAACAGCTTAGGTAAACACATAATTTCACTTGGTGTTAAATACACCTACCTTAAGAAATGATGAAGAGAGAAAGAAGTTAAGTAAACTGAAGTGTAATGAATTGAAAAACAAAATGAACATGAGATGGTGATACGAGTAAAGATGAAGATGAAAATGAAGATGACGAAAGAGTGTATCAAAGAGAAGAATATGAGGGCAGCTAAGAAGACAGTACATTGACAGCAAAATTGTTGCACTAAAAAAAAAAAACAGTGGCTCTCAAACCGTGAGTCGTGTCACTTTAGTGTGCAGTGATGTTTTTCAAGAACGACCACCTAGGCGAGTGCACAAAATGTTTTTATGTCTAATTGCAAATGAAATACAAATCCGAAATAAACTGAAAGACAATCTTCCTTGGGTTTCAGAGAATGACTCTTATTCTCTACAATTGCATTTAACATTTTAAGTAAATCCTATTATTATCAATCTGATCTATTTCTTATTTTAACTATACAACAGTGATGTCAGGGACTCTAATAACCCTATAATGAGACAGCCAAATCGATTTTCACTGAGATCTAATTGACGCAGAACCAATTCATAAACACTATTCAGTGCGCATCGAACATACGAAGCGACTTCACGAAGCGCACGAAACCCGAAGGTATTATCGTAAAACGCACAGAAATGTTTTTTTTTTTTTTTGTTTATTGAAAAAAAGTAAGAGTAAGAAATATATACAAATTAGACAAGAAAAGAGGGTTGTAACCGGACCTTATGGGACTGCCGATGAGCATAGCTTCGAAAGGCTGGTATTTGCCACGTAGCTTCTTCATGATCATAGCTCCAAACTTGGAAACCGCATTCCACTTGGATGGATGCTCTAAGCATCATTTTTTTTTTTTTTCTGGATGAGCCAAGGAAGTGTAAATCTTCTAAAGATCCTAGCAGAACGATCTACTAGAATGCACGATTTACCGGACATGCAGTCTCATGCGATGCCTACGTACTAAAACCACCCCCTGGACTACACTGGCTCATTTTTTTCAACCCTGGTGGGACCACCAATTGAGATATTACTTCGCCAGGGAGAGCAGATTAGACCATACTTCTGTTCAGTTCCTCATCTCTCCGGACCTGCTGCATTATTTCCACAATTATCCCGCACGCTGTCTTCCAGGAGTCTTCATCCTTTAGCATATAGTTAATCACGCCATTTGGTGTAAGGTTTCCACCTGCCTCAGCCGTGATTAACTCTCTGAGGTGTACGAACCGGGAACAATTCATGAGAACATGGCGAGAATTTTCTCGCTGGTTTGTACAAAACAGGCAATTCGGGTCATCTGCATGCTTGAATATATGCATATATTCCCGGAAACATCCATGCCTTGTGAGGAACTGCGCGAGATGTTCTAAGCATGTGACGAACTAGGTTCGCAACAGTAGGCTGTTGTCCTAGGCTATCTCTCAACTTAAGCCGCTCTATATCGAATCTTTTACAATCGAATACTGGTTGCCGCTGTGCATACACCATAGGGTGTCTTCGTGGTGCAACCTGCTTAGGTACTGCCGGAAGCATCCATGACCGCTCAGGAGATGTGTGAGGTAAAGTTTTACTTCGCCATGCCTCCTTCCGATCCACTCTGCTAGGCTTGGGATCAGGCTGTGAGTCCAGCGTCCTTTCGTGGAGCTGTCCCAGCGGGTCTGCCACGTTCTAATGGTTGAGCATCTCATCTAACGTACAGAAATGTAGCATAAACGCTTTTTTACAGGTTACAGTTCTCAAAAGTGTGTCATGCCTGAACTACAACAACAACATGCAAACTAACTGCTTGTGTGTTTTACAACAACATGAATAGAATGAAATTAAACGAGAAACTGAACTGACGACTGATACATATAACCACCTTTAAGATCGCAATGACGTCGCAAGCATAAACACCTAAAAAAAATTAATCTGCGTCAAACCACTTTCAGTGGAAACCCGATTCGGCTGGTACATTAGTTGCTTAGGTATTCCTGAATGTCTCAATCTCAATGCCTTTGTTATGCCACCAAATTCTAGTATCTACCGTGATGAAAGCAATATTAAGAACAACTACACTGAAGAATAAGACGACCGACCAACATTCCTTGACGACGTCATTGCGAGTATATAATGATCATCAACATCTTTATAATGATAATCAGCACAAGATACTTATAAGAAACGTCATTTGCTCTACTGCACTGCACTGCACAATTCTATGCTAAATGTATATTTCTTATTGTTGTTACATTACTTGTTGTTCGTCTTCGTTTTTATTGTATTTCATATTGACCTTTTTGCATTGAATTCGCTGACCTGACTTCCTGCCTACCCTGCATGCATGCCTGCTTCTGTGAGTATTGTTATATGCCTGCTCTGCTACTTGTTACTTGCCTTTTTTACGTATGCATGCAACTTTTTCTTCTGAGACTTTTCTTTCCCATTTCTTCTTCATCTTCTTCGTTTCACTTTCGTCGCATTTTATTAATTTTAATTTTATAACCTTTGCCTCAAACCTCATCTCATGGATGCCCGCCCCCCTTTTGCTTTTTATAACCATCGTACTACAAATGATGTGCATTGTAGAGCAAAAAAAAAAAAGAACTGTCTCGAGAGTTGCAACAGTCAGCAAGATCGTTTTCATAATGATGATGATGACGATGATGATGATCATGATGATGATGATGATGAATATCATGAACATCGAATTCAATTAAATTTAATTAAGATTACATTTCCACACTCATACTACAAATAACAGATAGAACACACACTTGTTCGCTTGAGAGCATAGTACTATATTTTGGAACTGCCATGTCCATGTCTGTCTGTCGAAGTCTTGTGAGCGTGCGAGCGAGCTATCGTGCGGGTGGCACCATCACACCAGACCAGAACACAGATCGACTGACTGACTGACTGAATGAATGACTGGCGTTAATATGTTTTATTTTCTAGCAGTGACCTTAATGGAGCATCATCATTATTAGAATCAACGCGTGATAAGCTCGCATATGCGCGTGGGCGACTAATTCTCCTTCCTTCGGTTGCGATTGCTAGTATTGTTGTCATTCATAAGGCGCGATAATGAAGTACGCATACACATGAAGATTCAATTTTCGTTCAACACATTTTCTCGTTTCGTTTTATTGCTGCTCATTTACTAATTAAACGCTCTTGAAATGTGTTGGAGGATGAGGAGGAAATGGTTGGAGAAGAAGATCATATTCGATTGCATTATGCATTAAAAATAATTTGTTATTAAATTTGTTATTCTTCATTTTTAATTATTTTGAAAGCAATCAACGGAAACTGAATTATTGTGTTGATTGATATGTACATACACAGAAATGTATGCAGTCGTTGTTGTTTATTTTGTTATGTTATGGGTAACAACCCCTGCTCACCAGAGTTGTACAAATAATGCCCCCTCCTTCAATAATAAGTAATAACAATGTGCTCTTTATATTTATCTGTAATTATTAGAAGTAAGAAACTTGCTGACTTCATTAGCAGTAGTAATGAATTAATGCCACGCCCAAATTGGTTCTTATCAAATATTTTAAGAATCATTCAAGCCCATGCTAAAGAAAACCCCATCCGAAAGGGACACACAGTGATATACACATTACACTAATGTATCTAAGAAGTACACAGTTAGTTTCCAAATAACAAGAAAAGGCTAGTGACTTTATATCTCCTTTTTTTTTTTTTGATAAATCAAACTCTTGATTACAATAGAATGATTACTAATACTAGTCTAGTAGAAAGCTAATGCATTTAGTCTGCTACTTCCACTATTGTATCTCAACATTTTGTCCAACTACTAAGAAAAAAAGTAAAACAAAAGGACTAAAATTGCCACTTTTCTCTCTTTTTTTTTTTGTTTTTTGTTTCTTTATCGCTTTCTTTATACTTGCAGACGTCGTCACTGCGGCGCCGAATGCCGGTTAGGGTAAGATAAACAAAACAAAAAAAAAGATACAAAAAACACACAAAAAAACAATACAATAAAGTACCAAAAATTTGTTGTATTTTTGTTGTTTTAGTTGTTGTTGTTGTTGTTGCTGTTGTTAATGCTTTTCAACTTGTTTCTCTTCTTCAATATACTACTTCTTGTTATTATTGTACAATACCATATAAGTACTACTTACTATTCCTTTCGTAACTTCATTCGTTCTTTCGTTAGTTCCTTAGTTCGTTTCGTTCGTAAGTTTGTTCGTTCATTACATACATACATATGTATACTTACGTTGCATTTGCATTACGTACGTTTGCTCAGAACTTTACGTTTATCCTTACCACCAACACTATCACTCGTTTATACTCGTACTCGTATTACATATACTCCTTACTTACTTAGGGTGCACTTTTGTTTAAGTTATAGTTTCGTCTGGTTGCATTTATTTACCACTTACCACTTAGTTCCATGAGTTCATAAAAATTGCTTATCTTTTTCTATTTTATTTTTTGGCCAGTGGGTGGATTTTACATCAAATAATAACAAGGGTGACCAAACACCCCCTAAAAAGCAAGTCATAGTCAAAACACTTTATACTCATGACTTGACTTTGTCTCACCATTGATGTCGTTGCCGGTCATTGGCATTTGTAAACCGAAATTTACACAACAGACAAAAAAATTATTGACATCTGTATGTGTATTGACAAAAGTAGTAGCAGCTACCGAGCTACCCATATGCAATATTCTAATGCTCTCTCTATATTCATATCCATTTAGATCTGTCTCAACGATAGATCGATTGCATTAGACAAACGAACGCCTGTCCATCAGACCAACAACCAACGACCAACATTGAAGTTATCCAATTACAAACTTGATTTCAAATATGAATACTTGTATGGGACATGAGTCATAGACAGCAAAGGAGCATGCAAGCGACGTGCAGACGCCATATACTCATATGCATAACATTTCTTTTGTCCTTACACACGTCAGAGAGCCAGGGCAATTAGAACGTGCCGCATATTGAATGAAATTCATTTTGTGGCAACAAATAAAGTAGTTCAGTGAAAGGGATATGGGCAGGGGAGTTGCATGTGTGTGCGTGTGGCATGAGAAAGTGCAATGAAGCACAGCGGAAGTTGTTTTTGTGTGTGTTTCTAGGTGGAAGCCACAATATGCGGTTGGTCGATCGGTCGGTCTCATGTGTCACCTTTTGATGCCGTGTGTGCATTTGTCGTCATCATTATGATTCTAGCTATTGTTGTCAAGCAGGTGATGTTGATAATGATGATAATGGTGGTGACAGCACCACCACTAACATAACATAGGCTAGGCTAAGCTAGGCCAGGCATTTTGATATTTGGGGTAGTTCCAACCAACAACTTAACAAATGAAGGTGCACACAAATACAAGTCATTATAATGAAAGGATATCTAGATTGCATACATGTAAAAACTGTACAATGTTGTACCACTGTTGTCCACTGTTTTATTCTCTTGGGCTTGGCCGCGATTTCAATCGTTGGTTGCATCGTCTGATGTCAGACATATTAACCCCTTGAAGTATGCAATACTACATAGTACATAAGCAAGCAAGCAAACAGACACTGGCAGGCAAGAGTCTGCCTTCGACACCCACGCAAGTTCCCATTACAGGAAGGACTATGCTGATTATGAAGCATTCAGGGCGCCACCCTTAGAATTTATCGATGCAGCCGTTGTCAGGCTTACGTAATTGGTTCAATAAACTTTTTGCAAAAGCAAAGCAAAATGAAATGAAAGTGTTTCGTTCTTGTTATTTGCTGTCGTTGACATGGCAAACATTACTATATATGGATTTTCTATAGTAAGTATTTCCTTTTGTTTAGTTCCTTCGTGCCTTTTTTGGCAAAGTTTATTCAATACAATTAACCGCCCGTGCTGCACACCCCCGTGATTCTATGAATTTCATTTCAATTCATATAATAAAACTTTAGCCAACAAAGAGGGGGGTGGAGGAATATCATACCTACATATTAACTACTAATACTATTACATAACCTCAATGTATTTTATAGTCTCATTTAAACTATTCTTTCATTACTCATATGTTATGTTTTTCTCTGTTGATTTCCCCAGTTTTATGGCCTGCTGGAGCAGAATGCTGTTGCTAATGCGACATTAGCGCTACGCTCTTGTACGATCTTTGTACCGACTAATGAGGCCTTCCAGCGTCACCGTGGCCAGACATATGTGCTCTATCATATCGGTGAGTCTTGTCAAAGAGATGCGTCATAATACTACACATTTTACACTTTATTGTTTTTGTGTTGAACTCAAATTAAATTTAATGTCAATCACATCATTTCGTATCGCACACACAGCCACACTGGCCATGAACAAAGACCAACTACTGAAAGTCATACCATCGGATATGGATGGCAGTCCACCGTTGTATATAACAAAGAATCGCAATGGCGACATTTATGTGAACAATGCTCGCATCATACCCTCGCTAACGGTAGAGATGACAAATAGTTTGGGCAAACGACAGGTGAGTGAACTTATAAATTTAACCAAAAAAATCAACAGAATACAAAGAAGAAAGAAATTTTTAATATTTAACTGCAGGTCATGCATATTATTGATGAAGTTCTAGAGCCACTAACAACTTTGGCTACAGCCAAGGCGGAGATAACTAATCCGGATGCATATCAGTTCCTGCAACAAGCCGATCTTATGAGTATTGGAGAGAATCGTTTGCGTTCCTATCGCTCACAGGTGACGCTCATGCGCAAGGAATCACTCTATCAATCACCTGGTACACACACCTTCCTAATACCCATCGATGAGGGTTTCAAAGTAAGACATACTAATAGTACTACATACATATGACTAGAATTAACTAATGTATGTATAATAATTTAATATAGCAAACCACACGCAGCAGTCTCGTGGATACTAAAGTCATCGATGGTCATGTGATACCCAATAATGTGATCTTTACATCTGCCGCTCAAATTGATGTGCCACAAACTACAACCGCTTTTGAGGATAATATTAAAGTCACTGTCAGCTTCTTCCAGCAAAAGGATGGCAAGAGTAAGTGCTCTGTTGAGACCATTTTAATTTTTATATTCATTTGATATATTTGATTCTTTTCCAGTGTATGTCAAATCGAATACTTTGCTTGGTGATAAGAAACATTCTACTGGCGTTGTGCTTGCCGAAATCGTTCGTGCCAATATACCAGTACGCAATGGTGTTGTTCATCTCATCCATAGGCCTTTGATGATAATCGATACTACAGTTACCCAATTTTTACAGGTATGTCGAAGGACACAAGCCTTCATATGTTAAAAGGCAAATGCACCAAGATTTAAACCAGAAATCAGACCATAGTAGCTGCTTGCAAAGGGCCAGGTTGCATAGCGTTCGTTCGTTGGTTCGATCTATCGTATCACACGATCGGTCGATCGCTCAATCGTTCTGTCGATTGTCTCTTGGCTCGATACATACACACAATCCCTACACACATATACGACTACATAAAATATACATATTTATTTAAACTTGGCTTAATCTTTTTTTTTTTGATAAATTTCCTTTCATATGTAAGAAGCCGCCTTCGTTATTTTACAATTTCAGTTTGCTCTCATTCTCGCGGCATCGCTTACACCATGCACTGCGCATTGAAATCCTTTTTGAGGAAATCAAAATGCCCTGCTCTTTCTTCTTTGTATTTTATAAATTTCATTTGAAAAATTCTTAAGCTCCTTGATTTGCCAAACTCACATGCCACAAGTACTTTGTTCTGATCTGAGTTACCCTTTAGAGCCTTTAGAGATTAATGCTTAAGGCATCTTTGAATTTTTTTAGAGGTGCTCGCATTAGAACAAAGTACATCACTACACTTACAAAGCCAAAGGACACAAGCTACACGCCTATACAGATACACACACACACAAATACACTTATAGCAAACCCAGAAGAAGCAGAAGATATTAATGATTATTAAAAACAAAAAATAGTTAAAAATGTTGAGTTATTTCTTCCTTTTTATATATTTTATATATTTATTGAGAACAAACAAAGGCAGTTAAAGACGATGAAGTTCTTAATACAAATTATTGTAGAATGAAGATAAAAATCTATAAAGCCCAAAGTCTGATTTTACCTAGAACCGAATTCATTAAAACCATTAACATGTGTGTGTGTGTGTGTATAAGAAAGTGGGAGAATAAGAGTGGATCCCACATATCCTGTGGTCCACTTTTCAATTACAAAAATTCGGTTCCATGTAAAATCAAAAGCAAAATTTTATTTTAAAATAATTTTTAAAATATAAATTTTATTTTAAAAAAATTTTGGGTGTAATGTAAGTATTGCAAACAACGAAATGTATTCAATGTATTTCAAAACTCAATCAATCAATCAATCAATTAATCAAAAACAAAACAAAATTTTAATTCTAAATCAAAATCTGCAATAAACAAAACTTTAGATCCACAAATCATCTATCGAAATCTTTATGCCGTCTCAAAATGTACAATAAATTCACTTTCACAAAATATGCTACACAAAATGGTAAAAAAGATTGATTGGCAATATAGAATTGGCACACGGCTTAAACGTTTCATACTCGTACTATTACCAAAAATTGAAACTGAATAAATATTGATTTCGGTTTTACCGAATGTACATATA
The DNA here is from genome assembly GCA_037043315.1 of Amiota communis. Classification (NCBI taxonomy): domain Eukaryota; kingdom Metazoa; phylum Arthropoda; class Insecta; order Diptera; family Drosophilidae; genus Amiota; species Amiota communis. The sequence goes on from JBAMAV010000896.1 coordinate 271,871, forward strand.
GTAATACTCTTCACACAAGCATATGTGAGATCGATCAAACCACTATTCTATCTAAGATATCAAATGAAAATAAAACAGTGAATGAGGACTTATAAAAATCCATATAGAATAGAAGATAATTGTCCTATAACTACAGGTAGATATACAGAAACCTTTTTTAAAAAATGTATACTCAACAATACCTCAGATTAGGAATAAATTGTTTTTATCTTTATGGCAGTTATATGTATATGATTTGGTCCATCGGTAAAATTTTTGAATGTGTGTTGTGAAGAACTCTGCATCCAATATATTTTCTAAATATGACAATACGAGATGTCTGTATCATATATACAAAAATCTTACAAAAATACTTATGATCCGTTCCACTAGTTATGTCAGATTCTTTAGCCTACCGACCAAAAAACCCACTAACGCTTCAAATACCGATTTAATCCCTACGGCACCGCCGAAGCATTCCTTCGTAGGGAGGGAAGTTTAATTAAGCAGGCGCCATTGTTCGAGTGACTCTCTCATTGTGTTGCCAATTTCTGCAGAGAAGAATTCACAGATTGTGAAGTGATTGCTTAGAAACAAATGGATGCCCAATCCAGACACAATTTTCAAAGAGAGAAGTTTATAAAAAGACAACTTGATTGATCTTAAAATATGTCTCTAAGCTTTAATGCAAAATATTATCAACCAAACTTCACTGGAACTATCTCCAGACTATGCTAGAGTTTCCCTGAAAATTTCCTCAAAGTTGGTGCAGTAGTTTCGGAATAAATAGGGAACATAGAAGACTAGCACAAGGGTTGCATCCAACCAAACGGCGATAAATGCCAGATATCAGATATGCTTCCTATATTCTCTCTGTTATCACTATATTCTCTCTGTCAAAGTTTGAGTATCAACAAAGAAGACAGTTTGAGTATCAGCTGTGAGCACTGTTTGAGTGTCACTATACAGTTTAGTATTTTTTGAAGTGAAACTTCTTTAGCGGCGTTGGGCCAAATTTTGTGTGAAAAAATACAGATTGTAACGTTTTTCGGATTCTGTATCTCATGAGCCGCACCAGGTAGACACTTGAAATTTTCACAGCATGTGTATTTCTATTGTCATATCCCCAACAAATAATAAAATTATTGGAAAATCCGCCGGAAAAGTATCAAAAAAGAGATTACATTTCCACAACAACAACATGCAGTTTGTGTGTATAAAAATGTTTATAAGAACAACATGCAAGCAAACAGATGTGTGTTGTAAAAAACGAAAGTGAATATACGAAGAAAAGAGAACGAAAAACACACAGAAGCTCGCAGTTGATCTTATTTTTCGCCAAGAGGGGATAGACGGCAAACGTAATCACAACAACAACAATTATACACGCCAAATAAAACAAAAGCAACATACAGTCGGATAGACAGACGGACACTCTGAAAGACAGACCTGTTCCGGATATTTCAGTTAATCTTAAAAATAACCGGACTTAGTATTAGTTATATAAATATAGCCCTTGACACTCAGTGACAACTTAACATTCTACTGGTGAAAGAATTTTTAAAACCGGTTGAGTAGTTTCGAAGATTACCTCTAACATCCAAACAAGCATTACATTAGTAAATATCAAGACTTAACTTTAAACTAGTAGCTCTATTGATATTCTATTAACAACAGAAGTTTGTTGATATTGAAACAAAATATGTATTGAAATTTAAAAATGAGTTGCTATAAGAACTATAAAACTATCGATATAAGTAGATAGATATACGACCAAACACTTCAGGGAATATATAATTAATTTAAATTAAATTTAAATCTTCAACCCAATTGGATTAATCATCATTTCAAATCGATTTGTTAAGTGTCTTTCAAGTATCATATGTCTGCTTTTTCCATTCATTTGGAAACTTTGCATCTGGCATTTGTCTATATTGTACTATGTTACATGTGAACCAGAACTCAGCTCATAAATTCATAGGATATTTTTGTGTTTCATGATAAGTATTACGAAAATCAAAAACATTTCCATAGGTATTTTAGATCTAAATCTGATAGGTATAAACAAATGAATAAAAAAATGAATGAGTAGTTGGAAACGGATCTTTTCTTAAATTCTCTTAAATATCACATCAAATTGTAAGTGTGAAGTGTATTAACATAAACCTCAATGTACAAATTCTAAAATTCTATCCCAAAACATTTGGCTTTTCTATATTTTTCTGTCTATCACTATTTCTATCAATCAATGAATCAATCATTCAAATAAGCAAACAAAATAATCGTAATCCACTCAATTGGCTAAGATCAGTTTCAATCAAAAATTTTAAATCCCAAGCTAAAGCATGCTTCATGCAAGGCAAACCCATTACCATCAAACATTGGTAGTAGCTACATATTTCTTTCTCCTAGTATTCATATCAATACAAATTGTCTTCGCCTATGTGTATGTATGTCATTATAAAACCATTACCATATACTACATACTTATTATATACATAATTTAATAATCGAACATACTCGTACTTACATTGTACATTTGTCGTTGTCTTGCCTACGCCAGTCACGCCCACTTTTTTCGCCTCAACCAACCATGCATAGACCCATAATAGTCTAATCAAATCTATTTAACTATCGCTCTGATCTTTAGTTCTATTTTATATATCATTACTATCAATTTCTATTCTATTCTTATTCTTAATGTGTACATTTTTTATTCCCATTTATTTGTTGTTTGTTCGTTCGTTAAATTGTGTTTATGTTCGCGCGCTTTTGGCAACACTGTTTTATTGACTACCGTTTTTCTTTTGTGTTTTTTTTTTTTTTTGTTATTTGCGCAACACTGGATACTTCTTCTTCTTCGATCTGCAATTGTTTTCAACACAAAAGTCGTTCAAGGTAATTTGTTTTATGATGTGTTTACAAAAAAAAAAATAAAGTAAAAGTTGCACGTTTGGATTATTTGTCTTCTTATTTCTATATGATTATTTTATATAAAATCCATTAAATGAAAAAAGAAAAAAGAATCTAATTACAAATCAAATAATTGAATATTCATTGATTCATATAAGGCATGCCCAACCCATGAAAATCACCATAATCAATGATGTCTGTCATAAGCAAAGAAAATAAGTTTTTAATTTTTATGGCATGAAATTGTTTATTTTCTTATTATTTTCCAAAACAACTTAGTTTAATTGCACATCTAATTTGTTTAATTAGAACAAAGCCAAACCACTTCCGGCATTCGAAACCAATATATGTATCTTCTGATATGATGATTGATTTCGAATTCTGGTTAAAGTATTTAATTTTTTTTTTAATTGAATATTTATATTAATTCCTCTATGACTTATTTCCCATGTATTCCGAACGTGTATCTTATTGCGACGTGCCGGAATTGTTACTTGATGAAATAAATAAAATAAATATCTATATTATATGTATATCCTTCTTCTGTAATTCTTCTTCTACACACCTCAACACCGAATTTATATATCGATTTACAATAGTTTTTGAACGTAAGTAAAAGAACGATGTTTATCACCTACAAAAAAAAAAAAAAAAAACAAAACAAAAGTCGCCAAATCGCTGATCATCTGATGCCATATCCAATAAGCCAAATCATGTCATGCCATGTCATGCCCACTTGCGCACATTTCGTTTTCTTTAAAAATCTTTTTAATTTTGCCTTCCAAATTTAGAATTTTTAAATGATGATTTACTTTACTTTGAGTTCTGCTTGAGCACGTATCCCGAGAAAACATAACTAAAATATTAAAAAAAAAAAAAATGAAATACGCACTAGAAAAACGAGCCTGGCTGCCATGCATCCAACCCAGAGATCAAATTGCTCATTCACCACCATCACATTTCCTGAAAGTTGTTAGTTTGCCTTTACTTACATATCTTGTAATATTTTATTTTCTAGTATATTCACAAAATTTATTAAAATGCAATTTGAGTGTCCTTCTTTTCTTTTGTTTCCTTCTTTTCTTTGTGGCACAAACACACATATACACACACACACACACACACACACAGACACATATTCACATATGCCACACACTCCACACATATCCATACATAAGCTGTGCGTGTGTATGTGTCTGTTGTTTTCTATATCTACTATCGTATATAAATCTTTCTATATACTACTTACTAAGCTTGGATTGCTCATAATGCCATACGCTTGCGCCAATTGATTTATGATTTTCTTTGAATTTGTATAATAAAATATGTTTATTTTGTTCTCTTCAAGGATAACGAAAATGGCGCATTGCGCGAATTTTATAATGTCATTATGGACAATGGTGGTGAAGTACTAGAGGATATCAATAAGTTGGGAGAAGTTACCATTCTAGCACCCAGCAATGATGCTTGGCAAAATCCTTCACTTAATAACATTAAAGGGTAAATTCAACATCCCATTAAATATTCACTTAAAATTTATTATTGGTATACAATTTTCAGAGACCGTCAAAAGTTACGTGACATACTGAATATGCACATTATCAAGGATCGTTTAAATGTGGATAAAATACGCCAAAAGAATGCTAATATGGTAAGTGTTTATTAATGATAGCATAATTTGAATTTTTCTTTTTAATATCTGTTAATTTTACAGATTGCCCAAGTACCCACTGTCAACAATAAAACCTTCCTCTATTTCAATGTCAATGGCGATGATGCTGATGCTGTTATAACAGTTGAAGGTGGTGGAGTTAATGCTACTTTAATTCAAACCGATGTCGCTCAGACCAATGGCTTCGTACACATTATTGATAAAGTTCTTGGTGTACCACATACCACTGTATTGGGCAAATTGCAAACTGATCCCATGATGAGGTAAGTTGTCATAATATCTGACACCTTGGCAGTGCAAGTATCGAAGCTCCTTAAAACATTATAATTAACTTATTTCGATTGGATTTGTATCTCACTTAAAGCCAGTACGGTAACCTCAATGACACTTCTCTTATTTCCGCGAAAAGATATTTTTTTTAATTATAGTTTACCCAAATGATAATTTGCCACTGCACCTTGTCATTCCGAATGACGACCATAGAGACAAGGTCTTATGTTCATTATTTAATTGAATTGTTTAGAATAGTGAAGGAGGTAAAACATTAAACAGTGTTCCAGGCAGAAATCCATGCAATAGAAATATGCCTCAGGGAAGAATTAAAGTGCCACTGCTAACAAGCTAACATTCACTCTGATAGCAAGGCTGCATTACAAGCACTTAATGCTTTCGATTTCGAATGAAGAGTTAGATGAGCTCGCCAGAGAAGGATATGCTAACGTCCTCATTGGACTAGAGCCATTCTGCAGACTGCCTTGGAGTTCAACGAAATCCAAACTCCAACAATGGCTGGATGACAAATCGTGTAGCCATTGCATAGATGAGGAATGCTAGAGTGGCTAAAATCTTCATAACAACTAGATCTCGCAAAAGAATTCATGAATTACTGGGACTGACACGGACAGGTATTCGGATAGTCTCAGGTTTCTTGACAGGACATTGCAGAGTAATAAAACACCTACATAACATGCGGATCAGTCCCATCGATTTGTGTATACAATGTAATGAAAAAAATGATTCAGCAGACCACGTAATATATCACTGCAAGGGCCTAATCTGGACCAGACTCCGTCACCTTGGAAACCAGTCCTTAGAACCAGTTGAAATTGTAGATTTATCTCCGAAGAGGATCTTGGAATTCCTAATGAATACCAAAATCTCGCAGGAACTGCGATTACGGGGCTTGTCACAATACGCCTACTTGTAGCCGCAGTGACGAGGTGTACTGGTTACCGGTCAATCTTGGTTAGGTTAGGTTAGGTGGCAGCCCTCAGACAAGAGGCTCACTTAGGCACAAAAAAGAGTATGGCCCATTGTGATACCAGCAAAGAGTTCCTCCGATGCGGAGAACTATTTATATTCCGAAATGAACCTGGCTATGTCCCTGTTTGGTAGGAATGATAGTTCGGTTAAGCTGGAGAGAAACCCAGAGCCTAGGTGGTTCCATCTTCTGGCGAGGGATGGACACTGGCACATGAGGTGAAGAAATTCATGTGTCTCCAAAGTGAGGAAGCCCAAGTCTGCCAGCATGTTTGCCTATGACGCAGTGGCCCATTAGTACGTTTATTGTCTTGCTTATAGAGGTTCTACCGAGATTTAGCAGCTGGCCGGTTCGTTTCCTGTTAGACCAGGTTTGCCTAGCTATGCTACAAGTGACATCTTCTACCCAGAGAGCATTTACCGCTCAATCTAACTCAATCTAAAACATTAACATCAAATAAGGAACTTCCATAATAAAAATAATGTCTGACAAACGTATAACATAAGAAACGTGAGTCAGAAGCCCCATTAAGAGTATGTGGTATGTGGAAATGAGCAGCGCAAATAAGAGGATCGATTGCACATAGTCCTTACGTTTGTTTTTAAGCTGTTCCACCGTGATATTAGAATTTAGTAAAATAAGCCTTGTCTCACATAGAGGTAATATTCAAAACACTTGGCTTTTTATAATTAAGGATTTACAGTGCCCGCTGTATGGCCTTCCACGCTGATTGTCCGGAACCGCTTATTCTTAAATGTTACTTAATTGCAGCTAACCTCTTTATATCTTAAGCCAGTTTACTATCCGCATACTATGATTTGTCCGGTAGCCTTCAGCTGGGCTCCCGAAGAATTCTTTGCATAGGACTTAGGATTCGGATTATAACGGGAAATTTTTCTTCAATGACCAGGCCACTTGCCTTTTTTTATTGATTACTCAGGTTGATTCAAAAGGCGTACGGAGACTTCCTAGACCAACTAAGGTTTTCCCTAACCCCTCTTAATTTTAGGCTTGAGAATGGACAACAAGACTCACCCTTTCTAACAATCTGCCTTCATATAATTGATTGATAATCAAAGTTTCATAAGATAAACAAATTAATTTCCAACAACTAACAGAAGTGTGTGGCCTAGTGTTACCCCAATTTTCCAGTTGTGTGTTAGAAAAAATATATAAGTTTCGGTGAAACGAAGATCTATCAGACAATCTGTTCTCTTAAGATAGTACAGAAATATAACTCAAAGTATTTCCATTGTCCTATGTTTCCATTAGACTTTCAGGATTACTATATGTATCTAAAATAATAATAAGTATTTTTATTATGGGATTCATTAATATAAACCTAGTTTCATTTTAATACTCTCTTATAATATATATTCATTCATTTTTTTCCTTACTTTTAGTGATACCTATAAACTTGGAGGGTTCTCCAACTTCAATGAACAATTGAATAACACACAACGTCGTTATACCTTCTTTGTGCCACGTGACAAGGGCTGGCAAAAAACCGAATTGGATTTCCCATCGGCGCATAAGAAACTCTTTATGCGTGATTTTGCCTATCATGTATGTTGAAAACATTCATTCTCTTAGCTATATAATCATTCTAACCTATTTATTTGTACAATTTTAGTCCAAATCAATATTGGAACGTCATTTGGTTATTGCCGATCGTGTTTTCACCATGAAGGATCTTGTGCAAATGTCCTACAGCAACACAGATCCAATTCTATTGCCCACCTTTAGAGATTCACTAAAAATACGTGTAGAAGAGGAAGCTGGACGTAAGTATTGAAAATTTTTGGGAATGTACCTATGAGATATTCCTTATCGCTTTTGTTGTAATCTAACAATTTGCGTATCTTTTTATTTACTAATTTTAAATTAAAAAAAAAAACAATTGAATAAAAAAAATTATAAAAAAAAAACAAGATCTACATGATGAATATGCCAATAACGAATGGACTGGTGAGTGCTGCTACTCTTACTCTGTACCATGAGTTCCACGAGCCTCATTTTTGTAAACAAGAAAAACACCTTTACCACCAAGAAAACCAACATCACCACCATTACCATTTATCACCAACCAATATTCATCATAGTACTTACTAGTAAAATAATAGCACAGTTTTTTCCTCTTTCTAGTTAAATAGTTTTAATTTGAATTTGCTTAGAAACATAAGAAACTTATATATTTTTTTGCAATTTTATAGGTTATGTCATTATCTGGAACTATAAGAAGATCAATGTCTATCGACCAAATGTTGAATGCACCAATGGCATTATTCATGTCATTGATTATCCATTGCTCGAGGAGAAGGATGTCGTTGTTAGCGGAGGTAGCTATCTGACTGAATCGAGCATTTGCATCTTGTTTACGAACTTCATTATGATAGCGATAGCAAAGTTTCTTATCTAAACAAACAATGCATTCATAATGTACTATATAAAACAGAAAAAAAAATAAGAAAACTCAAATTCAAAATCAAATCAAACAACCAAAATTCAATCAATAAAACTGCACTCTGTATAATACTATGTATGGTGTATGAAGAACGCAAGCGATCAGTAAACAACACATTACTCTTTATATCATACATACATAAACAAATTAATCAATCAAACAAACAATCAATCAATCGATCAATCAACCAACCAACCAACCGATCATCCAGTCAAACAGTCAGTCAATCTTAAATCATAAAGAAAACATGTCACGTCACGTCACGTCAATCACTCGTCCATCATAATATTCAATTTTTAAAATGCACCTGCGTGGATAATCTCAAAACTCAAAAACACAAAGAATCTCTTTTAACACAATTGGATTTTCTCAGTAAATATAATTTTAAGAAAAAAATTAAAGTGCTTTAATGTCACAAGACATTGGAAATTTCTAAACAAAAACAAAAAAACAAAAAAAAAACGAAAATTGCCTTATGTATTTTGTTAAATATTCTTCTAATCCTCTATGATATGATATGATATGATATTATTTAACTTCCTCATCTTTTAGTTTAAGTTTACATTCATAATCTGTATAAAAACAAAAAAAAATATACAAAGAAATTTAATTTTAATGCATTTTGTAATGATTTCTTTAATTAATTATTTTAGTTTTTAATTTAATAAATACAAAAATGAAATGAAATCAAATCAAAGAAATATTAACACATTTCCATATACAATACTTACTATTTACATAAGCAATATGCTCATTATCAAATTAATTTTCTACCCTTTATCTAACATATATGCATAAAAATATATGTGTGTTCCGATACATCTCTAAATTAGCATTAACTCATTCTATAAATTATAGGATAATAATGAAACATAAAAAATTTAATTTAATTTAGTTTATTGGAATTTAAAAAAAAAAAAAAAAAAAAAGAAATAAGAAAACAAAAAATTATATTTAAATAAAATTAAAAATTTGCATGTTGCGCTATTAAATGTTTCTACTTCCATGTGAAAAATGCCTTTTAACATTACCAAAAAAAAAAAAAAACAAATACATACACTGAAAAAAAGCACATACGTACATTGTGCGAAGAAAAAAAATTAAGAAAAAAAAACAAAAAAAAACTGTGTTCATTTTCATTCATTTATCTTTCTTGGACAATACACTGAAAACATTATCCACAAAATGATGTTGATGTTGTATAAAAAACTAACGAAATAAGTAAAAGAATTTCTTGGGGAAAAATACAACAAAATTTATTCAAAACTGCCGTTAAAAAAAAAAAAAACAAAAATATTACGAGTAAAATTCTATTCAAAAAAGAAATACAATCAAAAATATATAACATCACTTCGGGTTAATCGAAGATTACATACCTTTCACTCAAACCAATATCAATACACAAAAAACTTGAATGCTCCGCTTCTTACTCATATATGAGAGTTATAAACAATACCAAACCGATCCACAGTAGTAGAAGAAATGATAAATCTGGCATTGCTTTGTTAATGAATTTCAAAAAAATGAAACAATCTTTGATTTCAATATTTTTGGTCTTCAAAATTTAATAACTTTCTATAAAAAAAATTAGAAAAATTATTCCAAATCAAATAAAGGCCTATCAGACAATTTATTCACATTTGAGAGAAGTTATTTGACACCATCATGTATTTCAATGTATGTATTTCTTAGAATTCTTTGGATACTTTTAGATTTTGAGTTTTTAAAACAAAAATTTTATTGAAAAATATTTTAACAATAAATTGTTACTCTTTGCACGAGTGCGTTAAACAGCCATTTCCATTTCTTCATCGGTTTCATCATTCTGAAACAGCCGATAATTGTTAGAATTTCTTGTTCTACGACCTACTTATATAAGAAGTAGTTCATTCATGACATAGTTGATTTATTTTTTATTCAAAACAAACTTTGCAGTATATTGGGCATATATACGACTTTGATTTCAAAAAATGTCTCTAAGCCACAATATACCCTTTATACTTATAGTCTTAATTATAATTAATTCAAATTGTACATGAAAACCTTTTGGAGAATATTCTTTAAATGACAGTGAAAACCGTATTAAAATCCATTGCGTGGCTTAGAAGTAATCGGTATCCAAACTTTCCTAAATTTCGACTTTGCTTTATACTATGTAATGATGATATTTAAGTAAACTTTGGAATCTACAACTAAACAACTTTAACTAACAGTCATTTTTAAGCTTTCGTTATATGATATATTGTTATGATATGTTAAAATTCTTAGATAAATATAAGAAAACATATGTTGCCCCGCAGCTAAAGAGGAAAACATTCGAAAATCAGCCAACAAGCCAAAGTAGGCAACATAATTAAAAATATGAATATCTTTTAATTTAGTAAACTGATTTCGATAAAATAAGAACTAAATGTAACACAAATCTTGCTACAATACACCAGTCAAAACCGCATTCAAATAGGTTAAGCCGTTTCTGAGATTAGCGTGCACAGGCACGAAATTACTTACAATTTTTTATATATGTCTATAGATTTCATCTTTCTCATCTCGTCTCATCTCTTTCGATGGTTTTGAAATCTCTGATGATAAATTAACTTGGTTTTAATATGACGGCAACAATTATTTTAAAATAGCAAAGTCGCATATTTGGCAATCACACAAATTCGCAAACACTCTTCAATCAACTGTTCATTCGAACATTAAAAGTTCGAAAAATAAAAAATCCGCGTTTTCTAGCACAACTACAGAGAAATTGAAATCAATTGGCATAAAAATCGTCTTCGATTTCGGACACATGCCTGATAATGTTTTTTTTTTGTAAAGTCTCAAATCTTCAATTGAAAAATCAATTGTATATAAACCTTCTTTGAATACTAAGTCTTTTGGTATACTATATACTTATGATATCGGTGCTCATTTAATAATTGGTCCATCATTGTTGAACTTGAAAAAACTTCTCTGTACAGAATACTGATAAGTCTCATAACTTAATTTGGTATATCAAGAACTGAGGTTGGATTTTTTGTATGGTTGCGCCATTATAGATAAGCATACACAAATCACATTCTGATCAGCAAGGGTGATCTTACTAACCTTCTTTATGTACTTAGATTAAAGAGCCTAGGTACTATTCTATCTGCGACTACACAGGGTGGGAAGATTAACATTCCTCCAGACACGATTTGAATTTCTTGTTCTATGCTCTTCTCCACTCATTGCCAGAGTACTTCTTATTCAGTATACATACGTTAACTCTATGGTATAGTTCGTCCAATATCCCCCACCATTAACAAGTTTTTATATGTAAACGCAAATAAATCATTAAACAGAGTATGGTATGTGTGAAGGGTATACAAAAAACTATGAGGAAACTACAAAAAAAAACTTGGTTTAGTGAAAATTTATTAAAAATTAATTAAATGAAATTTAAATAAATAAAACAATGTATCACAACAGCATTTGTACGTATCACAAGAACAATGCCACCAAAAAATCTTTATACAAACACACAGCCAGCAGCCATATACACTTACTTACAACACATACCATACGATAGATACATAAAGCCTCACTCACTTACACAATACAACACAAACATAGATACTACATTCATATATAGAAATATAAATACATAAATATATACATATATATAATTACATATTATATACATATGCATATTTATAATGTATGTACATGTGTGTATGGTAAACAGAATCTCCCTTTGTATGTAGAATGTTAGTTATTTATTATATACTCGTACATGTATGTATGTAATTCTATTGTATTATGGTGTTTTATAGAATTTATTTTATTCAAAATTTGATAACAAAAAAACAAAAAGCTAAACAAAAGATACAATTTATTAGGCTCTAGAGCACATAAACAAATTGGAAATATACACAAACACAAACACACACACACACTAATAAACACACACATATATATATATGATTATTTACACTTGATAAGCTGCAAAATTTTAGTATTGTTGTAAATGTAGTTTGAAATTAATGAAAATAAAAACAAAAAGCAAAAACAAAAAAAAATATATACAAAAATTATACATATGTACAAATTGTAATGCAATAATAATTAAAATTATAACAACAACAATAACAATAACAACAACAACAAGAAACATCTAAAGAATATCCCTCGAAAAGATACATTTAGAAAAACCTAAACTAATCTTAAAAAAAGTTTAAAAAATTTAAAGAAAAGCGCTAACTGGACTCTCTCTCTCTCTCTTTCTTTCTTCATCTCTATTTCTGTCTCTCTCTCTCCCTTTTTCACACACACACACAAACGCCCACATACAAAAATATACACACTACTTTATACTATATTTATAAATGCTATAATTATGCTATATATGTATTTATAGGTTAAGCATTGTAAACTAGCGTCTTCTCTCAAGTCTCTCAAATCACAGTCAATAGTCACAGACAGAGTCCTTTGACTCCAGACTCTTCTCAAACCAAACAACCACAAAAATCAGAAAACCAGAACAACAAACAACAACAAATCATAATTACACAAATAGATATATCAATCAATCAATTAATATATGTGTTTAGTTGATTTATTTATTTATATGTAAGCAATTGAAAATTTGAACAAAATCAAAGATCAACGACAACAACATCAACTTCAGCGTAATACATGGCGTATGTTGCTTCAGAATACAAGTTCATGTGTTGCTATTGTTATTGTTAAACTGCCTAAAAATCTGTATTCCAAAACCTTCCTTAGTCACATAAAGCTCTAGCTAGCCAATTTATATAATTAGAACTACTACTATAAATTTAGACACAATACAACTATGGACTTGATCAGAGCCAACATACGCCACGGTAAAATCCATCGAATCGAGAAAACCAGAGCCATGAAGTGAAGAAGTGAACAACCAACCCCTCTTTCCATAAAAGAACAGCTGCATATAAGAAAACCTAGAGTCCTTGCTCGCTTCGCAACTAACATAATAGCCAACATGATCACACAGAGATCAATCAGTTTAACAATCTCAATCAACTATAAAAATTGCAAAGAAGAAAGAAACAAGTGTATGAATGAATTTAGTCGGTTTAAGTTATCATCTTTAAGAAATGTCCAACATGAAAATTTAAAAACAAAGAATACGTTAAATGTAAAGCTTTAAAAAAATGAAAAACTAAATGAAAGTCGTCTAAAAGAAAGTACAGAACAGAGAGAGCGAACAAACAAACGAACGAACGAATGAACGAACGGAAGAAACGAATGAATGAATGAATTCGTTAACCGTAGTCAGTAGTTACACGTTACGATAAATGGATCGATGGATCGATCAATTGATTCCAAAATTAACGTGTAACTAGTGCCTTACTAAGAAAATAAAATGAAAAATATATAGAAAAGAAAAGAACTCATTACCTTAACCTAATACAAATTTAAGCTAGCTTATGAAAGAAAAAAAGAAAAGAAAAGATAAAGAAAAGGAAAATGAAAATGAAAAGAAAACCTAACTAAAGATATTTATAGAAAACAAATATATAGAATTGTATGTATGATGTACTATCATTGTGTACTAGTAGTAGGGCATTGTCAGTCAAGTGCTTTCTCTTCATTATATATGAAAATGAATAAAAAAAATATAAAAAAAAAGAAAAAATTAAATAAAAAATAAATAAAGAAATTATATAAAGAAAATTTATGTATTAATTAATTAATTAATTAATAGGTTAGTTAAACATTTTGCCCGCAAAAAAATAAAACAATAGTTTCTGCATTATCTTATTGTAATAAAAAAACAAAAAAAAAAAAATAATAAGAATTCTAAAAAGAAAAAATCAGAAAATTTATTAAAAGAATTAATGAAAATCACCAAAAAGAAAAAGATACATATTTATTCAAACTTTATAATTGTATGCAAAACAAGCTATTTACACGCAGATATCATATTTTTTGAGCATTAACAAAATATATAGTATACAATACATAAAAATACAATATATAGAAAAGAAAACAACTAAAAAAACCAAATAAAAAATATTAAGCAAAATCAAATAAAATAAAATCAAATTAAATATTATTGTACTATAAGTAGTGATGTAGTGGCCAGTGGTAATACACAACTAAACAACCAACCAACCTTAAAAATCCTAAATCCTTTAACCATGAATGAGAAACAATAATAAAGCATATAAAATGCCAGAGCAGTGCAAACAAAAATAAAAATGAATAAATATTTTTTATTTTATGAAAGCGCTTTTACCTATGAAAATTAATGTAACCAAATAAACACATACACACACACACACACACACACACAGAGACACACATAAAAACACCTTTAATATACACTTATGTATGTAATAAAACCATAAGGAAATTATTGAATTATATGAAAAACTGTCATCACAAAAGCTTGAGCCAATAAAATTTTAAGTAAAACATATTGCATTTTCTTTCATTTACATAAAATATTGTACGATTGTTGTCCAGCAACTTTTCCTTGACATTCAGCAAATACATAGGGGAGGGGGCCCAGTTGTGACGCGGGTTTTAAAAAAAATTAAAATTTTTTCCTCAGTTCCGTAAAATGAAAAATTAAGAAGTTTAACATTTAAATATTAACCAAACGCAACTTTTTTCCAAAGAAAGTATGTTTATTTGAGTTACTCAAAATATTTTGGAACAAATTTATTCAGGATAACTTTTTTTAAGCCGAAAATATGAAAGGAATGTCACACCAATTGTTGTGATTTAATGATTTATTTATTATGAAGGCCTTCAATGGCAAAAATAATGAAAAATACAAAAGAAAATGGCCTTCAATGGCCATAAATGACAACGATTTTTATTCATCATCGTCATCGAAACTGACTGACACACTTCAGGATGTATCCAACGATATCTTTCTCTTGAGCGGGAGAGAAAACCATGTTTGATGGAGTTCTTGTACCAACACCATGAATGAATTCCAACAAATCCTCATCTTTCAATTTCGAAATATCTTCAAAATTATCTTTCGTTTTCTGTACGTATCGCGATAAGGTCCTGTCGTTTATACCATGCTCTCTCGCACTTTTACGGATTGCATTTTCATCGATAATGCAAGATTTGATGGCTTGCAGCACCACATTATTATCGGTTTTCTTAGCCGCGGGAGATTTCTTTGGAGGTGACATGGCTGAAAACGCAAAAAAAGCAAAACACGAATTAAATTGCAATTAAAATGCGTTTCGACAACTGTTTCATGCGCTTTTCGAAACACTTCGGTATACGGCACGATTCGGATGTTAACTCAACCGCGGACAATTCTCAACTGAACTGAGCCCTCCCCGGCGCCTCAATTTATACCTGAGCGCGAGGTCCGAGCGCGAAGATTCCAGAAAGTTCCATTTCTCAAAAGGTTCTTATCGATCGTTAATAATCGTGTTTTAACAATTAGATCCATTGAAATCAAGAGTTATGTATAATTTATAATGACATTATTGAATTTTTATTCCTAATAACATAAATATTGTTACTTAATCAGTGTTTTTACCAAATGGAACATTCCCGTCACAGCTGGGCCCCCTCCCCTACATATTCGACAGAATTTGCCATTACGGAATTCTATACAAAATGAAAAAAATCGGTCAAGGGGGTGTCGAACTCGCACAACAAAGGTTCCGTACCAACGCACAAGGTTTTAAGACCTATATATGCAAATTCGTTTGACGTGAAGCTTGAACCTCTTTTTGAAGTTATATAAAATTAATTTGTTTTTGTCGCTAAAGTGAAATATTTAACCAACGCATGAAGAAACTACAAAAAAAAACCAGAAAGAAGGCTATCATTGGTTATGCCAAAGATGTAATACTCTTCACGCTCCTCCGGGTTGCATCCAACCAAGCTTCCTTTCTTAGCATCACTATATTCTCTCTGTTACAGTTTGAGTATCAACAAAGAACACAGTTTGAGTTGCATTGTATTTTTATTGTACTTATAATCTTTATAAGTTTGTCATTTAATGTGAGTTTGTATGGGAGGTACCTCTGCTGCTAACGCTAGGATCTTGATTTTGAATTTACATGGCTGATGGATACGGAACAGAAACTTATAATGTCCAAATTTCAGTTCAATAAGTCAAACAACAAAAAACTTTTTCTAATAAGAACTTTAATTTAAATTTCAATTCGGCTGATTCCGACAAAAGTACAGCGTATTGTAAAAAGAAACCTATGTGCCAAATTTCAGCTTTCTAGCTAAAAAACTGGAGGACGAGTTTTGATTCAGACGAACAGACGGACATATGGACAGACGGTCATGGGTTAATCTACTCGTCTCATGGAGCTGACCACAAATATATATACTTTATGTGGTCTGCGATGTCTCCTTCTGTGTGTTACCAATTTCATGACAAACTTATAATACTATTCACTCCCGTGAAGAGTATAATATCATCGCCCAAAATTATTGTATGTTACAAAAATGATAATAAGGATCTTGAAATTTACATGATGAATATAGATCACACACTTATCGTGTCCAAATTTCAGTTCGATAAGACAATGAAGAAAAAAGTTTTTCTAATAAGAACATTGATTTCAATTTTGGTTTGAATCCTTCCTAGGAATCCAAAGATCTTGAAATTTTTATAGTTAGTGAATATGAATTACACATTTATAATGTCCAAATTTCCGTTCGATAAGATAGAAAACAAAAAAGTTTTTTTAATAAGAACATTGATTTAAATTTTAGTCTATGTTTTTAGCTTTAATTTATTTTTACTATTTTTCGTTATACACAAATTTAATTACCTACTCTGTTCAATTCTCCACCTATTACGGTTTATAAGATAGAGCTCTCTGACGGTAAAACTGCTTCCTTCTATCTTAGTAACCAATAATCGGCGTTGTCCTACTTTAATGTCCATGGATTTCGTCCAAAAATATTCGAGAAATATGGAAAAGCCTTTTGTAGAATTGTTTGGTATACCTTCGCGTTCATTTTTAATGTAACAAACTGCAGCTCACAAGTCCCATATTATTATGATATGGTTATTATCCCACTTCCATAGGTGTGCAATTCTCCTAGTAACAGTTCGGTTCATCCAGGATGTACTTCTTTTCATCACAGAACACGACAGTGCGCCACTCTTAGTTCCACGTTATATGCTTTGTAGCAAACTTAAGGCATGCAGCTTTACGCACATCATTGAGAGGAGGTTTTTTTTTTACTTTCAGCCTCATCAAATGTTTGGCACTCTGAATAATGCGTGTTACAGTTGCCAGACTTGCGTTTATACCGCAATCTTCCCTGATTTTGGCAGGAGAATGTTGGGAATTTGAAGCAGATCTGATGATACGACTTTTATCTGATGGTGTTGTCGTGTATTTAGCACCTCCTTTCACATGATTATCATAGTTTTAGTAATTTCGAATAAAATTGCCAAACAGATTTTGTCTTCGGCCAATTACTTCAGTGATTTCGTGTTGCTTTAAGCCAGATTCGACATATCCTTTTATTTTCGCTTTCCATTTAACAAAAGGTAGCGGTAATTGCTTTCAATTTAAAATGACAAAGGAATTGACGACGGTACATAGCCTATGTATGTATGTCACAAACTTAAGACATTTCCATTGAACCTACTCAGTTGATACTCCGGATGTTAGAGACTTTTTATGGTTCATTAACAATTGATTGTTCTATATAAAAAAAAATATTTCATGAAAATCAGAAAGATGTTTGTTTTTAGTTTCTAAGAAGTGTTTATACCTATGCAGTTGATTGGCAGCGTACAATGCAACAATGTGAACTAGTGCTCTACATAACATCAATGCTGGTCTACTGCAAGGCAGTGTACTAGCCCTTTTGCTCAGAATTACACATAGAGCCGATATGCCTGTCACTGATGGTGTGAATGTAGCAACGTTTGCTAATGATACTGTGTTAATATATAGCTACAAGTAGCGACCCATCAAAACAGCTTCAACAGGCTCACCGCAGGTTAACGTGGCAAGCGAAAAAGATCCAGCTTACACTGAAAACGCATTGGATGCATAGGCTGCTTGGTTCCAAATCAGGGTTGAGTATAGAAACCGAAATTCTACTCTATAAAGTTATGTTAAGACCGGTCTGGACATGTGCCATGGAACATGGGGCACTTCAAGTAGCTCATAACTTGAAATTTTGCAACGTAACCAAAATAAATTGTTGCAAAACATTATCAATACACACTGTTATGTAAGTACATATTTACGGTACATGGGGAGACTGAATAGCCATGAAAACGAATTAGCTACAAACCTTCCGACATCAATGGTATTGTCAGGCGGTTAAAAAGATATTCAAATAAATTTTAATTTTTTAATTGTATAATACTTAGGCTCACTCAATAATTTCGTTACAATCCTTACCAGTTTAATTGGATCTGATTGATTCAATCATTTAAAAAACACATAATATTTTTATAAAATGGGATCGCATTGAAAAGTGATGATGTGATGGGAATTCCCTGTTTACTATTACTCTGTTAATACCTACCAATTATGGAGAAATCAAGTTTAGTTGCAATCAAATAAGGAGTCATTTAGATCTTAATATGTACCATGGTTTTGCTTTTGCTGAATCTGTCTTGGATGCCTTAAATCACAATATACTATACTTTATAGTAAAAACAGTGCTCCTTGACAAACAACCCTTCTGCATTGAAGTATGTACATTTTAACAGAACTCGCATTTTTCAACAAAATGTTAACATTTTTATGTTATTTTAACTTGTTTATGTTGTAAATTAAGTTTTTGGAGTTTTTCTCGTTTTTGGCTTTCTGTTAAATATAATAGAAATTAGTTAATTAGTTAATTAGTTAGTTGGCTTTGGAAAAACAATGTAGAAGAAAATTAGCCACACTCTAATTCTAAAAATTATAACATAAAATAATTATAAAACAGAAACTTTGTCTGGAGTTTTGTAGCAACAAGCTTTTGTATGTTAAACTGTTACAAATCAAATTGCCATATCAGGGCTGCACTAAATCCAAATTTTTATCAATTTGTACTCACTTTTCAGAAGTTGCCAGCTCTCAAGGTTCCAAATACTCTCTCAGGGTACCATTTTACTCTCTCAGAGTACCATTTTGTTGTTCTAGCAGCTGATAAGCCAAAGTAAAGCAGATTCCATTTTGGACCTGCTAATGTTATTAATTGTAATAATGTTATTTATTAAATAACAAGCGTCCAACTGACAGGTAAACTGTCTGTCAGTTGTGCCTATAGTAGTATAATTCATTTGTGTTTTGTCAACGAGACGTGAAGTTAATAAAATCGGAATAAAAAAAAAAAAGGAAGTAACAAGTGTAAAGCGATAAAAGTGCGTGCCGTTACAACAATACCGGAGAGAGAACTCGGCAAAGTGTTTTTTTAGAGAGTGCGCACAACACATATGTCGTATGTGTAATGAGTGAGAAGAGAATATGAAAAAACAACATACATCCCGCGTTGATCTCGGCTGCAATCCGGCAAAGAAACCGCGTCTGTCCAGTGGTTTGGATGACTCAGACGACATGGACATAAGTTTATTGCAAAGGCCATTGCGTACGGCCAGCACTGGTTTCCAGGAAGCCAAACGTGCCTTCGAAGATGGCACTAGTGAGGTGTGTACGTGACCCACTACCCCATTGGAATGGCGTAATATGTTCTTGTTGCTGGGGAATGTATTCTATTCAATGGTTCTTTTCTTCTTCTAATTGTTGTTGCAGGTGCGGCGTTTACTATTGCAGGAGTGCAGTATCATCTATGAGTGCAATGTATGTCGAAATATGTTTCGAAGTTTGGCGAATTTCATTAGCCACAAACGTGTTTTTTGCACAACATCATCATCATCGGCGGCGGCATCTTGCGGCGGCAGTGGTTACTACAACGGCTTAGTGAGTGTGTAGTTTGTTTGTTAGTTGGTTGTGTGTGTGCGTAGCTGTGTGTGAGTGCATGTTTTTTCAGCTTGCACTGCAAATACTCTAAAAACTAAACTATAAAAATTATGAATCACACTTAATTATCAATAAAAGACATTCTTATTTTCTTGTATATTTCCTCAGACTCAACATTCAACAACTTCAATGATTATTCAAACTAAGACACAAGATCAAACTGATAAGCGAAGTCGCAGCATGGGTTCATCGCCAACACGCACAGAAGGGCGCAGTGTGGCTCGTGGTTCTATGCGTGATCTTAGTGGAGTCATAGAGCGTTTGCGACGTGAAAAGGAACCCCAAACAGATCAGAATATCAATAGCGCCGCGGGCGGCGACACCGTGTTGCAATTAGAAAGTGTCCCCACAAATAATCATGCCGTCTATCAGACATTTAAACGCCAGGAGCAGGATAAGGATAGTATCAAAACCGAAGTGAATGAAGTACATCATTTGTTGACCAATGTGCAAACCATCCTGGGTCCTGATGGCAAAGCAGTCACCAAACATAATTATGCAAACAAAACAAATGAAGCATATAATGCTGAAGAAGAATCGGATAATGAAGATGGGGAAACGTCAGATAATGGAGCAAAAATTGTTTGTGAAACATGTAAGTTTTTCCGGATTTACCTTTGACAAAAATTTCGAACCAATTCATTCTTTTGTTTTCATTTCACAGGCAAGTTGACTTTCCAAACCGAAAAGACACTCAAGATTCACATACAAAAAAAGCATTCACTATCGTCTTACGTATTCCAGTGTCCTGCTTGCTCACTAACATTTTTGCAAGCAGCTGCAGTGATTCGTCATCTCTCCAAGGAACACAAGTGGGTTTATAATTTTTATAGTATTTCTAAAAATTTCTAAATTGACTTCTTTTATTTTTCATTAATCTAAAGAAAACCAAGACGCCGCATACGTTTGATGCGTGATTCTATATTGAAACGTTGCATTCAGCAGGGTGACGTTCAGACAAAGGGTCCAAGTCGTGAACTAAAGCGTCTACAAATGAATGATGCTGCAGGTTCAGCCGCCGCAGCTGCGGAAGCTGCTGTCAGTTCTGGAGAGAAGCGCAAGATCATGTCTAGTTGCATTTACTGTGAGAAATCGTTTGAACGTCGGGCTGCTTTATCTTCACACCTACTAAATTGTCGTGCAAAACAGGCAGCTTTACAGAAGCCAGTACTGCCGCCAGTTAAGCGTCATAGACATTCATTACCACCAACAGATGCCACGACTAACGAAGACGAAGAAGAAGTTGAATCGGACATGATGTTGAAGGATGATGAAAACGTAATGAAGGATTCAAAAGAAGTTACTGAGCAGCACAAAGATACCCAATTGCTCAAAAAACTATTCGCAGATCTCGATAAAAAACCTAAAAATTTAAATTCATCAATACAAACAATAAACTTGGATGTGATGGAAAATTCAAATGCTGAAATTGCTCATTTCACTGACAGTGAACACGATGAGACAGGTGCAAATGAAGGCAGTAGCCTTTCAGAGAGCAACAACAAAACCAAAGATGACAAAACCATCCCAAAAAAGAAGAAGACACGCCATGTGCCTATAGAGAAGCAGTTAAGATGCCGCTGTAAAATCTGTAATAAACAATTCAATGCTCTCAGCAACCTAAGACGTCATATCTCAATGTTTCATTATCGCGCCCGGCGTTTTGGTTGTAAAGTTTGCGACTATCGGGCTTTCCGGCGCTATGACATCGTTAATCATTTGGGTTTCGTGCACAAAATGGATGGGGAGCGTGAACAGCTCTCCTCGGACTATGTGATCACTTATGATTGTAAATACTCAAAGGATGATGTAGATGGTGATATTGTTTTGTTAAGCGATGAAATAAAGAAAGAACCAGGCGAACACGACGAAGAGAATGATAATAATTTAAGTGGTGTCAGCGAAACAAAAATCAAAGTTGTAAAAACATATGAAAAACGTTTGAAGCGTAAAACTGAAACAAACAAAACGGCAACCGAAACAAAGGATCAACAAGAACCACCAAAAATTAGACAGCGACGTTCAAATAACCATGAAGAAAGTGGTAGCACCAAAGATGGAGAAAAGCGTCCCATACGCAAACGCGTCAAGGCTGAAAATAAAGATTTTGTCTATGATTTATCACGTCTCCTGAAGACAGATGCTAACGCTTCAGCGGTAGCAATGTCAACAGCCACAGCAACAGCAGGGGGACCAGCAACAGCAGCCGCTGCTCCGTCTACTTCAGAAACAACACGCCAAAAACGTAGCAGTAACAATTTAAGCATTGATAGTAGTGATAGCGAACAACAACCAAAAACATCATTGGATAAACCATGTACTACTCTCATTACCGAAGAATCCAAGCCATGTGTGCGTGGTGCCACGCGTCGTATAATGCTGAAATTGGTCACTCAAGGTTTGGCAGTTTCTGCTACTCTACCTGAATTACCCGCTGAACGACCACAAATACGCCCACGTCCGATGTCACAAATTCGTAATAGTATCAGCGAAAATGCAAATACCATTAAACCCATGCCAATAACAACATCAGGTCCCACTAAAAATTCGTTAGCATCACCTAATAATGACTCGTTCATTGAGAAGATTGCCAAGCGTACCGCAGCCGCAGCAAATACTGATAAAAGTGCAATTCATAACTTGATTCGTAAGGTAGAAATTCTACACAGTGGTGTTACTGGTTCTAGTGGCAATACCACCAATAACACATCAAAATCTAATACAGAGGCTTCACAAAATTCCAAAATTTCTTTGGATGATCTAGGTGAAACCGAGCATATGACACCTAATGGTCAGTTGGAAGAGCAGAAAGAGGTAGCAGCAACACCGCCTAATAGTTCCTCTTCAAAGCGTTTAGCACTCTTTCCGCCATTGCCACCATTACCACCGCCGCCGCCCATACAATCTTATGTAGACACAACTTTAGAAAGTCTACTACGCACAGCGTTGCAGAATTGAGGAGCCAATGGCGGCGGCGGCATCTCCCGGCTCCATTAGCATTACTAGGTTTTAAGTAAACACTTTTTTTTATTTTTGTTTTTAGTTTTAGTTGATCACCCAAAAAAAAAAAAAGAAGAACTAGTGTCCTTATACTCACAACACAACACAAAAACTAACACCTCCCACCCTACCCCAATCACTACTACCAACTTATATGTATTGCTTTGGCACATGTCTCATACGTCCCACATTATGGTTATTATAGATTTAGTATTATTTATTTTAATATTCCATTGATGGATGGAAAATTTTTTTATTACGATAGAAAACCAGAATTCTATGATGGAGTTAGGCGAGGCAAGAATAAACAAAATTCCGCACAGATATCAAATAACGAATAACAAAACAGATGAAATGAAAAACAGATAGTTGCAATTCGAGTACCTTATTCTAAATTATTTATACAATACAATAACAATTACTATACAAATATTATATGTATGTATGTAACAGATATCAGTTATACATAAGTATATATACATATATGTACAATATAATATTGTATTATAAATATGTATTAGTGTTTCTCATCATAATGTATCAATCAATGTATGTCGTAGTTGAGAGTAGTAGTACAAGGTAGAACCGCCTTAAATTAGCAAAATGCATAAACAAAGAAAAATAAATGTAATTAATAATTGTAATTATACACCATTATCATAAACATAATTGATAAATAAATCATCCTATGATGAACACAGCAAGAGAATTCTTTATTGAGTTTTAAATCTATTGTATCTATGCAACGAAAATCAATGTATCTATTTCTGATTATTGTGTTTTTCTCCCATTTGATAAATCAAATTTTGCATCTTGAAATTAAAAATTTCATGCAACGTGATTTCCCTGTAACAAATTACGCTAATTAACCAATAAAAGAACGCCTTCTGAGTATTGTGAAGACATTGGAGTGATGTCAATTTTTACATCACACAACTGCTATGGGGGAACAGTTACTTCCGAAATATCTCCACACAATTAGGAAAGCGGCAAATGCAAATTACTTTTATGGGGACGCAAAAGTAGACGGTACAAATCACATTTTCTTTGAATGTGATAGATACATAGCAACAATAGCGTGAGTCGCTGGGAAGCAGTGTGGGACCCATCAACACAGCAAATAAAGTAAACAAGATGCTGATGAGTAAGCACAACTGGGCACAAGTAGCTCACAACAATTGCACATTTACTAAGATACAAGAAGCGGGAACTGGATGCAGGTACTACAGTCGACATATGAATACAGAAAAGAACACCACCTTGAAGTAATGCGAAATCAGTTCCAGGGCGGATGTTTTTTAGTGGACCACCACATACCGGTGCGACGGCACCATTGACGATGCGAAGGCATCCCCACCCGCAAAAAAAAACAAAAATAAATTATTAGTTAAGACATTGAGAGACCCACTTTGCTAAAAAATTCTTATCAAAGAAGGTGATTAAGTTTTTCGCTATGAGCTGAAAGCCATGGTGGCTAGCGCTCTTAGCATAAAGTAGTATAAGAATTTACCTATAATGCTTCTTCTTAATCTATATCTATATATACTGTGCACGCTAATCTCAGAAACGGCTTAACCAATTTGAATGCGGTTTTGACTGGTGTATTTAAGCAATCTTCGTGTACCATTTAAAGGACTTTAAGACGGTCAGTTCAGTCTCAGTCCATGTTATAGCTTCAGATATCGAAATGGACTGACAAATAAATAAAATTTCGTTTTGAAGATGGACCACGTTCTGGAAGCCCAGTTACAGCTGATGAAGATGAAATAAAACCGGCGAATAACAACTCGTGAGATCACTGAGAGATTATATTTATCGAATTCGATCGTTCATGATTATTTGAAACGCTTAGGTTTTATCTCAAAGCTGGACATGTTCTTACGGGAAGAAATGGCAGCAAATATCACCCATTGAGATGGAAAATTTAGTACGTCAGTGCACAGACGACTGCATGCAGTAATAGTTGCTCGTGGTGTGTCAACCAAAAATTAATTAAGATAATCATTAGCTTTGAAGACAAAACTGCATCATTACTTTTTCTCTTTTTTTAAAAGTTTTGATATTACTATAAAAGATTGTCGCGGGCTGAGTTACGATAAAGCATCAACTATGGCTGGAAATTATTCTTGTGTTCAATCAAGAATAAAAGAAAAATATTAATTCGCAATTGTTGTCCCATGTGCTGCACATTCGATAAATCTAAATGGTGTTCAGGCTGTTGATGTGGCTCAAAAATTGTTAATTTTTATCTCATCACTTGGGTGCAAATAGAGTTCTGAAGTCACTCTCGGAAACTAGATAATATTTCTGAAGCATTGTCATCAATTTCAGGTGAAACAAGAAACGAATTTCAAATCCTAGTAAAAAAAAACAAAATTGGAAAAAATTGACACTATTCTTCTA
Source organism: Amiota communis (assembly GCA_037043315.1). NCBI lineage: Eukaryota > Metazoa > Arthropoda > Insecta > Diptera > Drosophilidae > Amiota > Amiota communis. Next base: position 297,514 of record JBAMAV010000896.1, read on the forward strand.
CCGAAGATATGGAATGATTTTTTTGGGAATAATGAATTTACGCATCTCTAAACGATTAACCTAATAAAGTCTCATAAATCGATTTTTTTTTTTGTTGCTCCCGGTCAAGTATAGGAGGAAGCCTTGTTTTGTTTTTTTTTTTTTTTGTTCGCCAATTTTCGAAACAGGCGAATGCCTTTTTACTTTGTTTTTGTTCACAGCAGAAGTACTCTTGTTCGTCAACTTGTAGGGAATGTAAAACTCATCACGAACTCGGCCCAGGACACCAAATTGGTTGGACAGCCTTGATCTAAATCGTAACCAATTCAAACCAACAGTATATTTGAATTGTATCAATGAACCATAATATATCATAGCAGGAAAATGTTTCTTTAGTTTCCAAAAGGGTCCCAAATGCTTCTGTCCCCAACAGTGATGCCATTTTAGACTATTTTCCGGACAGATATTTCCTTCGATCCAAAGGGCAACATTAAAGCTACTGCAAATTTTGTAAGTACCGCAGATGAAGAGGATTATGACCTGATAGATGAGGCAATAAAACTCATGTAATTTATAAAAATAAATTTATAAGATAAAAATTACAAAGTAATCTGTCCTGTTTTTGTGATAGGTAGATGACATTACTGGTGCCCAAAGGCCCCTACATTTCTTAAGACGGCGTCGGAAAAGTAGAGTGATGATAACAGAGGAGATGAGATGATATGTACATATATAGAAGCACTGATTGTATACATTTGTTGGTGGGCCAAGAGAGAGTGAGATTATGCCTTACCATTGATGTTTTCTGTTACTGATAAATAAATCATCCTATGATAATCGCAAGAGATTCTAAATTGTATATTTATTCCCAATAATGATAAACTAATGATGATATGAAATGTAATAAGATAGGATGAAGAGAATATAGAGGAGCATTGATTGCTTGCACTTGTTGGTGGCCTAATTCTGCTGAATTTTGTATGAAAAGGAGGAGAGTGTGTCACAGATTATGTTTTCAATTGCTGGTAGTAATGACCTGTTGTTCATAAATTTATTTAATAAATAAAACATCCTATGATAATCCCAGGAGAATCCTCAAGTTCTAAATTTATTCCTAAAGACAAAGTATTGATAATATGAAATGTTATGAGATAAGATGAAGGGAATATGGTGGAAGAGCATTTGCACTTGCACTTGCACTTGTTGGTGGCCCAATTTTTGCCGAATTTTGAATGAAAATGAGAAGAGTGTAGAGTGTCACACAGATTATGCCTTACAATTTTGGTTTCAATTGCTGGTGGTGGTGGCCTGTTATTGTTGTTGTTTTTGTTGAGTTACATTCAACCTTGCTTCACTTGTATGCTACTGCTGCCTTTAATTATTTACCTTGAGTTGTGTTTACACTCTATTGATAAAATACAGAGTCTGCAGGCAGCTCTTTTCCTCTGTCATCACCATCATCTTCATCATGTATCCTCATCCATTCTTTTCATCATGGTTGGTAGTGAGTGCTCTGCGCATTGCACAATTAAACTATGTCATGGTCAGGTGGCATGTGGCATGGTGCGGTGCGTTGCGGTACAGAGCAAAGTACTTTTTACTTACAAAAACAAAAAAGAACCAACTACTACTATGGAGGAAATTGGAAACCAACGAACGAAAACGCCCAAACCTTGAAAGGACTATTGGCTGCTGCTGCTGTAAAAAGAATCATCGTCGCTGTTGTCGTATATGGTACTACAATGGTTTGACTGTGGATGCCACTAGTGACTGGTGTTGTCAGGAGATATAGAGAAAGAGAGAGAGGAGAGGAGGAGTATTTTAGAAAAGGTGTGCGGCTGCTGCTGCTGCTTCTATAATACAATTGTGTTTGCTGCATCATTTCTTCCAGTGTAGTGTAGTCCTGCTTAAGTGATTTAGGTTGATTTTACATTGAAAAAAGAACAAAAAAAATTATACTCAGCAAGCATCTTGTAATATGATGAGGATGACGAGGACATAGCTGCTGCTGCTGCTGCTGTTGTTGATAACAATGACATGCCAGGCAATGGAGACAGCGGCATCGGCGGTGGCAGAAACTAAAACTACAGTAACAACAACAACAGCGAATAGCTTAAGTAAAGAGTGGCGGACAGGACTTGCAAAAGTATGTGGGCGTGTAACCTACTTTTTAAACAACCAGGAGGAGCGGCAAAACTAAAAGAAACACAAAATAAAATTGTAAAAAAAGCTTCTTCTAAAGTGAAAGTGAGAGGAAAGAAAGCTTTGCGAACAGCAACAACACCTATAAAGCATGTGTACTGATACTAGGTTTGAGTGGCTCATAGGTTGCTTGGTTGGTTGGGTTGCTTTGGCTTGCCTGTCCTGTCCTGTGTACGGCATTTGTCATATGTTTTCGGGTCGTTGCCGCCAGAAAATCTAAGTGGCGGAGGACATTGAAGGACACCAGCAGTAAAAGTAACAGCAACTACAACACAACACCTCTGACTCTGTTCACAGTATGTGTTGTCCTAGTCCACCATTTACTGGTGGGTGGGGTGGTTGGCTACAATACACGAAGAGCCATTTGAAAGCTTTACTTCGGGTTTTTTTAAACGAATTATATTCCGGCGCAACTGTGTGCTTTGGCTGTGATACTGACTGTTGTGTGCTGTGTTCTATGCGATGATGGTTTCAGTTGAGTCTCGGCCGTTTACACAAACTGAGGTGTGACAACTCTACAGCAGCAAAGGCAGCAGCAGCAGACGGAAAGCGAAGTAGCGAAGTGAATCTTCCAGCCGCCGCAGCGTAGCGTGATTTTCTACAACTCACACAGACATCATAAACTACTTGCCTACTTACATATGTATAATAATACATTCCGCCAATGAATTCTTTTGTTTCTTTTGCTGCCTACAATTTCTTCTTCATACTATACACTTGGCTCGGCTCATCATAACAGCATAACATCATCATAACACAGCCAGGAGCAACCAATTAATCTTAGCATAAACTGCCTGCCTGCCTGCCTGCCTGTCTGCCTGCCTGCCCGCCTGCCACAGACGGTAGTCAAACAGATAGAAAGAAGCACAAGTAAGGAAGGAAGTTCGAAAGTACGAAAGGTGAAGCAACCAACTAAGTCTACAGTCAGCCAGCCAGCTAGTCAAGTTTAAGTCAAGCTTTCAAGTGGAAAAATTTATAAAGTTCATCCTCGCACACACACACACACACACAGGAACACATAGAGAAAGGCGCATACACAAACAAACAAACAAACCAACAGAGTTGCCAAGCTCAAGTGTTGGTTGTCTTCTTGTCTGGTTACAAGTGAAGAGAAGAGAAGCGAAAGGACATTATAAGACAAAAGAAAAATATAAGGAAAAGAACGAAAGAAAGACGGCATGAAAAATAAGCCAAGAAACAAAAGAAAATCTAATTAAAAGTTTTTCTTCTCCTACTCTCTCTCTCTCTCTCTATCTCTCTCTGTGTCTTTGTATGTGTGTTGTTTCTTTATTATCTCCTGCTTCGCTACACACAAATAAACGCACAAACGCACACACGCATGTATGGACTTTCTTCATCATAGAATATAAAAACTCATTGAAGCATTTCGGGATACTTACCAAAATAATCAAGCAACCAACCAACGATATCAAAACCAACAACAGCAGCAACAACAATAATAATAAAAAAGCAAAGAAGAGGAACTACAAAAACTTGGAGTGGAGAAGAAGTAGGAGTGCGAATACGAGTGGGGTTAACAATTGAACAAACGAAGAACGAAGAGTTTGCACAAAAAGGCGTTGCTCGCACCGCTGTTGTCTGCCCTCCAGCTAACCAACCAATCCACAACTTAAGCAAAGGCATCGTCACCATCGCCATCTCCATCTCCATCATCATCATCATCGTTGTTGTCGGTCGTCAACAATAATAACAACAACAACAACAACAACAAGGAGGACTAGTCTTTATCACATTCTCATCTCAAATTTCTATTCACTCGGTTCGTTTATACGGTCGGTTGTTTGGTCTTTCGTTCGTTCGTTTGTTCGTACAATTCTTTTATACGATATCCTGCTCAATACCAAAATCAGAGTCACAGTCGAGTTGACTGATAACAGTCAAACGGTGTTCCAGTTTCGTGCTCCTGACAACTCGCTTATTCATTTATTCGTTCTTCATTCATTCATTGACTCAATCATCACTCTCATCTGTTCCGTGGGATTTTGATAACAAGCGCAAACTTCCGATCGCGGACGCGTGAGTGAGTTCCTTACAATATAAGAAAATACAATTTCATTTTGGGAGTGTCGGCGGAAGTGTTTAACAAAATTAAGCAACCAACCAAGTAACCAACAAACCAAGCAACCAACTAACATAACAAATATCGGAACGGAACTAACTAACGAAGCTGCCAAAAACACAATTATAAACCAACTTTAGAAAACAAGAACAATTAATTAACAACAGCAATAACAACAACAACAACAACAACAGAATCAGAAAACAAACAATTGACACGCAATACGAAGAAAATGTTTTCCATGTGCTCAAAGGTGAAGCCAAGGAATGCTTCAGCTGAGGTGGATTCCGTTTTACAGCAACAACAATTGCAGCAGCAAACGGGTAAGTGACCAGGCCCAATGTGACCATGGCCAATTTGTTTTTCTCCAATACCAACATAAACACACATCAAATATATTGTATATAGATACATATGTATGTATGTATGTATGTACATGTCTATTGTATCTACGCCCGAAAAGAGATTTCTTCCCTCGTCAGCCTTTGCCGAAGCAAACTCCGCACTGAAGTCATGCCCCCTATTTTGCACCCTTGAACTGATTTTTGGTTTTGCTGTTTTTCAGAAGTAGGACACAAGGCAAGACCAGGGTAGTAAACACGAAAGTAGGGCGAATGTTTGGAGGTGGGGTAAAAGTACTAGAAACAGCGCTGCTTGATGATAATTTTTCTCAATGAATTTCGCACACTTATGTGGCTTGTATGCGTGTGTATATGTATCTGTATAATGATTGTTTGTATACTTATCGTGTCTGAGATTATGCGCGTGTGTTCATTCGCTCTGTCTCTCAATACCATTATCTGTCGACCAGGTTTTGGTGAGTATATTACACCCATCCCCCCCGCTCTTTTTGTATAGTTGCTCATTAGGCGCGTCCTCGAGCCTTATCGAGTGGAATTCAGCTGCATAATTGCACGTCAAGCTTACCCCGCGGTAATATAAACGCCACCAACATCATTAATCTAAGTTCGAAACATCCTCCTTCTGTATGCTTATCACTTGCATTTATCTCATTCTTCATTCATCATCATCCACATCCACATCATCATTATCATCATCATCATCAGTTGCAAATGCGTTGCATAAAGTGAAAGTGAATTAAAACGTTTCGCCCACACGCAGCACCCAATATGTAATAGCAACCATGGATGCAGCAGTAAAAGAGAACCTGAAGAGCTTGAAGATGCACAAGAACTAAGCACATTCACTTACACATCGTCATGAAAAGATAGATAGATAGATGATAACCCCATACCCACACCCACATACTCTTACACCTATGCATGTATGCACTTGTATCCATTTGAGAGCTTCTCAAGCTGATGCAGCACTAACCTGTCCCTCTATATGAGTGGGTGGTTTGGATGTTAGTAGTATGTACTTTGTTGTCTATGAGTAGATGCGGATGCTTGGCTTACACAAGCAATGTATACTGCGCCCGCTTCCGTTCGGCACAACATGAGAAGCATCCTACGGCGTCCTTCATCGACGTCGTTGTTGTCAAAGCAACGTCTACATTGCATGTAATCTGTATATGCTGTTTGTCAGTCAACCTGTCTATCTCTCTCTCTCTCTCTGTCTCTGTCTGTCAGTCAGGATGTCTATCTGTTATTCTAACTGCAACTCGGTTGGCTCGTTGTGTCGGATGATGATGATGATGATAGTGATACAGACAGTCAAATGAAAGAACGAACAAACGTTGACGACAGGCAGCGACTGTCAGTGGGTGTTGATATTCATTGCTATACAATGCTTTACAATGGTTTTGGTTTAACTCGTCCCTAATCAAGACGATATTCCAACATATAAGCTTTAGAGGCTGGGTAGGGGTGGCCTATACACACACATACCATCCATCAGCCCATTCACCCACACCATCATCATAAAAATATCTATTAAATGAAAAGAATGAACTTTTTTTTCAGTTTCATTGCATTTTTTCTACCTTTTACGAGAAACAAAATTTTTCTACTAAAACCGATTTCACTAAACAATTGATTCACTAAAGTTATAATGCAATTGCTTAAATTTAACATTACCTACGAGGGTTATATGGAAAGTACTTGGACTAGACCATAGATAAGTATTTACTAGAAATTTTACGTAAATGCTGGTAAAACTTTTGAGAACAATAATGTCAAACTATCAAGTCGCTGTGTGGTTGAATTTATATACTTATGGCATTCGTTTTAATAGAAAAACTTTATGAACTTAAAACAATGGAGATAATACTTCTTTTCAGAAAAGAAACCATGTGATGAGGTTAAGATGGATCTTAATGAAATTTATGAGGACTCTTTGAAAGCTATAGGAGAGTGAACATTTGTAAGATTACTGAAACTGTAGACATATAAAAATCAATATTTGTTTGTCTCATGCGTTGCCATACCGTTCTTCTGATTGCTATGTAATTTTGTGAATGTATATGGTTGTTTCCGGATTGAAACATAGCATAGATAGTCCTGAACCCGATATGTGACGCTGTTGTTGCCAAATTGGTGAATGGTGCACACAAACCATAGAAACACATATCAAAATCAATCAAGTCGTCTTTATAAAAAATTATCTTTTTTAGGATACCGTACACAAAGGGTGCCAAAGGGACCCTGTTACTTAGCCTTCGCTATCCCTCCGTCCGTTTATCCGTCCGTCCATCAGTGAGCTCTAGCTCATGAATCGTAATAGGTAGACAGTTGAAATTTTGAAAGAGTATGTGATTTAATTGCTGTTATAACGACAAATAACAAAAATAAAATAAAGTTAATAAATTAAAGGGGTACCCATCCAAAACCCAAATTAATATTCTTATTAGAACAACTTTTTTGTTTTATTGTCTTATCGAACTGAAATTCGGACACTATAAGTGTACCACCAAAATATTGTTCCTTTAGTTAGTATATAGGGCACACACCAAAATGTGTTAAGGTCACGAACTTTTACTCATTTTTGCAAGCCACTGTGTATCCTCCAGCGACTATTTTCTATTTCTAAACCTTGGTAATTAATTGCAGGGAGAAAATCAGAGATAATTTTAATGCATTGAAATCTGATTATTTGAACTTAATTAATTAATTGATTAATCCTGAGAAATATTGTGCTAATTGTATTAAACTAAGCAGTAGATAAAGAGATGCACATTAATCTTATATTTTATTTATTTTCAATGTTATGTAGTAGGTTGAAAATTTAAATTACTTGGTGCTTGTTGACCAGATTGATTGTACAATATTGATAACACAGGTTTTGGTTGTTTCAGGATAGCCTACTGTCGAGCCAGCCGTTGTCAGCATATGAATAAAATCATTTTTCATACTCTATCAAATAAAGAGAAATTACCAAATCAAAATCGCACCAATAGATGTCAAACCCTTTACTATGAAAATAGGGAAAACTCTTTTACTCATTAAATTCACGCAATTGGATTTTTTTAATATTTTTCCCATAAATTACGTACTTATTTATACCTACCGAAATTACTACTCAGTTTTTTGGGGAGAAACTCTCGCAGGCCTGTGTAATATAAAATTAAAATCATGTATATTTATTGCCAACTAGTACTAATACAAAATATACATTAGTGCGGAAGGTACCAGGTACCGGTGATCACACTACTCTTCTCATCAATCTGTAGCATTGAACAGACTAAAATAAAATCTTAACATATTTTAGAGTTCTGTACTCAAAAGGTGCCAACGGGACCTTTTTACTAAGCCTACGCTGTCCGTCCGTCCATCCGTCTGTCAGTGAGGAACCGTAATAGGTGGATAGTTACAATTTTCACAAAGTGTGTAATTTGCGGTATAATGACATATAATAAAAATAAAATAAAACTAAACCAAAAAGATGGCTATCATTGGCAATGCCAAAGATTTAACACACTTCAAGCTCCTCCGGGTTGCATCCAACCTTCCTTTCTTAGCATCACTGTATCTCTCTGCTACAGTTTGATTATCAACAAAGAACACAGTTTATCATTTAATTTGGGTTTGTATAGGAGGTACCCCTCCTGATAACCCTAGGATCATGATATTTACATGGTTGGTGGTTATGGACAAAATTTCAGCTCTCTAGCTCAAAAACTGAGTGACTAATTTGCGGCCAGACGGACATGGCTAAATCAACTCGTCTCATCGAGCTGATCACAAATATATATACTTTATGTGGTCTGCGATGTCTCCTTCTGTGTGTTACAAACTTCATGACAAACTTATTATATTATTCATTCCCTGTGAAGAGTATAGAAATTAATGGGCTCCCCATATAAGAAACATGTGCTCCAATATGCAGTTTTCATCTCTTGTTTCTCACTTTGGTTAATTTTTTATAGCATACTTTTAGGCGTTGTTTAAATATTTCACTTTTGCAGCAAAGAACAGGAAATTAATTTTACATAACTTCAGACAGAGGTATAAGCTTTACGCCTAACGAATTTGCATACGGTGCATAGTGTTAAACCTTCTGCGGTAGTACGGTTACTTAATATTTCTCATCAATAGCTCGTCCTCTACTTTTGAGCATTCACCACATCACAATGCATTATCAGCCACACACTTTCTGACATGTCCAAACTATCGAAAATGTCGTAAACAGCAGAACTAAATATGGGTACCAAATTTCAGATCAAGAAAAATTTCACTTACTACATTTGACCCACCAACGACACACAAACATGGTAAATAAAACCTTTTAAAAAAATCTTTCTTTGCTCTCTCTTGGTGGTGTTCGATCTATTAATTCGAAGTGCAAAAAATATATTGGTTAGGGGTTTCAAACCAAAAATTATTATTAAAATTATTTAAATGGTCCCATTACACTTTGCTAAAGCATATGAATTGCCTATGTGCAAAATTGTAGTTTCTTTTATGAAAACATTGGAACTGTTAGTATCACATTTTACAGATTGTTTCATATGGTGGCTGTGTTTTTATATGGGAGACAAATCATCTCACAATCTCAATCTTTGCGACTAAGCAACATGCATAAGTCAAATATGACTAATCTAAACTAAGCCCATTCCCCTTTTCTATGCTAATCATGTTGATATTATGGGTACATTTTTGGGGTTTCCGACGTTCGGATCTATGTGATATGTATATGGTTATTTTCAGACTGAAATATGTCATGAAATTTTCAAAAACATGCTAAATATGTTTCTCATTTGCATTAGTCCAATAGGAACCGTCGGTATAAAAGTAACGAAAACCTTCAATCCTTGCTGCTCTTGCAAAAGAATACAATTGATACTAAAGCATACTCGAAAAGGTATCCGTAAAGTCTCAAGCATCTGAGGACGTTGCAGAGTTATGAAACATTTATCTACAATATTATGTATTGAAGAAAATAAAAAAGTAGATTATTTTATATGTGTCTGTAATGCTCTTATTTGGATCAGACGTATCTACAAACAAATTCTTGGATTTTCCAATAACTACCAGAATCTTGAAAGAACTGTAATTATGGGGCTTGTTACAATATACCCTACCTCTCTTTCTTTTCTAATCTAATCGAAGGAGTCAAATTGATTCTTCATATATTGCATATATCAACTAATCAGCTCATATGACTTTCGAGAATAATAATCATAATGTCGCATGTGTTTCACATTTAATGTACTTTTTAAGCTATGTACGTTCTCAGCAAAAATTTAAAGTGTCCTTTTTAGGCATACTAGAGGAGCCCCTGGCCGACACAATCGACAAACCTCTCTATTCTACTGTGCTCACACACGCACACATCAACGGTTGTGTGCTTTTATTGTTGTTATAAAGCGGTTATTTTTCACACCTTTTTACGCCTAAACCTCTGGACCTATTTTGATACAAAATTTACATGCCACATCTAGCGAAAAATTCCTTTCAATTGGTATTTTTTTGTCAAAATAGGTTCAGTGGTTTAAGCAGGAACGGATTCACAAATTCAATGTTTGCCGTTTAATTATATAGATGTTATAAAATTGAGAGTGATATGATAAATATGATTCATAATGTATAAGTAAGTACTTGTAAATTGCAAATCACTGATGAAAGTTAGAATGTATAGATAGCCAAAGTTTCCGGGCTTTTAGGAATATCCTTAATATGTCACAAACAACACAAATAATTGCTGATAAAAATCTATAGTTATGGATAAAAGGGTACAAAAAACTGTTATGATGCATTCTGCTAGATATCCTTATTGTTGTTGCACGTTGTTTTTGCCAGAAGGTTTGTCGAGTGCAACGGAAGCATTTTTAAAGCTTCGTCATTCTATCATTTTTTTTAGTGTTCTCAATTTTTTGTATTTTTTTTTTTTATCATTCATTTTTCTGTCTCCTCCTTGACATTCTTCTTACAATTACATACATCGCTTACCCTTTGCTCATGCTCTCACGTGTGTACGAGTATTTCAATGGAAATGTGTGAATATGAGTGGTGTGGGTGGGTAGGTGTTTGTGAGTGCTTGTGTATGCTCATGAATTATTGCTGAATAAATTACTTTATAAACGTGTTTTCTCCTGCTACTGGTTGTGCTTCTAAGTTTATTATAATATTACAATATTTTTCCTTGTGCAGGTTACAATAAATTGATGTCTCATTTATTAGATTTCTTTCTTTTGTTTTTCAAATAGACTTCATTAGATTATTTATTGTAAATTAAAATAAACAATCAGAACACACACACACACACACACACACACACACACAGATACAGATACACACAAAGACAAAAGGTTTACTAATTACGTTTGTGTTGTTCCATTTTATTGTTGCAGGCTCCGTTGGCAAACAAATCAAAGGAGGCTACTTGCTGCGCTATAAAAGTAAGTATAAAAAAAAGGAAGAACGAAGAAATGAAGAAAACATAATGAATGTGGCATGAGAACGAGAATATGAGGCACTCGTCCGAAAAGGGCCACAAAATGAAGGGTTCTCTTGTTGAAAGAATCAAGCAAGGAAGCAGCGAACCAAGCGAACGAAACCAAGCCAAGCCAAGCGAAGGAAGTAAAGGAAGCGAAGCGATGATGATGCTTCTGCTGCTGCTGCTGCTGTTGTCGACATTGATGCTGCTAAATGTGACAATTTGCGAAATCAACACAAGTGGTAGACAAGACAAGACACATGATGAAATGAAAACAAATCCAAACGCCCACAGACAAAACACCCACTGCCCACGCATTTAATGCGGAAGTATATGGTACAGTAGGCTAAGAGTATGATGATGAGATGAGATGGGTTGGTAGATGTTTTTCTATAGCTTGCTAGCACTGAAGAGGGTCTGACAGTCGCACACATTAAAATTTTATACATTCCTAGAGTGGATGAAGACGATTAAAGGTGTGTGTGCGTGTAGATATGTGTGACCTATGCACTAGAATGGGTTGGGTTGACTTGGTTTCAATTGACATGAGAAGACATTCTAGCCCAAGACCTGAAATCGTTTATACATTCATATTTTTTTAAGTGCAATTACTCATGATCTCAACAGCAGCAGCAGCTGCATCTGTGGATGCCTCGCTATGATAATGATGTCTGTTGTCGTCAATTATTGGAAAGCTATTGTCTTAGTACATAAGGTGGCCAATCTGAGCTTAAATTAATTATCATTCAACCTCTTGTGTTACAGAGCAATTACTTTGGAATCGTTGGGCAGAAGAATGGGTTGTGCTGTATGATGATTCTACCATGGCTTGGTTTACGGTAAATCAAATCGATTAATTTTAAATTTCTTTAAACCTTATTATTTGTTATATAAAAATTTAAATAGGAGCCTGGACGTGCATCGCCTGCTGGTAAAATACTTGTCAAGGAAGCACCTGAAATGCTTGCCATTGCCCATTGGACCGGTCAGATACCACGTCGTCCACCCTTGCCAGAAGGTTGCAGTGTATCGCAATTAATTGCTCTTGGTTCGCGACGCAAACGTTCAAAGGTTTACTGGATGCTTGCCAAATCAGAACAAGAAGTCAGTGACTGGATTGATGCCATTACAAAAACTGTATGTCTTTGCATTGGAATAAGTATATTTTGATCTTATATATTGTAAAAATCCACAGCTGCCACCACCGCCACAAATCGAACTTGTGGTTGACAAGCCGCATCTGATGAATGTATTGCGCCGTCCTCTTGTACGCATACGACGTGAGTAATACACAGCATCTGGAAGTATAAATCCTCAATACCAATTTATTTTATCCTTTATAGCGGCCACCACATCTGAGGTAAAACAACGCAAATCTTCCTCTCACAGCAAACACTCAGCATTGGCCACACACCGTGCCCTCTTCAACCAAAATCCTCTTGTCAAGAGCGATGCCGCTGTCGCTATATTGAGTAAAAAGCCTGATTCGAAGGCATCGCTGGCATGTGCTTTGCCCTGGGGGCATGGCTGGGGCTGGGCTACCTTGCCGAATGGTGTTTGGAGCGGTGGCCTGACATGGTCACAGTGTGAAGACACTTTTACGCTGCATGCCTTGCCCACTACACATTGTACTAATCTTATTGATACCGTATGCAGTGGTGCTGTCTATCATACGGACATTGGTGGTTTTGATTTCCATTCTACAGGCGTTGAAGATCTTGGAGGTGAAGATTTTGATTATGCCATGGATTGCGGTGATTTTATATTTTAAATGAGTTTGAGTTTAAAAAACAAAAAACCAAACCAAAAAAAAAAAAAACAAAAAGAAATTAAGAGAAAACCCACCCAATAATGTTAGAAAAATGGTGTTCCAAATAAGTATTAGGGATACTAGTATTCTTCTTTATAGCGATAACCTTCGAGACAATATATACAATTGTGTAACTGCAATTCATGGCATAATCAGATAAATGGTTCAATGGATTGGATCAATGCCAAAAGGAGAAAATACTCATACGGATTCCATAGCTTCGTTTAATCATAGTTCAATCGTTGTCTAGCATCTAGTATGTGTGTTTGATGAGTGTCTATTAATGGTAGCAATGACCAGTGAATTTAAGAAAAAACCTGCATGCATGCACACAAACAAATGTTAAATTTATGTATGTGTAAATATAGATGAGTTGAGTTGAGTTGAGATCTTAACTGTGTAACTGTAACTGTAATAACCTCTATTCGTATAACTGAAATTGTTATCTAATATGTATGTTTGTATTGTATAATCTCTTATCTTAACATGTAGATGTAGGAACCCATAATGATATACGATAGATATGTGTATGATACTATCTAAACTCGTAAATGTATTTGTTAAAGCTCGAACGATAGGATTGATGGATTGATTAATTGTTATTGTAATTGTCGCCGCCGTTTTTTACTCGTAAATCTGTTATACCATATATGAGATGTTGTTGTTAGTATGATGGTGTAACCACCACCACTCCCGCCTTGCTCCTCATGTACAAGTAATTGTGTTGTAGTCGTTCTTCAGGTCAGCATCAGCTAATTTATATGTATAGAAAAAATGATAATAGAAATTTGAAAAATTGAAATTAAATTTTGGTAATAAAAAAAGATTATTAAACTTCCGTTTGTCGGTTTATATGGATACAAATTTCAATTTCCCAAACACAAAACACGAAAGTATGAAACGAGATTTTTTGAATTAAACAAAACCAAAAAACAACAACAACAACATTAAAAGAAAAAGAAAAAAGAAAATAGATTTTTTAAAAATGAGAATTAATAATTTTTGCGATTTTTTTACAATTTTTACGTAATAACGAATTAAATAAAATAAAACAAATTATTTATATAAAAAAAAAACAAAAACAAATATAAATTTTATAAACAAAAACCAATAGACGTGGAACATGCTGGATATGTTCGACGTCTTTATGAAAAATATAAAAAGCGAATTATTAATAAAAACGAAACCAAAAAAAAAAAAAAATAAAAAAAAATATAGAGAAATATTTGTGTACGACGTAGTTATAAACAATTAATAAAACAACAAGAAAAACCAACAAAAAAAAATATTAGAAAAATATATTAATGAAATATATAAATAAATAAATATTGTAAATTAGTTTTAGACAAATGTTTATTATATAAATTTAAAACAAAAAACAAATCGAAAAAAGAAAAATACCCGTGCACTAAAAACAAGAAGTGAATAATAATAATAATATTATGTAATTAAATTTTATATACATAAATATGTGGAGAGGCTCTAAAAAGAGAATTCAAATGACATTTCTCTAAGCCAAACACTGAAATTGTAAAAAAAATAAGATACAAACTTTTACTTTGGTTACACCGAAGATTGAATACCTTTCACACAAATTGCTATATTTAGACATAAATTTACAAGTATAAAGTTAATAAGTATAATTGTGTTCTTAAGTATAGAGTCTGATTGATACAATTTTTTAGATATTTCTTAGTATTCTAGCAAGATTAATTCATCGATCTGTGAAGGGAAATATTTTGCACTATTTAAGAAATATTAGATCAGTCATTAAGTGATTGTGTTTTTTCATAAATGGCTTTGTATTTTGAGTGAATTGTTTTATTGTTAACACATAACCTTAAGACCAATTAATTCCAAGGTTGACATGATTAGGTAGAGTGTTGTGCTCAGAAATATGAATTCAAGCACTGCAAGAGTGCACACTAAACAAATATTTATCCGCTCTCGCTCAAACGAATCATGTGCTACACGTAACACTATCAATAGGCACACCATCGTCTGCACCATCACTCTCGCAAATCAACTCATTTGATGTTGAGAATCAATGATCTAGTTGAATTCGTTAACAAAGCAAGTGTGAGTGCGAATCATACCAGAAGACAAAAGTCGCTCGACAGTCTAGCTTCGACTCAATAAGTCAATAAGTTTTAAAAAAAAGTTTAAAAATAACAAAAAACCAGAAAGAAGACTATCATTGGCTCCGGGTTACATCCAACCTTCCTTTCTTAGCATCACTAAATTCTCTTTTTTCTAATAAGAACATTAATTTAAATGGGGGTTTGTATAGGAAGTATCCCTCCCGGTAACCCTAGGATCATGAAATTTACATGGTTAATGAATATGAATCAGAAACTTATATTGTCCAAATTTCAGTTCGATACGTCAAAAAACAAAAAACTTTTTCTAATAAGAATTTTAATTTAAAGGGGGTTTGTATGGAGGTACCCCCCCTACTGGTTCGATTCGGCTGATTCCGACAAATGAACTGCGTGAAGAATATAATCAAAATAACCCAATGAGTATTCGAACACACTTACTTACACTACCACTGCACCAATGAGAACACTACTATAAACGGAAATCTGACAATTCTATTTCGATTTCCTCTAAAAATGTCGTACATAGGAGAATGCAGTTCGTTGGTACTGACCAACTGTTTTACCTCCGTGGAAAAATTTTGAAAATTCCAATTTTGCCGGAGGATTCTCCAAAAAAAAAAACAATTATTAATTATTTGCATATTGTATTGTCAATAGAAATAAAGGTGTATACCAATTTTCAGAAAGGGGGAGAAATTTCAATTACTAGATTTTTCACAAACATGGTAAAGTAAATAAAACCTTTTAAAAAGGAGTTGAAAGACTCGTTTCAAGAACTCACATGAGTCGTTTTCATAGTGTGTTTGCCGACTGTTAACACTACTTAGTGTGCGTTTGTTCTTTGAATATGGAGAATTTCAAAGATTATTAGACATATGTCAGAAATCGAAGACGGTTTTTATGCCGATTGATGTCAATTTCACTGTAGCTGAGCTAGAAAACATGGAGATTTCTTTTTTCGAGCTTAGATGGTTAAAATGCCAATTTATACTTAAAACAAATGAACTGATTAAATGCAGATTACCGAGGAAAACAATAAGCCATTTGTATAACTTCAAATAAGAGACAATTAAACCAAACCGTATTTATACACGTCAGAGATTTCAAAACCATCAAAAGAGAATTCTGGCATCAGAGAATTGTAATTAGGTTGATATGTGGGGTTGAAAGAGATTTCTGGGACATGCCTGTTTGATTTATCAATTTAAAGAAAAAAGTAACTAAGACAAGAATTAAGTTGAGTTAAGTTTTATGGCAGAAATATGACAAACCAAAAAGGAAAATATGTACAGTATTAATGCTTTTTGAGAAAAAACAACTGAACAACCTGTTAGTAGAGACTTAGGTTTAAACATGAATATGAATTGGGATAGATAATACAATTTTGGAGTGCATTTTTGAATTACTTTATTAAAGGCTTAAATCTCCAATGTGAGAAATGCAAAAGTTTTGTATACAAAATCTAAATTTTCAATCAAAGAAGAGACTGGAATGAAAAGACCATGAAACCTCAATTTCTAAAAGGGACTAGATTGCATTGAATACCTTCTATATTTTCCTTAATATAATAAGTGCTTACATCAACAACAGTAGTTACAAACTCTATAAGTACACCTAGTCCTCTTCCCTTTGGAATTTCACTTTTTTGGTGTCTCTTGCCATTAAATACTCTAAGGTGAAAGTTTGATTTATCATTCCATAAATCATAGAATAGGGAGATCTAAAACCATTGGATGTTCTAATTAGCTTGTCATAAATATTCTATGTGAAGGGTATTACAATTGTTTTGTAATTGTAAGACTTTGAAAAGTCATTTGAATTCCTTTTTAAGAATCAATCCACAAAAATGAAACACAGACACCCACCCGTACTGATGTAAAGTAAAATGCCAAATCGATTAACGTATAATATACAAAATATAAATAAATTATTTATAAATATATACATACATATATATATTTGATTATACATTCATATTCAACGTCACTCAATACTAACACTACCAGTTTAGGTTCGAAATGCCAAAACAAAAACAAAAAACAAAAATGATTAATTAATAAAATAAAAATGAAAATGAAAAGCAAAGAAAATCCCACCCATTCAGTTGGTTTGGGTTGGGGTCTTGAGGGGACAAAAAACACTGCAAGCAAACACACCCAATATGCCTACGATTCAAATGAAAAACGAATCGAATAAATTATAAGTGAAACCAATAAAAAATAAGTAATAAAATTGCACGAAATGAAAAAGTAAAACCTCATTTTCATATATTGAATTCAAAATAAAATCAACTCAAATCAGATCGGATCGGATCGGATCGGATCAGATCAGATCGAAATGTTGTTCAAGTTTAAGAAATTAAAGCACTTACTAAACAATTTTAATACGGGTAATTAAAACAAATAAAACACTTAAGAACAACAACAGCAATAATAAAGCACTTAACGCTTAGGAAATAACCCAAGATGATGATGATAATGTTGATGATTTTGAATATGAAAACTTTGTTAACACTCAAGAAGACACAGCAGAATACACTTATAGTTATATATATGTACGTACTTACTAAATAGAAACCAAACAGATCCTCAATCACAAAAAAAAACACAGCCCGTCGTCACTTACCAAAGAGCCTAAATTTGTTATTGTTATTGTACTATTGTAATTTATTGTAAGAAAAATGTAAAAGAAAATCCCAAAAAAAAAAAAAAAACAAAAACAAAACAAAAATCGTAGACTAAAAGACTTAAGCAATTGTCGCAATGACGTTAAATTAGTGAGCATTGAATGTTGGCTTAAAAAAAATGTTAATAGAAAACCAAAAAATGGAAAAAAAAAATTATAAGCAAAAAAAAACAAATTTAGAAACAATTTACACGTGCATGTCTTTATGTATAAATAAATATAAATAAATAAAAAAAAAACACAAAAAAAAACCAAATGTTGGCGTTGTTGTCTTGTAGCATAAAGAATGATATTTCCAAAAAAAAAAAAATTAAAAAAATAATATTAAAAACAAAAAAACCAAAAAAACGATCTTCGACAATCACTCATAATAAAAGCAACAACAACACGTTAAAAAAAATATAATATAAATTAAATATTTGTTTTCTAGAAAATATGAAACAAAACAAAGCAAAAAATAATAAATTTTTACATTATAAAAAAAAAAAAAACAAAGCAAGAAAAATTAAACGCTTTGAAGAGAAAACTATTAACAAAACTCAAGCTTCTTTTTCGTATATGATTTTTCTTATTTTATTTTTTTAAAAATATATTTTTTAATCTGACAAGGTTGAATGCAAGAATTAAAGTTAGGGACCAAAGGTGTCTGTCATCAAGAAAGAAAAGGGCATGCGAATATTTGCAGCTTAAATAATAATAATTGTCCTAAATGTGTTCAACAAAATACCACAAAAAAAAAAACAACAAAAATTCAAAGTCAGAATGTATTAATCCTTATGAATTGCAGTCAACACTGCGTATACATAATGTCGTTATAAAAATAAATCAGAAATATTTATTATATTATGTTAAAGTAAAGGGAAACTCTAAAGTTGCTAATTGATTATAAAATGTTGGTTCCAAATTACAATATTTTATAATAATTTCACTATTTCATATATTTTTATATCCTTTACATCTTTTTTTGTTTAATAGACAGACAGAAGTAGAGACATTAAAAGTTAGTAATCAGTACTCAGATTCTTATGATTCAATTATGATATTTACTTGTCCGTCTGTATATTATATCATGCATTGGTGAAAGTCAATGGTTTTAACTTGAACACCTGTTGTAGAGACTTAATATCATGGTGCCGATCACACGTCAATCAACATCCCCTTAGGTACATGTATATCCACAGGTACCAAATTCGTATGACTCAATCCTTGGTCAAGGCCTATCTTAAATCTCTGCTGCTCTGTTGGTTGTATAAAACAACTCCACGATGAGCTCTTACTCTACCCTCATCTGGGTATAAACACAGTTACCACGATACTCCCATAAAGGGGCCATCTCCGCAGGTTAGGACTGAAACAAGTTCCGTGGGCTCCTGACTTCCTGTAGTACTAGAGAAGAGTCTCTGGTCAGATTTCATACCAGACGTAGAACCAATTTGAACCCAAAACAGTTCGTGGGTTGGTGTCCCATAAGTCAAAACATAGCTCTCTGGTATAGAATACAGGCATAACCCACATATGGCACAGTATACACTATATTCATGGATATATGTAGCTTTCATATGATCTAAGATCAATCGAACTATGTCCCCACTGTCACAAGGACTTTAGCGAATGGATTGTAGGTTGAGACTAGAGATGAGCTAAACAGTGACACAGTGATTCTAAACTGTGTCTCTGTGATTTTGAAATCACTGTTTAGCTCATCTCTAGTTGAGACCTCTACTGTTCCAAACGTGTTCCATGGTAACAGAAAACACATCTGGTTAGGCAACGTGACAATGTCACTACCAGTACAGCAGATCGGTTTGTGAATGTGACTTCAGCAATATCAATATTCCTCCCGCTTAGCATATTTCCTGTGCTTGATTCCTTCCAGTCTTTCTTTCTCTTCCTCAGCTGTTTTAGATAAATATTGTTAGACAAACGGTAGCTAATCTTATCTAAAGCGGGAAAGAATCTGAATTAAATTTATCGGGTATGTGCCAAAAAACGCCGACGTTTTTGAATTGATACGATTTTAAATCCTAAAAATATGCAATTAATATGTTCATAATTTTTTCTTACAAGTATTTATTTACTCAATAATTAAAGTATCAGGGGTGTCACAGAAATCGATAAAAAATTTAAATTGAAATTGAAGAAATGGAAAAAGATTTGATTGATTTTAACAACTGCTTAAAATCTTCATATGGAAAATTCGATCCACCTATAACCAATTTTCTGTACTTTACAAAATCTTAATAAGAATGTATTGTACAGACTAACCATTCATAAAAAAATCCTATAAATGACAGTGAAACCTGTAACAGAAACAGTTTCGTGATTTAGAAATAGTAAACGGTGAAACAGAAATGTTTAGGCCAGAAGCGGATAGAAACTTAGTTATATACCACTTGACTTTATCCTTAGTTACGAAATGAACATCGTATCAATCGGAAGTTTATATTTTCTTAAGAATCACATCGGTATAAAAAGATGTTCTTGACTTCATCTCTTTTTCAATAAAGAGCATTGACATCATCAGATTTAATTGACTTTATCCAGACTTACACACTGAATGCCGATAAGGTTGAAATTGTTTATATTTTCTTGACATCCTGCAAATTGAATGTCGATAACAAAAGTTACTGACTCTTTAGACAAATTTAATATTGAAGGTTCACTATTCTCTCCGCCTTTTAGGTTTCCAACATTAGTAATTGTTTTCTAATTGTGATGTTCAATGTATTAGCAAGATATTTAATCGATATCATGAAGCTTTCATTCAGTCAACTCAACCAAAAAACCTTAAGAAAATTCTGAATTTTGTAAACATTTTTGACCTCATTCTTCTAATTAATTAATTAATTAAAGTCTAATTTCCTTAGTCAATGAAGTACTACATAGTATTATTTCCTACCACACATGAATTTCTAAAGACTAATAGGACCTCCTTTAATAAAGATAGTAGGTAGATAGTATTAATGCTCTTTGTGATTGGTTGCATTACTCATACGTCACATTACTCGGAGTATGAAAAATTAATTTGTTTTTTGACAACAAATATGAAGTCAACAGTTATTGAGTGACCTGCCTAATTGTTTTGCCATAGAACTGTTTAATAGAGATAAAACCTGTCATCAGTATGACACTTTTTCTCATCCTACCACACAAAATTATAAATTATCATACACTATTTTGATCCAAGGTGTATAACTTGTGTAAACAAACATGAGTACAACTGTTAGAGCTATTCAACTGACATTTTTGTTTTTAAAATGAAAGTTTCACTTTTATCTAAATGAGAAGGGGTTCACAAAAAACCTACTATTATCATTATTTCTCTGCTTCATGTATTTAGGATAATAAAATGTCGGTAAAATCGACTTAAGAGGTTTATTCTTTATTAGAGTTTTTTTTTTATTAATTTCAAATTAAATTGCATATAAAATTTTTGTTTTATAGATATATATTTTATAAAATTTACCCAAAGAGATAAAACAAAAAATTGTTAAAAAATTGTATGCAAAAAATAAGAATGTTATGTCAAAAGTAACAATCGATCGATTGATCGAACGAACGATGGAACGAACAAACATAATTAGCCGCCATATTGATTAGTGCTGCATAACTGTGAATAGAATTTTAGGTAGTAAATGAAGAACGTAAATGTGTAGATGAAATCGAAAATGAATAAAATTACGTAAAAACAAAAACGAAAAAACGAAATAGTTCTCTATGTGTGTATAATAAATGTGTAGAATTTAAAGAAGATAAAAATTATATACATATATTTAACAGTGTTGAAAATTATTGACATACATACTATTATAATGAGAAACTACCGTTAGACATTGTTTAGAAAAGAAAAATGGTGTATAGCGTAGTACACAATGAATGTATAGAAAATGAAATTAGGAAATTATATATGATAGAAAGTATAGTATTGTATAACAGAATGTAACCGCCAAAGCCTAGTGCTAAAGCAACAAAAACGCTTAAAAATTTAGCAACAAAAACAACAACAACAAAAGCAAATTAACAACAACAAATAAATAATAATAATTATATTGAATAAATGATGAATAATTATATAAATGTAATGTAATGTAATGTAATTTAAATGTGTAATGTGTCTGTGTATGTAAAACCGTCGTATGAACAAATAAATAATTCTGACATTTAGAAAAAGAAAAACGTCTAAAATTTTAAAGCCAAAAATTTATAATTTTGTTTGGACAACAATAACAGAAAATGAAAAATATTTATTTTATTAAAACACAAAAAAAATCACTCCAATAACTTTGGTCACCAATGCTTGCACTTCATAAATGTAAGTTCCATCATGGCCTGCCTTAAAAATGAAGAAAACTTAAGAATGAACCATAAAGAAGGCTATCATTGGCTATGTCAAAGATGTAATACTCTTCATGCTCCTCCGAGTTGCATCCAACCTTCCTTTCTTAGCATCACTTTAGTTTGAGTGGCAATTTTATTGTACTTTTATTCTTTATAAGTTTCTCATTTAATTTGGGTTTGTATAGTATCATCGAGCTGATCACAAATATAAATATATACTTTATGTGGTCTGCGATGACTCCTTCTGTGTTTTACAAACTTCATGACAAACTTATAATACTATTATTATTTATTTTCTTTACTCCCGTAAAGAGTATAATGAACAGTATTTATGGCTTTCAATGATCTGATTTGCGAAACAGAAACTTATAATGTGATAGAAGACTCTATGAATCTCATTTTCAGAACTATGCAACTAAGTTTTATACATTTCACAATTTGATTTGGATGACTGCTCCCAACTCTTGCTAATGGATTATGATAGCTTTTACTAGTGATTTGTGTATAGTAGAATAAACTACCATGTACAACACTTCCTTTCAAATATTGGGACTAAGACTCAGGTAATTTATGTAAATAGATTACCGGACTTGAATGGTCTTCACCCAATCCCCTAACAGAATTCTATTTAGGGTTCCTTACCCTTACTAGGGTGCTAACGGGACCCTATTACTAAGCTTCCGCCGTCCGTCCGGCCGACTTCGTTGTATCTCATGAACCGTAATAGCTAGACAGTTGAAATTTTCACAAAATGTATATTTCTATTGACATGATAACAACAAATACTAAAACAAAATAAAGTTCAAAAATTAAAGGGGTCCCCATACAAGAAACGTGTGCTCCATTATGCATTGCGCACAGTTTTAAAAGCTTTGTGATTTATTTTGTTTCAAATTTTGATAATTTTTGAAGTGAAACTTCTTTAGCGGCGTTGGGCAAAAATTTAGTACAAATTTTGAGTGAAAAAATACAGACTGTAACGTAACAACAACATGCAAGCAAACAGATTGTGTGTTGTACAAAAACAAGCGAATATACGAAGAGAACGAAAACCACACAGAAGCTCGCAGTTGATCTAATTTTTGGGCAAGAGGGGATAAGACGCCAAACGTAAACACAACAACAACAATTACACACGCCATAGAAAACAAAAGCAACATACAGACGGATAGACAGACGGACAGACTGAAAGACAGACATACCTAAATTAACTGGACAGAAGATTTTGTATGCAAATGTTGTATTGTTGTATTTCTTTTGAGATGATCTCTCTCTCTCTCTCCCTCTCTCTGTCTGTTTTTAAATAGTTTCACTTCTATCAAGTGGCACACATGCAATTTTTTTTTTTTTTTAGTATACTTTAAGGCTTTATGAATATTTCACTTTTAGTTTTGATAATATTCACAGTTCCCGATCTCAATGTTGATATGCAGTCTGAATACTGTTTCTACTCTAAACATAATTCTCAATAATTCAATATTTGGAGCATGAGATTTCTGTCAATTTCATAATAAATGCATATTCATTGTGTTTGGAATTGCTCGAGCATGGAGTTATTGAATACATAATTCATTTTTGCGGCAAAAAATCTTGTATGATGGTACGAAACACTCCGTGTGCTAGTCCGACTCACACTTGGCTTATTTTTTTTATTTATTTTATTAAATATATTTTTTTTTTTTGTTTATTAAATCAAGAGGACAAACTTGCTGATTCATCCTTTAGATCTATTATTCATATTTACTGATAGTTTTTATCTTTTGATCTACTATTAAGATTTACTAATATTGGCAGCTACCATGTTCATTCCTGAACATTACGCCGCTGGTAAGATTAGCTGATCCTTCGAATCCGATTTATTATTAAGTAGGTGACCGCTATAGTGTACAAAATGGAGCCCCTTTAAGTGTATCTTCATTGCGCAGAGTTGTTAACTTCTTTTCTAAGTTCTTTAAATCTTTTTCGCAGTTGATCTGCGCTCTGGGTACTGAGGTTGTTTTGTCTTCCGGGGTGTCGTCTATTGGATTTCGATATTCAATGATTTTCTTCTTCAATTTGAACATTCCGCTGGCGGCCTTGATTATGCAGCTTCCTTCGTTTTCTTTTAGACGAAGATTGCGGGCAACCAATTCCTCGTTAGTGAGAGGAAAAGGAGACCGACCTATCGAACAATTTTTCTTTGTTCTGAAAGTCTTCATTTTTATTTTCAGTGGTAGATGGCTTGGGCTCGTCTTCATGTTCATTTTGGCGCCCTGACAGCAGCGCCCTCGTGGCATCAACCATGTTCATTCCAGAACAAATATTGTACCTGGTAACGCTATCAATTTTTAGCTCATAACATTGTCGAAGGATTGTCAATGGATGAATTGCTTATTTTTGCCATTGCCTTTTTTATTTAAAATTATGTTCAATCAAAGCAACTTGAGCAGAACAGAAGGCTTTTTTGAATGGTTCCACGTAGTCGGATAAATCCAAATTGATTAATTAATTGAATATTCATACTTACATATTCTATATTCGTATATTCTAAGATCAAAGTAAAGTAGAACACAAGAATATTATTTGTAAATTGTAAACTCTCTATGTCTCTCCTACTCCTACTAGTCATACAATAGACTTATATTGTCTGCAAAAATTTCAGTTAAATAATCATAAAGCAACTGCATCAAATTCCTCTTGCCATGTGCCATGATATGAAAATATATGTGCTCTCTGATATTTCCTTTTACACCTTTTAATTTAATTGTCAGACAATAATGGACACAAACATTTAGTGTGAAGTGTATATAAAAATGAAGCAAATACACTTTTGTTAATTTTTTGTTAAAAACTTATATACAATAATTGGTTCAAAATCAAAAGAATCAGTTAAAATATATACTCGTACCAAATTTGCGCTGTAGGTTTCATTTCAACAAAAACAGCCACCTAAATGAAAGAAAGAAGAAAATCTTTAACTGAACAAGTAAAGCGCAAAACTTTTAGTTAAAAGAAATTTTATTTAAATTCTGCAAATTTGTTTTTATATAAAAAAAAAAATTTTAAATAAAAGCAAAAAAATGTCATTAATTATAATTTTTTATATGTTAAACCAAATACCAAATAGTATAAAGAAAAGATATACATAAATAATAACAATAACCTCGAAAGCAAAAAAGAAATAATAAATAAATATGATGAGCAAAAAGAATGATGAAAAGATATAAAAGCAAACAAATGAATGAAGCTCAAAAGAAGTTACAAAAATAACAACAAATAAATTGATGAAATAAAAAAACAGAATACAAATTATAAATAAATAATGATGAAGAAATATATGTTTTGTGGAATGAAAATAATAAAAGATTCTGTTTTATTATTGTTCATTTTTTTTTCTTCTTTCAGTACATTAAGTTTGTGAAGGTGTTGTTTTGTACTTATTACAAACTAGTACATTGAAAGAGAGACTTTGGAAATTTACCAGTATCTGAATTGTGTATTACATACGAGTATGAGTCATTTGTTAAGATTTAAGATTTACAATGACACATGGCAAAATGATTTAAATGGGTATGATGTTATGATACACGTACGAGTGTATAGATGCAAATGTTGGCCAAGGAAACCATTTAAGCCTTTTTCAGCATGTTACTATTGTGACTATTATAATAACAAGACTAAAAGACCAAAGAGTATAAAACATATGGAGCACAGACAACTCGCTCAATTTAAGCGGAGACATTTTTGTAGCTTTTTGTAGATTAATTCAAGAGGAAAACAAGAGTAAATCCAACAACAATTGTGTGTAATCTCAGGTAAATCTTGAGTACCAATCATACAATTTGTTGTTGGACTTAAAAATTAAGAGACACACTACTTAAATTAAGAGGCACACTACTTAAATTGAGCGCTCTGTCCAGTCTATATATACTTTAATAGTCTTTGCTAAAGCTAAGGCTTTGCTATATAAGTACATACATAATTTACTATACCCATTCTTCTTTGTCCATTCTCGTGCTAATCTTTAACCGACTGTCAGATTGAATTGAATTATTTACTGATTTATTTAATATTTTATTTTTATTGAGTTGTTCGGTCATCTTGAAAACGCTTAAACCACTCCAAAATCTGACTATGTGATAAACATTAATTACCATTTATAGGTCTTATATGATGCATATTATACAAAAACTAATTCCTATGTCTAAAAGTACCATATAGTTCGGAAATCATGGTTTCACAAGACACATTTTTCGACCATCAATCTACATATAAAAGCATGAATCTCGTTATTTTAAAAACACTATTTTTTAAGGTAAAATTTATTAGGAACTTCAATTGTAATTTTACCTGGGGACACTCTACTAAGTAGTCACTAAAATTATTCATTAAAATTCAAGAACTCCGCAAAACATAAGCATAAACATGCCATTAAAAACTGTCGCTGCAACAGTGTATACATCCTGGGGACTATCATCTGCACTAAGGATGCCAATTTAATGGGCTTTTGTCAATCCTTGGATTTCGAGATTTAAAAATGGCAACCAGGAATCTCAGGATTAGTCCCGGGACTTCATTTCTCCTAATTTACACACACAAAACATTTTCAAAAACATATACAGTAAAATCTCTAGTTGCGGATATTCTCCTCCAGGCGGACATCTCTGGTGACCGGACAAATTTCTTGGTCTCAAAATTTTTGGTTGTTTTTGGTTGTTATAAAATAAGCTCCAGCGGGCGGACGCTCCTTTGGCCGGATGCGGACTCTACAGTAATTTACATTTCCTACAACTGCTTCTCTCGCAGGCGGACAAAATTCAATTTCGCGAACAAAACTTGTTTGTAAATCGGTGATTCCCTTTTGTTACATTTGTAGCTGTTCGTATACTTTTATGTCTGGCACATGATTGTAAACTATTAAAAACGGATTTCGTAAGCATCTATATAGAACCCATATCTGATGCTGATATGTTTGATGCTGAAGATGATCGTCCATTATCAATACTTTCACATTTACGTTCAGTGGTTGAAAATAATGAACATGATTGACCGTTTGAAGCAATTTGTAAGAGATGACTTTCCATTATTTGAAAAGTTAAACAACTTGGCAAGTCGTCTTGCGGATGGGCAGCTGAAGTGGAAGCAAGCCAACCTTAAGCAGTCCACAATTCGCCAATATTTCCAACCTAAATAAAAAGATTTTTGTTAAATTAACATATCTGTGAAAATTCGTTAGTCGAAATACGTGTTTTGAAGCTGTTTATAATGAAAGCGCTCAAACTCAATTTTTGACATAAGCTACTTTGACTTATTGCCACAGATATAAGCTCGTATATACTATGTTCACACATATATGTCCATATGTGTCACACTACATAATTGATATCAGAAAAATATATGTAAATAAAAACTGCATTATTATTATTACATCTCCCCCAAGCGGACATCTCCCGCTGACGGACGATTTCACTGGAACCGTGGGTGTGCCACGGGAGATTTTACTGTATATTTTCTTTTCAAAAATTCAATAGCATCATAAAGAGTGGAGTCCGATTTTAATTTGGTCTTGAAATGGATAATAATTATTTTTTTTAAAATTAATTTCACTTAATTTCTTAGAGTGATTCTTCCGATTGATTGAGTGTGAAATTAGTACTGGATGACGTTCTATAAAGTTTATTTTGTAAATAGAACTACAATAAAGTTAATATTTTAATGAATTAATAAATATTTAATGGAACATTATTTGCATATCACAAATACGTACAAGATCAAGTAAACATAATTACTGGTATTCACATGGAGTTCAAAAAATATTTTTACTTATCTGGTATTACTTTCTAGGTCAAATTACAGGATTAAAGCCATACTCTACAGTTTGCATTGGGTGCATTAAAGTTTATTCAACTTGAATAAATGTCAATTTGCATGTTTTAAGGGAATATTTTTATGTCAGATAGAATTGATTAACATAATCTAATCCCATGATTTTCGGGACTAAAAAAAAAGGACGGAATCCCTAATCTGCCCCTAGGAATAAGTTATCATCTTCATACATTACAACCAGTAGTTCGCTATCACTAATAACCGCTAGGCCAGCTGTACATACTGCACTGATCTTCGACTGGAAAGGAGAGGAAGGTACTGGCAAGAATCTTTCAATTTAATGAGCAGACCTGAAAATTTTCAAACCACATACTTTAAACAGTTGTTAGTTGAAGAGTATTAAACAGATAGTTGAGTCTATCCAACTTGCTAAAGTTCATATTCTTATCATATTTAAATATTGAAATGAAGTCACATACAAAATGGTGATTCAACTGTATACCATATGTGTATGGTTGCTTGTGTTTGAAATGAGAGAAATGAGAATAAGATTCCATTAAAGCAGCTGATATTATAAGAGAGCAAACTTGATCAACAAAGCTAATGAATGATTCAACAACACCAAACAAAACAAATAATATAACAAATCTACTATTATAAAGTTCTCTCTCACACTCTCAGATACTCTCATTCCTGGTTTTTTTTCAGTTTTCATTAGTTATTATTGTTGTTGCATTGAAGTTTTTATTCGCGAAATCAAGTTGAATTCGCTTAGCTTTGAAATTGTCTAGTTTAGTCTTGTCAGAAACTCTCAGACAAACAGTACAACTTACTTAACATACTATTTTGCTTACTAAAATTCGATCTAACGGTCATATACGAAAATATAATACAAAAAAACAAAAAAAAACAAAGAAAGTTCGCGCCTAATTTATAGGTTTGTTTCTAGTGTTTTATATGCATACAATTTTTAAAGGAATTCAAACAAAAACAACAACAACAGTTAGCGTTTATTTTTGTTTTGAATTTCAAAGAATGTTATAGTAAACACCACCCAAGCCACCATATGTTGGCCGGTCGGTCGGTCTGTCTATCTGGTATTCATTAACGTTGTATGTGCTGCATTGTGTTTGCTGTGTGTGTCTGTGCCTGCCTGAGTGTATATGTGTGTCTAAATGTGCTCCTCATCCTCGTTCAAAGTTCATTTCAATGTCCAGCGACCGCATTTTCTGAGTCATTGAACTCATGTTGCGTGCCTTGATTTTGTTTCCATTTGACTTTGTCAAGTTGTCAAGTGTTTCTCCAACATGACTGACTGCATGATGCCTACAGTTCTGCCAAATGAATAAAAAATGCAAAGCAAAAGCATTTCTGAAAATAAAATTCCTATTCACTAGAAATTCTTTGAATATTGATACTTGAAGTAGAGCATCGCGATTCAATTGAATCTGAATAAATATTATTTCTAAAATATACCATATACATATGTATATGTCATATCATTTGTTTGAGGAATGTGTTTTATCACTAGAGACTTATATATGCAAAGCAGAAAACAGTACATAGGATCCCCCACCCTGATATTTACATGATTTACTGATTTCAGGGGAAATTGAACAGCCGCAAAATCGAAAAAATATAAATTAACCGGTGTGCGAGTGGGATGGTAAAACTTGACAAACACATTTATTTCTTTTAAACTCCTGGGGGCTGTTATTTTAGCGCCATCCCATGTGGTGTTGATATCAGCTATTTCCCGCAATGTTGATCTTCTCCAAGTGTTCTTTGGCCGGCCGCGGCTTCTGCTTCCTTGCGGGTTCCATTCAAGCAACATTCTTGTGATGCTTTCTGGCTGTTTTCTTAGCGTGTGACCAATCCAGTGCCACTTCCTACGCTTAATCTGTTTCAGTATATGCTCTTCATTTGTTAAACACCATAG
The DNA here is from genome assembly GCA_037043315.1 of Amiota communis. NCBI lineage: Eukaryota > Metazoa > Arthropoda > Insecta > Diptera > Drosophilidae > Amiota > Amiota communis. Next base: position 327,291 of record JBAMAV010000896.1, read on the forward strand.
TGCCTCGTTGGAAATAGTGTTAGGCCAGAATATTCTGCATATGATCCTCAAACACTTGTTAACGAAAGCTTGAAGTCTCTGCGTGATGGAGTTCGAGACCAGCTTTCGCTTCCGTATCGTAGCGTTGATTTCACGCATGCGAAGAATATTCGCAATTTCGTGCGTCTGGAGATTTAGGAATTTGGGAACTTGAGAACTTGTTAGTAAAAAACGGCTCGACCTCAATACTATAGTGGTTTTGGAAATTTGAAAATTCAGATAAACCCAAAAGGAAAATCAGAAAAATCGAAATTAGCATGACAAACATGTTCATGAAGACGGTTTGGTCATGCATTAAGCGGTAGTCATGTGCAGTGAATTTATATAAAAACCAGGACATTCTACATTTACTCAATTATAGTTGCAAAAGAAGAAGCCGAGGAAGAAGAAGTTGAAAATAATATGGGCAGATAAAGCAGAAATCGAATTTCAACCAATAAGGAGGATGATCTAAAACATTTGACGATAAATGATTATACAAATATCACAGTTAACCAATCAGTATCCAATACCCATACCAGTTCCACCTAAAGTGACTATTTTCTCAAAATCCTTTCATCAAGTTAATATTTAATTCTTTAGCCCTTAGTCTACATTTAGACTATAGGCTCAGCGACAGCGAAAACTGTTATTGTAGGTAAGAGAAGCGACGCATTGAGGGGAAGCTGTGATGTTCTGAAAGCGTTGTCTTGAAAGTCTCTGCTGACGTTTTTCTTTTAGTCTCTTTCGCCTCATTCGTTTTTTTCACAATTTTTTGCTTGCGTAGAGTGAGGATGCATGCGACATGCAGTATATAGTAGCCAATAGGAGCAGAAGGTGAAGAAATTTGCTCTGCGACAGAACGCACAGTTGCATAGAAAAACCCAAACAGAGAGGAATTAGCAAAAATTTGATTTTCAAGCGTGACGTTTGTCTAAACACAAACCAAAATCATCAAAGAAAAATAGACGATTATATGACGTTAGTCTAAATGCAGTCTTAGATCATGATTAATTTAAAAAAATAACACACGATTATGTCAGGTTAGTGAAAAGACGGGAGTTTCTGACCTCATCACTGCTACCTTAGTTGAGTAACATATTGTAATAAACTCCATAATTATAGATCTTCCGACATGCTGGTATTCATCAGGAGTTTTTGACTTAAATCTTCAAATTTAGTTAGATCTAGTAATCTAATACCATTCACCAAATAAACAGGTGGTGTAACTTATCTTTTTTCCTAATTGCTTGTGATCAGATTTAGTGAATGGGGAAAAAACTTCACTTTCTGTTTCAGCTGTCAGTAGTGGTGTTTTTGAGGTTATTAGTGAGGGTTCTGTAATAACTTCAGTTGCAGAACTTTCCCTGAAGGTGCTATATTGCTTACTGATAGCATCTGTTGTACTATATTGACTTTCAACTGCAGTTGTTTCGGTAGACTAGTGATCAGATTTAGTGAATGGGGAACAAACTTCCATCGATGTGAATTCACTTTCTGATCCAGCTATCAGTAGTGGCGTTTCTGTGCTTATTAGTGTGGGTTCTGTAGTAACTTTAGTTGCAGAACTTGAAGGAATTTCATAAAACCTAGACTGCTATATATATTTACATAGGTTTTCAAATATTTTATTCAAAGCCTCCTTTATTTAAACTTATGATCTGAATTGCTTGTAAAATTTAATACAATTAAAGTGGGCCATTTTCCTGGTTATTGTTGTTTTTGGCAAATGTAAAAATTATTATTTTCAAAATTATTAAATGTCTGACCTAAAATATTTTGTACTACTATAACAAAAAAAGAAAAATTAAACACAAATTCTTCAGTGCAATTTATTGAACCCAATTCATTTCCTACTTGACTGACTTAAGCGATTTGGGTAAGTGAGCACAACAATACAGCACATCACAGCCCAACACAGTACAGTACAGTAAAACTTATTTTAATTGAATTTAATTAATTTCATTTCATTGAATCAACCATTTTTGGTCAATGAAAATTAATATTCGTTGTCTCAACACCAGCGAGCGAGAGAGAGGTAAAGCACTTGATCGGGTTGGTAGCGGGGCTGGTGGCCCAATACTGTCTACTACTTTATTGAATTTCGTTATGTTTGATTAGAGCTCCGCGTGGGCTACAAGACACCATACTAATTTATTTAATAGCTGACAACAATTGTATTATATTGTATATTAATAACGCCTTATTGTGTTTGTCCTTGTCTTAATTTTATTTTTCCTTCTATTTTTAGGATATCAACAAAAATCGAAGAACATTGAAAACAACCGCCAAAGTTCTTGAAAACATTAAAACAATAAACAAACAACAGAACAAACAGAGTTGAAAAATCGACCTTAAGCAAACATAAATTTGGAATTCATTTCATTTAATAAGCTAAATAAGCAGTTCCATTCTTGGGTTGCCGGCTTTACTTGTTTTTGCTTGTCTACCCATCATCGCTGTCAGTGACTCAGTGTGGATAAGACTAACTTGTTTCAACGTCTCAGCGCCCACACGCCAAGCACACGCATACACGGCACACTCACATCAAATCACATCATACACAAACAAACAAATTTCAGTTATAGAAATCTATAGAGAGAGAGCAGCAGCGACTTAATCTAAAGCCAGCCCCAATCAAGCAGACGTAAGTTTGACTTTATATGGCGATGGCGTCACAAAACGTATATGCGAATTCAAAATCAAGGCTCTCGCAAATGCAGGTGAGTAACACGCCAGCCAAAAACCTACACTACTTCACCGTCTAACTGCCGGCCGTGTAGGCTGAATAGTGGTGATCAATGATCAGTAGTTTGTTTAGTTGGCCGTCAATCAAAAATTAAGTTCGAAAGTCAGGAAATGAGATAAAATTTAAAGAAAACCTAAAATAAAAATAAGTTATGCCAGCGGTTTTCAAACTATTATAGTCAGTGGACTTCGTCTTAGTTCATGGTAGGTATAGAGACTAACTGGTATGAGAGCCGGATCACTTTAACCATATTAGGCCCAGTGGCGTACCTACACCGTTGGGGGCCCGTGGCCAATTCATCGGATGGGACCCTCCCTCAATGTAAAGAAGCTCTACCAAAGTTTTAATTGTTTTTATTTATTCAAATTAATTATAATGCATTTACAAATAATACTTTAACTGCTGCTTGTGCCTTTGATTCTTCTTACAAAAATAGTTATATTTAATCTGAGCGGTGACAAGTTTTTTTATAAAAATTTCGTATTACCGAATTTAATGGTTCCCCAGACACCCCTTCGTAATTAGTCATAAAACTATGACACAATACTATGAGTAAAAAAAATATAAATACATTTGTTGTACAGTTTCAAAAACTGTTTGCATTCCTATAGCCCCTTTTACTGAGCATCTGGCTCAATAGCTCTTATGAGTTTTTGAACTTCAATACAAGTGGCTTTCATGTTATTGGCACCATCATATCCTTGTCTGTTTGATTCTCAACCTCATGAAATCCTAAAAATGACTCTTTAATTACGAGTTTACATCATTCTCGATCACACAGTAACGGTAAAGTTCTTTCTTTCTTTCTATTTCTTGATTATGGGCTCTTCCTCTTCATGTAGCCCATCCATCCAAATAACTGCCATTGTTGATATAAAAAACATAAATGCAAATAATTTTTCGGTGCCTCGTGTCTTTCTATGGCGTCCAAACATTTTGTATAACTTTAGGAGCCCTATTTATGTACGAACAACCAACATTATTCACAATATACGCCTTTGGAATCAACAGAGAGTAGGACAACCATGTACATTCTAGTTTTTCCCAGGACTTAGAAACAATATAATAATATTTTCACAGAAAGATCTATTGTCACTGTCTCCTAAGAAGAGGCTTTTAGGTTTACCGTCACAAACAGTTTCATTTGATCATTGATTCCTCTAAAGCAACCCTTATCAGAAAAATATCAAAATGTGATTCACTGAGTTTTGATCGTACTTGGTTCTAGTTGCTCTGGATGAAAATATTCACGGGATGGGGCCCCTTCCTTCTAGGGCCTCGTGGCATTTTGCCGTCATGGCACCCTTTTGTTAGGCTACTGATTAGGCCTATTGTCTATAAAGAACTAACCTGGAGAATTGAACAACCTTTTTTGTTTTTTTGAGAACTCTATTCCAAATTTATGAATTCTGCGGCGGTTTTAAAACTTATAATTTCTGATTAAATAATCTAATAGGCCAGGAAATGCGAGCCCATATTGATATACGAACATAGCCTTATCCACCTTATGTCCTTGAATTGCAAATCAAGAAATTTCTAAAAAACATTGCTTGTGACTTTTGTTAGTACACACTAGTTGGATTTTGAAAAATGTCTGTATTTGTAATTGTTTTGCCCAATAGAAGCCAAAGTCAAATAAGTCTCCTGGATTTGATCTTATGGCCAACGAAGTACTAAATTAACTCCCCCAAAATATAATATCCAAGCTAACATCAATCATGAATACTACCTTAATAATGAAACATGTTTCCATATATTGGAAGACAGCTGAACTGTTAAACAATATAAACAGAATAACTAGAGTTATCGAAAATGCTTTTGAACAAAAGAAGCTGTGCTCTGCAGTCTTCCTTGATGTATCAGAAGCTTTTGACAAGGTCTTTTATAATGGCCTACTAAATAAAATTAAAGTGTTATTACCCAAACAATATTATCACTTTGTAAAATCATACTTGACAGATCGCTTCTTTCGTATCAAACAAGAATATACTTATTCAGAACTCAAAGAAATTAAAGCTTGAGTTCCCCAGGGAAGTGTATTGGGCCCCATCCTTTATGTTTTATTCACATGTGATCTACCTACCAACAAAAACTGTTTCACTGCAACATTTGGTGAAACAAAATCAACACATACAGATTTCTCGTACAACAAAATACTATACCTCTTATTACATATAAATGGTGTACAAATTCCACACCATTACACTAATAAATACTTAGGCTTGACTCTGGACACCATGCTCAAGTGGAATGAACATGTAAAGAAAAAAAAAGGAAGAACTTGAAAAATTCAGAAAAATGTATTGGCTCATGGGTAGGCGGACTGCGCTTTTGACCTACAACAAAGTGTTATTATACAAACAAATACTTAGACCTATTTGGACTTATGGTATCCAGCAACAACATAATGTCAATACAAAGATTCCAGAACAAAGTGCTGAGATGTGTTGAAAATGCACCCTGGTACGTCCGTAGCAGCGATATCGAGCGTGATCTTGGTATCGATTCAATCTCAATTACCATTCGGAAAAATGTGAGGTCTCATTTGGAAAGGCTAAGTGTTTATATAAATAATGAAGCTTCAAGTCTTATAGATGGATGGATGGAAACCAACTGAAACGCAAAAAGCCGCCTCAACTCCTAGAGTAACCCAAATCTCTGCAATAAGTAGTCCCAACAAGATGATGAGCATTAGCTAAGCCCAATTAAAATTGCCCGTTAGTTTAAATTTCTTTAAAACTAGTTACAATATAAAAAAAAATATATATATAAAATTTAGGGACTGTTTTCAAGGAACTGAGACTTTGGAAACACTTTCTATGTAATACAAGTTACAGGAGAGTTCTATTTATGGTAAAAAAAAGCTCAGTATTGGAATTGATAGTTAACAGAAGTCAAAGGTTAGGGACACCTAAAATAAATGCAAAACTGACTTGGGATGGAAGAGTTAAATTCTTTGATATTGTAGTTTCCTCGCCTCTTTAAAATACAGGAATTCAGGTATTACAACCGCATATTCATTCCATGTATTTCAAAAAATGTCCGCCCTTGCTCAAGTTCATAACCACATCCAAATCTGAAACTTGAATTGGGTCTATATAACAATGTTTTCAATATTTTCCAATGGCCTTGAATTTTGTTTTTATATAAGTCATTAAAATGAATCAAAGCCTGCAGTCTAGATACAAAGGTCAACTGCACTCCTTAAAAAAGTTGATGAATGTTAAACCGGCATGGTGACTCGGCTGACTTTAATTGGCAGGAAAAAGTTTTTTATAATATTTTATTTATTGTAATATGTGTGGGAAATATTAGTTAAAATAATGAAAATTGTTACAATGATGCAAATTGCTTAAATAATATATAAAATATGAGACAAATTTGTTTCATGGATCCCCAATCCCCGGTAATACTTAGCTTAACTTACTTTGTGTGAAATGTGCTAAGTTATACTATAAATATTTACTAAATCAATGGACAAAGTAATTAAGTATATTTGACCATATGCAAACAAATACCCCTCTTGATATCAATTTATAATCAACCCTTTTTGTCAAAGCTCATCGCTTGCGCCATTACCGACATATCTTTCCCTTCTACTTTAATATAGTATTTTCCTGTGCAACAATTGAGCTTTGCACCTTTGGGTATATGGTTATATGGTGTCTATGGCAACTACAATGTGCCACGATATTCACAATTGATTGTTGTTTGATGGAAAACAGAAATAAAAAAAAAAACAATTGTTTGAACTGCCTTTTTGTTTGTCAATTAAAAATTATAAAAGAAAGGAGAATAAGAAGAAAAAAACTAAAAAGCTTTGTTCCTTTGAGTTCTTCTAAAAATACTTGGCCTTGTTTATTGACTTTTGTCTTTTGGCCCAAGTTGAATGCAATTTGCAACGCAAAGCAATCGAAGCTTGTGCGAAACCAAAAGACTTGCAATGACTTGCATGCAGGCCGTTGAAACCATAAGGGTTAAACCAACAAAAGCGACTAAGAGGACGATAGTGACAACGAATAAGCACAGACACAAGCAACAACAGTATTTGAACAACGACAAATGCCTTTGGACGAGAAAGGAGCAATCTACTCAACAACTACTAATGTACCTTATTTTGGTGGCAACAAACGGACGAAAGTCAGTTTCGCGCCCAGCAGGGTGGCACGTGGCTACATGTATTGGCAGCACGTAAGTTGACCAAACATACTTCATACTTACTATTTGATTTGGTCTAGGAAATTGTGTGTTGTGTCTGTTGTTGTGAGAGTTGTGAGCGGCGAATGTGTAATCATGTGGGAAGTGAATTGAGTTTTATTAGTTTAACGTGTATTGTGTGGTAGTTGTTGTTATTGCTTTCATAATTAATTGTTGTCACTCTAGGCGAGGACACATGCAAATGGTATATTCATTCATATCCTCTGTCCTATGTCCTCTGCCCATGTTCGTGTCTTTGTTTATGCCTGCTGATGTGCCCGTGTCCGTGTCGATGTCGATGTCTGTGCGTCGTCGTCGTCGGTCGTCAAACAAAGTTGCTTAAGAATGTTAAAGTTCAGTTGAAATCAGAGTTTCGTTTGAAACGAACGCTCTAGAGTGGAATCAAAATTATTATTTGTATAGCACAACAATAACAACAAAACATGCAGCAATTTCATTTTGAAGATTCCCTTGAGTATACTATGGGAGCAAAGACAGCACCAGCAACACTGGATTATGTGCCAGACCTTCTTGTGCCTCTTAAGCTTAATGAGTCTTGGGCGGGTCGACGGCTAATGGAGGCACTCAGTCATTTGCCGCCAAATAATAATATTGAGACAGCTTCAAATGATGTGGGTTTGTTTGGTTATGATTTGCCATTCATAAATATTAAAGTGACTCATTGGATTTTGCATTTTTCTCATTACATCATAATATTTTTGCAGATGCGTTTTCAACAAAAACGACAACAGGAACGTGAACAACAGCAACAACAAAGACGCACTGAATTGACTTCCTATGGATCTCAAGATATGCTCGATGAATCAACAGCAATAACAACAACAACACGGGTCTCAAAAACAACATCATCATATGAGGCTAGCTCAACGGTTGGTGATGCTCGAAATGGCAAAGTACGTCAAATGTTTGATGAGCGAAGACGTGGTGCTGGCATTGATCGCAGTAATCCATTACGACCCATTGCTCAAACACAAGCAACAGGCTTCCAACGCTCAAATACAATGGCAACCACAACAACGACAACAAGACAACATCAAATGGGCAATGGCAATGCAAGACTACGTCAAATTGATGCTCTTAACATGAAATTGTCATCATTGAGCCTCAGGGAGCGTCCCAATCCCCACGAACTGAATGACCGTAATAACAATCACAATGGCCCAACAAAGACAACGCGTTTGAATCCTGTAGTAACACGAAAATCACCAGTTGTGACACAAACACGCGTAGGAACGAAATCTTTATCGACACCACCATCATCGCAGCCAACAAAAAGTGTCGCCACTGGTAGAAATCGTTTGACTGCTGGAAATTTTGCTCAGCCATCACCGAAACCTATGAATAGTGCCAATACTAGAAATTCCATCTTGTCCAAATCGCCAAAAAGCATGGTAAGAAGAACCTCAAAAGGCATGATTAAGTTTGCTTTGCTTAGCTTTGAAAAATAAGTAATTTTAAGTCAAACAAAACAAATAAGACAATACAAAATTTTCCTTTTCATTTTTTACAGAGCTCAATAGCACCGAAAAAGACTCAAATGGTAGGTAGTGGACTCGATTTGTCGTATATGTCGTCAATTGAATTTATTGTTTCCATTTTCAGAGTTCCAAGCCGGCTTCAAATAATGCCGAGCCACCAGCAGCGGGCACAAGCAAATGCAAATACTGTGGTCGCACATTCAACATTGATCGTTTGGGGAAACATGAAAATGTCTGCCAGAGGACAATGGCCACCAAGCGTAAAATATTCGATGCCTCAAAACAACGCATCAAAGGCACAGAATCAGAGAAGTTCCAAAAGAAGAAAGGAGGACCAGGTAATCTTTCGCGTTCGGCTTCCAGATATAGTAGTGCCGCTCAAGTTTATGGCCTTAACACTGGCGTCAAAAAGAATAATTGGCGCAAGAAGCATGAGGAATTCATCAGTACAATACGAGCAGCTAAAAAGATGCAGGATCATTTGAACAAAGGTGGCAAACTTAGTGATTTACCACCACCGCCGCCTTCCGAGAATCCAGATTACATTCAGTGTCCACACTGTTTACGACGTTTCAATCAACAGGCCGCCGAGCGTCATATACCACTATGTGCGAACATGATGCACAATAAACCGAAACCTGGAGCTTCTAAACCTAATGGCAAAGGTGGCTTGAAAAGATGAATGCCATCAGTAGTCACAATAGTGCAAAGGTGCTGCTACCCTACACTAATTCCAACACTTCAGGCTCCCTTCTCTCTCTCTCTCTCTCTTTATCTCTATTTATTTGTGATAACATAAAATTAAAAAGCGCAAGCAAAAATATAAAATTCAATATGATGAAATAACTTTAACTGATCTTTATCATTTTATACTTTATTACTCTGATAACACTTCCACGTCCTTTTCGGTATTAGCATTTACACGTTCTATCAAAGCCTTTACCGCTTCGGCAGCAGCATCTAGTCCTAATCCCTCAAGCATGTAAGCCCAATTGTCGAGCGTTGCATCATCATCATCTGATGACCAATTGGTAAGCATTGCTATGCAACCACCAAAGGCTTCTGGATGTTCAGTTTCAAAGAAAAGCAATTCATCGGGCTTGAAGCCAATCTTCTTGCCCAGTTTCATCCAATTATCACCAATTAATGGTGCTATTTGTTCGATATACTGTTTATTGAGCGGAATGCTCTTTTGATGTGTGTTCTCATCGTCGTCAGCCTTATCCAAGTCGACATGTTCATCTTCATCCAAATCACCGACAGTATCGTGCTCTTGCACCTGTTCCTGTAGACCATCGTTTTCTTGATCATTTTGCTCTAAAGCACTGCTGCCACCAATTCCGTTGCCATTGTCAATGGAATTGTTACTTGAATCCGGGATGCTACCCGGTGTTATTTTCGATTGTTCCTTTTCGCGGATGAGACGCTTACGCAAGGCTTCCAAATAGTCAGAAGTTTTACACGATTGTGGATTGACGAACGTAAAGAAATGTGGAGTTTGTCGTGCTAGTAGTCGCAGGGCACGCCATTCGAACGATGGCTCATGTTTTTCACGTGGATTTTCCAAATAAGTTTCAAATTGAGGCAAAAAGTTACGTTCTTCGCTTTTGCAGGCTTGTAAATTGTCAGGCGAATAATTCCAGAGGCGCGTCAATATGTCACTAGAGATACATGTGAATCATTTAATAAATTTATGTATTTTTAGCGGCATAATAAACTAACTAATACTTACTGTCCCAAAAAGAATTTGCCTTGATGTGCAGATTCTTTTAAACAATCACCCAGAGCTTTTCTTGGTTTTTTTGGTGGAGAAGCTGAAGACGACGACTGTGCTTCCTGTTCTGTTTCATTTGTGGGTGCTGCTACTTCTTCTTCAATGGGCTTTTTGAATTCCTTGCAACCATCGTTTTTCCAGCTGTTCCACATTTCCTCACGTGCCAACATATGATGGACTGTACGGGCAAAACGGCGTCCATTCGGTGGTGTTTCTTCCAAGAGTTTGTAAACCTTTGCTTCAGTCTCTTTAATAAACTCAGTTTGTGCTGGTGTCAATGTACTAATTTCTCTGCAAGAAAACCAGTTAACCCAGTTAAGGAAACCAAAGCCAATTGCCTTTTCTTATATCTTACGTTTTGAATTTGACCACTAGTTGTAGATATTGGAAGAGGATAAGAAATTGTACCAGCACAGAGCGACGAAAATTGGAATCGGAAAGCTGCAGTGCCAACAACTTTGGATTGGTCAAAAACTTTGCAAAAAAGTGATTCGACTTGCGCACAGATTGTTCTGCAGTATCATCAGTGTTCTGATCATCTACATCCATTTTGTTATCCTCTAATGTTTCATTGTCTTCTGTATTTGGCCTAGAATCTTCCAATTTAAAACTAGAAAAAGCTTCCAAAATGATGCCAGCGTGCTATGGAAACAGAGGACACAATCAGATCGATAAGAAAATAATTTTTGTAATTAACGCACCGCTTGAAACATCTTCCATTGATTCTTGCCATAGCATTGATTAGGATTACGAAAGAAATCCTGCAAGGACCAAAACTTGCAGTACAAATTATAATCAATTTTGATTGGTATATCTTCTGCTGTATCTTCCAATGTATCATCGAGATCTCTATTATCCGCTCCATATTCTGTCACATTCTCCAAATTGAATTCGGATACAACATTTAAACCAGAACGTTCGGAGAATGGAAAGAATTTCGATAGAAATAACAAAATGCGTCCACAAAATACAGTATTCTGGGTGCGTGACAAACGGCGCAACAAATCATTACACATTCGTAGTATATTGTTTTTGCATGAAGTGAAAAAGATCTCCTCCTTCCATACCTCCACCAATTGTTCAACAAACTGAAAGATCTGTTCACATTTATCCAAAGTTACTGCATCGAATGTGTCGCCCAGCAACACTACAGGGATTGTATTGGAAACGATTTCAGCACGTGCCGCTTCCACAGACAGTTTAACCAAAATGCCAATGCGTTCAACATTGTCAATCAGTCGGTGTAAGAGGATTTCACGAAATGCCTGATCCATGGGCGAACGTTTATCATGTTCTGAATTGGCATTGAAACTGTTATATTCTTGGATCAACACTTCAACATTTTCTGTATGAAGCGCATTTTCCAGGGCATTCTAAATAAAAGGAAGACATTTTTTTTCAATTGTTGTAACCGGCGAAAAATGAATACAGATAAGAAGACTCACCTCAAATGATTTTAACAAACCACTGAAATCCGCTGGCTTCTGTGTTAAGCTACGCATTATAGCGTCTTTTCTACTCATTGCCATTATATATTATTTATATATATTAAGCAATTTATTGTATTCAATTTTCTATTTATCAAATAACCAAATTCACTTCTACCAACATATGGAAATTTTCAGTAAATACATATTTCAGTGTTGAACAACACTCAAAGTCGCCAATTAGAGTTGCCATAGTATTTTAAAATAATATTTACAAATCACATAAAAGAAGTAAAAATATATATATTTTGAGATTTTTTTTATTATATACATCATTATAGCAACAATAACAACAAAATCAGGATAAATTAAAATATTTTACAATTCATTGAAAGATTTGCTTATATATTGATAACCAAGGAAATATGCAAAGTTTCTTATAAGTTGCAGTTTCAAAACAATTCTTTGATTTGCATTGTTAAATATTTTGTTTATTGATTTAATAAATCATTTTATTCATATTGCGTTATAATTTCAACCGAACTTGTATGTTTTATTAAGTACAGTGGAACTTCTCTATAGTGAAATTCTATACAATGAAGCTCTCCCTATTATGAATTAATTCCAAATACACAGCTTTTTCGTTCTACTTTTAATATAATAATATCATAATTTCTGTATAATTAAGTTTCTATATAATGAAGTAATTTTTTGGTTCCGTACGAATTCACTATAGTGAAGTTCGTCAGTAATTTAGAATTTCAAAACTCCTGAAGGCAAAACAAGCTTTTGCTTGCATTATGCTGCTGTCCAACGGTAGGTGGCAGGGTGGAGCACCTGTTTATCATTTATTTTCACAGTTTTTTTGTATTTGGGTATAAATAAATTAATAATTATAGTTTAAATAAGAATGTATTAAGTACAGCACAATAGAATTGAAATATTGGAAAATCATGTAAAATGTGTCAACATGATTGAAGGATTAAAAGAGGGAGATATTCAGAAGTTCTGCAGTCAATTGTTCAACGAGAAGACTCAAAATTGGTCTTATTGATGTCATCTGCATCCCCGTGAATGACATTCGTTGATTGTGTAAACAGGAAAGAAAATGTATTCAAGTCCCCTGTCCAAATATAGTTCAGCAATATAATGAGTCTATGAGTGATGTGGACATTTGCGACCAACAAAAGGAAACGTATCGCACATTTTTTAAAACCCGAAAGTGACCATTAAAAGTTATTATCCACTTGAATGGAATACCGAAATGATATTCAAAAATTGGAAAATAAACAAAAAATACGCACGACCTGGTTAGAATTTAACTTGCAATAGCTGAAACACTAACTAGTAGCTGTTCGCAAATATAACAACATGGAATGGAATTCTGGATCCAAAACGGTCGAAACTTTTATTTAATCCTCACATATAACGACGAAAAATGTTGTGAACTACACAAAATTGTAGAAAGTATTGGACTTCTTAGCTTAAAATTTATTTTTTAAGATAGTAGCAAAATTCTACATTCTTTCACATTAAAGATATATGTAAAACATTAAGGCTTGTTCTGTATTTTAAGGGTTTTTTTTTTTACTTTTATAAAACTTGATTGAACATGATTGATGTTATCAAAACTACAATAGGAAAAGGAAAAGTTAATAATTCTATTGCTAAAGATTTTAATGTGTCACATTATACCTTCTATCTCCGTCTTAAATCTTACCTCCATCAGTGAACGTACACTTACGTTTCGGCATAGTTAAATAAGATTCCAAAACAACAAACGTCAGCTACCACAACAAAAATTATATTTTTCTAGACGTCATTACAAATGCAATGAGCTATCGCATATACAATATTTTAAATAGCTGTAGTAAAAATTAATATGTGAACAAGATATGTAATGGGGAAAACGGGACAATTTTGCGTTCCGAAGCTTCATTCGGAGGCACCGGGACGGAGAACCTAAAAGAGGGACGGTCGAAAACAAATCGTTCTCATTTTATTGATATACCCGGAGAAGATTGTAAAGTTCCTGTAGTCATGTTAGTCGTGACAGGGTCAGACATACCATAGATCTCAGAGAGCCAGAGAATTGACAGAACGTAGGATCAGGAGGGCTTATTTGAATGAAAATAACTAATTCTCCAATTAATTACAATTCTTCTATTAAATATAAGAATGATCCTGTCGTTTAAATAGGTAAAATGTCTGGTTTGCTTTGACAAGGAACGATAAATCTAATGGCATTTGTTGCTTACAAGGAAAAGTATAATAATAATAATAATAATAATAATGGGCCCGATAGCACAGCGACCAGTAAGATCTATTGTACATAGCCCTATTTAATAGAAACCCTATATGTTTAGACTTTTGATGAATCTTAACATATCTTGGGGTTTGTTGTTCCACAATTTGTGTGGATTAACAACAGTGTCACCGAGGTGGTGAAGTCTATGTCTACCGAGTGCAGGACACTTGCAGAGTATATGCTCTGAACTTTCTTTATCCAGTTCACAAAATCGGCATACGTCAGTGTCGGAAAGACCTAACTTATTTTGATGATACCTTAGGTTGCAATGACCCGTGAAGTATCCAGTCAAAATGCGTAAGTCTACTCTACTGAGTGAGAGAAGCTTATTCGAGGTACTCTTTGAAAGAGTGAGGAATAGTTTTGCCTGGCGTTGTCCGGTGGAGTTCACCCAGTGTTTTAGAAAACTCTTTTCCTCAAGTTTCCTGATTTCTTCGTTTTTGTGGCTTTTCGAGAGACCACAGAAAGGCTCAGGACCGTAAAAGGGCATGATCGCCCCTTGTTTAGCCAAGTAGTCGGCCTTTTCATTGCCTTCATGACCTTCATGTCCTGGTACCCACCTTAATACAACAGTATTAAAGTTACCCAGTTCATTTAACAGGTTAAGGCAGTCATATGCCATCTTTGAAGTGAAAGTGACCGACTGTAGGGCTTTTAAGGCCGCTTGACTATCCGAGAGTATGTAAATATGTACTCCTCTCATTTTCCTGCGAAGACATTCCCTCGCACAAATTTCAATGGCATACATTTCCGCTTGAAATATTGTTGGGTAGGTACCCATTGGGATTGATTTTTTGAATTTAGGGCCATAAATTCCCGCCCCTGTTCTACCATTTTCAAGTTTAGACCCGTCTGTAAACCATATCTGGGAGCCGGGTTTGAATTTAATAGAGTTAGTTCTCCAGTCTTCACGATCATTGATAATGATTTGAAAAAGTTTGAAGAAGATAGTTTTAGACAATAGAGTATCATCTCTATGCAAAATGGGACTGTCTAGGAAATTTTCTAAAATTTTTAGGTGTCCCTTAATATTGCCCCCTTTTAAGTCGGCAATACCTTCCAATCTCAAGGCGCTTATAGTAGCTTCCTTTTCTATTAGGATAGGTAATGGTGGGATGTATAAGAGCACCCCTAGTGCGTCAGTGGGACACGTTTTCATGGCCCCTGTGATACTGACACAAACAAGTCGATGCAGTTTACTTAGTATATTTACTGCATTCCTTTGTTTGACCTTAGGCCACCATGCAATGGAAGCATAAGTGACCATTGGTCTAATGACCGTAGTGAATGTCCAGTAGGTCATTTTGGGATTTAGACCCCATGTCTTACCAAAAAGTCTAGTGCAGGCAAAGAATGCCCTTGTAGCCTTTTTTGTAACTTTATTTAGATGTTGGTTCCACGTTAGCTTTTTATCAAGGATAACCCCTAGATAGTTCGCTTCATTGGAAAATTGGATTGTGATGCCATTTAACACAGGACATTTGAGAGTAGTGTTTCTCTTCCTGGTGAATGGTACCAGCACAGTTTTTGATGGGTTAATGGAGAGCCCTTTCTCACTGCACCATTTATTTATTATTTTTAGGGCTTGTTGCATGCGGTCAGAGATAGTCTGCTCATGCCAGCCCACAATATATACAACTAGGTCATCTGCATAACCTTGTGTATTGAAACCTAGACCATTAAGCTTGTAGAGGAGTTCATCCATCACTAAAGTCCACAGAAGTGGAGAGAGTACACCCCCTTGTGGGCAACCTCTTCTGGCTGTGATAGATTTTAATTCTCCTCCAAGTTGTAAATTAATAGTCCGAGATTCAAGCATAGCTATTATCCATTTAATAATAGGTATGGGTACTTCTTTCCGTAGAAGGGCATTTTCTATTGCCTCATATGAAGTATTATCAAAGGCTCCTGATATGTCAATAAATGCACATAGAGCTATTTGTTTGGAATCAAGAGCCTTTTCAATGATAGTTGTTAAACTATGTATTGCAGTTTCTGTTGATTTGCCACGTTGGTATGCAAATTGCAGTTTTTGCAAAGGAAAATTTATAAGGTTGTTATTCCTTATATAATGATCCAAAATTTTTTCCATTGATTTCAGGAAAAATGAGCTGAGACTTATAGGTCTATAAGATTTAGGTAGCTGTTCTGGCTTTTGCCCTACCTTTGGTATAAACACTACTTTGACTTCAGCCCATTTCGTAGGGATATGCCCCAGCAAGAGACTTGCTCGGAATATACTGGCCAGTTTTGGGACAATGTACTTGGCTCCATGTTGGAGCAGACAAGGGTATATCCCATCAGGCCCTGGAGATTTGTATGGGCTAAATGATGATAAAGCCCATTGCACCCGTTTTTCATGGAACAGTTTACTAGCTAGCTTAACATCTACAGTATTGATGGATACCGTGGATTCCACCAGTACTGGGTGTTCATTAGAAGCTGAGTGACCCGGAAAGTGAGTGTCCAGCAGCAGTTTGCTGGTTTCTCCCGGGTTCTGTGTAAAGCTGCCATCAGGTTTTTTCAGGGTACAAATACCGTTTGAGTGATCTTTAACTAAGGCTTTTTGGAGGCGAATCGCAGCTGGAAGATTTGAGATCTTCTCACAATGATTCCTCCAAGTAGCTCTTTTAGATCTTCTCAATTCTATATTAAAGGCAGTTAGAGCTTCTTTATAGGAAACCCAGTCCCCCGTTCGTTTAGCTCTATTGAATAATCTTCTTGCCTTGCTTCGAAGTTCAGTAAGCGTCTTATTCCACCAAGGAACATCCCTTCGTGGTTTATGCACTTTTTCTGGACAACTTTTATGAAAGGCATTGATTATGTTAGAATGAAGCTCTTCAGCTTCTGATTCAAGCTCTGATTTTAAATGAATATGCTTATTTGAGCAGTTAATACCATGCTGTAGATACAGGTAAAAGATATCCCAGTTGGTTTTCTTGGGATTTCTGTAAACTTTGGCTTGTGTTACAGTTGCACCCACATCAAACCGTATGTGCATATGATCCGACATGGATGTTTCCTGTGACACGTGCCAATTTGAGACTTCCGAAGAGACATTGTGACTAGCAAGAGTGAGATCAAGAACTTCCCCTCTTATTGCATTCACAAACGTCGGTTCGTTGCCTCGGTTTAATATAGTAATATTATGTCTAAGTATAAATTCAAGAAGGTACTCACCCCTTGTGTTTATGTCGTTGCTTCCCCAGGTTGTGTGGTGTGCGTTTGCATCGCAAGAGAGAATCCATCGGATGTGACGCCGCTGACAGTACTCCGCTAGGGCCAGAACTTCCTCTGTTGGGGCAGTAGCCGCGTCTCCCGGTAGATAGGCAGAGGCAGAAGACCTAGTATATCTTCCGTGGTAGTACTGTCCAGTTCAGGGAAGTAGCCAATGTAGATCTGAGGACGTGGTATTTCATCCTCTTCAACGATCTTCAACTCGGCATCCTTCCACGGCTTTAGTTTAGGCACTACTGCCTTTAACCAAGTGACTGTATCATTGTTACCACAGGAGATAACTAGCCATCCCGAGCGGAAAGTGCAGCTATTAAAGACTGGTTTTTCCGCACGCGATTGGTTTTTCCTAATCGCTTCTAGGATAGTGTGCTGTATGGCCTTGAGTTGTTCAGTAGACCATATGGTGTTTGGATAATTGGGTGATATGATACCCAATTTTGTGCTGCACGTAACATCTTTGTAGGACATTTGTGCTGTGCTCACCTCCCCTGCAAGGCTAGGCCCTGTTGGTCCAGGCCTTGTAGTTTCAGTGGACACAGCTGTCCTGTTTTCTGTTACTGCCACCGTTCCTAAGCTAGCTCTTTTAGGTGCGCTTTGTTTAGGTGAGGTACTGCTAGGGCGTTGACGCTTCAGAGCAGTTGGCTTTTGAGCAAGTGCTCTAGCCTCTTCAATACTATGCCCTCGACTTAGATGGAATTTGAGGCGTCTACGGGCAGCACCACATAGCCGCACCTTTTTGACGCCATCTACCGTCTTTTCAGGGATAGGGGTGGGTGAGTCGAGAAGATTATCCTCTTCCTCTTTTGTAAGGTTGTCTTCGGGACCTATATCCACACTGTCGACATCCATTACAATGCTTTCACCGCTTTTGGGTAGGCTATGTAAAGCCTTATCCGTTTGCGATAACGAAAGCACTTCCGCAATTTCCGCAGAAAGGTCAGTATTGACCTGGTTTGTATTAGGCACTACTGCCTCTTGTATAAAAGTTTCAATTATTTTCTCAGACATTTGGTCCCACGAGTAAAGGGGAATAAAAGTCCACCGCAACAGTGCCCCGGTGTTACGGTAAGGCTTAATTACAACCAGAGGGTGCCCGGTATCTGGAGGCCACCGTTTAGAGACACACTTACGTAGTGCCATTCATCCCATAGGCACGGTACGAATAACACCTGGGATTACGGGTTTTATCGAGTTTGCCTCTCTAGATCCGCCATTTTCAGTTGAAAGCAGGGGCACCTCGTGCAGGTGTGGCTATGTACCACAATGGTCGGTCTTTAGGCTTTCAGCAATATAGCCTTTCGCCTCTGTTTGCACTGCCCCGTAGACAATCAACAATCATCACAGAAGTGTTACAAACTTAGCCCCCAAACAAGGAAAAGTAAAATTAGAGGAAATTCTTTCGCCACCCGAACCACCCACTATAATCTTTTCAGATTAGTGTTTTTTTATTTTTTTTTTTTTTTTGTTGCGTGTAGGGGGCTCAAAAATGCCTTTGCATTGTTAAGGGTGCCGTCGCACCCCCGGTATGTGGTGTGCCATTAAAACCATCCTCCCGTATAGGATAACTGTCCACCATGGAACTGCTTTTGCATTACTTCAAGATGGTATCCTCTTCTGTATTCATTTGTCGACTGTAGCACCTGCGTCATGGTCCCGCTACTTAGATCTTAGAATCTCACCAGCATCTTGTCGACAATATTAGCTGCATTGATGGCGCCTCACGCTCTTGTTGCCATCTATCACATTCAAAGATAGTGTGATTTGTATCGTCTACTTCTGTCACCCCACTGTCTTCTTAGCCATGGATTCACATCAGGAATAAGTTTAGCTGTTCCATCTGCCTTTCGTTTCTGCAGCCCATCGCTGCTGCCACAGCCGTATGGATTGCGCTCAGACCGCTTGTCTTGATCGGACGGGTGATCATCCTAAATATATAGAACTACATAATTCAATGTTAAAATTTTTATAAGCCAGCAGCTTTTGTCAATTTAGTTGTTCGCAAATTGAAATTGTTGAAATTAAAATGAAAACTGCATTTTAGATTTTTTATTTAAATAACTTTAAACTTTTTAATGTGAACTTTCATCTTATGCTTAAATTAACAATATTGCATTTCTTTTCGTTTTTCAATTTCGTTTGTTTGACTAGTTTTTGTTGTTATTACAATATTTCTGTTTTTTTTTTTGTTATTTTATTTAAATTGAATTACAATTGCTCTAGTGTTTGTCTTCTTCTAAAAGTATCTATTGCAATTACTTATGTCTGTTTGTCTGCATGTAGTACTAGTATGTATATATATTTAGGTATATATAATTTTGGGATTTCATGTATTAAAGAAGCCGCGTTCTTTATTAAATAAAACACGATTTGCTAATTAATTTTAATTAACTACATTTTTGCTACTACTTATCTGATGCCTTTGAACTATTACAATATACCTGAAGTTCTTAAACATTAAGTAAGACTCGTATGCATGTAAACTACATAATAGAAAGGAAGTTGTGTTGTATATAATAACATAATAATTGAACTTGATTGAGGTGTACAGCACTCATATTTAAACAATATAATAGTGATTTATAATAATATTTTTATAGTATATAGTATATAATATAATATAATAAATAACAATGAAAGTACAATAAATTAACAAAATATAATTTCATTACAATTCAAAACGAAATCTATTCGGGATCCAAACATGTTTTTTTTTAGGGAGACAGGACAACAGTACCACATAACAATACGTGCTTTGACTTTAGCCATCCATAGCCTTGCCATAAGTAATACTATTCTTTTTAATTTCTTAATAATGTTAGTACTATGTTTTTATCTTTGGTTTGTATAATGCTTAATACTTAATACCACAGTCACAGTTTGTTAAATGTTTAAATTGCACATTGCTTAAAACTCCTTTTACTGACGACGACGCTGCATTGTACAACTCTTCTATAGCGCGTGTGTATTTATGTTTGTGTGGGTAATAGGAGATGGGGAAGATTCTAATAGTATGTCATGTAAATGGAATCTAATCAATACTTAGTGTATTTGATAATGGGATTGATGGTGGTGATGGTGGTGGTGTTTGTTCTCAAAGACGATATCTGCATAGATCAGTGGGAAATTTATCAAAAAAACCCGGTCATAGTTCTGCTAGATGACCATTTACTGTTGTATTTCCAATGCTATAAGAATTGCAAGATTGTGACGACATCCATTCAAAATCCTTTATGGTGGCCTGAAATTAATTGATTTTATTAGAAATTCGAATTCATAAAATTGTAATAAAGTCTTGCCTTATGCATGGACCATACAGCAACTACGACCAACACATGCATTATATTATGCGAATTTAGATAGTAGTCCACTAGACCTGGGAACCATTTTTCTGGTATACGCATGGCACCAATTGCACCACCCAAAATTGAGACCCCATCCTGTTTTGATTAAAAAAAAAAGTAGAATCATAGAATTAAGCATGGACGCCACAACCAAACTGAACATCATGGCGTGCATTATAACTACATAGTATTACGATACATGTGGCTATCATGTGTGCATCTCTTTCACTAGGATGAGTTCTAGAGTTTGGCTATGGCGCCGATCTTTTTTTTTTTTTTTTGTAAATAAGAATAGAATATTAATGATGAACACTTACAACTTCAAACTAAGATCGTGAGCCAAATTGTTACGCATTTTAATTGATCAGTAGTTGATTAAGTAATTAATTGATCGATATATTAAAAACAAAAAAGCATAGAGGAATAGAAATGAAAGCATTTTTATTGATGAAATGAGATTACTTACTAAAAATATGCAGGACTTACCTGAGAATAGATGTGAGACAAGGCCATGTGACTGCCACCAACAAGTCCACGGATTCGCAAAACAGTCAATCCTGTACGCATGGTAAAAGGAAGAGCGAAACAAAGACGTCTTCCCCAAGGTGATGTGGCTATCAGTGCCTGAAAGACAAAGCAGAAGTTAATTTAAATTCTCCGAAATATGGAGAACTTACCTTATAGAGTCCCCAAAGACATAGCCCACAATAAGATAATATAATGAACCATTTTAGGAAGGGATTGAAGCAAAGCGTTGTTGCCGTGACCATTGGCAAGGCGCCTGAAAGAAGATTACGTTAATTTCATTGAATAATCGGAAATAATGATTACGCTGCTGCTACTGCTGCTGCCGCACTGGCAATGAAATCTTTTCTCATCACCTGGCTTCGTGTCTTATCAGTAGTAAGCGTGTGTGACGTTCGATCAATGAAACAAACAAAGATTAATGAAAAATATGAAAAGTCTTGAAAGATAGATTGTGAGTAGTCTGAAGAGATCAATCGCGGGAATCGAACATGCGGAAATTGTTCGAGTTGCTTCAACTAAAATATTGTGTGCTTCTATGGCTGACACTAAATACGGCACACCTCCAAGCGGCGGAGCTGGATGACATAAGCATGAATACGACGACCATCCGGGAGATTATGCGATTGGCCAAATCTGCGGAAATGCGAAATTTCATGGCCTCGGAGGTCCAACCCTGCGACAATTTCTATAAACATGCCTGTGGCAACTGGGCAAAAATTAATCCTGCACATAGTGACAGTAAGACTGGAATCTTTAGTGTGCTTTTGAAGGCCTATAGCCGCAAGGCTCTGACTCTTCTAACCGATGCAAAAAGCACTGCGGATAGCAACATGACGCGCCGTGTCAAGTATTTCTTTGAATCTTGCCAGAAACGTGGGTATATTAAGCGTTATCAAAAGGCACGGATGCTGGCTATACTAGAAGAGTTTGGTGGCATGCCAGCTTTAAAGGGCAATGACTGGAATGAAGATAATTTTGATTGGCTAGAAGTGGTGGCAAAGATACTTCACAAGTATGGTAAACAAATTATTATTGGCGTCGATATTGCTGCCGACTTGATCAACAATGAAGTGAATCGTTTGTATATTGGTCAGCTGGATGATGTGATAACAACCCAGGCACTAGAGTACTATGCACATTTGCGTATAGAAAGACAGCTGGAGCTACAGCGTATGTTGGGCCTTAGCCGTAGGCAAGCCGTTCAAACAGCCGCTGATATTGTGGACTTTGAGTTTCGTTTAGCAGCAGGTATATCAGAACCGCACGATGGCCTGGGCATGGAGGATAAGACTCGCCTAAGAATGTTAGATGAAATGAGTGAGTCATATAAACCAGCTCTGAATCTTACACGATTTGTTAATATTTGGCTTGGCTACAATTACCGACTGCCTGTCTATGAATATGTAGAAAGTTATTTGTGGAATCTGCGTAAACTCATTGAGAAGACCCCCAAACGGGTGTTGGCCAATTACATAATGTGGCAACTACTGCAGGAACTGTACATTAAGGTGGGTCACACAGATGAACAACATGCAAACATATGTGTCGATATCACACTGACGCATTTCATCAAGTATGTGGACAATATGATCTATAGCAGTTTTCAAGCAAACAACTCACATACAGTACAGGATGTGGATGAACTATGGCTGTCTTTGAAGGAAGCCTTTGCACAAACGTTGAGTGTCGATAATACCAGCTGGATAAGTGAGTCTACACGTGAAAAAGCCTTGGAGAAACTTGAGGCTATGACAATTGAAGTGAATTCATATGAACAGGAAGACTATGAAGAGCAATTTGGTGAATTGGAGATTACCACAGTGGACTATTTCTTAAATATTAATAATATTCTACAGCAACGCGGTAAAAATTTCAGGGAACGCATCAAGCTACCACCAGTCCTGGAATTCGATGTTTCAATGCACTTCTCACCCTCCTATTCTTCGGAATTTAATAAGGTTTTATTGCCGGTATCATTTCTTCAGCCGCGTTACCTTTGGGATGATGTTTATCCTGCAGCTATTAAATTCTCTACAGTGGGTTATATTATTGCTCACGAAATGGCTCATGGTTTTGATGACAACATACGCAAATATGATGCCAAAGGTAATCTAAATAATTGGTGGGATCGCAACTCAACAGCTGAATTTGTGTTACGTAAGGAGTGCCTTCGGCAACAGTTCAGTGAATACAATTACTATGGACGTCGGTTACCTGCTTCCAATGCTCAGGGAGAGAATATAGCGGATAATGTGGGAATACGCATTGCCTATGCTGCCTACAAAAAATGGTTACAGACTCACGAAGAAATCATTAAGCAAGAATCACTGCCCAAACTAAATGCTGAACCGGAAATGATTTTCTTTTTGGGTGCAGCTCAGCTCTGGTGCACCGATGTCAACTACAAGTGGCGCAACATTATGACCACAGCGGATGTGCATGCACCAGAGGAGGTACGCGTTCAGGCAATGCTCTCCAATTTTGATGAGTTTGCGAATGTGTTTCAGTGTCGATCGGGCACAAATATGCATCCAAGACGGAAGTGCGTTGTTTATTGATTAATTATACTATTTCCTAAGATTAGTTTCAAGTTCCTAACGAAATAAACAAAAAAACCCAAATGAATTGTCTATTATTAAATTGATTCACTCACTTAAAGTTGTAAATTTTTTAAATTCTAATATTGTTTGTGCGGCAGCTTATCAGAAGCAGAAGGCGGTCGGTCATTGTGGGGACGCGGGTTCGGCTCTAACCGACTGATGACTTGAAATATATTGAACTCACCGAAACTTTGGCTCACCCATATGCCAACCATATCCATTTTAAGCAATGTGTAATAGATTTTTTCACCCCTTTCTATATTCATGAAGACATGGTAAAGAAAGCTACCGCACCAGGGTGCAACCGCTCCGAATATATGGCAGAATGACAGAAATCCATAACCCTCGTCCCAACGCATAAGTCCAGGCACCATTATCAGTATATAGATGATAGGTAAAGCTGTAAAGGAAAGAAAAAATGCAGAATTAATAAAAAAGTCAGTAAAGTACATAGTATTGTTAATAGAGTCTAGGATTGAATTCAACCCTAGTTGTGTGGGTCACAATACCAAAACAATCCGAATAGTATAAGAGGGTAGGGTATTCTAGAAAAAGTGTTCATCGCAGTTCTCTTTGCTTACTCGAATCTTAGGCGGTGATAACTACTTGACCTGCTGTGTGTCCTACACACAGATGCTCTCTTGTACACATAGTATACGCACTCACACACAGCCATAGCAAAAATAGCTGATAAGCTGAAGAAATATTTACTAGAGTCACACTCTGAATCAGTGCCATATAATTAGTACAGATTGGCTTAAGCTGAGAGCGAGAATTAACAGAAAAAACCGCAAAAAATTTCAAACATGTGGTCAAGTAAATTACTGACCATCATGCTAATTCTGGTTACTTGCCAGTGCATCATGTCAGTTCCAATTAATTCCAGAAATAAAACCATCGATGATCTGACAACGGATTATGCAAAGAAAGTCATCAGGCGCTCGAAAATGTTAGAGATCAAGGCAATGCTTAATACGAAGGCCGATCCCTGTACAGATTTTTATGCTTACTCGTGTGGCAATTGGCATCGAAATAATCCAGCGCAATTATTTAAGAATATCATGACAGATAATTTCCAAGCTATTGCCAAGGGTTTTGATCGGAGATTGGAAAACCTGCTTGTGGGTTCACCAGCAAATGATGAAATGAAATCAAGGCTGCAACGTTTCTATCAGGCATGTAAATTAGTACATCGTGATGATGTACACTACAAGTTGGCTCTGGAGAATGTCTATAAGGAATTTGGTGAGTTGCCAGTGTTGGCTGGCGAATCATGGAAAGAGTCGGACTTCAATTGGTGGCAATGGATTGCTAATATTCAACACAAATACGGCAATCAAATCATACTTGCAGTAGATATTATGGGCGATTTGAAAAACAATAATAGTGTGAATAAAGTTTATGTCGGTGCCCCGGAATTTGCACAATCCACTGGCTTAAAAATCCTAAGTGCATTGGAGACAGGAAATGCAGCTAGAGATTTTGAAAAATATTTTGGAGTAGAACATCAATTGGCTATGAAGACTGTCAAGGAAATGGCTGAATTGGAAAAAGCTTTGGCAAATGGTGGTTCAACCACGCATGATGTGGGTTTCCAAGATTATCTTGAACTTCAAACCATTAACCAGCTAAATGATGAATATGGTGAAAACATAGATTTCAATAGGTTTCTGGAGATAGTCTTGGGAGAGGCACCACCAGAAAGTGTATATATTTTTGATGAGCAGTATTTAAAGGATACACTAGCGACTATTCAGAAAACTCCAAAAAATGTGGTGGCCAATTATATTTTATGGCAATTGTTACATGAATATTTTGTTGAAGCAGCTGTCGACGATATACCCGAATGGTGTGTGAAAAAGACTAAGAAATACTTTGGTAAATATATTGATCATGTGGTCTATGAAGGCTACAAATCTGAGCAAGCCGAAGCAGAAGTTTACCAAGTTTGGCAGGAAATTCGCAACACATACCGAGATCAATTACGTGGTGATAAATTCGATTGGATCTCCAATAAGACACGCACCAAAGCCATTGAAAAGGTAGAGGCTATGCAATTGCATATAAATTCATATGATGATGAAGACTTCAAAGAAACATATGCGAATCTATCATTAGATCGCACTAACTATATTTACAATGTGCAGCAAATACAAAAGCTGGAACGCCAGCGACAATTGACAAAACTACATGATCCTGCAACAACGCTTGAAGCACCAGAAATACTATCGTTTACTCCAGCTTACAATATACTTGAAAATAACATCAAGATACCCGTAGCAATGCTGCAGCCATTCTACTTGTGGAACAGCAACTATCCACAAGCTCTTAAGTATGGTACACTTGGATATCTTATTGCTCATGAAATGATACATGGTTTCGATGATGATGGTCGGAGTTATGACAAAAATGGTCGTAACGACAATTGGTGGGATGAGAAATCCACCTATGAATATGAAGAGCGACGTAAGTGCTTCACAGCACAGTATCACAATTATAAATATGGTGGGACAAAGCTACCTGAAGCCGTATTGCAATCGGAGAATATTGCTGATAATGCTGGTATCAAGTTGGCTTATGAAGCTTACAAACGTTGGCTGAAACAGCAAGAGTCAACCACTCCAGACATTGAGCAGCAAGATACATTTGTAGATTTGGAACTCAACAATCGTCAGTTATTCTTTACTGCCTTTGCTCAAATTTGGTGTGAGGATGTTCAAACCTACTTCAAGACTTCATTCGCTGCTGCAGATACTCATGCACCAGGGATGTACCGTGTTATTGGATCGTTGTCTAACTTCCAGGAATTTTCATGGGTGTTCAAATGTAAGAAAGATGCCGCTATGGATCCCGAATTTAAGTGTGCCATTTATTAGTTTTGAATTTATTTCTTTTTTCTTATTAATAAAATCAAATATTATAATAATCAAAAACTTCTTATAGCTTAATGTCGTCTTAGAAGAGACACTTTAGTGTAAGGACTAAAGACAATGTAAATATGTGTGTGTTTCTGTAATGCGATAAAATCTTACAATAAATCAATGGAATACAATTGACATCTCTGATGTGGGTTCATTGAGACACCCGCCGCACACTTGAATTCCTTGCCAAAAACATGAAAATTAGCCAAAGGTCCAACGACGCGAAACTGACTCGGTGTCTGTGTATCAATCAAGGCGAACTTGTCCTTGAATTGATCACTCATATCAGTGCACCACAACTGCGCAAAACTTACAAAGAACAATTGACGGCTATTTAGGTTTAAATTTGGCAGCGACTCCTTTTTGGCAAGTGACTGAGGCTTGTCGGCGGTCACCGTTGACGCCGCCGACAACCAATTCAAATAAGTCTTATAGGCCACCTGTATGGCACCATTGTCGGCAATATTTTCTGTTTGTAAGTCACTCTCCGGTAAATACTTTCCCTCATAACGAAAACGTGCATATTGATTTTTAAAGCATGACTTTCGCACTATAAATGCTGCCGATGAATTGGCATCCCACCAAGTAGATTCATTGCCGTCTGCATCATAATTACGTCCGATATCATCGAATCCATGTATTAACTCTCGTGCAATTAAATAACCCAGTGTACTATATTCGAGTGCCTTAGGATATGCTGAAGACCACAAGAAATTCGGTTGTAATAGAGATACAGGCAATTTGATGACATTTGTAGACGGCACATAAGTGGGTAAAACACTGAACTGTCCATGTTGCGTAGACTCATTTGTAGGCACAATATTTAGTTGATTCAATCGTCGTTTAAAATCTAAGGATAAGGCAGATTTAAGATTCTGTAGATAATTCATGCGCTTTACCTCCAATTCTTTGTACTCTGCATTAAAATCATAATCAAGAAAAGTATTGATTACAAGGCCCATAGCGGCAAGTTTCTCCAATGCCAGCTTACGTGTCATTAGTGAAAGCCATTCCAGTCCACCGCCTTCTAGTTCTGTCTTAAATGTTTGCTTAATGTTAGACCAAATCGTCTTGACGTCTTTAGCCGTTGACTCTATGTTGTATCTCTCGAAAATCAGTTTATCCAGTATTCTAGGAAAAAGATTTTTGGTTCTCTCCAAGCATTGCTTAACTGATGGTTTCTCAATGTTGTGAAAGAAATTTTCCAAGAGTTTGTAATAAATGTAATTAGCCAAAATTGGTTTCGATGTATTTTGTATGACTTCAGCAAGGTTCGCTTGATATTCCGGAACATATTCATAAAATGTCTCATTGGGCAAATAATCAAGTGAATTGAAGTACTCGTTAAAATCAATTGCGGGACTATAAGCTGCCTGAATTTCATCTAACGTCCGTTGTTTCGACAAAACCCGCAACGTCTTACTCAATTGCTTATCGGAAACTATGATGCCCTTGGCAAGCTCCACTTCAAAATTTAGTATTTCCGCTGCCGTCAATGCCGCAAGTTCATCAGAAACATCCAAATAATGAACCAAATGTCGTTGTATCTTTTTGTAATACTCCTGTCTGAATATTTCACCAATTTCACTTGTGTACAGTGATTTCGATCCTAAGCTGAACCAGGGTTGGCCAATGTACAAACGATTTACGTTTCTATCGCGAAAGTCTTTTGCAATATCCAAACGAAGTATGACACTTAAACCGTATTGCTTCTGGATTCTGCCAATTAAATTCACCCAATTGAATTCCGTGTCTGGCCATTCTTGACCGGGTAATGTTAACACAGGCATATGACCAAATTCTGCAACAATTTCTTTTAATTTCTCTACATGCTTGGCATGCGGTGCATTGTGATGATGAAGACAAGAAGCATAAAATGTTTTTATTTTGACTACTGAAAGATCATCTTTTTCTTGTATGGTTTCCTGCAGAACTCTGAGCTGTTTATTTTGATAAGCATTATCCAGCAAATGGAAGATATTAGTTTCCCGTGGTATGGAATCTGTAGCGGGATTTATCTTAGCCCAATTGCCACATGAGTATTCATAGAAATTATCACAAGGATCCACATCTGGTAGCATATAGTTACGCATCTCTGCAGATTTAGCGAGTCGCATTACCTTATTAACATATACGGTATTATTATTTTGAGATATACGATGCTCTTCAAGCTCTACTTGTAGTACTGGATTTGCCAATATAGTACTATATGGCGGCAACACTATTATCGACACTAGCAGAGCGCCAAGACATGACAACTTCAATGTAATCATTACACTATGCGCTTCTAAGTATGTACTCGTATGTGTTCCTTATTCCAAGACAAACTAAATCGAACTGCTTTCTGTTCACTATGGTATACTCGAAAGCAACACCACTGCCAGCCACTACTATAACCGAAAGAGTCAATCTGTGTGTACGATAACATCCACGAAGGGCCGCGTAGATAATGCCTAACCCAACCATTAACATATTATAATGAACACAATTTTTAGACAGCACAGTAAACACAGAGAGTATAAAGCATTTCAATCTCCAATCTCGACTTGAATGTTTTGCTCTCTAAGAGCATGCATGTTTGTGCATGTGGGTGTGTGTGTGTGTGTGTGTGTGTGTGTGTGTGTGTGTGTGTGTGTGTGTGTGTGTGTGTGTGTGCAAATCATGATAACCCAAGTCGGGGATCATGCTCAGGCATAAATAAGCGCTACAAGTCGATGCACAGCACAGTTGAGCCGTATTTGCCAAGCTCTAAACAATAATTGCAAAATTAAACAAAATGTGGTGCAAAATATCGTTTGAGTTGACCCGGTTTCCATTAATCATCATCTTAATCATTGCTTCGACTGCAGAAAGCGCCGTATTGAGTCGGGCTCAAAAACTTGATTATCTTGAGTATCTTGCACAACAGCCTGATGGATATGTCGAAGATCTAATGCGCATTGCTAAGGCAGGTGATATGTTAAATTACATAGACGAAAATGTAGATCCTTGTGAAAATTTTTATAACTTTGCTTGTGGTAATTGGGCCAAAATAAATCCTGCAAATACAATAGATCATTTGACTACTGGTTTGCTCGAGAAAATGAATTCAAATTTGGATAGAAAACTAGAGGATATGTTGAAAAACAACGAAGATGCAGTGGACACTGACATTGATAAAAAAGTCAAGCAATTTTATAAGTCTTGTACTCGAATTGAAGATCTCTATGATGAATACACTATGCGTCTTAAGGATATTATTGGTGAATTTGGTGAAATGCCAGTGTTAAGTGGTGAAAATTGGCAAGCAGAAAAATTCGATTGGATAAATGTTATAGGACGCATTGCCCATAAGTATGGCATATTCATTATATTGAGTGTTGAGCTTTCGCCAGATTTTGTTGATAATAAAATCAATCGCATTTATCTTGAACAACAGAATTTCCAATTACAAAGTCGTCCTATGTATTTGGAGAATCATACGGAAATTTATAGAGATGGCCAACGCTCGACAATTGAACAGGAGTTAGTCCATTTTCTAGGCATTGAACCGAAACTTGCTAAAGTAACAGCAAATGAAATAGTTGAGTTTGAAATACAACTGGCAGATGGTATGATGGATGAAAGTTTGGGTCTAAGTATGGATGAGATGCATACGTTGACTACTATTGAAGATCTCCAACAAAGATATGCACCAACAATTGATATGGCACGATTGCTCAACCTGACACTAGGGGAATCTTTGACCGAACCGCTTTATGAGTATGGCGAGCAATACCAACAGAATTTAGTGAAAGTTCTTAAAGCAACACCACCTCGTATATTGGCCAATTATATATTTTTCTACTTAGTAGATACTTTTGTACAGAAGTTGGACTGCGTTAAAGTCACTAAGAAATATTTTGCAAAAAATCTGGATAACATGATTTATCGACGTTATAACACAAAACAAACAGAAATTGATATTGAACTCATCTGGAACGAAATGAAAGCAACATTTAAGGAGGCCCTACATACCAGTCAACTTAATTGGATTGCAAACCCAGTGCGCAAATATGCTATACAAAAACTAGATGCCATGAAATTGGAAATCAACTCATATGAAAAGGAGAATTTCACAGAAGAATTTGGCAAACTTAAGCTTAATGATTATGATTTTGTAGAGAATGTTGCGAGTATATTGCAATTGGCGAGTAAACGATTGCGTGATGAATTACATCAGCCACCCAAACCTCTGGAAGGTGGTGTAGAGCTCAGTTATACACCATCAAACATAATTAGGGAGAACAAGATTAAAGTGCCTGTGTCATTCCTGCAGCCATACTTTCTTTGGGCAGCAAGCTACCCGAATGCCTTAAAGTTTGGAGCTCTGGCATCAGTCATAGGTCATGAGCTTATCCATGGCTTCGATGACGACGGTCGTAAATTCGACAAGGATGGCAACAGCTATGACTGGTGGGATGCATCATCAACTGCAGCCTTTGAGAGTCGCACACAATGCTTTGTCAACCAGTATAGTCGTTACTTCTATAATGGACGCCTGCTGCCACGTTCAGTTTCACAATCCGAGAATATAGCAGACAATGGTGGAGTACGTTTAGCATATGCAGCCTATCTTAGCTGGTACGAAGATGCAGTACTCAAAGCTCAAAATCTACGGCTCGAGATACTGCCTTCCATGAATTATACAAGCAAACAATTGTTTTTCATAAGCTATGCTCAGTGTTGGTGTAATGATGTCGATCCACGTATACGGGATTACCAAACATCAGTAGATGAACATGTGCCTGGTGAATTCAGGGTAATTGGACCATTGGCTAATTTCCCCGAATTCGCCAAAGAGTTTAATTGTGCTGCCGGAACAGCTATGAATCCAAATGAAAAATGTGAAATCTATTAATAAAATGATTTTGAGAACAAATAAAACAAAACAAATTTTCCCATAAAGTCATTTTTAAGGATGATACAATGCCATGCAGTTGTTTGATTGATTTTACTTACCGTGTGTTAGAATGTTGACCGTTTCGTTGTGCCAATAAAACAAACTTAGCAGACATCCTTTGAAGGTCGTCAATGGACGGTAGCCTTTGAGTATGTATGGATTGAAACGTAAATAGTGAGGCATGTCTTGCCATTGAAGAAGTTGTTTCTCCATTAGGTCCTCCTCAGCCGGGAGTGGTGTGGAAGATGGTGTTGAAGACATTGATGCTGCACTGGAGGTAAGTGATACGGAAGTCAGTAAGGCAGACGAAGGCGTTGTGGAAGCATTAGTGGAAGACAATGAAGGCGTTTGTGGTGAAGACAATGTAGATGGTGGTGCAGCAGCATAGCCAGGAAGTTTCCTGTGGCGCAACTCCTCATATTGGCCACACCCAACAGCAGCTGCAGTGCTGCCATTAAGACTTGACTCCACATTATTATTGGTCCTTCTGTGTATGATGCCATTTAGTGGTAATGTGGGTGGCGACAACAACGGCAATATCGGTAATATCGGTAATACACCAGCATCTGATGACGATGTCGATGACGATGAACTATCTGCATCGACAACATATACTACTTTTTGTTTGGTAACAACATCCGGTATTTTTGTAAGTTCAAGCTTCATTGTTGCCGCAACATGTTTTCGTTTGCCTGGTGGTGATGAAGGTGGAGTTGGTGTTGCAGGCATACGTTCAACAGTGCTGCCCACGCAATCTGCTGCACATTGTGTTGTCTCATAATTTACATTGCATTTATAGTCCTTAGTTGTTGTTGTTATTGCTGTTGCTGTTTTATTTTGTATATCCACTGCTCTATCATCTGATCCTGTTGCAGCTACAGATGCAGCTGCAACTGTTACAACTATGGAAGATGTATTTGTGTTTGCATTAGTGTTCGCTGTACTAGTTTCGTTGATTGCGTCAGGATATTCCTGTTCTGTGAGTATTTCGGAAGAAGTATTCTCCATAATGTCTTGGCATTTAAATGTTATGCGAAGACTCGTTTTATTTATTGTAATGTTGTCCTTTCACCGATTCATTTTGCATTATTAATGGCGCCAACTTTGCCTTTGCGCAAGAGAGAAGAAAGAGAAAAAGGAAATTATTAGTCTGATTATGTATGCCCAGTTGACCAAGCATCGTATGTCGTGCGGACTTCCGTCGAAACTTCCGAAAACGGGCTCAGAAATGAGTGTTTCGTCCGTACAAAACGGATGTATGAGAAAAAAATGGACAAAAGAGACGACAAGACAACAACAAAAAGTCAGCGCCGCAAAAATATCCGTTTCATGCTCAGAAACGTTCACGTTCGCGGAAATATTTCGGACATGAAACGGATACATAGATAAATAGCAATAATAAGTAAAAGACGTAACTGATAAACGACGCAAACACAAAATTTTCGGTATTTGTTTTGCTGTCGTTCGCGCTCTTCCTCTTTATTGTGTACACATTTAGTGCAGCAGTCGCGAGTACAGAAAAAAAAAGGAAAAAAAAAATAATTGTTGTTGTTAATAAAACAAGGTAAGTTCATAGAAATATTAAGTGAAGTGTGCGGTGCATTTTTTTAATGTTTTTTTTCCCTTTTCATGTGGAATATTTAGTGAATAACACATCTTCATCCTCAACTTATTGGATATATTCCTAGTGGCAAAAGTAAGTAAACAATAAATTAAAATATCAAGTGAATTTTCATTTTTTCTAATTTTTTCATCCTTCTTCTTAGTACGAACAAGTGATCATACAGTGGCGGTATAAAACAAGGTAAGTTCATAGAAATATTAAGTGAAGTGTGCGGTGCATTTTTTTAATGTTTTTTTTCCCTTTTCATGTTAAATATTTAGTGAATAACACATCTTCATCCTCAACTTATTGCATTTACTTCAAGTGGCAAAAATTCGCAGAGTGAGTAAGTAACAAATTAAAATATCAAGTGAAATTTCATATTTTCTAATTCTTTCATCTTCAAGATAGGATGACGGGAACTGAAAAAATCATCGGCAAACGGAGCAAGGAGTAGTATTTTGTATTTCTTATTTCTTATATTTCTTTTTTCTGAATTGTAAATATTTATATTATTATTATTGTCTACCATGTTGAAATAATTAGAAATTATTATTATAAATAAATTGTGCTCATTGTAAATAGTTCTTTTCATTAAATGATTGACTTGCGGCCCGAAAACGGTTTAATTGACGGGCCGAAAACGGATCCGTTAACGGCCCATAAACAGATCCGTTGACGGCCCGTTAACGTGTGCGACAACGGACCGAAAACGGTTACATTTGCGTGCCCAAAAACGGTTCCAATAACGGGCCGAAAACGGATCCGTTAACGGCCCGTTTTCGTGGCCCGTTAATGATAGTTTCCTCTGCCCAAAACTGAGCGACAGATGAATATTTTACGTACCGATTTCGGATCCGAAACGGGGTTTTTTACCCGCTCAGAACCCGCTTAACTCTCATAAGTAATACCGTTTTCGGAAGTTTTGGTCAACTGGGTGTTTACACAAATACTATACAATGAAGCTGTGTATATGTGTGTGTGTGTGTATGTGTGTGTGCTACGTAGGTTGTTATGTAAGGATATGTGCTTGTCCTGTCATTTGGTAGGTTGATAAGTTGCTTGGTTGGTTGGATAAGTAATACTTCGTCCTTTTTCTAACCAGCACGTGCTTCACACGAAGTTTAGAGCTCTCTGAATGAGTATACGGGACAATGTCATCGTTTATCGTCAATCGTCATCATCGTTTGTTTGCCTCGTGACCCAAAAAACGTACGTACTTACGTACATAACCGTTAACTTGCCCATGCGTCTTCTTCCTATGCATGTGTCCCTGTATATGTATATGATGTATCTATGCATGTATAAAAGAGCGCGCGTAAGCTTTGGCTTATGTGTGTTATGTGTGTGTGTACGATTGAGTGTGTATGTAACCTCTAGGTCTGTGTAGGTGTATGTAAGCAAAAAAAAAGGACTTCAATTTGAATATTTTATGAAAAATCACGCGACATTTTCAAATCATTTTCTTAATTTGTTTTTGGCAACTTTTGTTTTCATAAAACAAGAAATCAATAATGCGAATTTCCCTGGTTTTCTTTCACTTACACTTACATGTAATTTTTATTTATAAAATTTGCACTTGAAATTTGTGTGTATTATGTGATGTACAAGGCCCACAATGATGATGATGATGTTTATTAATTACTTTAATTTTGCACAATTAATTTTCCTTTTAATATTGAGAATTTTGCTTGAAACTTAGAATTCAATTTTGTATATAAAGTATTTCTTCAAAACACTTTCACTGACAACGACGGCGACGACGACGACGACGACGTTAATATTGATATTTATTTATGCAATATGTTTTTTTTCTAATATGTTGCAAATGTTGCCATACTAAATCATTTAACAAAATATATAAAGACGAAAAAAAAACTCTTTCTTTAACACGAACAATTGCCTCTATTCACCTAAAACGACCGTTGTTCTTGGCGCTGTAATTTTAACTAGTTCCCCAATAAATGATTTGGTTTAACATTCTTCTTCTTGAATGGCATGGTTTGCACCCCTACTCACATTTGATTTGATGGCAATACTGGTGGAATCACCTCCCCTTTTCCCCTTTGCCTGGTTAAAATGATTGTTTGATGGCGCGAAACTTCTTTTTCAATATTTTACTTAACAGGTCTCCCATTTTTCATCAATTGATTAATTAAAATTTAATGTAGTTCAATTGAATCTTATGGTGATTTCTGCGTAAATGTTTTTTGCATAAAATTACGTAGCATTATTATTATTATATTAGTAATTTAAAGTAAAAAATTAAGTTGAAAAATGAAACTCGTTGATCTTCAGGTCAAGAAATAGTAACTAATTTCCTTCCTTTTAGCGTAAATTTATTTTGTGAGGGGTGGGTGAAGAGTAAAGTATAATTCTGGAATTTGAGAGAGAAGAACTTTGAGAGAGTAATAAGAACTTTGAGAGAGTAAAAAACGAACCTTAATGTAGAGTTACACGCCAGCCGACGAATGCGGTGACGCCACTGGCGTGCCGTTGTACGAATCCATGCAGTTCAACTTTCATCTGACGCTGACGCACGCACGAACGTTTTGGACGCTTCGGCTTTATACGCTTTTCATTGGCTTTCTACGTTTTCTAGACTACAAACAAAAGAGTACGCTTCTCAACGTAAACAAAAAAAAAGCTGTTGTGAAATGAAACAAAATTGTTTTGCTTTGATATTGGTAATCATTTAATAAAAGAAACAAAAATGAATACCACAATGAACATTGATTTTTTTTTTCTCGTCAATAAGTTTTTCCTCCATTTTAAATAGTTTGAACTCCACTTTCAAAAAAACAAAAAAAATAAATGAAATGACATTGCTGTTTGCCATTTACAAAAACTTGTATTTGTTATTCACCACAACACCAAACAGTTATTTTTCGGTTCAATAACAGCTACTATCGGTTCACGAACCAGTCTTTCACCTATTCTCAACACTGGAAAGCCTCAAAAGTTGATAGTTGACTAACTTTTCGCTTCTCACGCTTTCTATGTTATTTGCTTCATACGAATTCATACATTTCAACTATTGAAGCCAAAGTGTACAAAGCCTGCGAAGACACAAAGCGTGCTGTTAAAGCATAAGAGAGTATCAAGAACCTTGAGAGAATAATAAGAACCTTGAGAGCGAAAGTGTTTCCTATTCAAAACCAAATCCCGGGCAAATAAAGCAATAATTTGATAATTAATGAATTAAACATTCACTCATTCAATTTGTTTAATTAAACTTTAAATGCTTTTTGGCCCGTACAATTTCTCGTTTCGTTGTTCATCTCTTAGCAACATCTTCTTAATAAATTTTGCAAAAAAAAAACCAGTAAAGTCGTAACCTTGGGGAGCCTCTGAACGGCAAAACATACACGAATACATCATAACATCATTGGGTAATAAAAGTTAAGACGTCAGAGGGGGCGACTAAATTTTTGAGAGAACGTCTTGCAAGGACCGCACAAAGTAATTAAATTATAACAATTTAATTGAATCATTTTTTATGGTTTTATTAAATTATTTAGTGTTAACATAAAAAAAGGATTCTCTGTATTTAATAAAAGAGTATTATTTTTTATAAATTAATTAAATAATTTAAACATTTAACATATAACATAACAGAAATGTTAACTTAAACTGTTATACAGAAAAAGCCTACATTTTTCAATTTCATTCAATAACTCAAAAATTAAACACATATTAGTATAGTTATGTTATACAATCGAAATTCTCTGTATAAAATTTTACAATTTAGTTAATATATCTTACATTTACATTTAATACTTTTTAAACGTTACACATTAACATAATTCATTGGTGCTAACATAAACTGTTATACATACGTCGTAAAAAGCAACATTCACCTACACTGACACTCTGTCGAACATTTTTAAGCACTTCTTTTTTATTTGGTCGCGCCGATTTCATTTAGTTGAATCTTTTTTCAACGGCAGCGTTTTTTATTGTTGATGATTGATTACACAAAGTATAGTTTATATCGCATTTAAAACAATATAATGAATAAATGTTAAATAAAAAGTGTATACCATACGGTACAAACAACGTTGCATGCAAGCGTTGATTTTTTAGGATAAGGAATAAGAATAGCATCCCAAAGAAAGACACGAGGAAACGTACATATGTGGGTACAACAACGCTAAGTCAGTCGCATTTAGTAGTTGTTTCTGTTTTTTTTTACGAACTAATGTCATCAAATGCACCAACAAAAATTGTTAAATCTCCTTGGCTACTTGTCACGGGTGCAGTTGGTAAGCTGTGGGAGAGTCTACATAATCCAACGACGCCATTGAAGCGTACGTCAACCTCGCCATTATCGAGTAATACTTTCACACCAGAGGCAGTATCATATTCCGAACAAGAATTATTAAATTCCAAGGAACATAAGGAAACCGAAAATAAGGTAAATTGCAAAATCAAAAATTACATTGTCAACCGGCTGAACGAGTAAAGCAGCGAGCGGCAGGTAGAAAATGAATGTTTGTTTTTGTTAGTGAAATAGGTTTTTAAGAGGTGCTGAAGGGAAGCGAAGTAAGCGTCACCTACTCAGTGTTGTAGAATATTGGAATTTGAGAGAGTACAAAATAGGTAATTTGAAATTCCCTCTCTGGCAATATGACAGAACTGCCAACTCGATAAATTTTCTTGAAAAAAGCGATATCGTTATTGTTTATCGAAAAGTTGAGTCAAAAGGGTAGCTCTAACCTTGTACGCATTTTGTGACGTCGCGAGGAAAAAGATTCAGAAGAAAAGAAAAGAATTAAATAAAATAAATTGGTATATTATTATAATTGCAAGTCAATAATTCAAGTACAAATATGTTGTGTTCTTTGTGTATTATGCTACGAAAATCTTTTATTTCCTTTAGAAATAGCTCAACAATATTAACAAAGTGTTAAACGCGTCTGTTGGGGGCAAAAATAATCGTGTGCAGACGCTTTGTGAACGCGAGTGCAAAAATCAATTGTGGCGGTGCTTTTTTCATAATTAAACTCCTTCTTCAGCACCACCAGCAAACAAGTTTCACTCAGTCAACTCACTCACAAATATATTATTATTAACCAAGTTATAAAGAAAGTAACAAACAAGGGCAAAAATATACACGATTATAAAGAAAGGTATGAAATTTGAATTTTATATGATTACATGCATATGTGTGTGTGTGTGCTTTGGAAAATATTCAATTCAATTCAATACAATTTTTGCTTGTCAAACGAGTTTTTATTGTATGGTGTGTTGTGTTGTGTGTGTGTGTGTGTGTTGTACTATTGAGTGAGGTTGAAAATCAAATTCTTGTGCAACCCACTGTACCTACAGACAGCAGCAACAACAACCAATCAACCAAATCATCTAACAAAGAGATTTACAGTATTTTTAAACACATTTTTAGTTTAATTTTTATTTTATTTAACCAATTGATATTGCAGATGCCTAGAACACGCAGACGACATCATTCACGTGAAAGAGCCGCCTCGCCAGTAGCCCGGGAGAAACGCAGGCGTGTTGAACCAACAGAAGATCAAGCATCATTACCATTAATTGAAGCACCGTCACCGTAAGTCATCTCATAAACATGAAATTGTATATGATGAGCTGGAAAATTTTCTAATTTTACATAAATTTCATTCTCAGTCCACGTATAAGTCAACATTTAACACGTTTAGCGGTAAAGCGTCGAAGACATGAAGAATCGTCCAATGTTAATGCACGGATATCTAAGGAACCAACGTAAGTAGAAAGATTTTACTTATTTATAATCATATGGAAGGGGATTTTCCCTTATGATGATGTAGTGATTCACTTGTATTAGTAGGCAGTGGCATTTCTTAATCTCTTTCAATCGATAATTTGATGTCAGTTAAAGTCCTTAGATTAAACGTTTTTACAAAATTAATGCCCCAGCCACGACTCCAGTAAGATAAACCATATTTGGGTTATGGCAACACTCACTCACTCAATCAGTCTTCCTTTGACCAAATATGGAAGAGACAACAGCAATAATAATAACAAAACTTAAAAAGAATTGAGTTGCGTGCGATTTGTCATGGTTTTTTTCACTTACTGTAAATTAACGCATGACATTCGCCTGCTTTCTTTTGTGGCAATTAACCTCCTTTGTTGTATTAGCAGCGTGGGTGACAAAGCAGTACACACATCCTGTTTGTTTGATACTCTACTCGTCTTTCTGTTGTGCTGCTCCTTCAAATAGCATGAATCGTTGTTATTGTTGATGATGATGATGATGGTGTGACAATGGTGACTGCTGCGACATTTCGAAACGCATTTGCATATTTAACCAAGTTTCATGCAAGTCTGTCTGGGGACATTTTTCATTATTGTTAATTTTCTTGCATTTACCTTTTTAGGCAAAAAATGTTGTTTTCTTCTTTAATCAGTAATCAACGCAGTTGATAATTTATTTGCATGCAATTGAGTGCAGTAATGCAAATTGCTGCTTTCTTCTTTGTTGCAATAACACTATCTCAGACAACTCAGTGTCAGTGGATTGCAGTGGAGTTTTTGTTTTACGATCAATGATCATCAGTTGATTGGTTTTTGTTGGTTAGTTGATTTGACTGACTAACTGACTGTGTGTATGACAGTGTATGACATGCCAACCGCCAGGTGAAACGAAGCTTCAATGTTTAAGTTGCTTTATTTGTTCACCTCAAGTCTCTTTCTTTGTTTCATTAAGCAAATAAATATTAATAATAACAACAGCAAAACAACCAACCATTCAATATACAAAAAACATGCATCACAACACAGATTAATTGCATGCGTTAAAACAGTTCCATTGGGTAATATTTCATATCTCTGTACACCGACATCCGTCTTCACCTTACCTTACCTACCCGTCCTTTACTAAAATAACAAAAAAAATAAACATTTTGATTGCGGAAGTTTTTGTTTCCTCACGCGCAGCTTTTGCAAGTTCAACGTCGCTGTTGTCGTCGTCGTCATCATATCTGTTTTCCTTTCCTACTCCTTAATCATCTCTTCCAATTACTGCTGCAGTGCTATGTAAGCAATTGTTATTGCGTTTGATTGATTGAGTGTTGTCTGTCTGTGTGTGTGTGTTCTCAATCCAAATTTGATCTCAAATAAACTGTGACTGACCTCTGGTCATCTACATAAATAAAATAATAATAAATTCCCGTGGCTTAAACATGTGAGCAAGCAAGCTGCTGAGCAATCAATTTGTGGCGGCAAATTATAAAATGCCAACGAGAAATTTGACCCGACCCGACGAACATATTACATACTATTTTGTAGAATTAGAACAAATGTACATATTTCCGCTAGATTGCTTTTGATTAACATGAAATTCTCTAAATGAAAAAATGCATAGGTTGAGTTTGAGGTTACAGAGATCTGGTGGTTGTTATAGTTGTTGTGCATTTGACGTTGATGTTGTAAACAAAATAAAATATTATATATTATTATCTTTCAATGACAAAATGATCATGACTGCTGCATTAGTTAAATATTGTAATCACTACAAACTAAAAGCAAGAAGCATAATTCAATTCGCTTGGTTTCATAAATGAAATTCGCCTTTCTTGTACTATGACAAAATATTTGCTCATTCGCCATCATTGTTGTGCATATGTATATTCATAATTCTACAATACAATTGTGCTGAGTGGTGTGAGCATTGTTCGTGCGTGAGTGAATGAGTAAGTGAATGCTGCCGCCAAAACATGCTCTATGTAAATACACGTGTATGTGTGTATATATGAATAATTTGGCCGCTCTTGTGTTGAGTAGCTTTGTTTGTTTCTCTGTGTGTGTTAAACTGGAAGTTGCTCATTTGCGGCAGCAGCAGCAACAACGGCAGCAACAGTTTGAGGCGACCGACACTTGTTCGCTTTGAATGTTTGACTTGCAAACTCAGTCAGTTCGACAACTTATAAGCGTATGGAGGTGTTTCTCTTACTCTCGGTGGAACACTTCAAATGACCACCACAACGCCAACGATGTGATACACTAATATTTTTTAACGTGTTTTCTTGTGTGTGAATTATTTAATAATATAAATAAAATAAAAGATAAATTAAATAAGAAAAATGTATTAAGAATATAACGAAAAAAGAGAAAAATCAATCTACAAGAAAAAGTAAAAAAAAAAGAATTGAAAAATTATCACAAAATGCATTTTAAGAGAAAAATTTGCATGTTGTGCATACAAAAACGACATAACATATAACTGTTTTAATTTATATATCCTGAACACATGAAGAATTAACGAACGAGCAAAAAGCAAATTTTGCATTAAGAATTTTAATTTAATTTATAACAACAATTAATAGCTTAGTCGTCGTCGTTGTTGTTAAGCCCTACAACTATACCATATACTCTTACTACAATACAATTCTTATTTAATAATGTTGTTGTTCATACTTTGTATGATGATATCAAATACGCACTTAAAGATTAAAACTCAACACTCTCTTTTCTCTTCTCTTTGTGATTCTTTGCCAAATTTACCCAAACACTTCCTTTTTTTCTCACTATCAAAGCAGGTAGTCTGCTTGCTTTAGATCAATTCACTTTGCTCTGACTGACTCTCTTTTAAAAGTAGTAGTTGTCTTCGTCGTCGTCTGTGTCTGTCTTCGTGTCTTCGTTGATGTTGATAAGATAGTACAAACTACTAGGTATACCTAAAACCAAACAACACAGTTTATCGACGCTCTCATTTTTAAATTCTTATTAGGTTTTTTTTTTTGTTTTTACAATATTTTATTCGAAAAGCTGTGTCGCCAGTGCATCAATAAAACTTTGCAATGCATAACCGGAAGCTTTGGGGATATAAAAGAAAAACCAAAAACATAATAATGATTAGTCACAACAAATGTTTATAGGCTACGGAAGACCACGACCTAAGTTTCATTGTGTGTGTGCGACAATTTCTGTGTATATTTTGACTCATACGACGATGATGGTTTATTTAGCCAAATTTTTATAAATATTTTTTATGTATGAATTGTACATTAAAAATGCTATTCAACTTGTGGTTAAAACTATGAAATCAAATGATGATGATGATCATGATAATGACGATGAATGTTATTATGTTTTTATGATAGGTGGGCATGCGCACAAAACACTTTTTCCTCATATAAACTAGAAAAATTGGAAAAAGAAAAAAAAACCAGCAAAACCGGCACTACTGTGTCTATATATGACTACATAGAGGGGCCTCCGGATACATGATTCAATGCGATGCGCATTTCCTTTTAAATCAGGTTAAAAGTAAAATTATTTTACTTTACTTTTGCTTAGTTTATTTATTGCCTGCTCTTGGCTTGTGCGCTTGCGCTTGGGCCACAATTTCGCTTTCAGCTGCGCTCAATTGATGAAAAACTTGCTTCAGCACCCGTTTTCAAGTAAATAAAATGAGGATAATGTGTTGTTTGATGGTGCTCTGGCATGGCCTGGGTAACTTTTGCTTGTTGTGTTTGGTCCGCTTTCTTTCTTCTTGTCTTGTCTTGTCTTCCTTTATTTCTTATTTTTCTTTCATTTTTATTGCATAAAAAAAACTGGATTTAGCTGGGTTATCAATGAACTTTAAAAGTTTATAGCATGAAAACTACTGACTACTGACAAAAAGATACAAAAAACCGGAAAGAGAGAGAGAAGAAAAAATCAATAGGCTTTTAACTTGCGTCAGTCGAAAACAGAAGAAAAAATAAGTTCAGGGTCCCGTGGCAACATTGGCTTCGCATGATTTTTGTATTTTTACGCTTTCTTCATTATTTCTTTTTTTTTTTTCCTCCATTTTTCCCATTTTTCTTCATTTTTTGTGTCCAAACATTGCTTTTGGCTGCGTTCTAATTAAATTTTTGCGCTAATCATTTTACTGCTGCTAATGGATGAAGCCGTTGGCTTTTGATGATGATGAGATGGTAATGGTGGTGGTGATGGTGTTGAGGCAGCGAAATGTGAGAGAAGCACAAAAAAAAAAATACGAAAAAAAATAATGAAATGAAATGCGGCCAACGAGAAGTCGCATAAATGCAAAATGCAACAACATCTACATAGTATAGACAGATAGATAGATAGATAGACATAATGACTGACAAACCAACTGAGAGACAGACTGACAAGCAGATAGATAAATAGATAAATTCAAAGAACCATGTGGGCGCGTTTCAAAGGCGTGCGGACAGGCAGACTGACAATTAGATTGGAGGACAGACAGACGGGCTGATGGCTGGCTCATGGACTGACTGAGTGACTAACTGACAGCAAGCGAAAACGTGTTAATTACACAAACTACTCGATAAGTTATTGAAAAGCACATATACAGATACTATAAATACTTAGATACATTTACTCATGCATCACTACATCACTTGCACTGAGACAAATA
Organism: Amiota communis; assembly: GCA_037043315.1. Lineage (NCBI taxonomy): Eukaryota > Metazoa > Arthropoda > Insecta > Diptera > Drosophilidae > Amiota > Amiota communis. The sequence goes on from JBAMAV010000896.1 coordinate 370,804, forward strand.
TATAACACACAGAAGGCACATTCGATTGTACATATGTATATCTTTGTGTGTAGTTGGGTATGCAAATACACAAACCAACCAACCAACAGACAGACAGATATATGACACTCATATGGAAATCCGCAGAGGCAGCATTTTCTTTCATATATCATTTATTGTATTTTGTTTCTACTTGTTTGTGTGTTGTATGGTACACCATAGTAGTTAGTACTTGCATAGTTCATTTTAAGCCGCCAAAGTGTGAACAACAACATTTCGACACTGAGTCAAGCTTCCCTTGATCTCGTGTCATAATAAATTGAATTGTATCGTATCGTTTTGTATCTAAATATGTTTTTCTCTCTCTATGTGTGCGTGCGTGTGTGTATATCTTTTGTAGAATTTAAAGAGAAAAGCTTAAATTGAAAAAAAGAAAAAAAGTTAAAAAGAAAAAGAAGGTTTTAAAATAAGAAAATAAAATAATTGTGATGAATAAAAGAAGGCATTAAAAGTAATAGTAGTATCGAAAAAAAGAAAGAAAGAAAAAAAGATACTATCATCATCATTATCATTTGTGTTTTGTGTGCGTATGTGTATGCAAATCTGTACGAATTGATTTTGGCTTGAATGCCCTTCACTACTATACTGCAACGAACGTAACCTAAGACCCAAGAGAGAACCCCCATTGCTATTGCTTGGTTAGCAAATATACACACGGTTATGCAAAATACGAGTAAAAGTCAAATTACAAAATGCCCGTCGGTCAGCAATATACATTCCGGCCTTACAGCTCATTTCGAGTGCCGCGCGGCAGTTGTAATCAACAGCAGCAGACGCAGCAGCAACAATCATCTGGGTTTAGTACGCGACAACAAACGAATCCAACAACTACAACAAGTTCATTGCATATCGTCAATGGGATAATAAGAAGCAACTGCAACAACAACAACAATAATAATCATAATAACAGTAGTAGTAGTAGTAATTGTAACACATCTAAAACAACGCTTAATAATACTCAACATTATCAAAACTCGGGATCAAGATCATCGAACAACAACAGTAACAGTTACAGCAACAACGAATTATCTTCTAAGTACAACAATTTTTCAAGACAGCAACCATTTCGCAATAGTTTCTGTCATATTCGCCATAATTGCAACAGCATTGGTGGTGGCAGTGGTAGTAATAGTAGTGGTAGTCAAAATAGCATGGCCAGTAATCCAGTTAAGAAATCAACAGATACATCAGGAGGACATAAAGCTGCAGCACCACTTAAACCACTAACGCCAAATCTAAATAGGCGTATTGAGTCAGCTTGCACGAATGGTGGTGGTGGCGGCGGCGGCACCGTTGCACGACCACCACGTTGCAACAAAGGACGTGCTCCTGCACCACCATCATCATCCATAGCGTTGCAACAAACACCACCCACTGCCAAGAAACAGTATTCGCGAGCACCACCACCGCTACAGCAGCATTCAACAAATGGTGGAAATGTTGGTAATCAGCAAGTTAAAAGTCCTTGTAGTCCTCGGAATTATGAGCGCATGAGCTTCCGTAGTCGGAAACAATATGCAGCTGCAGCCGCAGCAGCAGCTAGTAGTAGTAATACAGATTCACTGGAATCCATACAACCCAAATATCCTGGCAAGAATGGCAGTAACACAGGCAGTGGAGGTTCACAGAAACGAGCCTACACAAATGTAAGTCGTGGAGGAGTTGCTAAAGAGAATTACCCTCTAACAAATGGTAGCAGTGGTGTTGGTGGAGGAGGACCAATGTGTCCTCGAGCCAGTACACGCTCACTTAAGAATTATCCAGCCCCATTGCCACCGTGTGGAGGAGGAGGGCCAATAACACCAAAGAGTGCTGCCGTCACACGTAAGAAATTCAAGGAATATCAAAATGATCTCATGACAACACCAACACCGCCACCCTTGCGTAGGCAAAATGGCATTATAAATAGCAATTATTCGCCAATGACACCATTTAATCAACGGCGAAGACCAAGCACGAATAGTAATGGTGGTGCTGGTGCTAACCTTAAGTATGCACTACAAAATGGTAGCTCAACGGGCTCAAGTGAATCACAAGAATCGCCACGCATTAAGAAAACAACCTACTCAAACAAATTCCCACAGGGTTTACCATTCGAAGATGAATTCTATGGTCCACAATATCATCATCAATATAATCATCAACAACGGCGTCGTTCCTATTCACAATCTTCAAGTAATTATAGTTACTACAGTAGCTCCGCAGGTGCACCAGCAACGCCACATAGTGAACAACAAAATACAATGCATGACATGGTGGTGGGAAATGGAGGAGATAATGTTGTTGTTGTGACTGTTGGTGGTAATCATCATCTTAATGTCAACGATGATGATGAGTTCCTACGAAAACCATCGAACGAAGAGCCACTCTATGTGGATTTCTCTAAGCAAGTCGTACGTCGCCGGCAATATAATGTCGATGTAGTGAATATTTCTTCGCCCACATCATCGCCAGTGACTACGCCTTATGCCAATCGAAAATTTGTGCCTGCAACCTCATGGATTCGTGCATCGCCTTCCATAGATGAGTTGCAGCAGCATAAAAAAAACTCTCAATACTCCTCAACGAAATACGATAGAATTAAAAACAACGAAACTAGTCAGAATTATCGTCGCCAGCAGCAATATAGTCGCAATACATCACCCTCGATGAGTATTATGAGCGGCTATTCCGGCAGCAGGAGACGTACAAGTGCTAAATATACTCCTAACTCTATGCAGGATTATCTCTATAGCAAATGTGATGAAGAAAATCGAACAACAACGATAAAAACTCCAAATGGTCGTCGCCTCTCGATTGTAAGAGATCGTCGTTCCATAGATCCAGAAGAGGGTTACTATACATATGAAGGTGCTGTAACACCTGAACCACCGCCTATCCAACAAACGGATATCTATTTGGCAGCAGCGTCGTGGGCTCCAAAGCCGCTTTATGCCGACAAAATTCATTTGCCATCACCAACGGACAATAATAATAATAATCGTCGACGTCATCATAATATTATGTCCAACGGCGGTGGCAGCGGTGCAGCTTTGGAGCCCAAAGCGAGTGAGTATACTAAGTAAGTATTCCAACAGTCGAAAGTTTTTTTTAATAAAAATATTAAAAAATGGAGTGTGGGTTTACCAAGAAAGAGGAAGGAAGGAAGGAAGGAAGGAATGTGATGAGGTGAAGAAGACCTTGTTTGTTGTCTGCCATTCACTTTTGTTTACAAATGTGATGATAAAACAATGATGATGGATGTTTTTGGTTTTGGAGGAATACTCAAATTATTTGAAAGGTGTTTGTTTTAATTAGATAAACAAAAAACCTAAGATACATGAATCGAATCGAATCTCCATTCCTATTGATCTGTAGCTGTGATGTTTGCTCAGCCCAGTTTCTCTCTCGTATATTGTGATCCAAAACGGACTTCATTTTTTATTCCATAAATGTGAATTCTCTCACTCCACTCCGTTCATTCCATGTCGTTGTGGTAACGTCAATCTATCGGTTTTATTAGCTTTATTGTTAATTTGTAGCGCAATTCAAAATACTTACAATTGTCTTTGAATTGAGACTTTTGAATGTTGACTGTTTTGACTGACTTCCTATAAAAAATCAAATATAAATCTTCTAGCTGTCGATCCAAAAAAAAAATATATATATATGTATATAAAGAAAAACAACAACAGAATTGAAGCGCTTCCTTTTTTGGCAACAACATTTATTTAATATACTTTCTTATATGGCATAAACACTCTCTCTCTCCAAAAACTCTTGTCTGTCGCTCTCTCTGTTACTATTTCTTACATATACTCTTAATTCATAACAGTTATTCGGTTGTTATAAACAAAAAATTCAACTTTGTTCCCAACATCATCATTTATTCGTTCATTTATTTGCTCGTTCATTGAACTGGTGGTGGACGACGACGACGGTGCCTTTTAACAAAGGAAAGCGTGGTGCCGTGACAGTCTTTTCTGTCTGTCCAGGCATCCGCCCTTCCCTTCTCTAATCCAACTTGACTCACTTCACAATGTTTTGAACAAGAAAGAGCTCAATGATCGATCATTACAAGCACCACCACCACCACGATGATGAACGACCGACGACATTACCACATGAGATTATTGGCTAATTCTACATTTTTTTTTTTCTTCTTCTTTGTCTTGTGTTTTTTTTTTTTAATTTTAAATGCTTTTAATTTATAACGAGTTTTTGATTAAATTTTTATTGCTACCAGAAGAAGAGAAGCTTCTGTAATAATAATATGTTGTTGTGTTGCAAAAGTTTTGTCTACTAGTATGATATATGATGAGATCTTAAAAAGCAAGAGGCGTCCATCTAAAGTTAGTTTAGATTTACTAAATCATCTTTACCTGCTTTAGCTGGCGACCTTGAGTTAGGAACTTCTTTATTTTATTTTTATTATTATTGTAGTAGATTCTATGAAATTGAGTTGGGTTTCAATAAATATTTTTGGGATAAATGTTTCTAAAGAAATTTCAACAAATATGTATGTATGTATGTATGTTCATAGGTAATTGAAGTTGAGGAGGAGGATTATAATACTAGCAACCGGTTTCATAATACGATATGATCGACCGACAATGGTTTGCACTCAAAAACTACATCAAAGAACGATGCGGACATCGCATCGAAGTGACGCATACTTATTCGCATATGTGTATACCCTTCTACTAATGATGAATGACACTTTAATTTTGTCATGATTTATGCAACACAATTGTTGAAGGGGACTAATAATTTACTTTGACCAGTAAGAGGATCAATGAATAAATAAATATTTAATTGTGAAAACTATAACAGAAGCATATAAACAAAGAGTTCTAGTTCATTCATCTATTAAGAAGTAGTAGGCACCACGATTACCATAACTAATGTTGCGAACTGGTATTGATTTCTAGTAAGGCCTTCAGAGAAGACTTTGACATCTTGAATCTGGGGAAATGAAACTAGTTATTCACTTTATATATTCTCAAATTAACATTAAATCTGTCATTGAAACAATGCTTCTCAATGTTTTGGGAGACTCTTTAAATTAGAAAATTTCTGAATTGACTACACAGAGTTTAGCCAATTTGTAAGAAGACACTAGACTCAAAAAATACATACATATAGTCTAAATATTGAACTCCCATTAATTAAATAAATTTTAAAATAAATAAAATAGTAGACCTTCCGAGGAATCTTTGCCAAAGTTATATGGATCTTGAAATTTAGAAAGAAAATAGTCAGTCAGTCACTCACTTGATATTCTTATTAAAGTAAAAACTGTTTGTTTATTAAATGAAAAAGAAATATTTACAAAATAAAGAAGAAAAGAGGGTTGTACCAGGACCTTATGGGACTGCCAAAGAGCAAAGCTTCGTAAGGCTGGATCCGGCAAAATTAGTCTTGGGGGGATCTCTCCAGGCCACGCAGCTTCTTCATGATCATAGCTGCAAACTTGGAAACAGCATTTCACTTGGACAGACGTTCCAGCATGTGGCCAACTAGGTTCACGACAGTAGACTCTTCTCTAGGGCTACTCCTAGCTCAAGCCGCTCTACTTCGAATCATTTACAATTGAGTATAACGTGCTCGGCGTCTTTCTCATACTGGTTGCTAACACCGTATGGCGTCTTCGTGGTGGAACCGGCTTAGGTACTTTCGAAAGCATCCATGACCGCTCAGAAACTGTGTGAGGATGTTGTGTTTATGTAGTATGAAATGTGTAGTTGGCGCTATTGGAAACTGTAACTGCTGAATATTTTAAGGTTTTTTTTTTGTTGGGAACCTGCACATTTAATTTCTTTAAAAAGTCCTTTAAAAAAGTTCATAACTTTTTATAAAAAATTATTTTGCAAGAAAGGTGTTTGTCCGAAATTCGCTTTATTATGAAGTATGAGTTCTAACTTGGAACCACGGTATCGCAGACATTCGATAAATTGCACACAGCTGAAATATACTGCAATCAACTGGACCAGATAATGTAAAAAATTTATCAAAAAGAGCCGCCTAGATTTGTCAACAAATCGACTCCAATCTTACTGCTCGATAACTCCACACTGCACAAATGACTGTGGCAAAACTACACGATTTGGAGTTGGAACTTATTCATCAACATCCTCTATACTCATCAGATTTAGTCCCCATGGTTCCGCTATTTGGACAACTTTTTGCTAGGAAAATAATTTAATTCCAAAAACGCTAGTTTTACAGTCTTCCAGGAAGTCAAGTGGTACAAGTGTATAGATAATATGGGTGCATACTTTGATTAATAAAATAACTCTTTGTACTATACTACTATACTGTCAAACAACTTTGCTTTCATTTCTACAAATTTCATACTACACGACCCAATAAATATACCTACTTTTCAAGTAAAAATTCCATAATATCAACCTTGGGCAGCAGTTAAAATGAAAATATTCCTGAGTTGACTTTATAAAGAATATTATGAGATCATTTTGTATATACATATGTGATTTATTATGGGAAGACTGTTTTTATATCATTTTGTGGTGTGGTCCTACCCATGTGATGACATGATGATGAAATACATAAACTTTAGTCATATTTCAGTTCCGTATTCTTTGAAAGGATTTCAGTTTTCAGTGAAACTGAAGTTTAAATATATGAGTAGTAGTTTGGTAGTTTTCTTGTGTTTAATGTTTGTTTTGATCTTTTCTGTTGGTTTTTCTATATATGTTTTTTATTACATATTATTATTATTATTATAACAGCAACATTGACAATTCGCGCTACAATTCAGTTAAATTATACTCTCCTCTCGTATATACTTTGCTGTGCGAGTATTTATGGCATATTCAGGGTCAAAATCTCTAAAAAAAAAAAAACAACAATGATTGGTGGGCTTTAAAAGTGTCTCGACATAACTTGAGACTCGGCACTGAACCCATTGAAAAAAAAAAAAAGCTAAACCTTACTGACTCTGTTTATAATAATAGAGTGGAGAGTGGAGTGTTATGTTGTATTGTGCTGTTTGAGTAAATAAACTACCGAGTAAATCGAGCAAAGCGAACGATTTTCAAAAAATGTAAAACAAAAAATATCTAATAAAATAAATAAAAAAAAAAATAGAAAAACTGGTTTCCTCATTTGATTAATTTCATAATTTAAAATAAATTCAAATAACAACAATAACAAATTGCTATATTATGCACAACAACAACAATAACAATACATATGGAACTGAACATATTAGAATTTGTTTATAATCAGCAGATCACTAATCTCTTTGACTGAATTCATATTTCCAGTCTCTTTATCTATTGCTCTTGCGATTCTTAATTGAAATCCTCTCACTTGTGTTGTGGCGTCAATCAAGCGCCTTAATTTGTGTTTTTATTGCCATTAAACATAATTTAAAATTATTTTAAATGAACGTTTCCTGAAACTATAAAATATCATAAAATATTTTTTGGTTTTTTTTTTTGAAATTTGAAATATGTAATTCAGAGCAGGTTCTTGACTTGACTTGGCTTGGCTTTCTGATTGACTACTGATGAAGCCGCCGCCGCCGCCGCCAATAGTTTAGGTCATTAATCACGCTTAGGCAGGCAGGCAGCAGGCGGCAATGACAGCAGCGCCACAAGTTGATTTTGCAACTGTTTGAAATTCCAGGGTTGCTAATGCTACTGCTTACTTATTGCTCTCCATATTGTATGATGAGAATGTGTTTGGGAAGGAAGGAAGGAAGGTACCAATAGTAATACTTACATACATAGTAGGAGATTGAATTGATTTGATTTTCAATTCAAGATGTATGTGGAGGCGTAGTATTTGTTTTGAAGAACAACCGACAAGCTTAACTTAGATTTGATTTGATTGGATTTTTTATTTTTTTTTTGTTTATAGTATCTTATTATCCAAATTATGTATTTCTCTTGTATTTTTTCTTTTCCAAAATCGTCACTTTCAGTTTCTCAAGCTCTCTAGATAGATCATCGAGCGAACACACACTCACGCTCTTAGCTTTGAAACTTAGAATGAAGCTGGTGTTTTGTGACCAAATTAGGTACTGTGTGTATTACTTGCTTCAAGTTCTGCGTAGGTTGCATTCAAAATTTTGTAATCTTTTGGATTTTTTGTTTATTGGGGTTCGTTTATTTTGTTTTGTTTTATTTGCTGCCGTTTAACCTTCTATGAATTGCTAATCGGTTGCCTTATATACATATATGTATATACTTCTATTTCTACTGATTGCTGCTAGGTCAGTTATCTAAACTATTGATCTAAAAAATGATACATTTGATAAGATCAATAACAAAGGAGGGAAGGAATGGTAGTGATGGAGGTTGTCTTAAACTACTCCACATGAAATTTGTTTGAAAGTTTGTTAAATTTGTTGATTATTGAGCGTGTTTTTTGATGCGCACAGTTTGATAGATTCAATTACAAGACCGCGCTAAGACCTACACAGACATATAGACACACATACTTATACAACATGCATGAGTAAGACTAAGACATGGGCGTATAGCGGGTGTTAATGATGACGGTAACGGTGACGATGACAATGTAATATGTAACTTTTGTTATTGACACAGTTTTTCTTCTCGTCATCATCATCATCGTCATCGTCATGTTCGTTGGATTAATTCGGTTAATGAATTGAAATTTTGCTGCTGTTAGTAGTACACAGTTCGTTAGTATTTTTGCCTTCAAGCTGGCTTAGCTTTTTCAAATTTGTTGAGTAATAAACCACCACCACCACCAGCACGCACCACTGCACTATGGGCGATTTGTTGATTTTTATGGCATAAATTCTAAATTTTGCCACAAATTTTTTTTTTACCTTATGCTGTAGATTTGTCGGAATAAGCCGAATCGGATCACTTGGAGGGGTACCTCTCATACAAACCCCCATTTAAATAAATGTTTTTATTAGAAGAAGTTTTGTGTTTTTTGACATATCGAACTGAAATTTGGATACTATAAGTTTCTGATCCATATTCAACCATACAAATTTCATGATCCTAGGGTTACCAGGAGGGGTACCTCCCATACAAACCCCCATTTAAATAAATGTTCTTATTAAAAAAAGTTTTTAGTTTTTTAACGTATCGAACTAAAATTAGGACACTATAAGTGTATGCCCTATATTTACCAACCATATAAATTTCAAGATCCTAGGCTTACTGGATGGTATAGCTCCCATACAAATCTTTCGGTCTCAATGTTGAATTGCAGTCACTGTGAATGGAATTTATTCAAAATGGGACATAACGGGCAAAAAAAATTAATAACACTATTAGCTGGGAGCTTTCACAAATAACTTGCCATTTTGAGTTACAATAAAGAAAACAGTGGACAACAATAACACACACATATTTTCACGTATGACAGTAAATATATTTTCTATATACCATGATCTTCGTTTCCCATTTTGAATGAATAGTACGCGGCAATTTTCACAATCAAATGTTATAATCCACTCAATATGCCCCGGTATTTTCATGAACGGTGAGGTCATTCCACCTGGGACTGACACTGGATAGGCGCCTCACCTGGAAACCGCACATCAGGATAAAAAGAGAACAGTTGAACATGAAACTCCGCAGAATGAGCTGGCTGCTTAGTACAAACTCTAAGCTCAACCTACGAAACAAGCTGTAGCTGTACAAGGCCATACTGAAACCAGTATAGAACTTTGGGGCACTGCAGCCAACTCAAATCTAGAAATCCTTCAAAGGTTTCAGTCCAAGCTTCTGCGGAGGATTGTAGGTGCGCAGTGGTTTGTCCGTCATCCGTCTCAGTCATCCACCGAGACCTGAATATCCAACGATAAATGAAGAAATAGTAAAACACAGCACCAGACACTTCATAAGGTTGGACGCCCATGTCAACCACCTGGCAATTGGCAATCCACCTGCTGGACAACAACAGACAAATGCGACGCCTGAATAGGCGACACCCCTTAGACCTCCCATTTCGCATCCCATATGAGTGACTATTTCATCCAAACTTGCTTAAGTGACTTAAAATTATGAGTAAATTCGTTGGTTGTCGTCTGACGACAGACTAGTAAAAAAAAAAAAAAATATATACAATAAATCAGCTGACTTCAGATTCATTTGTAAGCTGAGGTAAGTGCGTCATACATACGTCCCTCTCTGTCCACGCTAAAAACAGAAATCAACGCAGCAATGATTCAGGAATCCAAGAGAAAGTGGGATGGAAGACTCTTCCAGAACCGCAAAAATCATGCTTCGCTCTGTTAATAATAAGATTACCAACTACATCATAGCTCTCCCAAGAGAGGATTGCAAGTTATTAGTCGGAATACTTACGGGACACTGTTAAACGCCTTCCTACGCAACCAAATTGGGCTTGGTACAGAGTGATGCATGTACAACATGCAACGAGGTAAATGTTAAGGGAACTTTAGAACACCTACTTTGCCAATGTCCAGCTCTCTACAGATCACGCTTTAGCTATCTCGGATCTGTATCTTTCCTCTACTTGGAAAGTATCGCGAATCAAAAGAGTAGCAACCTATTAAAGCTCGCAAATAAGTGCATAAAAAACAGTATCTGAAGGGTCTCCATACTTCTTCTTGGCAACACTAAGGACCACTATTGGTCTACTTGAGATCTCTTGATCAGCCAAGCTAACCTAACTGAAGTACTTACTTTTAAGAAATAAAGTCGCATTGTGAATATGCTACCATCGATTTTTCGTATTTATGCCATAAAAATCGACAAATCGCCCATAGTGCACTGGCAAAAGCAGCTCCCCTTATTTTTGTTGAACTACTAATCTGAATCTTTTAAGTTTTTGCAGCTGTTTATGATCTCTGTGTTGTGTCTGTGTGTGTGTGTGTGTGTGTGTGTGTAAGTGTATGTTTTTTTGGTCGGATTAAAAAACTAACAGAAATCAAGAAACTATTTTGATTTGATTTCAATTTCAAATCTAACTTGGTTTAGCATATTATGGTACTACTGCCTTATTATTTGTGGGCAGCAGAAGTTGATTAACTTGATTGGTAACAATTGTTATGTGTTGTACACGCAAAAGAATTATACATTTGGATGGTATAGTAATGTAAATGGTATAGTATGGAATGATCCACGATTCGATCGATGAACAATCGCCAGTAGTAAGTATTAGTAAGTCAACCAACACGAGTTTCTTACTGTTCTGGCACGAGACGCGCAAATTTGTCCAATGTGGTCCGATCCGGTGTGGTGATGGTGGTGGTGTGTTGTAAGACGTCATACACATGATTTTAAGAATGAGATTAACGCTTTAAGAAGCTTTACGTTTCGACCGTTGGTGGTGGTGTGATGGTGATGGTTGTTCTTGTACTTCTTGTATTTAAATTTATTGGCCAAAATATTGTAAAAAAAAAAACAGATAATGTACACCAAATTCAACTAATTCGACAGTCGTCGTTGTCGTCGTCGTTTGTGGTTGAATAAAGTAAAATAAAAACGCTTTGGGTGTTGTATCAAGGACGGTTATTCATCTGTTGTTATTTTTGATTGTTGCTTTAAGCGGAAATTCTACATTAATGGCAAGGGGAAAGGGAAATGAACAATAATAACAAAATACACATACTACATAAGTAGTATTTATACCATTTTTATAGACTTCTTCTCTCTTCTCTTGTTGTTGAGTTTTTTTTTTTTTTGTTTCGTTTAATTAATGTACTTGGCACTTGATGATGATGATGATGATGATGGTGTGCGTAAATATACATATATTTTAATTCTTTTTTTTTTTCTCTCTCTTGTCTCTTTATAGCTTTGACAGCTTATCACGTCGTCGAAAGGAGCGTTCAAAACGTTCACATCGTAAATCGCCCACATCGGGCCGACGAACGCATAAACAGCATCGGTATCGAGATGAGACGTCGCACTCAAGTTCACGACGTCGCCATCGTGATCGTACCAAGGATGATCGTACCACTGGAGGACGTAATAATCGACGCTCGCAATCTAAGGTAAAAACTTTTCATTTTATTTCAAAAAAAAAAAAAAAAAAAAATCCGAAAGTTGCAAGGATTATAAAATCATACAGACACTTCAGCTTTAGTTTCTTCTTAAAAATCATAACAAAGAAACTAAACTGAAATCACTGTACTAAAAAACTAAAAGTAAATTCTTAAAAGAAAAGAACAAAGAGCAAGAATAATATTGAACATTAACCAACACTGTATAAAATAACGAAAAAAAGCCATCATCAATTGATGAACTAATGAACAATACTATAATAAGAACGAACAACCAACCAATACCTTGACTGATTGATTTGATTTGATTGACTCATCAAAAATGGTCCCAATGGTCGGTCTCTCTCTTGTGTGTACACCTGTACAACGCAACGTTGCTACACCTTGTGCTTGCTTGCTGCCCGCCGCACTTAATCGACAAACCCCTAGGCCTCCAATTTATAAATAAATAAATATAGTAAAGCTTGCCAATTGAGTGAGTGATGTGGCATCCATTACTATCATCTCATCTCGTTGCTTTCTTAATCAGCAGACTGCATTTCTTTTTTTTTTTTGTTGATTTTGTATTGTGTTAACTTCCTACTCTTGGGACCGAACCGTACCAGACGATAGACCAGTCGTTGTTTGTATGATCATCACTTACAAAGTAAATAATTTGTGTGGAATAGCACGTGCGTGATTAATCGATAAATAAATAGATCTTATGTATCTAATATGTTATTCTTTAAACGTTATCTTGAGAAATCACAAAATGTTGCCGAGCAATTTGAAAATACCAAAATACCATGTTACTACAAAATGCGTACACTACCAGTACCAAAGCGTGTGGATCGTTGTTTGGATCTACTAAGGCAAAGTAGTGTATTACTCTATAAACCCTATACAGATGATTGGATTGTTGAAGAGTACTTTGCAGACCACGATAGTGATTATCTTGTAAGCAGTAATTTCTTAATCAGTAATCGATGTTTCAATGTAAAGTCCATATGTGACAGTCTTAAGTTAAATGACCGACGATCAAATGACCATCGTAATGTATGTGTTGAGTGATGATATATTGAGTGTTATTTGTTTTACTCAAGTGTTTTAAATGATTTGAATTAAATTTTTTCATTCTTCATTCTTTTAGTGTTCATTTTGCTTGCTCCTCCTCTCTCTCTACTGTGAGCGCGCTTTATACTTAGTATTTCTTTAACACATTATCCGTCGTTGTCTTCTGTTTGTGCAGAAACGATGTCAATGATTTTTTTCTTTTATTTTTTTTTTATAGTATAGTATACTTATATATTATTTTTAATTTTTCACCAAGTGAAGATCACTTGTGGTAGTTCGCACATGTACATTCGGATCAACAACGCCGGCGGCAACAGTTCTAGTTCATTTTGTGTATCCGTTCAATCGTTCCGTTTCTCTATCTATCTTCTGTGTTAATTAAGTTTTAATTGGGTAAAAAGGGCGTCCGAAGCGCGCCACTAAACAAATATTCAAAATTCAGTACTTTCTTGCACTCGAACGTGAAGCTATAAAACGTCAGCCAAATGACGAGGCGACGACGACGAACACAACTGAGCAATTGTCCGATGATAATTGGGGCGATAAATATCCAATTGCTCGCACCCTTGGTATGCGAAGGCAACGCAATAATTTCGATTTGGTAGCCGAGTGTGATATGCCAATTGATAAGTACAGCGGTTATGATTGGATTGTTGAAGAGTATTTTGTCGATCATACTGATGATTATCTTGTAAGTTTTTCTTATTCAAACTTCGACACCTACAGTATACATATATTTGTACAACCACTTGATGAGATAAGCAAAAGACATTTTTATGGTTCTTTATATTTCTGTGTGTGTGTGTGTGTGTGTGTGTGTCTGTCTCTGTGTGTGTTTGTGTTGTTTAGTCTAATTAAATGTTTGATTTAATAATAATAATGACAACAACATCCAAAAAAACTAACATATTTAGTGTTGCACGCACTCTTAATCTTTCATGTTGTTGTAGGATATAGTCCAATATCCAACACTACTACTACTATAACATTGTATGTACATATATTTATGCGTTGATCCACTCAAATTTGTTGTTAGTCTCAAACCAATGTGGTGTGCTCTCTTTTTTTTGTTTCTAATTTTGTCTTTTTCTCTCTTGATATTCATTTGACTACTCCTCTCCTATTTCCCTTTGTTCTCGTCACCACCCCCCCACAATTTTAAGAGCGACCAAATTAAGAAAAAACTGCTTCATATGCGCATGTGATTTTTTAGTACTTTTTCACAATATCAGCGCACACAAATGTCAATGAAAGGAAAACTACATTAAGTTGTGCGCGCGTTGATTTTTCTTGAAAATCAAACTTTCCTTAAGACAATGTATGATGACGCCATGCCATGGCATGCCCTGCCACCAATATCATCATCATCATTCAATAAAGAGAACAAACATATAAGAAAGAGGAAAATCAAAGCAGAAAAAACATGTAAAGTTTTTGAAATTGCCAGAGCAGCATCCACAGTAGTATCACAGAGATTTCCTCGCTCTTTGTTTTTTCGGCGGCATGTTGTGTGTTTTGCGTTTTGTTGAGTATGAATGAAAAATGGGAGGAAAAACTAAATCAGAAGCAGATCCAAATCTTTATTTGTCGGTAGAAGTGCTCTGATCACGGAACGACGACGGTTCCTTAGTTCTTCGTTTCGTTCTTAGCATTAAAACGTATGTGCATACGTACGTTCGTTTGTTGTTTCTTCATCATCGTTTGTTGTTGTTTCTACTACATTTGACGTTGTTGTCGGTCGGTTGGACGGTCGGTCGGTTTTCCTTTTCGGTTTTCGCTAGTATTTTATTTGTTATTTTTTTTTTATTATTATTATTATTATATTTTGACTCGAACAATCGAATCGGTCCCGCGTATATACATACATATACTTACTTGCATATATAGATTGTATATATACTACTAAGAAGACGACAACATACGAGTGTTTTTTTGGTGTTGTGTATAAAATAGTAGGGGACAATAAAAGTGTGTGTGTGTAGATGTGTGTTTTTGGATAAGCAATATTATAAATATTCTATATATTCCGATCCTAAGAAAGAATTCCCATAACATCATCAACTGTGTGACTCTTCCCAGTGCCACCAGATTTTCATCCAATAAAATGAAAAAAATAATAACACCTTTCTTTCTTTCTTTCTTAGTTTATAGTTCTGTTGTTTTTCTCTGATTTCTGTCAGTGTATAAAAATAAAAATGAATTTTCCATAAATAAATATATTCTGACATCTAAAAAGAAAAGAACTTCGCGACTTTTGGGGCCTTAATGTCTGTCTGTGTCTGTCTGTCTATTTGTTTGTTCCTACTTTAGTGACATAACATTTTAAAGCGAATCAACTTAACTTTAACAAGCGAACACAAAAGATGCAACACAAAAGGCAACAAGAACCAAAAACAACAACAACTGAACAAAAAGAAAAACAAGAAATTATATAAAAAGCAAAGCAAAGTTTGTGTTTTAAAAATAAAATCGATCGCAAAATGTAAAACAACAATCTAAACATACTCAAAGAGTATTCGAAGTGGACAACGCCATGGCGTTTATATAGATAGATAGATAAATAAATAGATATATACATAGATGCATTTGTTGTATCTCTACTATATAAACTGATGTTTTACTGCAGTACATCGATTCAAAGTTTGATCCCTTTGTCTCAAAATTCATCTAATATGGTACCATATTCATATTCAGATTGAATGATTTTTGTTTGTGTGTTGTATACGGGGAAAATTGTTTATGAAAACTGTGTGTGAACTGAACTTTTGCCAACCCAATCAACTAGGAACTGGAAAATGGGTGAAGAGAAAACATCTGCAACTTTGTACATATAGTAGAATTTTCGACAAATCTTTCAACACCCGCTGAGAGACACACAGCACAGTTGATGATGTTTATGTGTTTTTATGACGAATTTGTTTCATTTCGGCTATTTTTAGATGCGCCGCGCCATATACAAAACACGAATTAATTTTTGTTCCGAAAACATATTGAAAACAGTTTGCAAAATCAATCGAAACGAATCGGTTTATTATACCATATAGAAAGAATATAGAATATACATATATTTGTATTTACAACCAAATAAAACTTCTCTCGCATCACCCATTTTGTTCTAGATTACAGAGGAAAGTCCTCCTAAAACAAGTACTTTAATAAGCTTGGAATATATTTGACTATATTTTCAATTGTTTATACATTGATCCATAAGCGGATATGTACTTGATTTAGTTTAGATTTGTATCTATATAGGAATCTTTTGAAGTATTTCGCACACAAGCGCCAGCTACCTACCACATCATAATATATTATAGCTAGAGGCAGTATTGGTTTGTTTTAGTTCTGTCGGTTGGTCGGGTTGTTGGTCAATTCAATTAATAAATCTGTTCGTATACGAACTGAACCGAACCGAACCTAACCGATCCGCAGAATCGTTTATAGCGGCAAGCTCATTTGCCAAAATGTCAATGAGACATTGACATTGAATGGGGAAAAGTATTTTTTTTTTTTCTTTTGGGAAAATGTTTTTTTTTTTTTTTTTAAAGAATTTTATCGACATCTTACAACGGACAACAAATTGATAGGTCTTTTGTAGCAAACGCTAGTTGTATCTCGAGTGATGCAGAACTATTTAGTGATCAATTAATTGACGACGAATCGCAAAAATTAGATAACAAAAACGTTGCTAGTCATAGTCTTTTTAGAGGTAATTTTCATTGAAAAAATATTAAGATTGAAAACAAATTGAAGGATAAAGACAACGATTGAACAGAAAGAGGGAGATCAGTATTGAGGCTCTAAAAGAAGAACCACCAACACCAACATCAGCGCACCACAAATCATGTCGAATGAATTAAGTGAGTTAATTGCACTGGGTTGTCCAGATTTGAAGGCCAATGGGCAAGGTGAAGGTGCCAGTGAAATTATAATTGTAGATTCTGAACGTCGTTTGAGTATCAAACAAATGACAGCCACTGAGTTGAATAATATTCGTGCGGCTGCTGCTGCACAGGCTGAAGCTGAGAAGCGTGCACGTTCATTGGAAAAGAAACGTCGAGAGCTAGCTGAAGCTGAAGCCAAGAAACGAGCAGAAGAAGAGGAGGCACGTAAAAAAGAGGAGGAAGCACGCAAAAACGCGGAGGAGGCACGCAAAAAACAGGAGGAAGCACGCAAAAAAGAGGAGGAGGAAAAAAAGAAATTGTTACCACGTCTATTGGACGATCAAATGGAAATGCATTTGTTGAGCGTCAGTGGCACTTCCAACTCCAGAAAGCTTAACTCTTCACCTAAGCGTTTGCAACATATTGAACAAATTAAAGTTTCAAATACTCAAGAAAAAGAAGTAGAATCCTCCTCAGAAGACGATGAAGAGGATGAAGAAGATGATACTCCTCCAGACGACGAACGCCTTAAAAGCCACTCACTTGCCGATTCTATTGAACTACTTCGTCAACAGCGACGTGTACGCGATGAACGCTCAACTAACCGTGATCGCGAGCGTTCTGTCTCACCAGCCTCACGCACAAATCATGATCGTAGTGCTGTACCGGATCGTTTGCACAGCTCAAGCATTAGCAGCATTGATTCGGCATCAGTGGGTTCCATGAGTGTTTCAATGTCACGTCATGCAAGCAAAAATGTTAGCCGACGTGGCAGTACGACAAGTACCAATTTAGTTGATGCCTCATCAACAGATGTATCCATTGCACTACCTCCTACTCCACCAGTGGCAACAGCACAATCTGGTGCAAAATTTCCTCTTTCAAAAACGACATCTGTCCCTAATATGAGTCGTCGACGTAGCAGTCTAACTGCACTCTTTCCGGGACCATCGCCGCTTGTAGCCCCCGAAACGAATCTACATACAAATCCAGTCGAACTTGAAAGTGACATTGACAAGTTACGCTCTATAGCACAAGACACCGGTCGTGAAATACCAACCGGCAAAATGGTGCATCGCACAAAGACACCGCCACCGGTTGGTTCAAAGTTGGGTGTCTCTCTTAAACGTGTTTCCCCACCAAAGTCATCGATAACCGTTAAGAAGAACGAGGGACCGATGATGGGTGTTGTGCTGCGTAAGGTCGAGAAGAAGGTTGTGCCACAAAAAAGCATCTTAGACGATGATCAGCCACTGTATCATCTATCTATTGTGCGTAGTGGTGAAAGCAAAGAACCAAAAGCAGCAGCCGCCAAGCCTAAACCGAAACCACCACCACCAGCGGCTCTTCAGAAGTCGGCAACAACAACAGCAGTTAAACCAGGCGGAATACTGACCGGACCTCAGGTCATACGCACGGTAGTACATCCTCCGCAAGTGAAACCGCGTCCACAAATGGGTGTCCCAATCACAATACAGAAAATCGAAGGGGACAAGATTATTATAATCAAAAAAATCATTGTGCCTAAGAATAGTAAAATACCGGAACTATATCAAAAGGTTGGTGGTTCGTGGACGTTTTGTCGTTGTCTTGTGTCTAGTTTCGTTCAGATCCAATTCTCCTTTATGTTATTTTCTGTCCTCCAAAATATACATATATGTTGTTGGTTAGTACTTATTTTGTTTAAATCTACCATATTGTGAAGCAAAGTTTGCCTCGATTTCTGAAGATGGCGTAGCGAGAGAAGTTTACAAATACAAAATCCAAACACACTCACACACACAAATATATAATCCCCACATTTTAATATACATTTTAGTCAGTAAATGAGTGAAAATGAATGCAAATCGACAGTACCAATTCAGACGAATGCAAAAGCAATGGCTTCATCCACGGGGTCGTCCCCAGTGCTAACGAATGCTAGGGTAGCACGCACATCGGAAACTCCCAAAGACGGCAACTCATCAAGAGTATCTGTTGCTACTACAATGTCGAAACAAATGCCGTCTTCATCGAACACAACAGTCACAACACCAACATGTAGCCAACAGTTCTTTCAAGTGGTATCACCACAAATGGCAACAGTAAAAGCAGAAGTTAAAGTGCACCCACCAGTTTCTTCGCCAAGAGCGTTGCGTAAAAGTCGGCCTCATCTGCCGGCAAGTCCTAAGTCAACACCACCATTGCTTCGCAAGCACTATCCACTAGCATACAATGCTGCAACAGGTACGATATCATCGCCCGTTGCAATACCAGCAGTACCTGCGCGCATGATGGCTGCCGCCATTGCATCTAGTCCGGCGTCGAGTATGTCACTCTCCTCGTCCACATCACCGTCTTCCTCACCGCCACCTCCCATACCATGTCGCGCTCCCAAATTTAATTCGAGCAGCAACTTACATCGCGTTTTGAACGCCAGTAACAAGGACATACCCAAAATGAAGAATCACACATCTAATGTGCTACAAACTTTTGCTGCCCCACCGAAAGATGCTGCAGAAACTCAGAAGTCAAAATCTAATTTAGCTGAGATCGATTTAGACAGATTGATTGCCCAGCAAAAAGAATTAAATGAGAAAACAGCTGCAGCTAATTCAAGTGCCAAAATGGATGCTAATTTCTATGATGCCGAAATCGAAATGATGAACAAATACCTCAAAAGCTTGCCGGATTATAGTGAGCTCGATCGGAAGTTGCATAAAGAGTTTCAAGAGTGCGAGGTCTTATACGACCGTCTTAAACGTAAACAACCACCACTCTCTAAATCTAACTCTCATCAATCCTTTGGTCCCACACCAAAGGCTCAGGATCAAAACGCCCCGCAAATACCTGCAAAGCTAGTCAATGTTCCCAATAATAATAATCTCATGAAGTCATCTTCCATTAATTTCGGTAATCATCAGATGAATGGTAACTCTAACAATGCGATAAATAAATCTCGTTTGGCATATCCTTCAATATTTGCCCAGAACAATAACGAAACGCCAAAATTGCAACGAAGCATATCGAGTTCTAATATGCCTATTTCGACGCAACAATTTGGTGCAGCACCACCCTACATACCAGCTGTTGCGAAGCTGCAGCAAATGGAAGTAGAAGCTCGATCTCTTGCGCAACAAAGAAAATCATCTCTGACTGGCTCAAATCTGTCGCTTAACAAGCAACTGATGAATGAATTCTGGTCTGAGAACATTGCCACATCCCAGAAGCGTCAAACACCGAAGCGAACCTTCTGGAATTACGAGAAAATCTGTGCTCCCCAATTGGGTGATGCTGGACAACCTTTTAAAGTGGATGTGCAAACGGCTAAGAAACTAGCTATATTCGATCCAACGGTTGCGGAAGCTGCCCAAAAGGAGTTACAAAAACCGCATAAACTTCAAAAGAATGCTTCTCTATCACATTTGGATTTAAAGGTGCGTCAAGCGGTGACCAAAGATGATCTCTATAAGCTTATATGTAATGAACAATCACCGACGACGACAATGGCCCCAACTCAACCCACTTTTATAAGCAAAGTGCCAATAAAGGTGACACCCCAGCATCAGCAGCAGCAGCAACATCAACAACCGGTGCCCAGCCAATTAAACAAGAGCGTCTCCATGACGCATGTGCCTATGACTGGTGCGTTACCACAGTCCTTTGGACAGCCAGTCAACAATATTGTGCGTACGCAAAGCAAATCTCATATACCATGTTATATGAAACATTTACCTGTGTTAAACCGCAGCACTTCGAACTCGGCAATAATGCTTCCGACGGCAGCGGCAACGCCTGCTCAGCAGGCTACTCCAGTGATACATCCACGCAAAGATGTAGGTTACAATGCTATGATTTCCAGTTTTAAAGCACTCGGTCAACAAGAACCAAATTCACTGAAGCCTGGTTTGCTGAAGAGCTCTTCAAGTTCATGTGTGCCTGCCCCGAAGAACGTGCTAATGTATAAGAAGCCACCTACAGAACAAATGGTTGAATTGCCAAAGCAAAAAGCTGCGCATCCAAAGGAGGAAATGGACGCTTCAAAAGAGGTGACGGACTCCGCTTCACTCGAACGCAAATCGGAAAAGAGCAACAGCACTATCAGCACGAGTAGTTTCACTGTAACAAATTGTTGTACGACACATCTGCCTCAGCTTTCGAAATTCACCTCTTCATTTCACATACCCTCGTCAACATCTTCGTCTTCTTCAGCCACGACAAGCACAACGACATCGACTACCAAGGCCTCAGCAGTACAACAACCACAACAGCAACAAGTGATGACCCCTGGTGGGGTGTCGTCTTCGTCTAGTAAAAAGCAATTAGTAAGTGGTGATGACAGCAACAATAACAAAGTGAGCAAATCGCAAAATGCTGCCAACTTAGAGTCATCAACGAAACGACAAAAGGACGCCGATAACAAGCTTGAAAAATGCTTGAACGACATGCTAAAGTTGAAGCCAAACATGGCAATGTCACAGTCGACATCAGCAGCAGCGACGGGACCATCGTTAGCGCCAGAGAAGAGTCGCATACCGACTACCAGCACTACTACCGCTGCATCTACGACAAATACAACTAATAATAATAATAGCAATAGTGTTGGTTTTGAGAAGCAGCAACAACAACAACAGCAGCAAGAGATACCAACGAATACAGTGAGAGCAACACCCGCCGCCATGAGTAAATACTCATCAACGGAACAACAAAATGCTCAGAAACCTTTAATGCAGAAAAGTTTCCCAATTGGCAAATCAAATTCGACCTCACAGTTGCCAATGGGTTGTCATCAAAGATTATTGCAACAGCAGCAGCAGCAATCACCGGCACCACCATCATTACTGCAACAGCAACAACTAGCGCAACAACAAAACCAAATGTCCACCCAACATTACCCACAACAAAAGCGACCATTCCTAAATTGGAACTCTTTTGCTTGTTCGGCATTAAATGGTGCTACGGATCCCTTTATGCAGAACAACAACAAACTGCAACAGTCCAGTTCCAGTTCAAATGTAGCCAAGCGACTGATGAACCAGCCTCAGAGTAGTAAACCCTCAAGTGGTTTGGCACTTTTCCTTCAAAAGAACACTAACAAGGAGAACAAGCATCAAAGCTATCAATTGCAACAGCAACAACAACAACAGCAGCAACAGCAACTAGGCTATCATACACCTGCAGCAACTCATCACCAGCAACAACCACTCCGTTCTGGCTTTGGCAATCCACTAACGCACTCGGTATCATTTAGTGCAGCTCAACGACCAACAGCTGGGCACTTTCAACCGGTGCCACAGGCCATGAATCAACAGCATCGACATTTTTACAATATGGCCGCATCGAATAATGTTTACCCTGCTCCACAACAACAACAACAACAACAGCAACAACATCATCACCAGCAGCAGCAACAACAACAGCATCAGTCATATGCTTCCAATCAACAGGAGCATGAACGAAAAGCATTGCAAACATTTGATCCTTATCTGTATCCAAAGCCGGGTAATCTCAGTATGAGCAATTTGAAGAGCAACTTTCTTTATCAACCTCAGCAGCAGCAGCAACAACAGCCACCAAAAGTTGGGTCATCCTTTAGTGGAGGAGCGATGCAACATTCGGTAGCGACAACACAACTAATGCAGCAGGCTAGTTGCTCTACGGCGGCTGCGGGCACGACCTTGGCTTATGATCCTAATGTTGTTGTCAATAATAAGATGTTTTATCCACCAACACAACAACATCAGCAACAACAACAACAACACCAACACCTTCAAATACATCAACAGCAACAACATCAACAGTTGCAACAAAGTAATTCAATTATTTTTAATCACTCACAACAACAACAACAACAACAACACCAAAACCAGCAGCAACATCTACAACAACATCAACAACAACAAAATGAAATGTCCAAATCTGCATACGCTCTTCACTATGTCGAGGTAGATTTTGTTGTGTTCTCTCATTTTGATGATCAATCTTTTGATCTTTCACTACTCTCCCAATTCACAGATATTCTTTTCATTTATTTTTTGTGTTGTGTGTTTGTAATGATGTGCATCCCTATATTGTTTTGTTGTTGCTTGCTTGCTTTTGCCTTGTCTTGCCTTGCCATTTATTATTGCCTTGCCAGTAATGTTTAACCCTTTAAAGCAGTGGTTCTTAAACTGTGGTCTGTGCACCCCATGAAGAAAAAAAAGGGGGTTAAAGATAGGTTGACTATGCATGACATAAAAAGAGTAACGAGTAATAGGCTAAAAACAGTTGATGAAGGATGATGGTCTCAAGATTGACTGGAAAATGACAATGGGTCCCCTGGCCTATGAGTTTATTGGTATACATGGAAGTCGTTCTTCGTACGCACTCTTTTGTTTGTCTGTTTTCTCTCTGTCACACATGCAGATTACTTCAGACGAAGCAGGACATTTACATATGTTTTGGAAGATTCTCAAATATTTTAAAGTAAACCAAATGAAGCAAATGCGGATTCGAATCTGCCAAATGCGCATCGCTAACAAATACATACAATTTGTTCCATTTGTTTGTTTCTTTTTCTTTTTTTTTCGACACCAAATGAATTTGGAAATGTTTGCTTGCTTTGCCATTCGTGCAAGACTCTAGTTGGGATTGGGGTTCGCGAAAAACATATAGTACATAAGTTTAAGAACCGCTCATCTAAAGCATTTGCGCTACTGCCAGTCATTCACACTTGCGTCAATTAACCTTTGGAAGATGATGATGACGATGATGATTATGCTTCTCTTCCGCTTAATGTTTATTTTTTCTTCTTCTCCCATTATTTATATATATATGTATGTATATTTTAAGTGTTTATTTTTTCCAATTTAGATTTGCACGTATAATATTTTTAGGCCAACGAAAAGAAAACTATTTCATTCGAGTTGATTTTTCTGTTTTTTGCGTTCAAAACAAAAATAGCAACATTAGTCATCATGTACTTTGTGTGCTCTCGGCGCTAGTCCTCCACTATCGTCGCAGACTCAGTTATAGTCACAATATGTTTTACTCCACGGCGTTGTTGAATATACTTAGTAGCAGCACTTCACTTCCTTCTTTTTTAATGTGTTGGGCAATGCTAACAGCATTAGCATATGTACCTCCTCTTGTCCTCCAATACATCAATATGTATTGGTGTGCCTGATCATCATATTTTGTTGCAAGTACAGCGACAGACTGAGGCGATGGCATTGCACAAATCCGAATACTCGCCACCACAACAGAATTATAGTATTGCTGACTAACTGATTTGTTTTTGGTTTGATTTGGTTTGGTTGTTGGCTGGTGGCCGGTGACGGAGATGACGCCAATGCAAAACAATCGACAAATTCAATGTCAATATATGCGCGCCGCGCGCATATTCTCTATAAATAGAATTGTGTTTTTCACAAATTAATTTATCCTCTCAGCAGCAGCAGCAGCAGCAGCAAAAAAAAGAAAAAACAAAAATCGGAAATAACTTCCGTTTTTACTTAAATGATTAAATGACTTCATT
The DNA here is from genome assembly GCA_037043315.1 of Amiota communis. NCBI lineage: Eukaryota > Metazoa > Arthropoda > Insecta > Diptera > Drosophilidae > Amiota > Amiota communis. The sequence continues at coordinate 395,237 of JBAMAV010000896.1, forward strand.
ATGAATTAGCTAAATACAATTTTGCTTTACTTGAAGAGTTTCATTTTTTATGCTCGTTTTTTGTTTTGACTCGTGTCAAACTAGAATTAATGAGCAAAATTATGTAGTAGTTTCATTATTTTGTAGAGTACATAGTTGTTTTTAGAATAAGTTCTAAACAAGCCGCCCCACTGGTGTTGTGTGCCACTCACTCACTCAATCACACTCTTTAGGCGATCTCACATTCTCTTAACATATGTGGATGTGTGATGTTACTCTCTCTCTCTTTGTTGCTAAGTAAAAATAAACTTAAGCATCCTCGAGTTTGCTCTTCATTTGTCGCTCGCTGCTGCTACTTGATTTCTCTCTCTCCTTTGCTTCTAAGCATTTGTGTTGTTACAAAAGATTAAATTTTTCAAATTTTTGCCTATATTTGTTTGTTGTTTTTCTTTTTATTATTTCAACAACTAAAGTCAAAATGTGAATAAAGAAAAGAAAAGAAAGCAATCCCAAGCTAAACAACAAATATTATTGTAACATATTCAACATTTTTTTGTTTCCTTAAACTTTTGCATTCTCTCAATTACAATATAATTGAGCAACATTTCTATTCTTTTACTCCTTTCTTTTACTTAAGACAAATGTCTATCTACTCTTCTTAATAGTATGGTTGGTTTCTCTTAGTTTTTATGTATTTTCTATTGAATATATTTGATCTGAAATGATCTTTCTCTCTCCGTGTGGGTCGCCAATGCTGCTGCTAAGGCAAGGCGGCACATCATGCCATGCCATGCTGCTTTGTGTTCTGCGTTGTGATATTTTCAATTTTTATTATAATTTTAGTGTTTCTAGCATTTTGTTTCGTAAATGTTGCGGTTATTTCTCGTTGTTATTTTCATTTATTCATTTGAAAATACTAAAAATTCAAAATAAAAAAAATTTTCTCAAATATTCGACGAACAACGTACAAGAAATTCCGCGAAAATTTCTCGATGCAAAATCTCATCAAGGCGCTGAAGAAAATCATCAAAAAAAAATAGAAATAAAAATCCAATGCTGCTGTTGTTCTTCTATTGTATTGCAGCATAGAATAAGAAAAAAAAGAGTGGCAACAAATTAAACTTCATAAATTTTAAAAAAAAAAAACCCTTTAAAAACCCAAAGAAAAATGTGTTCGTAAAAAGTGAAAAAATATAAAAATCTTATATTAAAGAAAATACAAAAAAATATTTCCTTAATCAAATAGTAGAAGAAGGATGAAAGCGCATTTGTGAAATTTTATGAAAAATATTTGCTACTTTTTCTGCGCTTTTGTTGTATTCTATTTTTGACAACAAAACAAAAGCTGCTGCTGCTCCCACGAAAAAATATTTAATTTAGTTTTTATTTTATTTGTTTATTTGTTCATTTTATTATTATTACATACACTACTACATACTATCTATCTATTTACATTGAAATGAAAATATTTGCCAAAAATACAACAAATTAATTAATTACCAAAGAAGCAAAATAGGTAATTAACGTCATCATAAAACACAAGAAAACCATAGATAGAAAAGAAAAGCATAGCCAGCCACAGGCACGGCACAACACAGCATTGGTGAAAAGCGCTCACAAAAATCACAAGGAGGAAATGACAGTATTAGAATTTAAACCACATTCTCATCAGTAATCTAAGCGTTTGTGTAGAGAGAAGAGTAAAAGGAAATTATAAAAATGTCAACATTTTTGAATCGTTTTCATCGTGATAAAAGCGAAAAGCATCCATTGTGTGAAAATAATAATGAAGCAACAACAAGGAAGAATGCAAAAGCATCAACACCAGCAAAATTGAATAAAAAAAATATACAAAAAACAATAGAAGAAGAATCACATAATAATAATAATAATAATGATGTTGCTGTTAATAATGATGGATCCACAATGAATCTTTTAAATGCAACAACAAATACTACTAGTGATCAACAGCAACAACAACAAAGACCACAACAACGTCGCTATATACGTAGTGCAACAGCGGCCAGCGTTACTCAGCTTCTTTCAGAGAGTTGCAACAGTTTGTTGCAGCGTTTTCGGCGCAATCCAAGCGAACGACCTGATAAACAACAACAGCAACAACAACAGAAGCAACGACAACAACAACAACAAAATCGGTAATCGATGCAAAAAAAAATAAAAATACATAAACGAAAAAAAATTAAAGAAAAAGAATTCAAAATAAATTAAAAAAAAAAAAATAATAAAAGAAGAAAGAAAAAAATGTATTTATAACTATAAAAACGCGAAAAAACGCGGTCAGAAGTAGAAAGGTTTTTCCTTTTTATTATTTTGAGAATTTTCTTTGTTTTCCTTTGTTTTGATTTTATTTTTTCGCATTTCTTTTTTCTCTTCTGCTATGTGAGTGTGTTTGTGTGTTTTTCAAAACAATTGAAAATTAAAACAAAATGCGAAAAACACCAAACAAAAAAAACAATCAAATTGAATTTAATTTTCATAGTAGTAGAAGAAGAAAAAGAAAAGAAATCACACATCATCCAAATATCAGAGATCAGAATCGTGTGCGCTGTGTGTGCGCTGCTATATAATCCGATCCGCGCGCAACAATCGTTCGTCTTCGTCGTCATATCATATCCCCAATGGGGGATTTGATTTTTTTTTTAGTAATGGTGATGATTGCCTCTTCAGTCGCAGAAGAAACATTCGCCCGCAAAGAACGGACGGCCGCGTAGAAAACGCGAACACGCGTGATACGGTGTCTCGTTGTGTTGGTTGATTCGGTCGGTTTGTCCTCGGATTTTGGCCCAAACAATTTAAGGGGGGGAGCGAAAACAAATTGCATTATGTAAACGTTGCAAAAAAATGCAAAACAAAAAACAATCATATTAAAATAGGCTAAATAGTAAAAAAAAAACGCATAAGAAACGCTTATGAATCGCTTAGGAAACGCATTTTGTTAATCTTGGATAATTTTCATTGAGAAAATGCGTGTGATGAAGGGAAAGAACGAAAAGAAAATCATTAAAGCAAATAATTAGTTTTGACGCATGCAGCGATGCCATTTTCCAATTAGTGGCCAAAAGAGAAACAGGTTAAAAATTATTTAAAAATAGATCAAAATGCAAAAAAAAAAAAATAGAAAACCAAATTGTATGTAGAAGAAAAACAAAATATTGAAATCTTATAAAGAAGACAACATGTCGTCGACAATGATTCTTTGGCATAAAGCACACAACAGAAAATTAAAGACAAACAGACAGACATAGATCAGTTTTGTTATAGTAGTACATTGAGTATAGAGTAGTCTGTCTTGTCTTAGTACCTGTAATAAATATGAGAAAATGAAAATATTTGCAAACGCATAAGAATAAAGCTCTCAAGGCAATGACAATAATTAACTGAGCCAAAAATTTTGAAAAAAAGCTTCTTTTTATTGCACAAAAATGTTTGTGCTTTTTTTTCTTTCTATAAAGCATATGCACTTTGATCAATATGTCTTGTTGTGTGATATACATATGTATATGCTTATAAAAAGATCTAACCAACAATCTTCTCAATTACTTCCTCAATTAATTAAATTAAATTAAATTTATTCTTTGTTCTTCTTGGAGAATTTTACCTGATAATGTAGACTGACGAACAAATGAATGAACAAATCACAATTGAAATAAACTGTCGCCATTTGGTCTTGGTCTTGGTTTTGGTCTCTTTCCTGGTCACATTTTTCCAAAGTAAGAAGCGCTCTTACAAAGAAAAATACCAAGAAAAGTAACAAATCAATTTGACGTTTACGCGACCGCCTCCATAACCAAAATTATATTATTGTATCTCTTAGATATATGCACATACGTATAGTAGAACCATTTGTCTGTTTGTCTGTCTGCTGATCTGGTCTCTAGAGTGTATATTAGAGGATGTTACTCTTTGCTAATGCGCTACTGTTTGTTTTTCGTACACTACTCTCAGGAAAATGTGCGCAATATTTTCTTTTTTCACACATTATTTTTTTTTATATGGTATATGCCTCACGCGGTCGTCGATCGTCTCTTCTTTTATACTTCATATATCATACATATCTTGAAATAATGTAGTTTTTCTTATAAATATTTCTCATCATTATCGTCGGTCGTCGTCGTCGCTGCCATCGGTCGACTGACTTTGTTGGACAAATTTTTGTATTTTTCTTTTAATTTTTTGTTGAGAAATTCCCTCAGTTAATATTTCGAACGTGAAGAAACTCGTCGTCGTTTCGATCTTGATCGGCAATAAAGAACGCGGTCTTTAAAGCGTCGCGACAAAGACGTACGATCCGATTCTGATTCAATGACTGTTCCATATTCTATATAATAGCATTGCATTTTGCATATTATTAGAAATCAATATCAATCTTTCATATTAGAAAAAGGAAAATTCTCAAACGATACGACAAAAATAAAACAATTTATTTTGAATGAAAAATTAATTTTATTTTGATTAAAATGTTGTTTTAAAGTGCAAGGAGCAACAGTAAAACCCCAACGAATGACAACAATAACAACAACAACAGTAGTAATAATAATAAAAAGGATTTAACTGGCAACAACACTAAGAAAAATTCCTCATCATCATCATCGTCATCGAAATTACAAAAAACTTTTGAACGTTTAAAGGATCCAGATAATCAACATCAAATGAGCGATCGCCATAGACGTTACTATGGTGGAGGAGGGATTGGTGCTGCCGGTCTATATACCGGCAGTGGTGGTACAACTACAACACCTTTAACCAGTAGTACAGGACGTTATCAGAAAAGTTCTACCACAGCTTCAGCACTTGATCGTTTACGTTCTCATCTAAGTCCTGTTGGTTCATATTATAAACCATTTATACGTGGATTTGGGCGTCGAGATGTTGTAGATGATGTTAGTATGGTTATAAAAATTAAATGTGTCATATCACCTGTGTCACCACAGTGTGTGCGTGTGTGTGTTTTTTGGTTGGAAAATGTTTAAGTTTTTCACCGGAACAAAAATACTTTGGTTGACTCATTCAATCATCAACAAGATTTTATTTATTAAATAGGAAAAACTACTAGTAATTCTGATAGATCAAATATGAGATCAGATGGGAGAATGAATCATATAATCATCATTCCTACATGACATGACAAACCATGACAGGATAACCAAGAACATAACATAACATAGATTTCCAGGGTTATAAGTCTTGCCAATATTATTATCATCATCATCATCATCACCATTTAGTTAGTATAGATAGATAGATAAATAGATTTATTTAGATAATAGGAGATAAAGAGACAAGCTAAAGCGTACAACACAACACAATATAGTATAGTATATGCTAGAGAATAGGTAGATCAAGCAAAACAACCCACACAAATTTGTGTAAAAAGCGCAGAAAATTTTTTGTTTTTATTTTTCATATTTTCTTTTTTTCATTTTTCTTTATTTTGAGTTTACGCTACCGATTTATTTTCGTTTCTACACCATCTATAAACATAAAAATATATAGATAGAAAAAAAAATATATATGTTTTCAAGTATATAGCTAGAGATATAGGAGGTACGTTCGTTGTACATCTGATTCTATGAAGATACATATTTATTTTAGCAGTTCATTTTCTTCTTCTAGTAGTCTTCGTGATATATACAAGCGCTTTGAAGGTCGATTTGTTTTTCAGGTTGCGCCACCGACAACAAGACACACAAACCAGATTTGTTGTGTTGTGTTTCGATGATATCTTTTCTATAGATCATTATTTGATTACTTATTACATTTTATTACATACAACGAAAGAAATCACTTAATTTTTAGGAGAAAGTATTTTTATTTTTTAAATTATTACAAAAGTCTTTCAAGTAGATGAGGTGAACCAGAAGAAAGATGATTGGGAAAGAAAATAGCACTCAAATTATAAATTATTACGATAATTTTAAAAAGAAATGGTGGGGGTCTCTCTCTCTCTCTCTCCCTCTCTATCTGCCCGACTGAAACACATATCTTTAGGGTTGCAAAATTACCTAAGCGCGCTGCATAGGTGAAGCGTAACTGTTGAAGAAAATTAAGTTCCGTATAAGAAAAACTTAAACATTTTTGTTATTAGATGAAGTAACAACACACACACACTTGGACACAATCATCATAACTTCATAAACAACAATACAAACTTGGTTAAAATTGTGCTGAGTTTGTGTTTTTGTTTTTGTTGATTGGATTGATTTTGTTGAAATTATTTGATAATTTCTTCTTCTCTACTTCTTTGTTGTTGTTGTCTCTACATCACCATTACTCCGGCTACTCCATCCAATTATATAGAGAAGTGCCATAGACCGTGAAAAAACACCAACTGCCGGAGCTGGAACAAGTAAAGGTTCTGCCATCTCACGTATTGAGAATAAATATTCAGATATATTGGATCGTGCTGGTGGCCGTCGACGTTATGATGATGATCGTGATAAAACTCTGGAACCTGATGAAAATCAAAATCCTCTGTTGCGTTCAACAACCACACATCTTCTAGCTGCTGGTGGCAGTAAACCAAAGCTTTCATCTAGTTCATTTAGTGGTGCAGATCGAAAGGAGCGCACACCTTATAGATTAGGACGAAATAAGACAAGTCGTTATCTTGGTGGCGAATCTAATGACAGTGGCTATTTAACTAGTGGCGGTGGACGACTATTAGATGATAATTATCCTGTAGATTATAGTAGCCGAAATATTAGTCGAAGAGGCGGAGGATATGAGCGATATGGTGATGATTATGATGCTTTAAGGGCTGGTGGTGCCACTGGTTATCCCTCAAGCACAAGTCGTTATGGCTATGCTGGTGATTTGGGAGGAGGAGGAGGAGGATCATCACGTTATAGAGCTCGAGGTGTACGTGATTATTATTATGATGATGTCGATGCTGACAGTGGACGAGCGTATGGCCGCAATAAAACCTGTGAAAATCTTGATGCAGCAAATGCTTTAGATAGCAACACTCGTTCGGCACACTATGATGGTGATCGACCGCTGAATTCAAGAAATCGTTTTGCTAACCGGCGTAATCAACAGAATTCAGATGCATACGGCGCTAATGTGCCAGCACACCCACCAACCTCAGATGAACTAACGGCTGAGGAACTGGAATTGCTGTCGGATGATCGTTCATCTGAAGATAATGCCACCATATTAATGCTACTCCGTGAGGATAGTCAATATTTGGAGGCGAAAAAATTCGAAGAACGCATGCGTAAGAAAAAAGAGTTAACAGAGCGTTTGAAACGTATTGAAGAGGCAGCAACAGCAGCACAAGCTAAAGCCAAGAAGACTGATGAAGAAGATGTTGGTACTGCTGTAGATGAAAGCGTCCAAAAACCAGTGGAAAATGATAAACCTCCAGAGGCAACAGCGAAACCGAAAAAGAAGTCAAAATCAAAAAAAGTAACTAATGATTCTGATGATAGTGAATCCAGCACAGAGAGTAGCTCTGAAAATGAATCCGTTAAGAGTGATAAAATCACATCCAGTACACACACAAACACCAACATCACCTCCAACACTACCAACATCACCACCACCACTACTAGTACTAGTACTACTTCAACTTCTAATACCTCCGCATCCAATACACTCACTACTAGTTCTTCTGGCAGCACAACAACAAACAAAAGCCTCTTTCTGCACTCAGATCGCAACAACAATGATCTGTCCAAATATCGTCCGGGCAATTTAATGCACTCTTCTAGTTCGGGTGCTCTGGCATTCGGTGGCATTAGTGCACGCCTGGCCGACACGCGTAAGCAATCACGCTATCAACCTTCTAGCTCTAGAACTGATTATACTGGTATTGATCGTTATCAATCAAATGCTGCCGCAGCCGCTGGCGGTTCTTATAGATCGGGTAATTATTTAAATGATCCGTATTCTATATCCTCATATGGCGTTAGTAGTCGGCGTACAAATGCAGGAGCGGCAGCAGCATCATCGTCGCTATATCAGCGACACAATCTGGATGCGTATAGTAGTCAACATCAGCACTACCACCAACAACAGCAGCAGCAGCATGAACATTATTTGCTATCAAAGAGTTCCACATCGTCGGCTCTGTTGAATAGATCACGCATTCCAAAGACACTATCAACCTTTGTAAGATGTTCATGTTCCAAAAAAAATTTAACAATATATGCTGTTTGCGGGAATGTTGTTGTTTATTGAAAGGCTTCTTCTTCTGCTCCTTCTACTATTATTATATTTTGCATATTTTTTGCACGCATATTGGCTGGCTGCTTGTCATCATGCTTAGTTTAGTTCTACTTACTCTCCCTACACTTAATCCCATTAACTATGTTTTTAATGACAAACCTTTTCTCCTCAATCCTTACAAAGCATATGCTCCAGAAGATCATGATGATGACTATATGACTAAGCTATCTCTATGTGCTTACACTTTTTAGACTTATTTTACTTGCATGCAGTGTTGTGTTTCTTTATTTTATTTGTCATTTATAAAAGGTGTTTTTTTTAGAAGTGTACAACTTTAAATTGGTATAAAACACTTATTAATGGTGATAATTGCCTTGTATTGGGCTTTATTCGAAAGACAATTCCTCGCCATTTTTATTTAAATATGTAATACGGAATGTGGCAACCACAGCTGGCTCGGAGGAAGTCGAATTATTTATCGCTTTTTGCTTCAATGGAGGCCCTATGTTAATGATAACGTGACGAATGTTGTCTTGCAAATCTTGACGAATCGTTTGTTGCTTATTGGCTTAGACCAGGGACTTCTCATAGTCCCAAAACAAGAAGTCCAGTGATGATTTTGGAGGCCATAACGCGAAGTTATTCATTCACCGAACATTTCTTTCAATAAATCAAATATGGCATGCGCTGTGTGACATGTTGTGCATTGTCTTGTTAAAACCACAAGCTCTCCACATTAAGGGCTTTAAATTGTGGTACAAAAAAGTTTGTGATGGTTACCATTAACTGTAACGTTCTGAAGAAATGTGGACCAATGATTCCACCGGCCCATAGAGTACACCAAACAATGACATTTTCAGGATACAAAGTTGCTTCGGCAATGGCATGAGGATTACCTTCACTCCAAGTGGGGCAATTTTGCTTATTACCGTTTTCATTCAAACAAAAATGAGTTCATCGCTGAATACAATTTTCTTGTGAAATTCGGTATTAAGAGCAAATTCAAATAAAAATGTCAAAGGATTATCTTTCGAATAAAGCCAAAGTCATGACAATTAGAACCATTAATCTTTATTTTATTTCAATTTAAAGTTGTTCACCTCTAAAAAAACACACTTAATTTCTCCCATTGGGGACTGACAATGACAACTGACTCTCTGATGACTTATAGCCGAGTTAGACAGGGCCATGATTCGAATCACTCATTATGCGAACATTGATTTGCATCACAATTGTTGTAGATGCGTGTCGAGTGAATGATTCGAATCTCGAATAGATACGCTTTGATTCGGTTTTCCATGGAAGTTGTTGGCAGCATTTTTGATAATTCCGTCGTTTTTAGTGATTGTCAAGTGTCTACTTCTTCCTTTTTTGTTGCACGCTAAGCATAATCAAAACAAAAAACAGCTGTTCATGATACGCAATGCCATGTCTAAACACCATAGTGTATCATTGTGATTCAGTCAGTCCTGTTTAATTCGGCTATTTCTTGACTCTTATTGGCAGTACTTATGATGTATTAATGAAAAAAAATCTTAATTATAAATTTGTTTTACAGTGTTAAATGTTCAATGATGACAACCACCTTGCTCATGTTCTTTTCTTTCTTAATTTTAACCCATTAATGGCCCGTAAGACATTAAAAAAAAAAAAGTTTATGTTTTTTTATGCAAAAATATATATTTACATATATTTTAATTTACACCAAAATATAAAAAATATAAGAACAAATTTTTGTATTATAATTTTTTGTATTACATTATTAACAAAAAAAAAAAATAATTTAAAAAAAAAAAAACTTAAAAAATAATATTTAAAAAAAAAATCAACAACATCAAAAATTTGTCCGAACTAATTTTCTTATCGAACAAACGAAACGTATTTTTCTCGTGTTTTTTCTGATTATGATGATGTAAATCACAATGATGATGATGGGTTGATGATCATGATGATGATAATAATATGAAATGATGGGATTGGCTTTGCTCCTCAACTTTGGATAATGGTGTTTATGGTGGGATAACAAAAATTCAAAAACTTAAACGATCTGAAATTTGGTGCCAACGTGGGATTGCTGCTGCTGATGACAATGATGATGATCCTGAACCACCTGATGATGATGAATGATGGGACCGTCTGGAACTCATATATTTTTTTTTATTTTTCTTTTTCTCTTTTCTTTTTTTTTTGTTTCTTTTTCTCTCTTTCAAATTCCAAAAAAAAAAAAAAAAAAAAAAAAAACGATCAAACCAATTCGAACCGCTTGCAAACAACGACTCCACCGCCTTCCAACATCAACAACACAACAACGACGCTCTTCAACCAACCAACAACAACAACTCTATGCCAACAACACTCTACATGCACCAAAACGCGCCTTCAACACACACAACACTTCTATCATCGAATAATTGAACCGTCCGACCGACTTCCATCTCTCCAACCAACTTTCGTCTTCTCACACACACTAAACACACACTTAATCTCGATGATGATGTTGTGTTCTGCTCTGCTCGTTAATGAATCAATCGATCGATACAGACAGCAAAGCCCGTCATACAAGATGATGCTGATGGCCACTTAATATACCACACGGGCGACATTCTCCATCACAGATGTTCGTGACATTTTTTTGTTTTTAATTTCCTTTTAATACAAAACCTACTCTCTTACTTACTCTCTTTGTATTTGTCATTTTATTCTCTCTCTCTCTCTCTCTCTCTCGTCTCTCATAGTTTAAGTTCTAGATTTAAAGGGTTTCTTCTTTCCATTTCTTTTTGTTTTTGTTTTAAGTTTTTACCCCGTTTAAATAGCTTTTCAGTTTCATTTCTCCTGTCCTCTTCCACCACCCCCTCCCCTATAGAAATAATTTCTTAATGAAGATTGATCCCTCGCGTGACACTTAAGAATATAACAATAGAATTTTCAATTATATGAAGAGGCACTGAACTGACAAACAGATAGTTTGACTGACCTATATAGTGATGATCTGTTATACACAAGTAATAGTGACCCAATTATATATAATTTTAAATTATTTTTTGCGACATTCTTTCATATAATTTTCATGATTTCTTTTTTAGTATTTTCTTTTATAAATTGCTATTATTATATGATGTCTTTATAACTCCCCAAAAATTACCAAATAATTGCAAACTTTCGCATTTAATTTCTTCAATTATATCAAATCAAGTGAGGAACTGACCCATATCCATGCAACAACAAGAAAAATGTCGTTCCATTTACAAATTATAATATGGTTTCGGGTTATTCCAAGTGCATACCAGGAAGAATAAGAATATTATCTTTCCCTCGGTTTCTCCCTTTCTCTCTCTATCTATCTCTCGCTCTCTTTCTATTTATCTTTTATATTATCTCATAAGCTTAACGCACCTTTTTATGTATAGCTACATTTTTTTTATATATAAATTTAATTGAGGTTTAGTCTTATAACTTTTTAAAGTATTTAAACAAAAACAAACACAATTTGCCCTATATATCATGGCAGCATATTATAATGCCGCCCTGATGTGTGATGATGAAGCCCCATAATTTTTGCTGGCCCCCTTACATCAAAACAAATTAATAATTTTTTTGCTAAGAATCGTAGCAATTTTCAACATTGTTCGTTTTTAAACCAATTTCAGACAAAATCTTGGCCACTCTGGGCGAGGGTACATTTGGACGTGTCGTAAAAGTCAAGGATATGGAACGGTAAGTAGTCATACGTAAAAAACCATCGAATAACCTTGATGAAAGGAGCAATTAACCAACCAATCAACCAACAAATCAACCAATCGACTAGCGACCTTCATTCATTCAAATTTTTTAGTTTATAATTATACGAGTATATTGTAAATAATTCCCAATTTTTCCTATTATATTTCTATAGCGAATATTGTATGGCGTTGAAAATCATTAAAAATGTTGAAAAATATCGTGAGGCAGCTAAATTAGAGATTAATGCCTTGGAGAAAATCGCACAGAAAGATCCAAATTGTGATCAGTGAGTACATATTATTGTAATTCTATGAAAAATCCATTTATTTACTCATTCCTGATCTATGATTTCAGTTTGTGCGTTAAAATGATTGATTGGTTTGACTATCATGGACACATGTGCATAGTTTTTGAAATGTTGGGTCTGAGTGTTTTCGATTTCTTGGTAAGTTATCCATTTCGTATTATCAATTATTACACCTTTCTAAATAATGTAAAAAATTTACAAACAAATATACTAACATACAAGATTAAAAAATAGTAGTAAAACAAATTGTCGGACACTCATAAAGAATTATATGCATATGGAAATAATCAGCGTGGCAAAGAGAATTTATTATTTGATACTAGTTCCAAGGATCAATAATCAGGTCAGGTTTTGAGCTATCTGAATTAAAGTTCCCCGATGTCTAAAAGAGTTAAATGGGCATGTTACTCATGACCTGTGGAGGCCGGGAAGTCTCCTGGGGCGTCCAAGGCGTTGTATGCTCCATTGCAGCGACACAAAGTGCACCCCTTTTGAGTCTGCAGATTGGAGTTGTATTGATCAACAAAACAATCAGCTGCATGAGAGTCGATTGTTTTATTCTAATTTCTTAGACCGTCCATTTCTAAGCTCAGATTTCGAATTAAAATTTAGCATAGACACATCTTATTGTCCTACATAGATACATAATATGTCATAACCAGAGTTCCCCAATTTGTGGAAGAGCCTTTTTTAAAATTCCTTTTAAACTCCTAGTTGGAGCATAGGGCTTCCACAAGGCTTCTCCATCGCACACGTTTGTGGGCTGTTGTTTTAGCGCCATGCCATGTGGTGTTAACATCAGCTAGTTCTCGCAAGGTTGATCTTCTCCAAGTGTTGTTTGACCGGCCGCGGCTTCTGCTCCTTTGCGGGTTCCATTCGAGCGATATTCTCGTGATGCTCTCTGGCGGCTTTCTTAGCGTGTGGCTAATCCAGCGCCACTTCCTACGCTTAATCTGTTTCAGTATAGGCTCCTCATTTGCTAGACGCCATAGTGCCTCGTTGAAAATAGTGTTAGGCCAGAATATTCTGCATATGATCCTTAAACACTTGTTAACGAAAGCTTGAAATCTCTGCGTGATGGAGTTCGAGACCAGCCATGTTTCGCTTCCGTATAGTAGCGTCGATTTCGTGCATCTGGAGATTTGGGAATTTGCCCATACCGACTTTAACCGGCCAAATGCTGTCCTTGCAAGAAGAAGAGCTTAGTCCCCAACAAAAACTCAGTTTCCAATTTCAGTTTTACATTTTTCAAATTAAAAACAAATTTGAAATGTTATTTTATACTTAACTATCCATAAATTTAATCAATCGGACTAATACTTTATAGAGCCTTCATATAATTACTTAGGCTTATGGTAGAAAAGCGAATTGCATATGTTCAAATTAGCACAATATATGCAAAAACTTACCCGATCTGACAAATTCTTGATATAGCTACCCATATAACCTTTTCTTATGAAATACTTTTAAATAACTCATGAAACTTTACAAACTGATATGAACTAAACTTACACAATATATATACAATGCTGGAGCGATTGGACAAATATTTGATATAGCTACCATATAAACTTTTGAATTTTGTTTTGGAAAATTTTTACAAAACTTTCTTAAGACTATCAAACAAAACTTCACAAACTGGTTTGAAATAGCAATTAAATCAATATACAGTCGGACTCCCCCATAGCGAAGTGGATCACGACTTCATTATAGATAAGTCTGAAGTCCCCTTTAACGAAGGAATAGAGGGATCCAACTGTATAAACAATACTTTTTAATTTTTTTTTTTCATTTTTTGAAATTTTTTATTATAATATTATTATTGCTGTGGTTACTTAGAATAGTGACGTGGGGCAATTATATCACAGTGTACATTTATCTAAGTGGCAACCTTCCGTTTAGAAGGTCATTAGGATGAAGCCTCTTTAAACGACGTTGCCTGATCCCATGGGTTAATGCCGAGATCTCTGTGCAGAATGGTGTTGCGCACAAACCATTAAACCCCAGCTATGCAATGCAGTGCCTTGTTTTGACAGGCTTGGACTCTGTTGGTTGCTGCTGGCAGCAGCGGTATTCCAGATTTGTAACGCGTAGCGCCAAACAGGAGCCACTACTTGTCTGTATGGACGCAACAACCAGTCAAGCGTGCGCAGTTTTGCATAACAGCATGCGGTAGTGGTTCTAATGTGTGCTTGCCATGTAAGCCGCTTGTCCAGAATTAGTCCGAGCAATGGTGGCTTCATCAGGGTGCAACTGTTGGGATGTCTGCCGTATATAGCGAGTAGAGAAAGGGTGCTAGTACACTGCCTTGCGGCACACCGGCACTAATGCTTCTTATCGATGACTTCTTGTCTGTCTCACGTTAACGAAGAAGGTTCGACTACAGAGATAGCTTTGTAGTAGGTGAATTGATTAACTGGAAGGCAGGCGTTTTATCTTGTGAAGCAGACCATCGATCCATACCCTGTCAAAGGCTTGCTTGACATCCAAGAATACCGCATTGCGAGTATTGTTATTAGCTTCAAACGCAGTGAGAATGTGTTGAACGACAATCAGAATCGTGTTGACTTGGTTAATTGATATAGCTGCCATATAAAATTTTTAATTTTGTTTCTTAAGATATTCAGATAAAACTTCTGTAAAATCTTTTTAATTTTTTCAGACAATGAAACAAAACTTCACAAACTGATGCGAAATGACAATTATCACGATGTATCAGCATTTATTAGACAAATATTTGATATAGCCCCCATATAATTTTATGGTAGAAATCCGATTAAAATGAGCTTTTTGTATAAAACTGATTGCAATTCTTAAAACATTCAAATGAACCTTCCAAAAACGAAATTAAATGAGAATTAACCTAATACATATGTATATAAAAAAATTAGTTGAAATATATACAGTAAAATCTCTAGTCGAGGACATCTTTCTCTGGCAGTCATCTATCGAAAAATAATAATAATAAAATATATTTAAATAGAATTGTTCTGTTTTGTTTTATTTGTTTTATTTGATTGAATTGAAATTAATTTTGTTTCTTTGTGTTTTTAGCGAGAAAACAACTATGAACCATACCCACTGGAACAAGTGCGTCATATGGCTTATCAATTATGCTATTCTGTGAAATTTTTACATGACAATCGTCTTACGCACACCGATCTCAAACCGGAGAATATTCTCTTTGTCGATTCGGAGTACAGCTCACATTATAATCATAAGGTTGTAAGTTATGATTTCAATCGAATTGAGACATTATTAACTTAAACTTTTTTTTTTGGAATTTCTATATTGGTGATTTATATACATATAGAGTCGTGAGGTACGCCATGTTAAGAACACTGATGTACGTCTCATTGATTTTGGTTCGGCTACATTTGATCATGAGCACCACAGCACAATTGTCTCGACGCGTCATTATCGCGCGCCTGAAGTCATACTGGAATTGGGCTGGTCACAACCATGTGATGTTTGGTCCATTGGGTAAAGTTTAGAAAAAATCATAAATATCATCATATAAATCTAATCTCATTTTTTGTTTGACAGTTGTATACTATTTGAATTGTATTTGGGTATAACGCTCTTCCAAACACATGACAATCGGGAACATCTGGCCATGATGGAACGGATCCTGGGACAAATACCATATCGCATGGCACGGTAATGCAAAGCGTAACATGCTTTCACAAATTCCCGCACAGTATACTTCATTGAAATCAATTAACGTGTAGCAATCACACTCTTTACAGCAAAACAAAGACCAAGTACTTCTATCATGGTAAGTTAGATTGGGATGAGAAGTCATCGGCTGGACGTTATGTCAGGGATCATTGTAAGCCATTGTTCCGGTATCAAATGAGCGACGGCGAAGATCATTGTGAACTCTTTGATTTAATAAAGAAAATGCTTGAATATGAGCCATCATCACGTGTTACGTTAGGTGAGTCTATTTAGTCATCGTCTATTGTGCATTTAATAATTTCAATTCATTTATAGGTGATGCATTGCGTCATCCATTTTTCGATAAGCTGCCACAACATCAGCGTATTGGTGATGTTGGCAACAACAAGCAACCGCTTTCATCTGGCAGCAGCAGTCGTGAACGTTCGCACAGTTTATCCAGATGAGAATTACAACGATTTGGTTATTGTTAAAATAGAAGGAACGAAAACAAACAAACAAACAAACAAAAGAGAATGGAATGATTTATATTACCAAAAAAAAAAACAAAAAGTTTAACACAACCGACGACAGATCATCCATCCATCCACCCATCCATCATTCATCAACTAAAACTATACACAAAAGAAAAACACATTCATCAAGCAGCAGCAGAAGCGGCATCAATTATAGAATCCCAAATTATACAATACAATTTAATGAAGCAAGTCCCCCTTGCTGATTTAGAGTTGCTTAGATTAAAATTAAATCAGAGTTTAGATGAGTTTAGTAAATGTATCCTATAATGGATATATATGAGAAGAAATTGTGTGTTAACACTTGACAAATGTAATCCTCATATTCGTTTTTTTTGTTTTTATTTACATTTATAAACCACAATTTACTCAAAAATTATCAAGTTATAATTAAATGCACAGGCAGCTGATCAGTTTTTTGTATTTTTATATTTTCAATTAAATTTTGTTTGAACACACAACACAGAAACGATCAGTTTATTAGAATAGTAGTTTTCTCAGTTGGTTAGAGAAAGGAAATTTGTTTACATAAATGTAATAGTTTATTTTTAAAAGTATAAAGTGAAATTATATAACAAATTAAAATACCCCATTTTTACTTAGTACTTGATTAAGATATTATTATTGATGATTTTGTAGATGTTCTTTTTTGGGCCAATTTCATTATTATTCTATAGAACAAAAAAACTGTATATAGTTTATATTATTATATATATTTTATTAGCGAAAGTTTGCCCACACAATCCATTGAAATTATATAATTTAATTTAAACAAAAAATATATAAAAAATAAAATAAAATCAAAAATCATGCAATGAGTTGTTGTGATGATGAATTTAAAATCTTTCTCTCTTCATTTGTGTGTTGTGTTGAAGAATTGTTTGTTTCCTTCAAAAGTGTTTGTTGTAGTCTTAAATTGTATACAAAGACAAATATCATCCCCACATCCTTGTGTGAGTGTGTCTCTATTAAATAATAACCAAATCGTGTTTGTATTTAAAGAAATGAAGAAACGATGAGTTTCAAATGATTGAAAAATCTCTTAAAAGAAAGGATTAGATAGCAAGAAAGAAAGAAAGAAATATAAAGGAGGAACTAAGGACATTTTTATGTAGAAAATTATGTTGAGAGCCTGCGTTACCCTATAGAATTTTAGGGTAGGCGTAGTATTTACATATGTATGTTATTTTTTTTGTTGGTGAAACAAATCCTACTTCACCTTCATCTACCAAAATACCAATAATTATACAATACAAAATAAAATAAAATAGTGTTATATTTATAAAAAATGAAAATGAAAATGAAAAATGTGTCAACTCTCTCAAAAGAAACAAAAATTGTAAATGTAAATTATATTAAGATATGATTGATTTGATTTGATTTGATTATGATTTTGATGAGAGTGTTTTTTTTTTTGTTGTAGTTCATGTGTTTGTGTATGTCATGACAACATCTCTTATTGTATTTTTAATTAAAATATACGTATGTATTTGTAAAATTTGTGTAATTGATTAAAGGAAATTTATATTAGTAAGTCAAGTGCGCCTCATCCCCTCCTTACTTACAATCGATTCACGATTCGACAGGCAGACAGAAGAACTTAGAGAATCATGATTTTTATTTGTTTTAAGTAGACGCTTATATAATTATTTTAAAAATATTCTATTAAATGACAAAATGCGTGCGCTCATCATTTATACATTATATATTTCTCTCATATGTACTCTTAATCTACAATATTTACAATTCATTCATTCATTCATTCATATGATGATGAATTAGCCCTCGCCCCATGCTCCACTCACTGAACAGTGGCAAAGGTGTTGAATAGAATATACTTATAAACAAACAGATAAAGGAAACAAAAAAAATGTATTGCAAAAGAAATCGCTACGATTTAACGTTACGACAAATCGTTTGTAAATTATTAAATTGTAATTTTTTTTTTTAAATACAAAACAAAACAACAGAAACAATGAAAAATATGAAATTATGATAAATTTTAAGTGCAAAACAAAATATTGTAAAAGCATATAATTAATTAAAAAAAAATTATCTATAAAACAAATAAATAAATAAATAATTATTTACATACATAAAAAATATTTTTTAGCAAATAAGTAAAATTATATTTGTCAACAAGTTTACTTTAAATTAATAAAATGAAAATGAAAAAACCAAGGTAGAAATTGCGTTTCTTTTTAAAAGAGAAAAAACATTGTTACAAACTTTGTGATTTTCTGTTCTGAATTTTCCTCAATTTAAAATCTTTTTCATGTTCGGAAAAGTCAAAGTGCAAACTCCAAGCAAGGGACAAATGGCTTTCGCACGCACTGTCGTAGGCACTATGCAGAAAATTGCATTGTTTCCACTGTTAAGCATTCCCTCTATGTGATGATATGGGGATGCATTTCCACCGATTCCTAATTTGATGCCAGTTAATGCAGAAAATAATAAAAGTATTATATTCAAGATTAGAGTATACAAACACTACAATTGTTTGTCGTAACATTAGTTTTGTTTATACGACAGCCGTTCAGTTCTTCTTGAACACACCAAGCGACGATTTCTACGAGGGGTTCTATTTATATTTCGGGATCTGGCAACACCAATGTCAATAGCTAAAAACTGACACCACAATAAAGTTAGACATTTATTAGCATAAACGTGCTCACAACGTTTTGATGTACAAGTGTTATTTGTTTCGTTTACAGTGAGTTAAGAAAATCAATTTGGACAAAAAATGGAAATTTCAACAGAAGGTTTTGGTTGGATAATTTTCACAACTTTCGACTTGGATTATGTTAACAAGAATGTGTCGATGAACTCAGTTTTTTGTATGGCGATAAAGCACCATCAAAAATCACAGTATATCGTTGGTATTGTGAATTCAATCGTGGTCGTAGTTCGGTCGCCGACGTATTCCGTGAAGGTCGTCTAAAATCGGTTGTTGTGCCACAAAACATCATAAACTGATAATGCAAGATCGTCATGTGACATATCGTGAGATAGAGGCATCCTTGCACATTAGTTCAATTTAATACATTCGATTTTGCATGAACACTTAGTTGTAAAAAAAATTTCCAATCGTTGGATACCCCATAATTTATGAATAGCTCAAAAAAAGGCTCGCGTCGATTGGTGTAAGGAAATGCTTAAAAAAATCGACCGTGGTGCTTCAAAAGACGTGTATAAAATCGTGACAGAGGAACAGGTGACGAAACATGGTTATATGTGTATGAACCGGGAACAAAACAACAATCGACCGTGTGGGTGTTCCAAGACAAGCCAAATGCAACGCGCTCGAAGCACTGCGAGGCAAATGGTCTCCTGTTTCTTCGGCCGAATGGCTCATGTGGCCACTGTTCCGCTGAGCAACGTAGGACGGTCAATTCTGAGTGGTACACGACCATTTGTTTGCCGGAAGAGAAATTCAGAGAAATTCGCAAAACCAACCGCCAAAGACCAACCATCACTGACAATGCGAGCTCTCACACATCTCGTCAAACAGGTGAATTTTTGAGCAGTAAACACATCGAATTGATGACTCATCCTCCGTACAGTCCTGATTTGGCAATGACTTCTTCTTGTTCCCGAATATCAAAGGTAAACGGCGTGGTCAACAATTTACGAGCGCCGAAGAAGTAGTTGAAGCGTTCAAAAACCTTGTTTTGGAAGTGTCTCAAGAGGAATGGAAAAACTGCTATAACAAATGGTTTGAACGAATGCAAAAGTGCATTGATCATCATGGTGAATATTTTGAAAAACAATAAAGCCATTTTCATTTAAAAATGTTTGTTATTATTTGCTATTCCCGAAATATAAATAGTACCCCCTCGTATGTACACAAAATTTGTTTTTTTTTTAAATTTTAAATTAATTTTTATTATTATTTTAAATAAAGAAAAAAGGAATGCAGTTTTATTTTTTGTTTTTGAAATAATTTAATTTTTATTTAGCATTTTGTTTTTGTTTTTATCTTTTTTTTTTTTTGTTTTCGTCTACTTTACTATGAAGAATTTTACAATACACAAGATTTCAACTAAATAAATATTCAACAATTATTATTATTATTTTTATATATAATTATTTGTAGTTTTTTCTGTTTCTTTTTGTTATTTTTATTATTAATATTATTTACAATTTATGTTTTACACAATTTTATTTTATATTTATATTCTTTATTTTGTTTTGTTTGTTATTTTTTTTTAAGAGACAAAAGGAAGCAGTGGGAAACAAAGAATTGAAAGTTCTCTAATCAATTTATTTTTGTTTAAAATTTCATTGCGATTGACAGTGAAGTGTAGTGCCATATAATTAGAAACGAAAATATATATAGAAAAAATATTGAAAAATAATTAATTAATTTTGAAAATTATAATATTGAAATAAAAATATATGATTTAGAATTTCAAAATATAAGAAATTAAAAAATTTAAGTACATTGGAACTAGTATTTCGTCTAACAAGTGTGAAATAAAGTTCACTGTCTTAAGATTATCAAAAAGGAATGGACATGCATAACCAAGAGAATCATCATATTTTCCTGGAAGAAGCTTTGGCTAGAGAGCTTTGTCTGATGTGACTAAAGCAGGCCATCCACATGCGAATTTGTTCGCAGAACTTGTTGTGATCGAAGAAATGTTCGGGGGTGTTCGCGACAGATTTTCATGTTCGACGTTTGGTTTGCGAAGAATAGAAATGTCTCTATCTTGAGTGTGTTCGTTCCAACATGTTCGAATGTGGTGGCAATGATTGCACGTACATCTTTTGTGAAAAATATGTTTAGATTGAACTCGAGACAAAATGATCAAACAATTTTTGCTCAAATTTATTGAATGCTTTTAAAAATTAATTATTGAGGAGTACAAAAATTAAAATTTGCGGAATAAATCGTGGAAGAACTTATTGATAAAGTACAAAGAGTTTGATGAAGACGTTTTTTTTGTTGCTTTGAGCAAATTTGTATGACCATCAAGTCCACAACCAGAGCTCGCAAATGAGGATCTTTTTTTATTTTCAGTGTACCTTACTGAGTGAGAGTGAGTGCAAAAATTTCAGAAAATGGTATCACTCTCAGTTGTTAGCTTCTTGTCTCATGATGAGAAACAAGAACGGTCTGTCAGTGAGAATTCTTGCCAAAAATATTTTGAAAAAACTCTCATTGAAATGTTGTTATGGAAGGAGAAAACTTAACAAAAATCTCTTTTTATTGTTGTGTGACGTGAGTTGACTGAGCATTAATGTACCATCATGTCACATTGGTCGAAATTGCTATTTTTTAGCATAAAATCTAATAATTATACTTTTCACGGGAGTGAATAGTATTATAAGTTTGTCATGAAGTTTGTAACACACAGAAGGAGACATCGCAGACCACATAAAGTATATATATTTGTGATCAGCTCGATGAAACGAGTTGATTAAGCCATGTCTGTCTGTATGTATGCAAACTAGTCCTTCATTTTTTGAGCTAGAGAGCTGAAATTTTGTAGATAGGTTTCTTTTTATAATACGCATACACATTTGTCGGAATCAGCCGAATCGGACCACTAGAAGGGGTAAATATAAACCGCCCTTTAAATTAATGTTCTTATTAGAAAAAGTTTTGTGGTTTTTAACGTATCGAACTGAAATTTTGACAATTTAAGTTTCTGATCTATATCCATCAACCGTGTAAATTTCATGCTCCTACGGTTACTACTAGGGGTACCTCCCATACAAATCTCCATTTAAATTTATGTTTTTGTTGAAAAAGTTTTTTTGTTTTTTAACATATCGAACTGAAATTTGAACAATATCGGTTTCTGATTCATATTCATCAACCATGTAAATTTCTTGACCCTAGGGTTACCTGGAGGGGTACCTCCCATACAAACCCAAATTAAATGAGAAACTTATAAAGAATAAAAGTACAATAAAATTGCCACACAAACTGATGTGATGCTAAGAAAGGAAGGTTGGATGCAACTCGGAGGAGCGTGGAGAGTATTACATTTTTGGCATAGCCAATGATGGCCTTCTTTCTGGTTTTTTAATCACTGTACACCTGATCTTACAGTGCACTTTAAAATCCTAGTAAAGTAATATGGTTGCATTTTTAAATTCAAATTATTTATAGCTTGACTTTTAGAATATTTAGTTAAAATAAAAATATATCATCAAAATTTTGACTTTATGCTAAAAAAACGTAACTCCGACCAGTGTGCATGGCTAGCAAAGAATAATCGAATCAGTGATGCCAGCTATCTCTAACAAAAACAGGACAGAATATTTTGTAATTCTTATCTTATAAATTTATTTTTATAAATTAGATGAGTTTTATTGCCGCATCTATCAGGTCATAATCCTCTTCATCTGCGATACTTAAAAAATTTGCAGTAGCCTTATTGTTGTCTTTTGGATCGAAGTACACATCTGTCCGGGAAAAAGGCTAAAATGGCATCACTGCATCGCACAAGCAGAGGCACGCACAGGTGCATACATACAAAATGATTTTTCTCTCATTGAATTTATTGAAATCTCATCAGTCAGAATCTCATGGCCAACAATTATGCATTTTCTCTTTCAACAATATTTTTTTTTAGGAGAAAATGAAACTGATGAGATTTGTTTGCGAGCTCTGTCCACAACTGTATTACTTTCCTCTACCATTTTTTCATGTTTTCCCATTGAAATTTTTAATCAAATGATGTTCGTGTGAAATGTTCGCCCAGTTTGTCGAACAAATTCGCATTGCGAATGGCCTACTTTAGATGGATTCGATGCAGTGTCTATAAAGAGGAGTCAACGGTCAATGAAATTTTGAATGTTTCTAATTCTATGGCATTGCACTGTTATTTTGTGTGTTTCTGTTACCAGATTCTCTCTTCTTTTGCACTTTTCATTAATTGAAGATTATATCTTTCTTTCTTTTGGAAACATATGTTATAAGTTATTTAAACAAAAAAAAAACAAGTTAGTTACCTTTTGTTTCAATAAATAATTGGATTGATTTACACACTTAATAAATGTGTTTGTATTAGTTATAACGACATTATTTATAATAAATTAATTCTTATTGGATAAATTTATCTCTAAGTTTGCTTGCAAGTATTTTGTTTTGTTTGTATGTGTAGTACACAGACATATGTATGTCTTCTATATACTATTAATAATAATATTTATAATATTTATCATTATAATTATGTATTATGTATGCATGGTATATAATTTATTAATCAGCACTTATTTAATGTTGGATATTGTAGACACACCCTAAAAATATGCTCTAAAAAAATTACTTTAACTGGCATAAAAACTAATACGAAATTGCAACAAAAACAAAGAAATATATCATTGTGTATTATTTGATTTGATTTGATTTTTTTTTCTTGTTTGTTTGTTTATAAATAATTTCAAAAATATATGAATTTCTATAAATAAATATATGTATATATAAATATATATAATATAATATAATAATATGAAGATATACAATCAATAATTTAATATACTAATATATACGAAAGTATACAACAACATCGATATACCATATATTATACCATACTATAGTTTTTATATATATTGTAAGTATTATCTACAATTTCTATGTAATTTTTTTGATCTTGTGATCTGATCTGATTTCAACTTATGACTTTGTTAAAGGACCTTTAGATGGCAAAAAAGAAAAAAAAAACAGTATCAATCATTTGCTGGAAGATGAGAACTGCAAAGCAGGTCAATTGTTTTCATGCTGGAAGAAACATCAAAAAGATACTCTTCTTATTCCTTTATGCATTCACTGCCCGACAACTGATTAGCACACCCTATGCTTTTGGTCTTTGAAGCTTAATATCATGCAAACGAATAAAGCTTTTAAGATGAATTTTTTTGTTAAAAAAGTTTATAAAATTATACACAAAAAGAAATAATAGTTAGGATATTAACTTTATTAATAACATTTTAAATGAATTTTAACGAATTTAACATAAGAAATTTTCGCTTTAGTGTTAATTTTTGCGTGCAAAAACGCAAAATCGTTGCATGAGACGGAAAAAGCAACAATAAAGGCTTACTGGGAGTGTGGCCACTCAATCCTTTAAATATCGAAATATATTAAACTCAGCTGTCAAGTTATTTCCTCATTCTTTAAAAATGAGCATATCTATAGGGAAAATATGAAAGGTAGGCCCTCTTCTGTAATTACAGCAACTGACAAGCGAATTATTTTGAGGTATGAGTATAATTCTTACGACTCGGCAAAATTAAAGAAAAAACTGGTGTCAAAGCGTGCGTTATTTTATTACTTATTAAAAATATCTCGAAGGTCCACAGATACTTAATAGTCAATATGATATTTTGTAAAGAACCCGGAAGATTACCATTAGTGTAATGAAAAAAATATTTCTTTAATATTCACAAGAAAGATAATTAACTCCCGACTAAGGGAATCTATTACACTTGGTGATAAAGACCGATTATGTCATATGCTGCTATCTATCTGGAGCTCTAAATTAGACAAGAAGGAAATTTAAATTACATTTCCAGATAGACAGGGCTGGGAACATGACTTGCAACTGTGCAAAACAGATGGTTATTAAACAGACACCGGTGTCGGAGCAGGTGTCAACGGGAAAACGCCAACAACGGTTCGATGACAAATCGCTATTGGGTAAACACGAAGAATTTAAGAGTGGCTAAACTCTTCATGCCAACTAGATCTTGCTAAAGAGAAAAGAAATTACTGGGACTGACACGGACAGTCTCGAAGGAACTGTGATTACGGCACACTTGTGGCCGCATGGACGAGGTGTTCTAGTTCCCGCCCTTCCCCTAATCTAATCTAATTTTTCCATTAATAAACGTTAAATAGAATGCATATTATTCGTTATTGCTTGATAAAAAAGTAGGTACGGAAAGAGGGATTAGGGGTAATCACACAACAGTCCAAGGTCGGTCTAGCTATCTCTCTCTAAAACCAACCTGAAGAGTCCACGAACAGAGCCAGGTTCCCCAAAGGACATTTTGCCAAATTACCCAACCCAAAGAACGGCTTCCCGAGAAACCGGGTTCGTTTACAGAGAAGAGGAGGGTAATCACAGAGGAGGTGTTGAATGCTCTCCAGCTCCTCCTTGTCTTCACAGCTACGACAGAAGTCATGGTGTGGAATTTGCATCCTGTGGGACATCAGCCCGATGGTGCAGTACCACGTCATAACTCCCGTCAACTTCCGAACCCTTTTCTTGTTAAAGTAAAGGATCTCGGAGGTTCTTATTGGTTGATAACAAGGCCAGAGTGTCCTTGCGACAGTGCAAGCAGATTCATTTGCCCACTTCCTGCCTGATAGATCTCTGGTATATCCTGTAAGGGTCTGGAACATCAGCGACTACTTGAGACATGGGCAGTGCCGAGTCTTTCCTAGCACACTCGACCGCTATCTCATTTCCTTCGATACCAGAGTGACCCGGTACCCAAATGTGTAATAATGAGTGTAATAGTGTTGCCGAGCCTGATTAGTACCGTATGAGTTTGTTCTTGTTTGGGGATGGTAAGCACGCAAAGTGTATGACTCCGGGAGGCAATACTCAATTGAAGCTGAACTCATTCAATGAATTAAAAGTGCCTGGGAGACTACTTCAATAAATTACATAAAAAAATTATATGACATTTAACCCAACAGGATGTACGGGGTCATACTTAACCATGGTGGCTTAACACACTATCAATTATTTTGCCCATTATCTTATGTTATTGGACATTTTCAAGTGGGCGTTGCTAATCGGCTGTCGTAAAACATTAAATTTAATTTTTTATGTTACGTTCGATAAAATTCATTTAAAATGTTATTAATAAGGTTAATATCCTAACTATTATTTCTTCTCGTGTATAATTTTATAAACTTTAATGACAAAAAGATTCATCTTAAAAACTGTATCCGTTTGGCTGATATTAAGCTTCAAAGACAAGAAGCATAGGGTGTGCTAATCGGTTGTCGGGCACACTGCACACATAAATATTTCCCTAACACTATGCTACTGCTTTTTAACCATATAAAGAGCCTTTTAGCGTTTACCAATCAATCTTAAATCAATAAATCTTGGAGACACAACATATATTTCTATGTACCATATATATATTTTAAATATTTAAATATTTTAATTTATCTTTTTTTCTTTTTCTTTTTACTTTACTTTACTTTAATTTTTATATTAATTTGTTTTAAAGGTTATTGTCGTCTATTTTATTTTTGTTTGTTTATTTGTTTTGTTTTGTTTGTTTGTTGGTTGTTAGAATGCAAATGATCCCAGCTAGCATTTGGAAGATCATTTTAACAAAAATCATCTTGCTGAGTCTTATTCGAGTCCTCTTGATGATTAAAAAGTGATTGTACATATGCGATTCAAAGAAGACTCGAAAATGACTCATCTTTACGCTCAAAATGTGCTTTCTCGGAACAGAATGTAGAGAAATGACTCGAAGAAGACTCATAAATGATTAGAAAAGCAATTCATAAATGCGTCCTCAAGAAGAGTCGCGGCTAGGATACCATTTTCTCCTGAAAATGCTCATGCGCGCATATATGACTATTCAGTCAGGCAACTCGAAAAAGACTCGAATATGATCGGAAATTTCAAAAAATGCTGGCTGGGATAAAGCCAAAAAAACTATTGTTTGTATCAAATCAAAGGATTATGATTATGATATACACACATACATATATTGTAATTCCAATAATTTCTATAATATTCTTCATTTCATTTCTATTATTTATTTACCATGTATAATGATAGTGTAGACATGATGAGCAGGCGTCGTCGCCAACGTCATCTGATCGTCGTCTACATTTTGTTCTGGTCATTTGTTGTTGTTAGTCATGTTGTTTAACTTATCAGATGTTATCATATGACGTGTTGCTGTTGTTGGTAGAAGCATAGGTCCTGGGGCTGGAGCAATCCTTATGGGTTTAATGCGTTGCTGTTGCTGATGTGTTGTTGTTGTTGTTGATGCATTGAACATATTATGCAAACCATTTGTGGAAGTTAAAAGGACATTATTATTATTATTATTATTAATATTATTATGGGTATTGACATTTGCTGCTGTCATTGTGGTTAAATTTCCTGGTGTACGTTTATTTCGATTTAAATTGTTGCCACTGGTTGATGTTGGCTGTTGCAGTTGCTTGGTGTTGTTGTTACTAGTATTGTTGTTGCTGCTGTTGTTATTTGTATTCAATGGAGGAACTGTTGTGCTACTTGTTGTCGATGAAGCTGAAATGTGATCCAACTCAATCATTGCTTCTTGTATAGCCCGTTCTAGTTGTGAATTTAATTTTCGGCTCCTTCAATTATCAATCATCATCAAATCAATCAATCAATGCAATGTGATCAGATTATATAAGTTTTATATATATGTATATATAACAAATTTATAATTTTGTGATTGTGGTGGTGTTGGTGGAATGACGGTGTTTTTGTTGTTGCAAAATGACACACACACACACGCACACAAAATAAGCAAACACACAAATACACGCACGTGTTTTAGGTATGAGGAGGAAGCGCGTAGGGAAAAAAGAAAAAAACATGATTAAAAAAGAAAAAAATAAATATACAGATTAGCAACATATAAGAAAAAATTGTTTAAAAATATATAAATAAAATAAAAAATAAACAAAAAAATCACATAAAAACAAAAATAATAAATAATTAAAATTCTAAATTCTAAAAGTAAAAAACTAAATGCAAATTTAAAAAAAAATATATAAATATAAAATTCCAAATGCAATTCTAATCTAATTAAATAATTTAATAATAATAATAAAACTTTCTATTTTAATTTAAAAAAAAAAATGCTAAATTCTAAATTCTAAAATAAAACTAAATTAAACAAATTCAAGGAAAAAATAAAAATTCCAAAATTATAATCAATTTGCAATAAGTTTTCACCTCATGGTGAATTTCTATGGTACTCCTCAACACATACTCTCTTCTCAAACTACTCCAGGGTTGCAAACCGCTTCAAAAGATGGTGTGGTTCGAACCACTTAGACATTGTTTTCACGTAGCCCTTCTGCGACAAAGGGTAGAAGATTCCGACGATGTAGCCGAGAGCTGCTTGTACTAGTAGCACCTCATCGTTCAGCTGACGTTTTTCTTTGTCTTCTTGCGCGTCTTTCGTGTTTGTTAAAAATATTTTGCTTTCCGTAGAGTGAGGATATATGCATATGCATGTGCATGCGAAATGATAAATATAACGCGGAATGTGATGAAATTTGCTCTGCGATAGAACGCATACCTTCACAAAGAAACATAAATAAAGAGGAATGTGAAAATAGTTGCTAGTTCTAATCCGTACCCAAAGGGTGCTAACGGGAAAACATCATTTGCGATGGTACGGAACACTCCGTGTGCGAGTCCGACTCACACTTGTGCTGATTATTTTGTCATTTTCCATCTTGTTGTTGTCAAATGGGATTCGAATCCATAGTCGCTTCATCATAGATTCGCATCATAGCTCATAGCTGTAAAGCCGCTATAAAAGATCTTCATCTAGATTTGCCCTTAAGTCAAATAAAATAAATTTTAGTTGATTTATCATAGGAATTTCCATTAAATGAAGATGTTTTCGGTTCGGTACTGTCTTTTTAAAATATAAACGGTTTGGTTCGAAGTCCAAAAAACGCGATGGTTCGATTCAGAATCGGATTGCAACCCTGATCTACTCTACTATACTCTATCAATCAACATTTTCTCCATCTCTCTATCATTTTCTTGCTGTGATAAATCTCTCCTTCCTTTCTCACCCTCTCTTCTTCTCTTCATCTTTCTCACCATCAATACCTTTTCTAAACTTTCTTCTTATTTAGCCCATTATTAGCCATCGTATACTATTTTGCTCACTTTCTGGTATCCTTTTGTGCCTTGTGATGCGCTTCCAATCCCTCAGAAAGACTTTGCAGTGAATTCACTGGTATAAGTTCAGATGTAGATCTGCCGCCACCGCCAAACCATTGCACCCACACATGATCGAATTGCTGTGATGGCGTACAAACGCCATCAGGCATTTTTACAATTTTACCCGGCCATGCTGGATAACCGCGTGCCGGTCCCCATATCAATTCACCTATGGCAAAAGAACGAGGCAACGACGATTCAGCACTTGATAGTGTTGTGGGACTAGTGGCCGAGGTAATGCCACCACCATAAGAACTATTATTACTACTATTCTTCCAGCCACGTTGACGTGTACGTGCACGTTTTGTTGTAGTTCTTTGTTGATGCTTTGATGATGAACCACCTCTTTGGTGTTGTCCAGCCTCTGGTTGTAATGATGATGTTAAAGTTGTTGTTGATGGACTTGACGTTTGTGTGGGCAATGGCGGCGATTGCATAATCAATGTTGTAGTTGGTGAATTTGACGGTGATTCTAGGAATTATTAGCAAATGACTTTAATTGTACCAACAACTTGAGCACAAGTAATAACAACACAACATGACTTAGACAGAGGCAGCGACAGCGAGGAGCGCGCATGTGAGGCATATGTTTAAAATGTATGAGATTAGGATTATTCAGTTAATATCAGAAATATCCAACACCAAAAAAATAGCAACAAAAAGGTAGAACAGCAGGGTGGTGGTAAAGGTTCAAAAGACCCTTGAGATTCATTAAGTCCTGGCACAGTTTTACAGCTTTGATTGTGGATTACATGTTAGCAAGAGTTTTAACACATTTACATACATAGATACAACAAATATCAAATGATGAGGTTAAAGGTTAGGAACAAATTACATAAAATACAATAAATGGAAAAAAGGATAATCAAGCAAACAGGATACAACAAACACAAAATACAAAGAAAACAAAAATGAATTTTAAAGAATGGTTGTGGTTGGATGAATGGTTTCAACCAGATGATGCTTCCTTACCATAGCAATCAGTGTTAGCGATTGGGTGGTGGTTACTATAAGGATGAGTATGCGGATTGAATTTTTTGTTTGAGTCTGTAGTATGATTTGTTTTGTGGTGGTGATGATGATGGTGGTGGTGGTAATGATGGTTTTGGTTTTGGTTGTGGTTGTGATGGTAGTTGTGATGTTGTTGATGATAACCAAGACGATTTGGATTTAGATATGCGCTACCTGTGCTCATACCTTGACTTGACAGGATGCCACCACTAGTAGCATGTTGTTGTTGTATGGGTGCTGCTGTTGCTATTGTTGTTGTCTGTTGCATGCGACGCATTTTTGCCTCCGGAGCCTTATAGATATTCGCAGGCGCATTGAAAATGTTTGTGTTGATAAATGTGCCTAAAATGGAGATGGGGTTTAGAGTTACAACTTTCTAGTAATACTTCATTATAAAAACCATATGATGATAGTTGATGCATCATACCTCTTTCACAATCTGTAGAAGATTGTGGCGATTGTCTACTGTCAGCACTTTGAGGTGATACAGCAGCATCGGGCTCTGAACTAGAAACACATTGAACCTGTAGTACAAGGATAAGGACAAGAAGATGATCAGTTAATAAGGAAATCGATTTGTAATTTGAGGTTGAGTGATTGAGTACTAACCATGTCACTTCCTGTACTGCGATGACTGGGCGGTCGATCTGGACTCCGTGGACTGCTTGTTGTTGTATCGGGCGGACTGGCGGCTGTGGTACGTTGCAATTGACTTTGTGTCAAGGCTTCATTTTGATGATTAGGCATTGCTGTTGTTGTTGTTGTTGTCACACTTTGCAGTGTACCGGATGTCGCCTGCTGAATGTTTATATGCGTCTGTTGCTGTTGCTGCTGCTGCTGATGATGTTGTTGTTGTTGCTGCTGCTGATGATGTTGTTGTTGTTGCTGCTGCTGCTGATGTTGCAATTGTATGGAAGGACTTGCTTGCACGTATGTTGTTGTACCGGATGCTTGCTGTCCAGCAGCAGGCAACACCAAACCCATATGAGTTGAATAGATTTGTCCAATGGGACTAAGTTGACCATTCGCTCCCACAATATACTGTTGGCTGGGTGTTGTGGGCGATATAAATGGTTTATTCTGTGGCGAAGGCGTACGCAACATCATAGGACCTTGTGGCGTCAAAATACTAGTGGTCTGGCCACAAGCACCAACATTTTGAATTTGCAGTAATGTTGTGTCCGGTGCCATAACCAGGCCAGTAGGCATCAACAGCTGTTGACCAATAAGATTCACAGGCTGAATAATTTGACCGTTCTGCAGGAGCAACTGTTGTGGTTGCGGCTGTCCCGAGTTGGTTGGCTTATTGACAACGATGCCTTGGATGCCAGGACTCAATTGGAATTGTTGCGGAAATTGTGGTGTTGCTGTAGGCGTGGCAATCTGCACCATTTGTGGTGCTGTCTGCTGATGATGCAATAGAGTTGTGGTTGGCGCCTGACTAGGAATGTTGGGTGACATTTGTGGCGATATGGATTTTGTTGGTGAACTCGTTGGCGAAATGCCGGAGATCGAGTTTTTACGTTTTTTGCCACGTCGCTGCTTCCCATCGGGCGAATGCAAAATGATCTGTTGATGTCCAGGATGTTGCTGTTGTACCATGATTTGTCCATCGAGCGATGTGAATTGTTGTTGAGTGGGTGAGGTTTGTTGTGGTTGCTGCTGTGGTTGCACAATGTAGCCACCATTTGGCAATTGATTGAGCACAACTGCAGCCTGTTGGCCGATCGTCGCAGTCGATTGATTCTGTGATGTTGCTGCCGCCAGCAGCTGATGGTTGCTGGTCAAGATCTGTTGATTGCCTGCATGTAGTAGGTTGCCGGAATTTGCTGCCAGCAGCTTGGCGCTGTTTGCCGACAATATATTTTGACCAGAATTAAGTATCACCGTCGTTGTTGTCGATTGTAGAGCATTCGAAGCAGCATTGCTGTTGGCTGTCTGTGCTCCTTGACCAACAATGAAGCTGTTTTGTTGTGTTTGTTGTCCACCATTCTGAAGAATAATGCTACCACCACCAGGTCCAGCACCGTTATTTGCCGCAATCTGTGTAAGTTCATTTGTGGCAGGCTGCTGTTGATGACTGATGATGACACTGGTGGCCTGTGGCGTTGAAGCATTTGCTCCAGCATTGTTGCTACTCACTATGAGCTGCTGGCGCTGCTGCTGAGCTTGAGGTTTACCATTGCCTGCAGGTATTACCAGCAATTGACCAGTGGAAGTCATTATTATTTGGCTATTGCCAGTTGCATCACTAGCACGTAACACAGTCGGGGTATGAGACTGCTGCTGCTGCACTGTATTCGATGAGTTACTAGTTAAAGTTCCCGTTGTCGTGGCAGCAGAAGCAGCACGTGCACCAGCAATTGTCGTCACCGATGTACGTGTGAGAGCTGTAGCGGATGTGGTTGTTGCCACTATATTTGTAGCTGCCGTTGGTCTTTGAGCTGCATGATTTTGTTGGCGTACAACGCGCACTTGATGCATCTGTTGTGATTGTGACTGTGACAAAGGCGGATGTACACGCATCTGCAATACTTGTGGCTTGGATAGTGGCAAGTTTGGCTGTGATGGCGGTGTTGGCAATCTTTTCATGGCAATTTGTCCCGGCGGCGGTGGCGACTGCTCCAGAAGAGTTGAGGATGAACTTTCAGTTGACGACGGTGAGGCGAGGCAATGACGAGGGCTTTCATGACTGGTAGAAATTGCACCCACTTGTTCTGGCCTTCTCAGTGTAACCATGGCATCGGCTGCCATATTACGCTTAGCCTCGTTCATTAGCCGTGCATAACTTGTACTGGAAGAGGAGACTGGTGACTCGGGTGCAGCAGGTACAACACGTATTGATGTAATCTGTGATTTTTGTGGCTGCGTTTTCAGATTTGAAGTTGCCAATGGTGATGATTCTTGTACACCAACTTGTTCAAATTCCCACCTGCCACCGCCTGCAAAAAATGACATCCGGCGTTGAGGCAATTTCACTTTGCATTGATTCTGTTGCGACTCGAGTGGTGGCTGCAACAATTGTAATTGATGTGGTTGGAGCTGCTGGATTTGAAGTGGCCTTGTTATCGTCTTTTCACTGCGTTCTGGTCGTACTTGTTGACCAATAGACTCTTTGTTGCCTTCTGGCACTAATAACACAGCCTCATTGGATTTTTGCTTTTCATTCACAAACGCGGCATTCACCACTGCACTAGAGCAGGGAGTGGAAGCAGCAGCGGAAGCATCATCCTGCAATGCAGTCACATTCAACATGGAATTATGCAACAAAGCAGTTTGTTGTTGTAAATAGCCAGCGGGATCATCTTTGAAATTTGGTTGTTGTTGTTGTTTCTTTATGGCAGCAACAGCAGCAGCAGCACTTTGCATGCTGTTGCTATCGCTACTGTTGCTGCTATTGCCGTTGCCACGTTGCCAATCTGCTATTGATTCGGCGCCAGGCAACGACGCATCGGAAATAGCAGGACCAATACCAATCGGTTGCTGAATTGTCGTTGTCATCAATGTTGATGGCGACGATGTAAGCAACTTCATTTCGACTCCACTAGCAGCATTCGTCGTTTTTATCACATTTGCTACCATTTGATATTGTTGCTGTTGTTGCTGCTGCTGTTGGTGTTGTTGGTGTTGTTGTTGTTGCTGCTGTTGTTGAATTTTATGAGCTTGACTAGAGGCATTCACATTCACATTTAGATTTAGATTTGTTGTTGCTGATGCTGATGATGCTGCTGTTGCAAAAGGTTTCTGTTGCATGCTACTGTTGTTAGTATTGTTGTTGATGTTGTTGTTGTTTGTGGTCTTTCTAATCGTAAATTTACGATTTTCGACATCTGCAAAGGTGAAAGAATGAAAAGGGAAATCATTACATATTTGATTTTATACTGATGGCAATCAGAATATTTAATTAAAAAGTATCTTGGGAACAATATAAACACAGAACAATGGTAACTCTCCGGCTTTATTTTCTTTTTGTGCAGCTCATCTCAGTTAAAAGCATTTTATGTTGCACTCGACCTTTTCTTTGGTTAAATCAATGGTTTCCTATTGCTGGATTGCCACCTTCTGGTAGTAAGGAAGCTCAGTAGATGTAAGATGACTCTGACAGCAATGAGTACGGTCTCTCAAAACGGCAAGGTCGAAGGCAAACACTAAGAGCTGTCCAAAACAAGCATCACAATGGGCCGTAAGGCTTATGGTTGAACTCGTTCTCTGACAAGCAGCCTATCCCTTTTGTTGAAATTTGTATATCACATTGTTTCTATTAAGGAACTTTAAACAATTTAAGGACTGTATGAGAAGTTACCTAACAAACATGACATTTCTTTTGGAATTCAATGTTTCAAATTTTCACTTAATGTCAAATTTGGAGTAACAAAGGACAGTGAAGGCATCATCTTTATGTTCATGTTTATGTTCATTTAAAACAATATATCGATATTTATTCCGATATAATATATTGATTTTGAATAAATATGGGATGCAATCTGGTTTGATCCGGCTCGAAGGACCATGAATAAATAAGGGATGAAATCTGGTATGATTCGGCTCAAAGGACCATATGGATTGAATCTGATTTAGATTGGGATAGAATTTGACTTATATTTGGAATGATAAGGTTGGTTCGTTACCGTGGCTGACTCGTATAGTCAACTAAGAGCCACAATTAGCACTAGAGTGCCGTACGCAATCAGTATTACTAATTCCAACCCGTCGAATTTAGGTATTTTAGAAGATCACCCGGACATGTGACAGAACATTCCGAGAGGTTGTCGATGATATATTTTCCTGGAAACTTATTTCTAGTCTTTGCCAGTGCTGGGCATTGACATAGAAATTGGGTGAGTGACTCCTCTTCTTATGCGTTTCCACAGCTTCAACAATGGCTTCTGAACGGAATAACAAGTATCTTCGCGTGAGTCCCTACACACCAGTGACCAGTAAAAACCGCTGAGCCTTGCGGTATCTGAGCGTCTTCTATTGATGAGTCTAAGGGACTAGGCCAGGTAGCACGTGTCACTCTGCAAGATTCAAGATCTTTTCAGTCTTCTCATTTCCATCAATGTTCTTATGGCCGGGAATCCATAAGAGAGTAATATCAGCTCGACGACTTAGCAGTGGTGGATAGCAGTGCTTTGAGTACCGCCAGACTATCAACGAAAATAGCTATCTTATTAACTTGGTATGTTATAAAATAGATTGTCATTTATATGTTGAAAGGCTTAGAGCACAGGACAGAACAATTCGAGAACTTGTCGATGTGAATGGTCATCAATATTTAAATGTGTATAGTCGATATTGCCTTCCATCATCGATTGAATTGTGTTTTTATTGTGTATATCACAACAAACCCAACGCCTCCTGGCAGCACTTTTCGTCTGCTACATACCCGATGCTACCCGCTATGTAGCAGGATACCCAACGGGGCGGTGGCTAAAGTGCGTGGGACTTCTCAAAAATACACGTCTGAACAGAAACTCTTTATCGTTATGCTGCGATATTTTCGATATATCATATTTAATTTGTATTTGCTTATTGTACATTGGCAACCCATTTTATAGACTTATAGGGCCCCATCCTTTCTCAATCATACTTAAATCAATCAAGAACGATAACTATAACTTAGGCTTGATTCAAGCATGAGTGATTCAAGCGGTGATTGAGCAAAGTCAAAATCATTTTGATATTTTTGGATCAAGTCATATCGTTCTTGATTGATTTAAGCATGATTGACAAAGATTTGTATTAAAGAGTAAAGACCAAACTTCATATAATGCTATGCTTTCTACTGATTTCAACGACATAAGCTCCACACCGCACGACTGGAAGAACTTATTGATTACTAATAATACTCTTTAGAGTAATCGACAGTCACAATACCACGAAGACGAATTTCCTTGGTCACTGTGTAGCAGACCCCAAGACCTATGTAGATCCTAACAGAGTTATGCCCAGCTACCAACGGCCCAGGGTGAGGATTTTAACTACGCTGTTTTGATAGGGGTAGACAATTAATTATTTGTTGTATCTCCACAAAAACCACAAAATCTACTCACTATATCAACAAAACAAACCTAATACACCTAATAAACAGACCCCGGCGACCACCAATGTTCCTGGTAGTGGGTGCTACCTCCGTTACATGAATAACCACTTTTGCCGATTCCCTAATCACACAACTCAGGCTGGTCGCGATTACCGCCCATCCATCCGTCGTACCGCCCCATGCAAAAGAATCCTACTCCATTTTTTCTCAACACCACTCAACAGACAAGCACACCTATCGCAGTCCCTCAAAATCGGGATCGAAATTTTATTTTTTTTTTTTTTTATTACTCTGCTCAACAGTTCTTCCCAATCGAATTTCCCCCTATAAAAATTGTATTCCATGCTACTAATCGGACAACACCGTACAAAAAATATCTCATGCGACAAATGATTTTGTGGTTACTTTTAATTTCGTCTTTGCATCTTGGGTCTTAAAAATTTCGGTACGATTTATCGAATAAAATATATCGATATCTGATGTGTCGATTATTTTGGATTGATTCGATATATCGAGGGTTAAATATCAATATTTATAGAGCGTCCCTACAACTTCATAGCCTCTCTTATCCAAATGACAACCTCTCTAACCGAGTTGTGTACACTTCTTCTACCCTTTTTTCTCTACTTAGCATCACAACGGTCCTTTAATGACCTCAGTGTGCTGGTTTTGATACCGGCTACCACCCTAACCTAACCTAACCATTTCAAAATTGTTCCGCGAACCACAGCTTAAGAGCCATTGTCTTAGACGACTGACCCAACGATTACATAGAGAAAAGTCCTAAAAAAAAAAAAAATGCATTTTCATTTTTTGTTATCTGCCATGGTTTTTCTCATTGCTCTTTACTGCTAAAGTACTTTGTGCCTACCTAAGTCATAAGTACAGCATGAATTATCATAGTCAACATCAACATTGTGATTGTCTATAAAAAGGACTTGTGACTCAGGAATTAGGACTGCTCTATACAAATGCAAGTGTGCCGAAAACCTGCTGCTGCTGCTGCCGACTCACCAGTAGAATAACGCAAACCTTGAGTATACTGGACAAACCGAAGTGGCTTGAATAATAACGCAGACTTGACTTAATGAGAAGCAAAAACAAAAACAAAAAATTTATAAAATGAAAAAAGAGAAAACAATGAAAGCAGCAAAAGTTAAAATACTTTGTGGCACCCTCAAGCAATATGACGCGACTACTTTATTTTAACTGAAGCCTTGCCTGCTTCCATACCTATTATTCCATTACTCCATCATTCTCATCCTGCCTGGACTGACTGACTTAACGTCTACGTTACAATTGTCGTTTCTAAGCTAACGGCGTTTGTTTCTTCTGCTTCTTCTTTGTGTTGTTGCCCTTTTGTGGCCAAAAGTTTACGTTGCTGCTGCCACCCTTTCGTTTCAATTAACCTTTTATTTAAAAGTTTTTAACAATGTTTGCCCAATGTTCATGCTGCACGCCACTTTAGAATTTCATGTTTAGTTAAAGGAGGCCACTCTCATTCACTGATCCACTCATCCACAACACCAAACACCAATCCTTTCTTGCATTCCTTATCATTTTTATCGAATATAATCACCAACAAATCTCCTCCTC
Source organism: Amiota communis (assembly GCA_037043315.1). Lineage (NCBI taxonomy): Eukaryota > Metazoa > Arthropoda > Insecta > Diptera > Drosophilidae > Amiota > Amiota communis. The sequence goes on from JBAMAV010000896.1 coordinate 433,217, forward strand.
TCTGATTATAGTAAAGTCATATGAAGGTCTTTTGTTTGTGTTTGGAAGAGAGGAAGAAGGTGGAGAAGGGAGATGCCGCCCTACGCATATTTAAATCCCTTTTAAAGCTTTAAACTTTCTTTCATTGCTTGGGGTTACAGAGGTAAAAAAATACCGGTAAAAAGCAAAGCATTTCACTTGCTCAACAAAGTTTTGCTTGCCTTTTGCTCAAGTGGCTCAAGTAGCGTATTTAGTACATAAAACATTTCCCTTTTCAATCGACAAACACATCACAACAACAAAAACAAAGAGCCAGAACAAAAGGAATAGGGAACCAAACACAAAACCCCCATTATTGTCGCAATCATAGAATGAATGAATGAATGTATGCATGCAAAAAGGATGTTGAGAAATGAACTCATTTACTCAGTTATTCACTCACAAAGAGACAAGTCAGCAGTAGTCCACCATGAGTAATGATGATGATGGTGCTGATGATGATGATGATGATAATTTGGTATGGTAAAGGTAAACACATGGAATGAAGGAGGGAGGGCGGGCTTAACTTCCGCAAAGCGCAACATTTTCAATTGCTGCAACTCTTTACTTTTTATGCAACATATACTACTCGTAAACATAAAGGCGCCTGCTGCCTTTACTTCTCACTTTACTTTTATTTACTCAATTGAAGTCGAGTTCAGTCGACTTCCACTTAATGCCAGTGTCCTTTTTAACCATCATAGAGACGAAGACGCCTTCTCAAATGTTTACACAAGTAACTGAGCGAGTGAGTGAGTGAGTGAGAATGAATGGATGACAACGATGTATGTGCGTGTGAATCTTTATGTAAAAATTGCATGTTTGTGTAAAGGACCTCGATATTATCATTGTCTGCTAGTGCTAAGCTAAATAGAAAAATAGAAAGAAAGAAATAAAGAAGAGAAAAGATTTCACTACACTTCATCATCCTTTTATCCTATCTATTTTCTTTTCCTTCCTTTCTTTTTTTTTTTTTTTGTAATTTTTTCTTGTGTATTTTTCTTTACTTGTTCTATTTTTTTCTGTATGTATCCTGTATCTATCCATTTTGCCATCCATCTACTCTATTTCTATAGGTATGTATGTGTACATATGTCTGTGACTGCACAGTTCCTTTTTCTTCGCGTATCCTTATATCATTTTTCTGCAGTTGCGCAAAAATGCAACGCGTCTTACGCGTGTATCTACATCATTTTTCGTTTAAAACCACCAAACCGGGGTTAGTTGTGGCTCACCTTTGCTAACTGCATCGGATACTGAAGCTGCTGACTTCGTCGTATTTGCTACAATCGTCGCCGTTGTCGTCATCGTCGTCATTGCAAAAGATTCCAAAGCATTTGAAGCAGACGATATTGGTGCTATGGCAGCATAAGAAGAGGAGGAGGTTGTAGACGAAGATGATTCCGCTGCTGACATCACTAAAGCTGCTGCTGTTGCTGCTGCTGGCCCCCTCCTAACTTGTGGTAATGCATGCAATTGTTGAGATTCAAGAAAACGTTGCCTGTGCAAACATAAAACAGACTCAGACGTTGTGGCAGCAAGAACATCGTTGTTATTGCTGTTGCTGTTGTTGTTTGACTTGCCACCACTTCGACCAGCAAAAACAACATTTGCTACTCCTGCTCCTAATGCTGCCACTGTCAATTGCATTGGCATGTTCGGCACCTAAAATGAAAGACGAAAGACAAGTTTAAACAACAAATGATTAATAATTCAATATAATAGAATACTACAAATAAACTTTGTGGATACACAAACCAGAGAAAAAAAAAAAAGAGAAAATGAACAAAGGAATGACAAAGAGATGACATAAAATTTGCTTTAGCTGTTGATCCTTGTCTATGAGACAAACACACACATGAGGAGTATGTGCAAATACATTTGTAAGTAGGTATGTTTATCAAGTTTAGTATTGTTATTCATTCGCTCTATCATCAATCAATGTAATGCAATTGTTTTTACATTCACAAAACGTGTTTCGTTTATCAAATTCACCACCAGTCGTCACCACAAGACAACTCAAAGTCACTCAATCCAATCCCACATCCAATAAAAGCACAAATAATAATTACAGGTGAAACTCGATTATCCAAACATTCATCCATCCATACATTCATCCATCCATCCATCCATCAATGTGGTAGATTTGTTAGTCAGGATGGATGCTAAGTGGTTGATTTTATACGATTTCCTTTTATTACCATTGAATTCATTTATTTGCTCTATTAACCATGATTTTATCTACAAGTACATTATCCTTGAAGCTCATGTACGCAAGTAATTGAATGTTTTTTTTATATAAATAAGCATTCTCACGGGTTTATTGATACAAGAAATAAACGGAAATTGTGCTTATTCAAAAGATTTAATAAACATTGGATGATTTACTGTGATTTAGAAGGGAGCTGTAATAAGGCTCCACATTTAGTCGATGCTTCCTCAAGCAGGGTGATAAAAAACTTAGGGTGCCTGCCTAACCTACTTAGCACTTCTCAGCAACAAAACTGATGAAGAATACAATTCTGGCCTGGAAATGCTGTTCCTAAATCAAAATTTTAAACCAGATATAAGAACACAAGAAGATGATGAGGAATCGGAGAGTATCCTATACCTTCTTGATAGACGAACCCGACTTCTCAGGAAACTTTTTTTCGATGAGTTGGGTAGCTTGGCAAAGAAGACCTGGCTCTGCTCTTAGACTCCTCAGGTTGGTCCGACCGACCTTGGATAGTAGTGGATAACCCAAACCCCCACCTATTCTTATCTTTCAAATTTATCAGGCATCACAATGAGGCCTTCTGAGTGAAGTCGCATTCAACCGTGAGTGGCCTGTTTAGATTTATCTAACCTAAGAGCACATGTTCTTTAGAACATTACCCTCAAAAAGAAGTGTAAGGTATTTTGTTGTTATTAGGCAACTATCCAATACACCTGAATGTAAAGCCCCGATTACATTGTGTGAGATTACAATCGACCACCCAGCGAATTCACTATCTTCTAGAAACTCTCCCAGTATAATCATATTGACCAGTTACTAGCAGATGGAAAACAATCTATCAAGAAAATTTGAAAGGCGACATACTTTGATCGCTACTCGCTGGCGAAGACATTGAGAGAGTTTACAATCTACTAGAAGCTAACGAATTCACTATTTGCTCGTAAAGTGTCGTACACATTGAGCGTGAGGAAAGATTCGTGTGCCATCACACGCCAATTCGCCCGCTTGTAAACTCTCTGGTGAGTATATTGTAAACTCGCTCAATGTAAATAATGGAGGCTTAAGTGATGTAATGGTATCTGTAAACAGCACAGTCTATGAATCAAGGATTGATTTGAAGATTTAAAAGTTATTACCATAAATTAATTTTATAAGATCATGTTGGCTGAAATAAAAGACATGAATTCGTCAAATATTTGAAACAGCAAGCCACGATTTCGTTTGATACTTCAACCTCACGAGTTTTAAGAAAAGTTGGGAAAGGTCAAAATTTTGACACTGATAACCCAACGTTTCCTATCATGTATGAATACAAATCATCTTTGTCAAGCAAAGAATATGTGCTTACTGTCACAATAGGCCCACTCGAGGCCAAAATTCAGCCTTAATCTAATCTAATCTTTAGAATCTGTGCTTGGAGAAAACACACATCAGCTCAGATAATCGATGTAGTAAGTAGTTAGTATTATATTTTTGTTAGAGTTTTTCAAAAACATCAATTGTCAAGGTATTTTAAAGCCAAGCCCCGTGAAACGCATATATTCGATGTTTAACTGTATTTAAAGCACACCCAAGTGACATTTCAATGACTTTGCATTGTTGCTTTTGTAATGTTAAGCATCTTCTCACATTCAATCATTATTCGCTCTTCATTGTTGTTTTAATAAGTATTACATATTTTCAAATAGGAAAAGCTTTTAGTTCAAAGTTTTACATTCCAATTAGCATTCTAACGCATAACGGTCGACAAGGGAGTGAGTTAGGGGAGTGGGACTAACACATCAATCAATGCAAAGAGGTAGTATGCACTGGATGAGGTTAGAACTAAGTTAGGGAGGAGAACGGGTAGTTCAAAACCAATCAGACTTTGCTTGCTTTCATCATGTAAGTGGTGAGGTGATGGCTTTGTGAGTTCATGTGCGTGTCCGTGTGAGTGTTCATAAAACTTTATTAATAGACAAAGTTTGCACTAAAAACTTTTAACGCCGCGTCAAACATCAATAAAGTCAAAGGTGACATCGTCACGCACACTCACTTATTTTATTACTTAATACTATAGTAGTACTTAGTAGAGTGGCCAGTCTAAATCAATTCAATTATTTTGAAATTCCACTAAAATCCATACAAAATGTTATTTCATCAATTTGTCAACAGTAAATGGATGATATCGTAATTTCAGTTTAAGGATATATCGATTTATCTTCTGGCAATAATAACTTCATTGAACTTGTTTAATTGACTTTGGTTTTATTTTAATGTATCACAGTGGGACGAAGTACTTCTAGTCTACAAACGACTAAAATCAATAGAAGATGCTATCATTTAAGCATTCATTAAATTGAGTTGTGAAAATCTGTTACAAATAATGTTTGTTATTTTCTTTTTTTTTAATGGCAGCTCTTTAAACATAAGCAGACAAAATGAAGCCATCTGCAAGATTAAAAACCAATAAAGCGAGTGCTGGTATACAAAAATGTTTCCCTTTTTCATGTTTACATTCATTCTATTCATCTTCCGGAATACAAAACATCTACTCCATTACATTTCATCAGCAAATGTCTACACAAAAGAGGGTTATTTTGATTTGTATCCTTATTTTTTTAACGGTTTAGAGTTTATCATTAAGTCTTAATCCAAATCCTAATTGAAAATATTACCAACCCTTTTGATATATTACAAATTATAAAGTGTTTCCCTAATACGAGTATGTTTGTTGTGATCCTTGGAATATAAGCTCTTCAGCAGAATGGTGGAACCCCTTTCTATCTTTGTCCGTCAATTAAAAAGAAACCCACAAAAAAAGAGTTGTGTAAACATACTTTTCACGGTAAGTTTTACATTAGGTGTTACCCTATACAGATGTTTATTTGATAATTTTTTCTCTTTACTGTGTGGGAAGTTACCCGGTAATCGGACCTAACCCACCATTAAAAATTAATTAGTGTTTAAAGTATGTAGATACATAATCTTCAAGACAGACATAAATATCAATAGAAGAAGTAATTTTGGACGAAGACCCCTGCCAAACCCAAGAAAAACTTGAGGCAATAAGGTGTGACTCAACAAGCTTTTTCATTCCGGTTGAAAGCCATTGGTATGGTCCAGAAGGTCGAAAACTGGATGCCTCGCGAACTCAAACCAAGAGATATCGAATGGCGTGTCACTGCTTTGGGTATGCTCCTTCAACGGTACAAAGGGAAGTTGCTTTTGCATCGTATTGTCGACGGCGAAATATCCACGGTAGTCATGTTATACTCTGCATTTAGTGGGACCAGAAAGGAATCCTATTCTACAAGCTTCTGAAAAGTGGTCAGACGATCGATATGGCTTTCTACAAACAATAACTGATGCGATTAAAGCATCCGTTTGCGGAAAAAAGCTGGAATGGGCAACCAGACATACGACTTTAATTTTTCACCATGACAATGCTCGTCCGCACGTCGGAAACCTGGTCAAAAACCTATCTGGATGGTACCGGATGGGAAGTCCTAACCCACCCGCCTTATAGTCCAGACCTTGCATCATCAGACTACCATTTGTTCCCTGTCGGGAAAACGTTTCACTTCAGTTGAAGGTAACAAAAATTGGCTTAATGTTTTCTTGGCCTCTAAAGATGAACAGTTTTTTACGCGTAATCCATGCATTACTAGAAAAGTGGGAAAAAGTTATAGCTAGCGATGTGCAATACCGTGTACCAATAAAGCCAAAATTAAGAGAGAAAAAATCATTTAAAACCTACTTGTATACCATAACTATAAGTAAAAACAATATAGTATTCTAAGAAAGGGGTATGGGAGTAGATTACAGGGGGAAGGTATCTGTACTGAGCCTCCAGCATTTTCTATAAGTGTAATCAGTTTCTTTTTTGTCTCTAATTGAACTGACTGAATTGTCAAATCTGCCATTTACATCGTCTAAACTTCTATTTTCGAAGTTCTTTTTATTGTCGTTTTAAATGAATCCATTTCTGTCTAAGTACTCTCTATATATATATATATAAAATCGTAAGTCTTTTCGTGTCTGTGTACGCTAATCTCAGAAATGGCTTAACCTATTTAAATGCGGTTTTGACGGGTGTATTGAAGCAAGCTTCGTGTAACATTAAGCGTTTATTTTATCGAAATCGACCTACTAAATCAAAAAAAATTCATATTTTTAATTCTACTGCCTACTTTTTGGCTGGTTTTCGTGATTTCCTCTTTAGCTACGGGGCAATAATAGAGATCTGATAATTAGGGAAAAAGATAACAAAATACACGCTATTACAAACATATTTCGAATACCACGCGTACGAAGTCGGGGCACAGCTAGTATAAGAATATTTCTGATGATGCCATTTAAATTAGCAGTATCAAAGTATTAATCACTCTCGTATTGTCGCGGCAACGGCAGATATGCTTTCTAATCAAATTGATTATGAAGATGTTTATTCGTGTGACATTGGAAGCTATATATAATTTCTTGTTTAATACAAATTTAACGTGGTTGCTACTTGATGACCTTCGTTATACATTATTAGTTAAGCCTCACATAAATACTACTTTTACATATTAACCCTCAGACGAAAGGCTCACTTAGGCACATATTACAAGATTTTAATTTTATGTTTTGATTTACATTCAAACTTCCATAGCTTGAACTTCTACAACTCGATTTTTATATTTTTTTAATCAAATCGAATGATAGTAGTGTTTTGCGCGAAATATCTATACAAATTTCCATCTATAAATCGAATTTCCATAACTCGAACAAAAAAATTGACAATTGCAACAACCATCAGTCGAATTTTTTAGGTAAATCCAACATTTTTTGTGTAAAATTATAGGATATTGTTGTCAATAGGTTTAGTTTTTAAATAGGACAATGGAGATTATATTGTAGTTACATTACGAAGCATGAATATGATTACAATTTCCACTGCTACTCTTGAAGTTAACATCACTTAAATCCTCAACGATATTTACAGAGCAGGCTTTCTTTCAGATGACAAAATTATTGAACATCAGATTGGATTTACCATACAACTCCAAGTGTCTTGAATGATAATGACGGACAATTGGGAGGAAGAACTTATTCAACAAAATTCCAAGAATGGTAAAGCGACATTATACATCATTAAACAAATTAGAATCTCGTTTTAAACTCAAATTAATGAATATTTGAACAAACTGTAACTGCAAAACTTTCCACTATATTTTCTTAAGCATTGCCTTTCAATTGAAAAAACACCAAAGCATTTTTTACATTAAATATGATCTACTAAGAAGATTTTCTCAGACAATCAGGACTTACCGACCATACAACAGTGTTAAATGTTTATTAATAGGTCTTGTATCTCAACTAAAATGAATATCAAGAGTTTAATATAAGGTTGCTACCTTTGGAATATGTCATACTGTGCTTAAGCTTAAGATGGACAAGCGACAAATATCGTCCACAGGTAGAAATCACAACTCTCTTTTTATAAACAAAACTTAATGCCATTTATTCAACTATACGTGGACTTCAAAAGGAGGCGGTCTTGTCTAGCTGGTTTTGATACCTGAAAAAGGCTTCCGCATTTGCAATTTTTATTGCGAATTCTCTACCCTTAAACTAACGAAAAAAATTCTATTCAAAGGACTCACTAAACCCTTGAAACTTGAAATTTACTCCGTAACCACCTCATTCTGATGCAATCTTTGGTTTATGCAAATGCAAAAGTTGACTTTGAAAAAGGCAACGAATGTCCTAGGAATTTTGATTTTTCATATGAGCGGAGCAGAACAGAAAAACTTTTGTTCGTTTATTGAATTCCATGAAAGGAAAGATAGATAAGCAGCATTTTATAAACATATTTAATGTAAAATTAATTGTACATTATCGCGTCGCGCCATAATGCTTGATGACATTCAATGGCATGGGATTATGAGCGGCTGAAGCCAATTTGGAAATGTTGTGCAAACATTCATTTATTGCATAATTTTGTGGTTGTTGTTATTGTTTTGATGTTGTTTGTTGTTGTTAATGATGATGATAGTGATGACGATTATGTTGATGGGATTGTTGCTAGAAATTGGTATTGTCAAAAGGTCCTTCAGCACTACCATCACCACACCACCACTAACTCATCAAAGGAAACAACTTTGGTAAACATGCATTTCGCATTTGACATTTTACCTGTCGTCGTAATGACGCTGGCGGTAGATCTTTGTATGATGTGAACGAACAGAACAGAACAGAACAGAACACGCGACTGAAATAAACTCATTTAAACAAACACGATAAAAACAACAAACAAAAAAACCATTTTACTCTTTGCATGCATAATTGTGAAATTAAAATTGAAAGCCAACGAACCGCGCTAGACACGCCGGCACAAACACCATCACCATCAAAACCATGCACCCACCCTATTCCACAACCAAACAAACAATAATTGTGCAGGACGAACGCCTCTGGCTCTGGGTGTAGTAGTTCACTGCATGGCCTAACATGTCATCATGGCAAGCACGGAAGGCATCGCATCGCATTGCATCGGATCGGATCGCATCGCATGGCAGGTGTAACATGTGCGTGCGAGTGTGAAATACTTGAAAACGCTTTACGTGGTATTGTATTTCATTAACGTCATAATGACGCCAGCCAGTGTTAATCCTTTGCAAAAACATGCATAATGCTTCGAGTCGCCGGAACTGACTCGCCGTCAACTTCCTGCAGGTATGTAAAATGTAATATGTTGTGTTGTAATCGTTGAGTGAGTAAGTCAACGAATGCGAATGAGAATGAGTAATCAGTATGTACGAGAGTGACTCAGTGACTCATTTCAAGGATTACTACTTTCTTGATTATAATAAGTATGTAGTATGTATGGTTGTTTGTATGTTACTTCTTGTCATTCATTGCTTATGCTCTATGTGTAAGTGGGTGCAGTGGTGTAAGTCAAATAAGAAAAAACATAAAATCTTTTTTATATAGTACTTAGTTCATTTGCGATTCGACTAGTTAAAAATACAGTCCTTAAAACTTGATATTTGTGAAAGTAGAAAATATAGTATATTGGATCCATCATATCATAATGAGCGTAATAATAAAGGATTGAAAACACTTTATTTCACTTATAGGAGGCTATGAAAGGTAAATGTACACATTTATTGTACTGTGACATCTGGACCAAATTCACTGCTACAGGCTTGTCAAATTAAAGTTCTTAGACGGAACATATGGGGCCGGCCTACTGGTTTGTCAGCCACTCTAACCTTCATAGAGATCTAAAGTTGCCAGCAGTACTCATTGAATCCATATACACAGTGACTTCAAAGGCATCAACATAAACTGGCGACAGCTCTCTCATCAAGATTAAATTAAATTATTATTATTCTGATAAAGTTAATTAACCATTTGAACTCCGAGCAAATTTTCATATCCTGTCCTGCCACCAACTCCGCAACATTTTCCGCAATGAGCACTTTCCCCATTAAAACAAAACACGAGTATTTTTTTCATAATTATGTTTTATCCACCCAATACAATTTTTTAATATAATTTAATTGAGGCCTCATAGAAAAAGGGGGTTAAAAAAAGCAAAATGCATTCTAAAAAGGGGAAAGGGTTAAAATTCTGGAAAAAAACAAGTATTTGCTTCATTATTATATTTTATCAATTTAATAATATTTTAAAAATAGTTTATCCTTTGAGGCCTCATAGAAAAAAATTGAAATACAAACAGCATATTAGAGGTAGTCATTGGAATTCTGAATAAAGTTTCATAGACATTGATAGACTAAGGTTGGCACATGTTTTAATGTTATATAAAAATCTCTTAAATTTTCTAAAATGAAATCAAAGACTAGAATTGGAATAAGAGGAGAGCTCAGTCGAGGGCCGCCAAATTTCGAGAATTGGTTCTCTATGTGTTGATTAAGTAAGCCTCATGACTAGATTAAAAATCTAAGGGAAAACAAACCAACAAAAAAAAAAAAAAGAATTACTGCTGACACTTTCAAAGCCGTCTCTCTTCAATAAATTCACAGCGCATCTCTTACCCAAAACAATGGTTTTGGGATTTGTATGAGTTCAACAAACTGCATTTACGATCCAAATGGCTCACGTGAAATGCTAACATTCAAACTGGTCAACTTGTGATGGTGAATGAAGACAGCTACCCACCTTAAAACTGCCTTCTTGAGCATATAACAAGTGTCTAAACAGATTCAGACTGACGAGTTGAAGATATAAAAACCTCGAATGGTTTGATTTACCATCCAATTGCTCCCCTCCCTATTGATTAATGGGAACTACGGATTTCTCAATGGGCGAAGTATGGCAGAGAAACAGTATGAAAAATACAACCGGGTGGTTCCTAACCTTTGTTTCACCAGGGACCACTTTGATTGCATTATCATTAGCAGGGACCACAAGATTTAAAATACACTGTATCAATCTAAAATCTAAAAGTAACATTAATAACATTGTAATTGAAGACATATTATTTTGGCAGATAATTCGGTTTGTATCAATGAAATTTTTGAGCTTGCATCTTCTGTACAAGTTCTTGAATTCTTGGTTTAATATTGTTGCTCATAGCTACACGCATATCATCACTTACTTTCAATCGATTTCTGGACTTGTTTTTAATCATAAGTAATAAGAATTCATTAGCCAACATATGCAGTAGACATTTGATGTTTTCATGTATGCTTTCCCTAAGCGTGTCATACTTTTTTATCAAGAAGGAGTTGTGTTTAAGATTGTCCTTGTCAACGTGAAAAACCCATAATTGGAGTTGCAAATAAAAGCACGAAGTTTATCTTCAAATGTTTATCTTGTGAATGTCTGTTTCCCGAAACTTGCAATTGCAAGTTCAATTTATTTAAGTGAGTGAAAATATCCACAAGATAAGCCAAATGCATCTGGGATGTTAGATCCGAAAAGTCTTTAATTTTTTTCTCGCCTAAAAACAACTCCAATTAAGTCCAATGCTAAGTATCTCGGTCTTACTTTGGACAGAAGGCTCAACTGGCAGGAGCACATTGAGGGAAAGAAGCAGAAACTCGTGCTGAAAAACTGGAGGATGAACTGGTTGTTAAGTAATCGGTCCCAACTCAGGTTGCGCAATAAAGTCCTTTTGTACAAAACAATAATCAAACCAATATGGACATACGAAATTCCAATTATGGGGTAAAGCAGCTAACTCTAATATAGAAATAATTCAATGCTTCGTTCTACGTTCGAAATTCGGTGCTGCATAGAGACCTTCGGGTGCCAATGGTTAAAGATGAAATACGACGACGTCTGAAGTCTGACTGCACTCATGCTCATTTCTTTGATCAACCTCTCCCCAGAGCTCGTATTATCTTTTCAGCATGTTGCCTTTCGACAACCAACGAACCTCTGTCTGAAAAAGAAGGTTCTCATGGTCGGAGTCTATTTTAATGCACAGTTTTTTAAAAAGGCGTTCATTTAAGGCACTACTTTTTATAACAGTTACTTTTACTTTTATGGCCAACTGCATTGTATTATTAAGGCATTTAGGAAGAGCCTTGGAAGCTAAAGCCTGGCTATGAAGGATACAATGCGATGTTAGTACTGACGGATTTCTCTTCCATTTTTACCAAAGAATGAAATAGGGAATCAAAATTTATTTTATAATTTTATATTCTATTTTTTTATTTAATATTAATTGAATTGAATTGAAATTTTGAAGTCTTTTAAACTCTTGCGGACCACTGGTTGGGAATTACTGGTTTAGAGAGACGATTCAAAATTGCTGAGTCGTTTGAGGGCCTCATTTAGTTTAGTTTTCCCCAGGCCAATGAAGAGCTAGGTCAACTACTGGGGATCCTTTGTCATATCAGTGTTATCATTAATCAATTAATTCATTTGATTAATTTAATCATTCATCAAATTTTTTGATTAATAATTAATCGTTAATCATAAAATCTTGTTAATAAAATTGACTTTGGCTTATCGATTAACTTATGAACTAGAATACTGAGAGAGAATTTTAATATTTTTTTTTTTTTTTTTTTTTATCATCAAATTTTGGAAAACTACTTTAAATCCACTACTAAATCAGAAATTATCTCAATATGATTTATAATGAAATAAATCAAAGATGAAAAAAAAACTTGTGTATGAACTCGTATGTAGTAGTAGTACGTGAAGTATACGTTAAGCAATAAAGATTTTTCTTTGTTGTTTTGTTTTGTCTTGCATTTTTCCGTTTATTTCTGGTTTTTTATTTAATTTTTTTTTTTTTGTTTTTGGGTGAGGAGTGCTTTTTACATCAACGCACGCAATTGAACGTAATTAAACAATTATTCACAATTTAAATTTCAATCGAAAGAGTACAAAAATGGATCGCTTTCAATAAAAAAGTAATTTAAATTGATTTCTCAACTATTTCATTCAAAAGCTTTGACTGCTTACATACACACACATACTACTTACATATACAACATAGTTACATATGTTACAGATATACAAAGTTACATATGCACATATGAATAGTAGTGAAGCCATCTCGTTCCGATGCATTACATATGGTATGCACACTACTTGACAAAGAAATAGGTGCGTGTGTTACTATTATGAAAAAAATAGTTCCACCATCAAAATAGTATTTTGTAAGTCTGCCAACAATGTTTGCAATTAGAGTAGACAACAGTGTTGGTATTAATCAATTTAATAAAGTAATCATGATTACGAATTAATTGATCACTACCCTACAAAAAAAGTTAAAAAGTTAACTGACCATAGGCAATCGTTAACTTTGAAGGTTTCTAAATTTGAATTAGTAATTAAAAAGTTTGCAGCACGTATAGATTTTGAGCTATATGAAAATAAACTCATCACTAACGAAACATACATTATTTTGGAAGTTTTTCGGCAAGTTTTCATTGTTTCCGAACAATTCTTTGATAATGCTTTTAAATTACCTCCAGGCTTAAAATTGTCATGCTGAAGATACTTAAGAAGAGGATAAAAGAAGCAGAAAGTTCCTTTTGTATGAGGTTGCCGAAGACGAAGTGCCTCTGTGGCTAAACCTTGTTCAATTTCAAGCCTGACACGTGTAAGGGTCTGATTAGCCATTACCTTCGTAGTTTTTCTACTTTGTCCACCAGTGTTATGACTTTACAATAAAATTAAAAAAAAAAACAAAAAATTCAAATTTAGGAACCTCCAAAAATAACGATAGGCAATTCAATTTTTTTTTTTTTTTTTTAAATTTTATTGTAAGGTCATAACACTGGTGGACAAAGTAGAAAAACTACGATATTGAAAAGTTCTATCCAAATGAATAATTAACTGATTTAGAAAAACAATGTTTGATGGGTCTGGGTATACATCACTGAAGTGCAGAGGCGAGACAACTTGAACTTGAGTTCCGAAAACAAAGCAAAAAAATCTACAAATTCATTGCCACATTATTGGGACGATCTCAAAATTTTGTTAGAAATGTTCTTAAGATTAAAAAAAAAAAACTCTCCAGTAACCGACAGATGCATCGTTGATTTGGCTAATCACGAACCTTCCAAGGATTATAGGCGTTAAAAAGCGAAATCGTGGGCAAAACTATCAACTAGAATTACCCACAAAGTTCCCCTGCTAAAGAAAAGAGATTTAAGGATGAATAATATAAGACCTCATATGAATAAGAAGATGAGAAAAAAATGAAGAGTGTCACATGGTCAGTATTGTTATGATGTGGGGTCAGTTTTTTGTAGTAAGGAGTAGGTCCTATATATGGGATTGATGGCAACATGGATAGATTCGTCTACAGGGACTTATTGAATACAGTATTTCTTCTACCATTGCACACTGGGCCAAATGCCCAACTTTTTGGCATAAAGTCTATTAAAGTAGTTACAGAGTTGAAACTTGATAATTGATAACCATTTCGAGAGCATAATATGGACTTTATTGAGTAGCCAAGTCAATCTCCTAGACTCAACCGTATTGAGAATCTTTGGAACTTAAGCTAAAGTTTCCAAACACAATTTAGTTATGGGACAAAAAAATCCAAGAAGGCTTGTACAATATCCCTGTAGGGACTTGTCGTATTTGTTTTGCCGATGCTAAGAAATACATGAAAAACCCATGCTTATTAAAAGAAAATAATTTTCTCATCTACCATACTATTTCATTGTCCAGTAGTGTATGCATATAGTATGAATATGCACGCATGTCGAGAAGCAAACAAATGCATATTATGCGTGAGAGAGAGAGAGAGAGAGAGAGAGAGAGAGTGAGAGAGATTACAATAATTGACAGCGAGCAAAGAAATAAATACCAATGTGAAAAATGAACAACAAACAAAATTACATACTAAACAAACAAAAATAATATAATGAACGAGAAGGTCGCCGACGGGCGTTTAAAAATTTACAGCATTCAATAAAATATATAATACTTAATAACAGCAACAACAACAACAACATCAGTAACAACATTAACAGCAATAAAACGTTATTTTGAATGCATAAATTTTGATTTTGACGACAAACAAAAACGAATAAAAGGCAACAAAGTATGTATGTGTGTGTGCATTGGGCAATGCCACAACTCACATGTATTGGAGAATGTGGAGAACGTGGAGGAGTGGAGACTAGGAATGAAACTCTCTGAGCTTTGAAGGCCAAAAATCAGTTGAATGCGTTCGTTCGTTTGTTTGTTTGTTTGTTTGTTGATTTGTTGTATTTTGTGCTGGGTGCGCACTTTTGAGACACTCTTCAAAAGATGTCAAGGACAACAAACAAACAATATTCACCTCGCTCACACGCTCACATTCATATCAAGGAAAGAGAGAGAGAGAGAGAGAGAGGATATTTCACAACAACAATAAAACGAACTTGAGGAAAAGCACACAAATATAACAAAAATGAAAATGATGATTGTACTCTGACAATAAAAAAAAACAGCAAAAATAAAATGACTCAAGTAAAAGGTGCACAATTGCCATTGTTGTTGCAGTTCTTGTGTTACATTGTTGTCATTCTCAAGCGACTGCATAAATCGAGCAAGAACAAGCGACCAACCAACCGACCAAAAGTGTCCAAAATGCCAAAATGTCTGTTTGCTTGTATGCCTGACTGTATTTTTTTGTGACTGCCTGCCTGCCTGCCTACCTTGCCATGTCTGTCTATCTATCCATCTATCATGCAATGTTGATGGCGACGAATGTTTTGAACAAGACAAGCAGCAGCACCACCAAAGCAAGCTGCTGGGACACTACATTCACGGTGTAGTAGCAAGGCAACACAAAGTGCGCTCATGCGTCACAAGGTACGCTGTCGAATTTATATTGTAGAGTCAGTCGTCATCGTCGTCGTTGTCTGGTGAGTGTCTTCCTCTTCTTGGTCGACACTCTGGCTCTGGTTGTGACTCTCTCTCTGGGTCGGTCTTTTGGTCTTGTCGTTTTTGGCCAATTTGCATTCATAAACATTTTAAACGGAACTCAAGCGAAAGCAAACGAACGATTAATTCATGGACGCCGTCGCCACGAAATGCATTTTGTGTTGTTATTATTATAATATTATTGCAATTCAGAAAAATTTCGTGAAACAATCAACGATGTTTAAATAAAGACAACGATCTCTTTAAGGGGTAAGAGAATACATACTACACCACTATATAAATGTGTACATGTTTACACATGTATGCATGCTCATTTGGCCCGGGGTGATGCCACCACTCCATTCGGGCATTCGGTGTCAGTTGTTTCGGGTAATTTTCACGTCAAAAAATGCTGGCACCAACAACAATAGTACCTAAGTATAACATACAACACTCACTCACTAACTAACAACAATTATAACAAAAATAAACTGAAATGAGAAAAAAGAGAAGAGAAATGTTTAAGTGGTCAATAGACGTATTATTGCCCAAATCATACATATATGTATAGTTGTGTTTGTACAATAAAATTGATTATTTTAAGAGAAGATTCAAAAGTCTTTGCACCAATTAGTAAACATCCATTTAATCTCATCAAAACTCCATCAACTTAATTGTACAAACCCAAAAATTGCTTCATAATAATGCTACTGGTTTTGGCAAATGAGGGAGGGGGAATCGTTTCCTAATTAATTACACTGCATTCTGTTCCAGAGAGTTTTGAGAACGCAGTATCGTGTTTTTCATACATTCCAATGTCCTCTGATGCCAAAGATGCAAAACTTGCTCCCATCTGAGAAAATTATCATCTTCAAAAACTAACTGGGGCTTATTTAAAAGCTCTTTGACAGAAGCATCGAGTTATTGTTTATTGGCTTATACAAGGCCATACTTAAACCGATTTGTATTCTAGTGACTCTTTCCATTTAAGGGTTTCAAAACAAAGCCTTGAGAATACCTACTGGAGGATCTTATCTGTTAACTAGCAATCAGGAAATTCATGAAGAACTGAAATATCCATAGATATCAGAGGAAATCAATCAATTTAGTAAGCGGTACATCAACGGACTAACTGATCATCACAACAACATGGCAATAAACCTACTCATCAACAGTTCAACTAAAAGAAGACCAAACCGATATCACCTTCCATTGAGAGGCAGGCTAATAAACAGAAATTTTATAACTCTTCCCATAACCCACCATCCTTTCTCTTTGTCCCACTCTGGGAAAGTAATGGCTAATGATATGGCAATGATATACAAATTTTATAAAAAAAAAAATTAGGGACAGATAGGCTTAACTATAATAAACAAGATAAGCAATATTAAATGCTAAAACATAAGCCTCACATAGTTCAGTGATCCTGCTATGAACACCTATAGGATTTACTGGACCGAAGAATCAGCTGACAGATGATTACATCAAAACGAGTATCAAAAAAGTACTACGCCAGGAATGAAGTCAAATCTCCTTAAAACAAATTGCCAAACTGGACAATTTAATGCCAAACAGCATAGCAGAAGTTTTAAAATCTATAGACTAACTATTCAAGAACATAAATGGCTCCTATTTAATTGCAACAAAGTTCTCGATGCACCTCCACTCAACCCTGATTTGAACAAAATTAAAAAATTGTGGGCTCATTTGAAAAAAAAATTGACACGTAGTAAAACAGCCGCCAAAAGGGAAAACTGACCTGATAAGAATTATATATTGTAAGAGGAATGATAGAAAATACCCCAGAAATATGAGCAAAGATGCCTTATTGTATTGCAAAGAATGATTTAAGGAAGTAAATCTCATCAACATGGTAGGCAGTCCACAGAATGATCAAGAATAAGCATCACAACATCAACACAAATTACCATCGTCCTCTATCATCACAGTGAGCAACACGATATTCGGATCAATGTCGCTCCCAGAATGTTCAAGATTGAATATGAAAAACATGTATACAAATTACAATCCACTATAGTACAGGAGGAACAATTCATCTTGCTGGCCGCAGAATGTTCATGAATGTATGAATGTTGGCTCTGGTGCTTAGGCTACAAGGCCACTCGCAGAAAGTTCGTGAATGAACATGGTTGCTACCACAACGGCACTACTGCTAAGGGCGATAGCTAATACACATAGTATACTATATGCATTTAAGGGTTAAAATGCATTGTGTACTAAATCTATAAACAAAGACACAAAGAATCATATGTACATGTCAAATAAAATAAGTCATCAATACAACCATTTTAGGAAAGACGATAGCCAGTGGGTTCTGCATTAATGGCCATCAATAAACAATTAAAGTCTGTGACTCACGGGCTTTTACAAATGACAGGGAAAGTGTTTACTAAGTAAACTTTACTTCTCATTGTGGACAGGAACATTATGATTCTGTTCATTACCCAACTAATAATTATTTTATAAAAAAAGGGGTTTTCTTTAACTTTTTTCCATGTACGCTTACTTTTTTTAATTCATCTACTAGTCATATGTGCGTTTTTATTAAAAGAAAAATAAAACATACATATTTTAATGAATTTAAAATAACTTGGAATTTATAAAACCGGTAATAGGGTCCTTTCTTCATCGAGTTAATTAGTTAATTCCGGGGACTGCACTATGTGCATAAATTTATTTAAAATGTATCTAGTGGAATCGGAATATTTCAGTGATTGCAGCACTATGTCCATTTTGTTCCTAGGATCTTGCAAATTACTGAAATTACTTTGGCTTCCTTCAGCATTTATTTCGTGTATTAATACTTTATTTACTAAATGCATCTTATAATAGGTCCAATCGAGGTTGCAGCTGCGAGGTGACTAGCCCCCACAATTCGAATCGAATTTACTGAGTTTATACGTCAATTTTTAGAGCACCGCAGCAGCCCAGTACTGTTTTGGAGTTCAAATTATTAGTACGAAAATTGTTTATGATGGGACTCAACTCAACACACCAAGGAGAAAGTTCTATGACCAAACAAGTATGACTCCAAAATTGATCCCTTTATTCTAAGATGGGTGCTACATAAGTGCCATAAGATTAAAATATACGATGTCAAGTGTTTATGTTAAACTAACTCTCTCTCTCTTGAGATGCAAAGAACGGATATGCTCACGTTAGAGTTTCCTGCTACTAACGGCTCATATCCCTCAAATCTTCCTACTCTCACCTCCCCGTGGTGCATCTTGGAAACCTGAGTAACCTAGGTGAAGATGTGGTAACCAACCCATGTGGGATCCTTGGTCAGGGCTAACGAGAGAGGAAGCTTTGGTGAAGCCACTCTGACATATTCGGTTTTAGAGTTCACCAAAGTGTGCAAGGCCAACGTGGAGTTTTGCACATTAGGTACGGTGGCGGAAGAGTACTATGGGAACCAACGTCAGCGTCCACATATTTAAGGTTGTGCACTGGGCTTGGAACCCGTCACATAAAAAAAACCTTCCAATGAAAAGAATGGACCGGCCAAAACCGACACACGGGTGTAGCGCCACTTATATTTATTTATTATTAACTCTCTCTCTCTCTCCTATTTCATGTTGTTGTGTATGGAAAAGCAATCTCAATATTTGATATGCAATTTATTTGCTCAATAAAACTACTACGTGTATTTCACATCTACTGGCCGCTTATAGGAAATTATCTTAGACATATAAAATGCAAATCAATGGAAGGCATCATAATAATATCATACTCGTATAACAAAAAAATAGCTAATTTCAATTGAATTTCTTTTCTTTGAATGACAAACTCTCTCTCTCCCTCCCTCTTCCTCCTCTTTTCGCTAATCAAAGCAATGCAATTTTTGCAATGAATTATGAATTTAAAGCAGTCGCAGCCGCCAACAAAAAGTTTAAAAAAAAAGAGAAACCAAGACAACGAAAAAAGATAAAAAAAAAATGAAAGGAAAGGAATGGGGAATGAATGGAAGATAGAAAGAAAGAAAGAAAGCTTTTAAGTCTTCATGTTTTCGGTTGCTGTGAAACTTGAGATTTATGCGAAATGAAAGTATTTTTTGCACATTACAACAACTTAATCTGCTGGACCATTAACTAAACTGGGAGCAATATACCGAAAAAAAATCGATTACTGTCAGCAGCAGCAACAGCAAACACAAAGGCAATCAAAGGAGAATGAGCGCAAAAACGAACGAACGACAATGATGCTGTTGAAGATGATGATGACGACGACAAAGGACGTCGAAGCGGCGGTGAAGGACACAAAAGTTAACATATCGAAAAAGGACAATGAACGAGAAGAGCACATTTTTAGTGTCAAAGAAACGTGTGCGGGTGTTGGATACGTTATACGATAGAAGGGATAAGACGACAACTAAACGCAGGCGCCGAGACAGACAAAAACCAAAGAAACCATAAATTTAAATTAATGACCTCCATCGTTTTAAGGTTCAACAGCTGAGTTGAGCTGAATTGAGTTCACTTCAGTTCGAATTGGTTTGGAGAGTAGGGACTAAAGAATGATAATGATGCCACTGAAAACAGCAATTTGCGGTTAACTGTTTAATTTGCACAACAGATTCGATTCTCTCATGGTAAACAATGAAGAGCAAACATTGGTTAAGTCTGATTTGATTCGTGCGGTCAATTATTAATAGTTCATCCATCATAAAATATTTCTTCATGCTTCCTTGCTATTGCAGTAGTAGACGAAGAATGACAGGGTAGTCATGCAGGCGCAGGCAGGCAGGCAGGCATGCAGTGGTCATGAAGGCAATCAGTGCAATTGTAAGTGTTTACGAAAATATGCGAAAGGGAACCTTCCTCTCTATCCACCCGGGTTGGATGCCAATTGCAACCCAAGCAAAAATAACAGGCAGGCAGGCAGGCAGACAGCCAAGGCAGATGGTCAAACGTTTACATTCACTCACTCACTCAGTCAGTCACTCATTCATTCAGTCAACTCATTTACTTTGGCTTATTCGATCGTTTGTTGTTTGCTGGTGGATTGGTTCATTCGCTTACGATCGGATCGGATTGGAGCGCATTGCTGCATTAGTGTATGTGTGTGTGTGTGCGCAATGAAATGGTCCTATGAATGATTATACCGCCGATTTGTTGTCAAACTGGTTTTATGAACAAATATTTAGTTGTTATTACGGCACAGAGATGCAGGCGCGGTAAAATGCATACAGCAGCAGAAGCAAGCAACATACACTGGGAATGCACATCTCCACTCCAGCAGCAGCAACCAACAATCCAACAACTATTGCAGTGAAAGTCTAATGTCGTTTAGTTAACAAAAAACTTTGTGTTAGATTTCTTTCGAATGACGTTCAAAAATATCACAATTTTTTTGTTTTGTTTTTCTTTTGCATTTTGTTTGGGTAGCAACCAATTAAGACTTTTTTATGTCGACAAACTTGAAACTTCCTTAATTTTATTGTAGTATTGTATAATACAAAAATGAGAAAAAATACAAGTAGAATTTGGTCTGGACGGAAAATATTATTTCTTTTCACCCATTTATATTTTTTAATTGGTTCACAAGTATTATTGTTTAAACATGGGAGGAAATTGGATCAATTTGGTTTGGTGGAAGAAACGAAGACACAAATCAACAATTCAGATCTTAAGTTATAAAAATTTTAAGAAGTATGTAATATTTTCATAAATTCATAAAGCTACTATTCTAGAACCCGGCGAGGGCGCCCCGAGGCTTGGTGCATACCGACAAGGTGAACTTAGACGTAAACTAAAGATTGACTTCTAAGGGCAATGGAAGAGTGCTCAAAGGAAGCCTACTCTAAAGTAATCCATAAAGCAATTCCGGAGTAGGCATACTCCCCAGAGGACGAGATGGGAGGTTTAGTGGAGCACCACACACATCAAAACGACGGAGGATATAGGTCCGAAGGGATTCCTCCCAACCTCATTACAAAAATAATAAAATAAAAACCCATTCTAGTACCCACTAAATTTGGACCTTGATATCTAAACATCCAGCATTTAGAACCAATAGTGAATGCAGACTCATCTCCGAAAAAATTCTTGTAGTTCCTGATGAATACCAGAATCTCGGAAGAGCTGTAGTAAAGGGGTTGTTACAAAAGGCTCAATCAAAACCGAAGAGACTAGTTCCCATCTTTTCCCTACTCTAATTTTATCTACCTTTTAAATTATCTTTAGTTCTGGTAGGTTATGAAACTTTTGTCCATTATAAACCCCAAAAAAGATCTCATGTGCCTATTTTTAAAATTTATTCTAATTACATAGTTGAGATTGTCTTTCATTAGTTTGTCAACCATATGTGTACTATATATGAAAGATAACAAGATCATCCAAAAAATTTACCAAAAAGTGGAAATGAAGAAGCCATAATTGCATCACATGGTTATTTTAAGTTAGCACAAAATATTGGGTATGAAAAAATCATTGGCAAGATGCAATATCTCCCTTTGGAACAAATGCGGGGCTACTGTATGACGATTTCATAGCAATGTTTGGATATGTTTTAAAGTAAACCAGATGAAATTCAGGATCTTGAACGAAACCATCCATGAATCCATTACTTATCCTCCTTAGACAAAGGAATAGTCTAAAGAATTGAATTTCCCTGGATAATCGAACTCTGAAATAGCGAAGACAGTGTATTTGTGCTTGATAGTATAATCTAAGTTATTGCAGAAAGGTCAAATTGACCACCGAAACCTCCTGCAAATTTTGTGGGATATTGGGATCGGAGATTTTATAAAATTTCTAGAATTATTTCATATACTAACTAGGGGAATCTGGGAGGAAAAAAGTAAAAATCCAGATATAATGGCGGATACTTCATCGAAGGGTACTTAACCCGCCAAAAAGTTGTTCCCCTAGTTAGAATATAGGGTCCCATAATAAAGTAAGATCAGAAATGCATTTCTTAAACGACGTTGTGTAGCCATTCCGGATACTAAGATTGATTCATAAGCATACTGCGCGTGAAACCTAGATTTAACTGCCAGTGTCACCACATCAGGTGAAGGAGTCACCGACTCGAAGCCCACACAGACCTAAATCCGAGCGAAAATTTGGGGTCATTAGAGAAGGGAAAGCTTCCAAAATCCAATAGATCACCCACTATGGGGAGAATGACCACAAACGGAATAATATTCCCAATGCCCTTGTTCACAAATTGGAAGAAAATATGCCTGATGGTGTGTACCGATATAAAAAACAAAGAATGTTGGACAAAAATTAAAAAATTTAATTTAGTTCGCGTTGAAGAAAATGTGCATAAATGAGTAAAAGCAGGTAGCCCTGGTTTTTATTTTTTATTATCTCTTCCAACTTCATTTTCGCTAAACTGACTTTAGAAATCTTTTACTTATGATCTAAGGAATACCTGGTATTTTTTTCATTATTTTCTATTCAGCAACTGTATATGTAGCTCGACGAGTATGGTGGTAATGCTTATAACTTTAGATTAATAAGGAAGAAACTGATCTTCGGTTCTTTCGAAGCCTTTACACTTTTATGATGAAAAAGTTATAATTTTAAAATCAATTTATATGGTTTAGTTCATTGTCCAATTGATCCAATCATTGTATTCATTTTTTGTTTAAACTGTTGTATTAAGATTCTTTTAAATTAAAAAAATAAGTGGAAAGTTTTCCATACAAAAACTTCTAAAAATTCAAATTCAAAAGTTGATATGACTAAATATCACATGTTCTATATAAAAATATTCATTTAACTTTAGAGTTACTCATTGCAACTCACTGTACCATAAATATCAGCTGAACATGTTTCAACCAATGGGAACATAAGTACTTGACAAAAAATTATAAAAGAAATTTCACTCACCTGAGCATTAAAATCGAAAAAGTACTCCGGCCTTAGTGGGCAAGGCAAACCGCATTTACAGGTACCCTGTGACAAGAGATAATCCTTGATTTGGTATGGTGAACGAAGCGTAGCGCCAGTGGGACTGTAAATTATAGTAAAGTAGCATATAAAATTTGTATTCTCAGTTAATGTTTACAAATTCAAATCGCATTAAAAGAACAACATAGACGCCATAAGCTGATCTGTGTGTATTTGTGTGTTACAACATCAAATCAGGATTTACTACGCTTAAGGGCTGATTAACATTTCATGCGCTGCTACTGCTGCTGCTGCTTGCATAGGCAAATAAGAATGAGCTACGTGCTACGGCATAGAGAGACACAACAGGCACAATCCTGGAAAACCTTGTTATAGGCTTAGCCTTGAACCAGTTTTTCAACGTTTCGTTGGTTTTTGTTAAACTGTTTTGCATAAAAAAGGAGCAAAAAGTTTTTCCCAAAAACATAAAATACTGCGAAATTTGTGCGAAACAACGCAAAACATAAATCCTTTGTGTTCACCACTCTATGAACGCCGTTCCTTCCTTCCTAACTTCCTTTGATGATGTTGATAACAATGACAATCTAGACAAAAACAATTTTGTACAATCGAAAGGGTAAAAAAAAATAAATGTATTAATTGTAAATTATGAACGAGTTCAAGGCGGGGCGAACACAGAAGACACAATGACTGAATGAAATGCCTGCTGAAACAACAGGAAGGAAAATCTGAATCTGAAATCTGAATTATTTATGCATGACGATGAAGTCTAAAAAGAATACTGGTGACGATGGCAACGATGTGCGAAAAAATGAAAACCAAAATCAATCTCCTCGCATGTACTCATGTAGATTATTCATGCATGCTTGTATGCTTGACTGTAGTACATACATGTGTAGTAGAGTAGACCAGTGATTCTTAAACTTTGCTTCTGGAACCATATAACAGTTTTGACTTTCTTTAAACTATTCATTATAAAACAGGGAACCGCGGGATGATTATAGCTTCTGTAAAAGTATGCTAAGCGAGTCTTTTGCATGTAAGAGCGGTGTTAAGCAAGGATGTGCGCTATCTCCGCTGTTGTTTATCAACGTCCTGGATTTAGTCCTTGAATCTGCAGAAATCGAAAACATAGAACTCAACTGGAAGTTGCACAGAAAATTAAGCGACCTGGAATACGCCGACGATGTAGCACTGCTAACGAATCGCTGTTCGGATATGCAAACCCAACTAGACAAACTCACTGTGGAGTCTAAAAATTGGGATTGAATATTAACTGCATGAAGACCAAGAGCATGCAATTAAATACCACTACTAACACCCATCTTATAATCGAAGGTAACGACATCGAAGAGGTTGAACGTTTTGAATATCTTGGTAGCCAAATAACAACAAACGGGGGAACCCATATTGATATAGAATGTAGAATTCAAAAAGCAAAGGCCGCATTTGGGAGACTAAGAAACTTCTGGAGAGCTAAACATGCCCACCAGAAGACGAAAATAAAAATATTTAACTCTTGTGTAAAATCTGTCTTGCTTTATGGCTGTGAGACTTGGCATACTACAACTACAAACATGAGGAAACTACAAATGTTCATCAACCTATGTCTATTAGCAATAAGCGACTCTGGCAAGACCCAATTGAAATTGTGATACGGAAACGAAAGTACGGTTGGCTGGGACATACCATTCGCAAAAATAACGACGAAATACCCTATGCCATATTGGAATGGAACCCTCAAGGGACGAGGTCCAGAGGAAGACCGAAATTGACGTGGAAAAGAACTGTTGCGGCTGAGACAAGAAAATCTATGAGCGAACTTCACGCATTAGCACGCAATAGAGACGGATGGAAATCATTTGTTAATCAACTTTGTGAATAGACTATGTTTATAATTTCTTTAAATTGTAAATACGTCATACATAATAATAAAAGTATGGTAGTCATTAAGAATTCCATGTTTTTCTTCGAAAATAAGTCTGCGACTTCGGTTTGTTCTAAATAATGGTTGCTTAGATATCAAAGTCCGAACCAAAGTAGACCAAGACAGTGGCATAGGAAATGCACTGTTGTTTCCTCTACTGCATTATATAATCTAAATTAATCGTTAAGAATTATCCGCATATTATGAAGGTCTTTCATAACTTTACAATGTCCTCTTATGAAGCCTGAGCCTGTACGGATACCTTGCTGAGTAAGTCCTAGTATCTCTTGAGTTCTTTTGCAAGACGTAGAAGAAGGCATGAATGTTTTAGCTACTCTCTGTTCACACAATTTTGGAGCGAAGTCTTAGCAGCTCCTCTTCTAACGAATTCATACGCCTCTTTGTTCCCAAGACTTACCTGGCACCCAAATGAGATGAACATGCTAGGTTGAGCCCGAAAACACTGAGTACTTGTAAAGCAGCCTTGCTATCAGAGTAAATGTTGATCAATGGTCAATGCGATTATCGAACCAGACGAAGTAAAATGCGTAAATTTTTGCATAACATAAGCTTAAGAACCACTGGAGTAGACTATGATGATGTTGATGATGAGTGCGCAATATAATTAAGGCAACTCAACCGTAGTTTCATTTCATTTCATTGTCAAGTGATCCCTTTATTGTTTAATAACAAGCTTTAAGGGGCATTACGAGTAGTATTCTTGCTCTCCAGCCATCTCATTCGTACTTATGACCACTTAACTGGTGTGACTCGAAGTCCTTCTACTACTCAATGGAAAGGTAATGGTAATAAAAACTGGTTTTCATTAACTACTACTACACACTACTTTTACAATATATTCGATATGTTGAAACTACTTTTATATTGTATTATAGTACTATAGTACATAAGTCGGTACATGGGACTGACTAGTCGTGCACGTACATGTGCGTGCTGCAACAATTATGATGACTCCAAGAAATCCAAGGAGAAAAAAAAATCACACATAAAACTTACCAGAGCAAAAATCAGAATCCAACCAGAAAATTACATAAAAACAACAAAATCAAAAGGAACATAAGAATAAGGTGAAGATGAATATGAAGAAAACGAAAGGAAAGGAATGGAAAAAAAACGAACGAGCTAATTTAAGTAAACTGGCATCTTTCATCCATCGGTGGCAAAAATCAATAAAATTCCGTTTCGTACTTTGGTAGCAACAACAAAAATTGTCCACCTCCTGTTTTCTGTTCGGTTCTGTTCTGTTCTGTTCAAATTGACAGCAATGCCAGAGTAAAGTTCCTGGCTCTTGATGGCGTGCGACTCAATTTGTATGCAACTGACGTGCAACTCACTTTGAAACACACCATTCCACCACACCCCGACAAAAGACCCACACCACTCTGTAGTCGTTGTCGTCGTCATCCTCATCAGCCACACCTTGGCAACAGCGGAGCGAACGCGTTTTATTACAGCCTGACCAAGAGCTCATTATGTTTTATACACACAAATAATAAAAACACAGCAACCTGAAGACGAACAGTGGCGCGTTTTTATTAGTAGAGTCCCCTAAACAAATTATAATAATATCGGGACCACTAACCTCAGGTAAATAAATGTCACTTAAGAATCACAAGATTTTTATGATTTTTTGAAATTGCATTTTTCAAATCTTTTTAATGAACATACATGTATATACAATTGGGATTTAGTTTTGTTTTATGGGTCCCCCCTTTTGTTCGGGGATTTGCCAAAGTTGCCCCTAAGAATACGATTCTATGGTTTTTATAGCAAAATAAATGAAGGATGAAACGGAAAAACGAACGAACCAGAAAAGGTAATACTATAAAACAAAAATAAAATCACAAAAAAAAAAAAAAATTCTTATACATATAAAGAATAAAATGCCATAATAAAATTGTATGGAGAGGGCGCTCTGATCTGCTATTCTTTCGTGTTGTGCGCTTAGTGGCAAACAACTTAGGCGAAGGACTTCACGCCAGACATTTAGTCTTTGATGGGATTTATTTGCTGAGAAATGTGTGAGTGAGTGCTTCTGCTGCTTATGTATGTTGCTAGTGATGGTTGCCTGTCCGTGACTGTATTAAATGAAAGCCGCATGAAAGGTAATAACTTTTCGCCTTTATGACCTTGAGCGCACTCGAGCACAAAGCCTATTACAAAATTAATAATCCCAACGTGTGGTTGAGCCAAGCCAGTGTGCCAGCGTTGAGAAGCCAACATGGATGGACAGACGACCGGATGGACGGACACAACACAAAGCCAGGGAAACAACAACATACAAAACTGTTAAGCATCGACTTAAACGGCAAATCATAAAAGAAAAACACAAAAACAAAAGAAGAAAAGAAAGAAAAAGGAACAAGAACAACAACAACAACAAACAATTTGTAGCAGACAGCGGGTGGCACAACAAACATCCAGCGCCTTTCATTCTCATTCTCATTCATACTACTTACACCAACAAAGCGCGTTGTCCTTGACTACAGGAGACTGCAGAATTTTAAAACAGAAAAGAAACAAAGAATGAAAGGAAAATAGAATAAAGGAGATGGATCTGCGACAAATGTCTAAAGTGCGCAAAATAAACTCATTACAAGGGACAAAGAATGTTGCTGGTGGTGCTGCTGCTGCTTATGCCGCTTGTTGGCCTTTTTATCCTAAAGAGCTCTCACTCTGTTTTTGGCCTACGCAAAAAATGTTACCAGCCAACGAAAGGTAGCGAATGTCAAGAAGGAAGCAAACAACTTCAGTAACACCAAAGATTAAATACCCAACACAAACAGAGACATTGGTCTGTTCGATGATCAAATCACTCTTCTAAGACAAACTTCCTTTAGAAAGGGTTAAAATTAAATTTAAATTTTAAGGCTCTATGTAGGATCAAATATGAATTATAGTATTCTGTCAACATAGTACCCGAAAATCTATATAGAAGAATGCTGATGACAAAGTTTTTGAAACCCTAATCTTCTAAGTAATTAGATTTTGCCAATCTTTGGTTTATGGTACATATAAGCAGATCCTCTTGATGAATTGCAACTTTGTTGTAATAAGGAGATTCAATAAGTGTAAAGGTTCTGAAAGCAATGTCAGTGATAGTCTAGACTATCACAGAGGTCCGTAATGCTTCTGAGAGGACTCACCCTGGTGAGCAGCCACTCTATCCAATGATATTTCTTTAGCAAGTGGTTGTGCCTATGTACATTTAATTAGTCCAGGTTAACTAAAAATAATATAGACCACTACAGGATATCCTCTCAGGAGTGGAATCGAAAACCAGGGATATAGCAAGCAGAAAGTTGACGAATGAGCCTAACTGTACTATCGCTAGGACACTCTGGCCTTGCTATCAATCAAAGAGAACCCCCGAGGTCCTATACTTCAACAAGAAAAGTATTCGGACAATTGTGGCAGTTATTACGGGGCATTGCACCATCGGGCTGTTGGCCTACGGAATGCAGGTTGCACATTATGACTTCTGTCGTAGCTGTGAAGCTGAGAAAGAAACGGAGAGCATCCAACACCTCCTGCTGCCCTTCTTTTTGGAACCTGATTTCTCGGGAAACCGTTCTTCCAGTCGCTGGGAAAATGGGGACCAGGCTCTGTTCAAAAACTCCTCAGGTTGGTTTCAGAAGAAGAGGGTGATTTCTGGGACCGACCTCAGACAGTAGTGGATTACCTCTTACCTCTCACAATCCAGCTACCCATTTATTTATTATCAGGCATACCAATGGTGCCTGGGTGAACTCGTAAACAATCGCGACCTAAATCGGATCTAAAAATAAATTAAAAAAGTTCTCCAAAACCTAAAATTGTGTCTATAGCGAAGCAATATTGTAATTAATGATCCCATTAGAGTCAGTGTAGTCGGAGTTGAATGGTTACATATCCGTTACTCTAGCTTACTCCAAACTGAAGCCACTTTATCTGCCCAAGCGGCGAATCTTACATGTCTACGACCCACATATCTTTCAATAAAGGATAAACTTAAGCCGACTTCGATTAATTCATCTCATAATACTGATCAATTGTCTATAATAATATATGTAATGGTATCTAGGTCTCTTCAATATGTTGCAAACATCATGGAAAAGTTTTAAATTCATTTACACTACATAAATGTAAAAACTATGAAAAACAACAACTTGGCGCAAAGGCAAATAAAAACTCAGCAAGTCTTTCTCTTTCTCCTCTTTTAGCCAGCCAGAATCCCAAAAATAAGGAAAACATAAAGTCAAAATATGGTAAGGCAAGAACAAATTTCTATTCCGCATTCTTGAATGCATTCGGAGACGTTGTGGCGCGGCAGGGTTTAAACAACAACATGGTACCCTGGTATACCGACAGACTGAACGAACAAAAACGCCTGACGACCGGTGCCAGATCAGTCGCATGTTTGTTTTTGCTTCCTTACTTCACTTCATTTTACTGTCTTCTATGCCAGCCTTTCATCCTTCTTTTGGCTATAGATACAAACAGCTGATGCTGATGCTGCCGAAATAACACATAAAACAGTCTCACTTTGTTTGGGATGTGCCTTGGATTCAGATTCACAGCCTCGCTTGGCATGCGGCAGTTAGTGTAAACATGATTTATGGCTTGTCTGCATCATCAGAGCATAGCATCGTGACCTGAAAATGTGCAAAAATCTTTAGAGTCCCTTTTGCAGTTCGTTTGTCTTTGGTTCTTGTTTTATCTGTGTGTGAGTGTGTTGAATATCTTTACGAAGGCCAAATAGCAAAAGATAACAACACCAACACCAAATCATTACGTCACAATGCCGGGATAAACTCATAAATAACTTAATTAGTTTGGCACAAAATATAATTAAAGAGCACCAAAAGCAGCAACAATGTCAGGCTGAAACGGCTGAAAAGTCTTAGACTTAACAAAGTGTTTTTTGTGTTCGTGAAGATTATAAAAGTCCTCAATGTTAAACAAAAAGGTGCATTGTTGTCGTATCTATCTGTATGATGACATTGTCACTTATCGCACGTCACTCAATGAAATGACGTAGAACAACATTAAAGCTTACACATACATGAAGGAATGAGGCACATAATACTACTTGGAGTTAACAGAAGCAGATGTTCCAGATAAACTAGACTACTGACAACGACAACAATACCAACAACAATAATTGCTCATAAACTAAGTAAATACCTTTAAGTTGCGTTAACAATGTTCTTCTCTATCTTAAGAGTTGGAGTTCCTGTTTTCTCCTAAAGTATCGCTAAGAACTACAAAACTTGTGTTTACATAGTAGACACAAAATTCGATCCCCATTTATTTTTTATTAAACACGTACACGTACGAGGGACGCTCGATTTATGTTTTAAGATTATATAAATACAGTTATGGTATATATTGTTGTATGCACTAAAGTATACACTTTGTAGTATTTTCGGATTTATGCAATAATGTATTTTTAATGTCAGAAATAGCTTAAAGTATTATTTTTTTTTTTAAACTTTGACTATTTGTAAGATTATTAACATAAGGGTGACCTATAAGATTTCCCAACAGATACTGCCATTTAAATTTATATCAATTCATTAATTACTGAAGTGGATTCACAGTGACATCTCAAAAAGCAGGTGAGAATTCTCAATTTGTTTCTTAACTGTATTTTTCTATTGCTAAATTCAATCTTTACGGATGCTCCTTGGTATGTCAAGCAGGTTTTAATACACCGTGACCTTGGCAGATAAGATCTGTTAATAGGCAAATTAACCACCACGCCACACCAGTCGTGACAATGACACACTAAATGTGAATACAAATCGAGAAGGTTGAGAAGGCTCTTCTCTTCGGAACTAAGACACACATAAATGCATATCATCAAACTTATCGTCACTCTGTTAACTTTCCTCTGTTTAGTTAAATAATTCACTGTCAATGTTATTAAACCTATTCCTTATAAGAGTTATTTTAAAGCTTGATTGGAATTTCTAAAATGAACTCAAATCTTTAAATCGAGAAAGCCTTTGAAAATATTTGAGTTTCCGTTTTAAGGATCATCCATCAATCGATCTTTCATAATAACAAATTTGTATAAGCTTTACAAAAATTATATACCTTAAAACTGAATAAAATTCGGGGAAGTACCGTCATGCTGAAATATACTGAATTGAATCGGTTTTGAGCTGAAAGACTTCCAATTCTAACAATCTTAAATCTTAGGTTTAATTAAAATGTATTGTACATGAAAACCTTTCGGAGAAAATTCTTTAACCTTTATAAATGGGGTATGAATTTTTCAATCCTAAGTATTCCATTTCAATCTAAACAGCCTGATAATACTCTCTATAATCGTTACAAGCAACACATACCTTGCAGTATGACTCTCTGGTCTATCGTCATGGTTAGTCCCTTTTATACTTTTTCCTACTATCACCTTTTACATGTATTCAACTGGTGAATTTAACATGACAATGTCATTGGGAGGGGTCAATTTCCACCGCTCTGCATTGCCATTCTCCAGTCGTGACAGCAGTCATTTCCTACAACTATTGAATTCACCAGTAATCCGAAAAGGGGCTGCTGACATACTTTGGAAATGCGCAATTACTGGTTCGCCTCTGCATAACTTGCGACGAATGAACACCAGTGAG
This sequence comes from Amiota communis, assembly GCA_037043315.1. Taxonomy (NCBI): domain Eukaryota; kingdom Metazoa; phylum Arthropoda; class Insecta; order Diptera; family Drosophilidae; genus Amiota; species Amiota communis. The sequence continues at coordinate 465,218 of JBAMAV010000896.1, forward strand.
CCACCATATAAGAAGAAACGGAGAGTATTGCCACCAAGCATACTGCAGGATACTTTTGAAGCCCACCCACCAGGACAGCAAAAATGCTTGACATATATTTTATATTTCTTTCATAACTCGAACCTCTAAATAAACATAACTCGAAACTCCGACGAGTGACGAGGTGAGGAGATCCAGCCCTTCCCCTTATTTATCTAACGAACTTCCATAACTCAAATGTCTCCATAACTCGATCAAAATAATTGACACGTGCTACGTTACGTTAAATTTTTTTGGGGAAATCCCTTTTTTTGTGGCCATCGCCGTTTCGCTGTTGATCAGACTACATTTTGAAGAATGGATTGCAAAATTAAACACGATAGCCGAAATATAATATAGATAATTGTCCGACACATCCACATTCAAAAGCAAATTAAAATCTGATGAATTAACATTTTTACCACCAAATGCAGCATGATGACATCCAAATTTCAACCACTTGACCAGCTTAGATTCCTTTTCGAACTAGAGTCATAAAAGTAACGATAATGTGTTTGGTGGGTAGCTAAAAACATGAAAACACACTTATGGATTGCAACAATCATTTATTAACAACATGGGATACAGCTGACAAGAGTCAGACAACAGCAAATTGCATCAAAAAAAGTTGGATTTCATGATACTTTTAATTTTTGACCAATATTGATAAAGAAAACTTCATGTTACGTAATTCAATGATTGAACCGATGATTTAAGCCTTTTTTTCCGGACAGATCCGTCCTTCGATCCAAGAGACAACAATAAGGCTACTGCAAATTTTGTAAGTACCGCAGATGAAGAGGATTATGACCTGATAGATGAGGCAATAAAACTCATCCAATTTATAAAAACAAATTTAGAAGATAAAAATTACAAAATAACCTGTCTGTTTTTGTGATAGGTAGCTGGCATCACTGGATTGAACTACATAGTATCTATAATTCTATAACTCGAAGTCGACATTTTTTGTGCATTATGTGATTCGAGCTATGAAAGTTTGACTCATAAATATCAATGTAAATAATAGACTGAAACTTGAATACCGGATGAGATGGTTTACCAATGGAGTTAATTTTCAAAAAGAAGGGATGCTAGAAAGTAGCATTCAAAACTACAAATCTAAAAATCAAACACATATGATATATTCCATCAAGGTTTTTGTGATTGTGATAGGCTGGCTGACATTGTGTGTATAAACACATCAAATAAACCTCGTACAAACAAAAGGGTCTGTTCTCTCTGTCCATTATCTGCGCTTGAATGCCAGTAAAGGAAGTGGACAAAGCACCACCACATACCACAAGTTAAAGAGTTAATGTTGTTATTCTTTCTTACTATCTTCATTGTTGTTGATGTTGTTCTCGTTGTTTGGGTCTCTTGTGGCTCTTTGCCAAATAATAAAACATATTTGTGTTTATGTAATTATGTGAACTTGATAAGTCAACTGGTAAATATTTGCACGCGTTTGTTAAACGTGCACCCTACACACCATATAACAATGAGACATAATACAATACATACAAATGTATGTACATACTTTTCTTCTTTTGTACAGTAAAGTATACTTGGGGAAAAAGATACCAAACCAAAAAGAGGACCGAGCCTTGTTGAATCAAACCAAACCAAGCCAATAAGCCGAACCAAGCCGAGAAATCGACAAGGGTGAATGTATGCAAGCAACGCATGCATATGTAAATCTCAACGCAGATAATAACGGAAAACATATAACGAAAGAATGAAATCCCACCTCTCATCATATCGTCGTCCGTCACTCAATTCCAATTCCAGACAGATGTATGCATACATACATGTTGGTAATATGTACGTACGTGATACCTGGCTGGTGTTGGTAAATTGAAACGCATTTTTATGGTTTCGAAAGAGCAACCAAGAAGGTTTATATCGTCGAATTATGACAAAAGACTTTACCCAGCTTTGGGGACTGAATGACAGTGCATTGCATTGTGGAATCCGTACGGAAGTGTAATATGACAAAAAGGGTGACACAGGCAAGATATTCGATTTGCGTCGATTTGAAATGATTCGATTCGATTCAATTCATTCACTCACCTGATGTAGGACACTTCATTGTTCGCTGTAAGACGTCGCCAGCCAGGCGCTAGATTTGGACTACATTGATTTGCTGTTGCAGTTAATGTTGGTGTTGTTACTTTTATAGTGGCAGCGGCACTGTTGTTAGTGGTGGCACCTGCACTCGTGCTTAGCTTCATCACAGTTCGAACATTTAAATTTTTTTGCTGTTGCTGATGTTGTTGCTGTTGATGATGGTGGCTTATTTGACGCGATGCAATTGTTGGTGGCAACTGAGTGTGTTGTGTAGCAACAGCATTGGCAATTGTTGATGTTGCCGTTGTTTTCAGTGGCAATTTTATATGAGCAATTTGCCGAGCTTGAGCTTGATGCAATTGTTGCTGTTGCTGGTGCTGCTGCTGTGGCGAAAGAAACACATGCGTTGCAGCATTTGCGGTTACAGTCGACGACATCTTCGAATGTGTAGAATTGCCATTTACCAATCCAGCTGGTAAACTAAGCGGTGTCTGTTGAACATGTTGTTGTTGTTGCTGCTGCTGCTGATTTTGCAGTAAAGTTGGCGTTAACTTATTTGTTGTTATGTTTGTAACGACCCGCGGTACAAACTTTGTTTGTAAATGTTGTTGGTGTTGTTGCTGCTGCTGTAATTGTTGCTGCAGTTGTTGTTGTTGCTGATAACTTTGCAAACTCAGCGGCGTCTGATGTTGCAAGTGCACAAAATGTTGCTGCTGATGTTGTTGGTGATGTTGTATTTGTTGTTTCTGTTGTTGTTGTTGCGGCGGCTGCTGTTGGCCAGCCGATGTTGCCGCCATACTTTGTCGGTTACTTAAAACAGATTTCCTTTTATTTTATTTAAAGAGCATAAAGTTTCTGAAATAAAAGAAAAGAAAACCAAAAAAGGTTAAGTTTCGAAATGACAAAGATAGAGAGAGAGAGAGAAATGTATGGATAATTGAATGGCAAATAAAATAAAAATGGAAAGACTATTGTGATATTATATCCACCATAGGCAAATCATGGGGGATTCATTATAATAATTTATGTTAAAAAGGGTCTTAAAACATGGTCAATTACTTGGTATGTTGTAATTCATAAAAATAGAGATTGGACAACCTATAAAGTGCACACATATATGGTCTCTCCATATTAACATTACAAAGGGGATCGATTTATTCTGTTATTGATACTTCTGTCAGTTTTTATGCACACTTATCTCTCAGTGTTTGTTATACAAATTGACCAGATAGATTTCTTATTGTTCTTTGCAAAGGGCAATACAAATCGGTTATAATTTTATTTTTTTTTAATTCAGCGAGTCAAAACCTTAAAGATTACAAATGGGTATATCTAAAAATTGGATCGAAAACATCAATATACAAGTTTTAGGATGAAAATCTTTCACTTATCTTAGGATAAGTTAGATATAACTAAGGTTTTGTTATAATAGGCTCAATAGAAGCAGCAGTGACGAGGTGATTAGCAATTGCCCTTCCCTAATCTTAATCAGTTCCAACTGTAAGTTTCTCTTCAGACCTTACTTAAGGATCATTGAATTTTAAAGCAGTTTAACAGTAGCTATTTAAGTGTAATCTGTCCAATGTTTACATATAGACTGGACAATTACCTCTTCTTGGATTTTGCATACCAGGGTATGCAACACAGGGAAAGCTCCCTTTAACAAGCAATGATTAAAAACCAAAAACTCGACTGCAAAAAAATCAGTCATTCTTCTCTTTATATGGGAGGTACCCCTTTTAGTAACCCTAGGATTACATGGTTAGTAAATATGTACCAGTAACCCATAATATCTAAATTTCAATTCGATAGGACAAAAAACAAAAAAATTTTCTAATAAGAACAACTTTATTTTACTATTTCGCGCCAAAAATCCGCCTTTTTTTGTAACCAATCTAAGGACACTTGGGTTATCAAGACGAATATGATACCTTAACTGTCGAAACCCATCGAGCCATTTGGAAGAAACGTGGTAAGATACAAAATTACAAACATACAAGATACGCGCGAATAGAGACCGCAATGGCGAGGTGACTAGCCTCTGCCCTTCCCTAATCTAATCTTAATAATGTGTACAAAAGTTATCCACACAAAAACTAATTATAAAAATGTATATAGTCTATGGTATATGAATAAAATACATATTACTATTATCGCTCCAATTTTTTGTCATATTATTGCAAACTAATGGTCGGATTATCATAAAAATTTGACAAATATCGTATAAACAATGGTATCATGTGGATTGGTCATAAGAGGACTCCCCATCCATTCCATAACTCAGCCTCGGAACTTAATGAGTGATGTGCAATATGTTTTTTGAAAACTTTTGTTTGTAATACTTAGTACCCCCTTGCTCGATTAGCACCTTGTCGTGGTAAGGAAGCTCAGTATGTTTGAGGAGCCTGAGAGCAATGATAATGATGGCAAAGACGAACACTGAAGCTAAGACCAGTTAAAACGAGGCATCACAATAAGCCGTAAGTCTTCTGAGTGAACTCGACCCTTGGATAACAACCTGTACTTACTATCCTATCTTATTTTATCCTATTCCAATACTTAAAACATGTAAGACTACATACAAAAACTTGTTATAACTTGTTTTCTATTATAAGTTTAAATGAAGATAATATAATGAAGACATAATGCACCGATTGTTCCAATTTTTATACTCTTCACGGGAGTGAATAGTATTATAAGTTTGTCATGAAGTGTGTAACATACAGAAGAAGACATCGTAGACCACATAAAGTATATATATTTGTGATCAGCTCGATGAGACGAGTTGATTAAGCCATGCCCGTCTGTCCGTCTGCATCAAAACTAGTCCCTCAATTTCTGAGCTAGAGAGCTGAAATTTTGCACATAGGATTCTTATTACCATTCGCTGCACATTTGTCGGAATCAGCCGAATCAGAACAATACGTGGGGTACCACCCATACAAACTCCGATTTAAATTAATGTTCTTATTAGAAAAAGTTTTTTGTTTTTTAACGTATCGAACTCAACCATGTAAATTTCATGATCCTAGGGTTACCAGGAGGGGTACCTTCCATACAATACTCAAATTAAATGACACACTTATAAAGAGTAAAAGTACAATAAAAGTGCCACTCAAATTGTGCTCATATTTGATACTCAAACTGTGTTCTTGGGATTACATATCTAAGGAAAGGGAGAGTGGGAAGTCTGTCTGAACCATATGTAGTATATATTGTCAGCATTCAGAACTGTTTGTTCCAAGTACATATATGTAAGTAAAATTTTTATCTCATCACAAAATTGTCATATTGTAAAAATTATACAACACTTTTGAATCAATATATTATTTGAACCTCCTAAATTGGTCTTAAATTTCATTAAAACTTTTAAAGAAGTGAAGAGAGAGTGAACAAATTATGTATTGTATTGTATTTCTTAAAATGGAATTAATCGGTTTACTTTAACTCGCTCGATTTGAATCAATTTGTTCGAAAGTTATAAATTTTGTTTTTGGTAAAAATGAAACTTGTATGTGTTTGTTTGTTTGCTTTTTGGGGTTTTTCTTGTGTGTGGTTGTGGTTGTAACTCACCTTTTTATGCAATTGCTTTGTACATTAATTCGCAGCATTTTTAATTGAAAATCCTCAATGTTGTTGTTGTTGTGTTGTGATATTTTTGTATAAATGACAAATAAAGATGGTTGTTGCGCATCGTTTATAAGCACTTAATTTCACTTTTTACTTATTTTTACTTCATTTCATTATTTATATTTGTTTTGTTTTAATTTTTTGTATAATTTTTTTAATAACGCGAATCAACAAACGTCATGTACGTTAATGTCTCGTTTTCCCCCAATAATGACAATTCTCTTCTCATGACTTCATTTGGAATTCAATGAACGAAGCGAACGGAACTGAACTAAACGACCGAGCTAGCGAGTGTGCAAGCGAAGCAACAACTACAAAAACAACGTCACACGATTAGTGAATGATGAGAGAGTGGAGAGCGCGCGTTTAGTTGGCGTTCGCTTAGCTCCACACACTAGTCGAAACGCAATACACTTTGTTATTGTTGTTGTTGGTGTTGTTGCAGCTGGTACCCAACAACAAATACGCGTAAAAGTAGGTGAATGGAGCACACACAAACACATACATATATATATATTTATACTCGTATACACGCGCGTATTTGTCTTTTGCTAAAGTAGGATACAGAGAGACAGAGGGCTGGAGGAGGATGAAAATCGTGCACACAAACTTACATAGAGAGCAAATGCCAGTAAGCAAGCAGCAGCCTCCTCTCGTTTCGATTTTTCAATTGTAATATTTTTTTGTTGCATGCATTTTGTTACATATTTTCGTTTGTAAAATATAATTTCAATGCACGGGAAATGGGAAATGGGCAATTTTCGAAGTTTTCCCTTTTAATTACAATATTTACTTAATTTGCCCAATTGATGCAAACAACAATGCACACACACACACACACACAAACACAAAACTTTTTCGTTGTTTAATTAATGCGTGCTGAGCGAACACCACCTGCTCGTGTGTTCTGCTCTAATGATCACGAATGAATAAATAACTAACTGACCACCACAAACACACACACAGCACAGTCAGTTATACACTTCATACACTAAAATAATAATGACAATGACGACAAATGCATTGGCAGCAGCTGTGCCATTTTTAACAATAACAAAAACAAGAAACGAACAAAAACAACAAATATATAATACACTTCTTATACTATTATCATAAATAGCAGTAGATGATAGACAGACGCACTTAATAAGTATGTTGGGTTGTTTTGGGGGTTTTATATCAAATTAATGTTTCCACTGAGCCACTGACACTAACCAACAGGCATGAGCACGATGGGCATAGGCATCTGTATATGTAAGTATGTTGTGAGCTGCTAAGTGACCTCGATACGCACTTTTCTTATCGCATTATTCATATTTTATTTACACGCGCGCATTTACTACATACTTATAAAATCCCAAAATATTTTTTTACACAATTCCGAAATTCCAATTCGAATCATTATTTTTGGCTTTTTCGTATATGCATCGTAATTACAATACGCAGCAATTAATTACAAATTAATTGAAACACCTTTTTTTCTCCGTTGACGCAACAATAGTAATCTCGCTCTCTCTCACACTCTCTCATTTCTCGATTTCTCGTTGACTTGTGCTCTCATCATAATATTTGTGAGTGAGTGAGTGAGTGAGTGGCTTTTTCTTGTTGGCATTTGCAATTTGATTTGTTGTAAACACACATAATTAATTACTTATTTTGAATATTTTTTTTCTTTTTTTTTTTATTATTATTAAATCATATTTTATACAATTTGATGAGTATTCACTTTAAATGGTATTTACCATTTTATTTTAAATTTTAGCAATTTATTTTTTAAAATATAGACGAACGATGTCGCGTTTTCCGAAACTTTCACAAAAACGCGTCCAACCTTGTTTCGTCCGCAGAATCGAATGGAAAATTGGCGATTTTCTTATCTTCTTCTTGAATGGCATGGTTTGCACCCCAGCAATATTTGATTTGATGGCAGCACTGGACAACTCTCTCGACGCGAAATTGTTGCTGGAATTTGAGAGAGTTTAATGGAACCTTGAGAGAGTAAATACAAATTTTGTGTTTTCTTATTCGATAGGATTGCCAAGCTTTTGTTATCAGCTGTGGTGTACTTTATGACCGGAAATGCATCAGAATGTGGTGAGTGCGTTTAAAGCGACCCTGGTATTGTAAAAATATCGATACCTCAGTTTCATGCATTTGAAAAGAAATCAAAAGAAACTGGACCGCCAAATAGGAACATTTTTATTTTGTTTTTGTATAGTATCGAAATCTGAGCTTTGTGGAGGTGCATCAAGAACTTTCATACAGTTATACATATATTAAGCTTGTATTACACAATAAGGACTTTATGTTTGAAGAGATTTGCTATCAGAATAAGGATTTAATTCGTTGTGTGACTAAGAAGAAGAGGAAAAGAAAATAAATGTTTTGAAAATTAAAAAATCCAATTTAACTGCTGCGAAGGTTTGTTGCTGCGCCATGGTACGACGAAAACTCCGATACTTGAAGAATCTAATGATCAGAAAAGAGATCGTATGGCACAGCAACAGACACAGTTAAAGATTATTGGTAATCAATTTTCAATCAACTTGTTGGACAATAGCAAACACACGCATGCTCTAAAAAGGCAACAACCTCTGCCCTTTTCATTTTTCATTCAAATTCGCCTAATGTTATCGATTAAAGTAGATAGAAGTAAAATATAAAGAAGAAGAAAAAAGAAAATTAGTAAAAGCAATAATATTGTATATTTATAACACATGTTTTTCAAAATGTGCTTGAAATTGTGCTAAATTAAATATATTTATATTTTTGTATTGTAATTCAATACACAAACACAAATTCGCAAGAGTGGCCATTTTCTTAGTTGACTTGTATATCGATAAATATATATCGATATTATCGATAGTCTTTGCCTTTGCAGCATCAGCCGCGCATTGCATTTTTGTAAAAGAAGAACAAGAACAAAAAGTTTAGCCGGGTATAAAATGAAAATGTGTTAATGGAAATAAGAAAATAAAATAATAGTGAAATGGGCTCAGTGGAAGTATTTAGAACGCTGCTTTTGCGGCGTTGCATAAAAGTCATAGGATTATCAATGGCCATGCAATTCCTATTGCTAACCATATTCTTGCTCTTTGTGAATTTCAATATTTTCCATCTCATCAATTGGATCGTAGATACAATTCGTTTGGTATGCTCTCCATACACATGGCTCACCATAATACCACTGATCAGTGCCGCAGTGCTTTATGGCATAATACTTGGCAAAATGCACATGGCTGAGAAGCGTTTCTACAAGACACGCTATAGCTGGATTGTGAACAATGCTCCACGCAAGGGTAACTTTCTTGGTGTACATGTTCTTGTTGGTTTCCTAACAGCGTGGGTATACTCAAGCTATCTGCATATGGACTACAAGTAAATCACCAACAAAATAATATTAGAATAATTTTTTAATAAAATCTTCGTCATTTCAGCAAACTAGTGCATAAGTGCTATGGCGAACCATGCATCAATACCTACTACACATTATTAATAAGCATAGGAATTGCTACTTCAATTTTTCACTTTGTTAAATGGCATTTGCGATGTGATGCTACAACCGAAATCCCTTTGGTCCCACAGAAATCTACCGTACAGCTGCAGTTTCTACTCACTTCAACCATCATCAAATCACTTAAAAGTTCCATTTGGTTTACAATATGTTTTGTGCTATGCTATTGGCTCTTTGGAGGACCATTGTTTGTACATATATTGAGAAAGATTTTCAATATCGAGTACGATGATCGATTGGACAGTATATTTTCTGTAATTACCAATGTGCGCTTATTGTTTTATGCTTGGATTCTTGCTTCGCAAATTATATGCAACATGTATTTGATGGATTCCTTGTATTCGGTGATGCTGACGGAAGAATTGCCACTGGTTATAACAAAGAGCAAAATACAATTTGCCACTTGTTCAGAGATTACATATGTTGATGCATTGAGTATACAAAATTTCAATGTGATCCAATGCTTGGCAGCCTATCAATTTTATCGACTATCAGTAAGGAAACACTCATCAGAAAGGCAAAAAATATTTGAACTGTCAGTACCAGGTAAGGAGAATAGCCTTATTTGTTATACATGCTCATTGTAATGTTTGTGTTTTTCTGAATTCAGGCAGTCATCCAAAGAACTGGATGGAGTTGAGTGAACAATGCTTGGTTATTATTAAAGGATTTACAGCTGAACTATCAGATTCTATGAAACAAATCGCTGCCCTGAAGGAAAACAAATCTTATTTAAATACTGAATCAGTAGACTATCAAACCAGAGCTGAAAAGATTCTACTGAGAGGATACAATCAAGTGCACAAAATTCGTCCAATCATGAACTATGTTGATAGATATCCGCCGGATTTAGTTATTGTACCAAGGACGCGTGCCCATAATTTGTGCCGTCGTCTTAATGCGCGTTGTGAACAATTTTCGCGCGACTTGGAAAGATTATTTTACAATTTTGTTCGCAACATCCCGGGCTTATTGTATATGTTTGCTGAACCAGATGGTGCCAAGACTGTATTTCTTTTGAATAACTCGCAAACCATTGTTTGGCTGATACAAGGCCTTGAAGGTATCTGCTTAGCTTCTTTGAAAGAAGATCGTTTCGGTGTTGTTCAGATGAAAATAGGGGATGTAATTAAAACAATTGCGAATTTAAAAGAAGTGCTGGAAAAACTGAATAATATCAACATTAATGGCAAGCGACTTGATCGAAGCTTCTTTACCATCAGAGCGGCTGTCAGGCATAGCCTTTATAGAATTTGTGAAACATTTGGAAAATATTCACGTGAATTAATAACCGATCAGGCTGTGCTGCAACAAATCCAGGGCGCATTCCACTATCATGAGGCCTAATTTTTCATCTATCTTTAAGTTTAATATGTATATTTGTTCATAAGCATCATTTTTTAATTTTTCAATAATTTGTTAATAACAATAAAATAAATACAACTACACCTGGCGCGGTAATGAACACTTTTCCTATGAATGTTGTGATGTGATAGATTTGTGTATATTATAGTAGTAAGTATGTACAAGAATCTGACTTTCAACTTATTTTATGGTTTCTTTTTTTGTGTTTTCTTTTTTCAGGCGCACATGTGAACAAGATGAAAATAAAAAATATTATATAATTAATAACTTAAAGCAAATCTCAGCATTGCAAGTTCATTCTCCAAGGCCAACATAACACGCTTTTCACTTAATATTGTCGTTGTAGGTAGTCATTGGCTATTGGAGGATGAGATGATGTTTTCGGAGACTTGGAGTGTTGGCGCCGCCGCTTCACTAAAAGGTTCTATTAGCTTTTGTGATAAATCATCCAAGTTTTCAATAGCCTTCTGCGCTTTTTTGTTTTTGCGAGAATCAGTGAATATTTCTGTTTCTAGGTAGTTTAATGCTCCAAAAGCCAAATTACTCAAAGGATCATAGTAGCCTTCATATTCTTTTTGAGTAGTATGACCATTTACACTTTGATCGGGTGTATTTGGATCAAAAGTTTGGTATTCATGCAGGCGTTCTTTAGTCCAACTAAAGATATTTCGTGATTCTATTTAAGAAATTAATTAATAAGTTTCTCTTTTATAGAAAGATAATGTTGATGAATGAATGTGGAACAAACCTAAGTCAGCTAATGCACGGGTCATTTCGCGAATTTGTGCGTCTTGGCGCTCCAATCGAAAACCCAATTCGGCTAGTGTATTTATCAGTTCAATTTTCTCTAAGCGCAATGCCTCATTTTTGGCATTTTCCTTGATGGTTTGCCTAAAAGCACAAATACGACATATCGTACAATTGTTCAAATATCATTCAATGGTGACCATACCGCGTATATTCAAAAATCAAGAGTCCAGCTCCAATTGCGAAGATTATAAATTCACCTAGCAGATTGGCGCCCAGCTCTATGGCCATAGCTTCATTGAGAGGCGGTACTGTTACTGGTCGGCCCAAGTTTAAGGCCCACATCTTTGTCTTCACTTCAACCCAATTGTAAACTGTGGATAACATAACATCATGAATATTAATTCTGATTTGATGTTCAAAATTGATTAAATCACTTACATTGCGCTGGCGGCATGCATACATATTTACGAAAAACTGGACTTGACTTGGCATTTGCTTTCAGTATATTGGCAATTGGCTTGGATATTTGTTTGACAGCTAAGACGCCAAGTTTGGCTGCTGGAAATGCACCGATTACCATTTTATTTGCCCTAAATTATACAAATTTTTGTTATATTCGCGCAGCACCGCAACTTTCCGGCAGAACAAACAGCTGATTTCGTTGCCTCATAACAAAAATCAGTACAAAATAAATAATAGTGTTAGAAAATTTTGAAAAATACAAAAGCTTTTAGACTGTAACACCATCCATTGGCATTGATTTTGAATTTAATTCCAGAATATTTTTTGTATTAATTTCTTTTAATAAGGTTCCGCATCAAAGAAAGTTCCAATTATACTGCCCAAAGAATTCTTTAAATTAATAATTTCGGCATCCTGTTCCTTCATATGATTATCCAAGCCGGCTATCGTTTCTTTCAGTTTTTCAACTTCCTTTGCTTTAGCCTCATGTTTCTTATTTGCTTTACTTTTTTGCCTGTAAAATGTGACACACACACACACATCAAATCTAATTATATATATCCTTTTTTGAAATTGTAATTGAATTTACCGTGCCATTTCTAAAAAAAGCAATCCAGCGCCTATTCCAAATATAATAAATTCACCCAATAGATCTGCACCTAAGTCTATAGCCGCTGCTTCACTTAGTTGTGGAACTGTTTGTGACGTATCAATTCTAAAAAAACATGTTAACAATTTAACCTCACACCAGTTGTAAACTAGTATATCAAGAACAAAATTCATTAATAAATGAATGAATGAATTATGCTTTTCTCCTGAACTTACATTGAGCTGGCGGCATACAAACATATTTGCTAAAAAATGGTTTGGCCTTGGCTTGAGCCTTGATGATATTTGCAATTGGTTTGGAAGCTTGTTTGGCTGCCAGTACAAAGAGTTTGAGTGCTGGAAATGCACCGATAGCCATTTGGTAGACACAAGAATAAGGCTATTTAATTATGTTTCTGGCGAAACAATAACGGTATGTGTGGATATTCATAAGTTATCCGTTTTTTCTTAAATTTTGTAAAAAAAAATGTAAATTTTTATAGAATTTGACATTTTGAAAAATGAATGTGTACTACTATTCTTAATTTGATTTACATACTCTCCGTTTAACTTGAATAGCCCATCTTACCTTATTATAAAGAACTATCGATTATTTTCAATAAGAAAAGGTCGGGGAAAAGCTTTAAATATCGCTGAAAAAGTCAAAATAATAGCCTGTGACTGAAAAACCGGAAAAAACCGATAGAAGTCGAAAACTGGTTCATAATTTTAATATTAGAAATTATGAAAAAAATATTGTATGAATGGTTTTGCTCTCTGGCGCAGACAAGCGGGCTATATTACTCGAAGCATCTAAATTCCATGATTCCATTGATAAAACTAAGCTAATACTGGAGTACATGTCTGAAACATCACTGTCTAGTGCACTATTTCGAAGGCTAAACACTCAAGCTTGCACATAAAGAAATATGGTTAATTTTTTGTTGACTTAATATGGCATGGAAAGATGAATATTATAAAGCATCATTTTCTGATGAGAAAAATTTAATTTGGAGAGCCCTGATGGCTTTAATTGTTATTTTCATGATTTGAGAAAGGATACTCATCAGTTAAATCATTTTCACAGCCGAGTTGGAGGAGTGATGGTTTAGGGAAATGTATCCTATTATGACACCTTGGAACTTCAAATTTTATCGCCATAAATGAGCTAAAAATCTTGCCAAGTCACTTTAAAAAAGCGTTTCCTATCATTTGAGAACCTTTTTGGGCCTTTGCCATGGGTTTTATAATACCTATATACACTGACCGAGTAATTAAATCGTGGATCGAGACAAAAAATGTCACATTATTGAACTGGCTACCATTCTCGCCGGCCCTTAACAAAATAGATAATTAATGCGGGTGGCTAGTTTGAAAAAGTTATGATACTCTTATACAAGGCATTTCTAAAGCCAGGGTGGACATATGGAATGTAACTTTGGGGTACAGCAGCCGGACTCAATCATGGAATCCTGCAAGGATCTCCATCCATAGATAAAATGATTAGAAAACCATAATGACGAATGTTTTAGCTATCAATCTTTTAGAGATTTACCATTTAGGATATAGTATTCATGGACCAAACTAGCATTTCTGCACCAATTATTTATATTCTCTTAGTAAATTTAATGAATGGTTTAATGAATAGAAAGATCTTAAATGAAACAATAATAATGTGAATTCTCCCTGTCTTATCAGCCGAATAAGTGTGTCGGATGGATGGAAGATGATTTAGCTAAATTTGTCAATTAAAATGTGTATATTACATTGTCTAAATCGAATCGAATACTGAATGTTATAATTTCACTAGAATAATATAAATTCCATTTAAGTTATAAAATCATAACATATCATTACACATCATTTCCATTCCAGTCTGTCTTATCAGCCGAATAAGTGTCTAAGATGAAAGAAAAGAAGGAGGTTTAAGCTTAATTTGACAATTAGATTTGGTAGAATTATTGCAAAGGCCAAATTAGATCTAACAAAAGACATGCTCAGAACAAATTACAAGCGTAGTGGAGCGGTATCCATGTTCGCTCCCAACATACTGTGAGTGGCAAGTGCCAATAAAAAGAGAAGAAGCAGCAGCAGGCTGCGGCAGCATGAGCAACCACTAAGCTTTCAATATTCAGTCGCGAATAGATCGTCCGTCGAACAAATCTTACAGTTGGCTCAGTTCCAGTGCGTGCATTTACCAAGTAATATCAAAAATTCCAAAAACAAAAAAGATTCATCGCATTTAAAATCTCTTTTGTGAAATATAAGGTAATAATTAAAACAAAACTATAAGACAATGAACAATATTTTCTCTGATATATAGAGTTAATATCAAAATAGAACATAATGGCCGGCATAGTGAGTAACTCTCTTTTTTTGGTTTTACTCAGAATATTTGAGAGTTGATGATGCAAGCATTTTCTCCATAGCGGAATAATAAGTTGAAAAGTCGCGAGTATATAAAAAGCCGACTGATTGAGTCGAACTGTGTAAAGGTGAAATAGAAGTCATTCCATATATTCAAAGCTACGCAGCTGTGTTCTTGTTATAGGAAATATGAACACACACACTTATGTTCATACATATGGACATACGTAGACAAGAAAATAATAGGGAAACAATGGGGAAGTGCATTAACAACGTCGCCATTGTTGCCCTTGACTCTCACAATTCTCTTCTCTTCATCATTCTTTTGTATTTTTATTTATAGTGTTTCGTAAAACGCACTATTATAAACTTAAAAAAGTTGATCTTTTCATTATCACCTATGAACACAATGTTTTAGTTTAGGAACTTACTATAATTTATACAACAAAAAACTTAAGAAAAATGGAGCCACTTTGATTGACACCTGTTGATCTTACGATCTTTTTTAAACGATGAGCAAAATGTGGGAATGGAATAAGAAAACAATGGAAAATTTATAAAAATGATCAGATATGATTGGTGATATAAGTACATACTACATAATAATAAGTAATTCAATTGATTTAGTACAGATGGAGGAATACTTTGTCCTTTCGTATGAAGTTCAAGGACATTGCCTATGTGTGTGTGTTTGCCTACAATTGTGGCGTTTATAACAATTTTCATTACTACAAAATATGTACTTTCATTTTTCGTCGCATTAGAATTTTCTCAATTGCGCAAACTTTTGTCACCCGCACAAACACAAACACACTTTGTCGCGTGGTTTTCATAGCACCATACAATGAGTCAACATGTGCGTGATTAAGTTTCTTCTTTGGTTGGCTGATAAAAAAAGCTTCTGCTCTCTTGTCTGGCTGCTTCTCTTGTGCGTGCACTCTCTCTAACTCATTATGACACGTTTTGCTTGCATGCGTGTGCATGGTACTTATGTCGCTTTGTCGGTACTGTTAACATGATAACGAATCATGGGAAAGTGGCAAAGTGATAATTTCTTAAATATGAGTTTAATTTGATTCGAAGGTCAGGGTAGCAGCGTTTGAGACATTAACATATGTATGTGTATAAGCATGCTTTTTACCGGTTGATGATAACAGTATTATAACACAGGAAGAATAAAAAAAAAGAACAGCTGTTCGATCTGTTTTTATTATTTATACAGACATACATACAATATAATTTGAGCTGCCAGACAGAAGACATTGTCGGTGGATTATTTACAAATTTATATAATTATATACATAGTAGAAATATTTTAGATGAGGAATTTGAAAAAAATAAACAAAAAATTGGTTGGTCATTCACATCTCAAGAGATCTCAGTGGCAATCAAGGCCAACACTTTCAACGAAACTTACATCCAATTCTCGTATTAAAGAATTACGTTCCGTGTACATATCCATATTGATTGATTAATTGTCCATATTGATAACATTTGTCATGCTTGTTTTCTATTTGACCGACCCACAATACATAATGATCAAATAAAAACATACTTTATTGATCTCTTCATTCTATTTAAAACTAATTATAAAACAATTAGATTATGATAAACTTTAATTTGTTGATTGTAGAGATATGATCAGAGAATAATTTTCTCTTTCAATACCCAAATACACTTATTGTGTCATAGAATAAATATTCTAAAACATATCCGATTTTGATGACAAATTATTATTTTTGTGTTATACTCTTAGGATCAGAATTATATTTTCTCTTGCCACACCAATGCATTTTTTATTTTATATGAATGTTTTTACCAAAACAAATCACAAATATTCTATCATATGGCAAGTTTTTTTCTTAATTTCAAATCAAAGAAAAGCACTCTCTCAAAAGAGAAATACTTATTGCAAACAACTGCAGTTAAACAATTCTGTAGTTTGTAGTACATGTACAAAGTTCTCTTCTATTAAAGTCTGCCTATTCATTTTTTACATTTGTCATTTGTCTTACTCCCTACTACTATACAATACATACATACTTCGTTCCTTTTCTTGCACACTCACTCTTTTGTTTCGTTTCTAAAAGTGAGAGCAACCGAACGCTTTCGCGCTTTCGTCTCGAAAAAAGGGTAGTCATCAGGTCTCCCTGCCTTCCACCAGCTGCGTTTAAGCTCTTTTGTTGTACAGAGTTCCTAGTTGTTGCTACTATTACCTCGGAAACAAACAGTTTTCACATTAGTTCTCATTGTCTTGCGGACTTTATCACGCTTCATATCGAGTCGAATCGAATCGAACCATTGTTGTCGTACTCGTTTGTAAATTTTTTCATAAGCAGAAAATTTTGTCACAATTGCAATACACCAGAAATTGTTAAATTTTGTTCGTAGAGCAACATTACATCAATTTTCCTTTATCCTAAGAAGAAAAAGGACATCAAATTTTATATATTTTAAAAAAGGAATTCATCTAAACGCAAACAAAATGGTTAATACAACGATTTATGATGAGGCGCCGAAGCTAAAGGTATTCATACATTCAAATATTTAATGGCATAATAACTACGATAATCAGCAGTCAGAAACGATTACTAATATGAACGGTTACGGTTTTCGGTTTAATTGGATATCTGTAAAATGAATGGATAACATTGCCCCTAAGGTCGTTCGGATTAGAATTTTTCATTAATTTTTCATTTAAGCAAAATTATGCAATGCCATGCAATGGATTTTCTTTGTGTGGGTCCGAGCAAAATTCTTGACCTTCGGTTGTAATTCGTTCTATGATATTGGGATGTGATGCTTTCTTTTTCGGTTGTGAGGTGGGGATATCAATGAGTGTTTGTTTCGGTAATCTTTATGAGATTGTTTGGGAAATGCGCAGACGCTTTCTCAATCTAAGTGTACTCGTATCTCTCCCAGAATGCTGCTGCTGCTGCGAAGCTTTTCACGATAAAACTTATCAATGGAAATGATTACGCTTGCAGTGAAATGGTTTCGTACATTGATGATATGATGCAGAATCAAGTTCTATGTTATGTTTTGTTTCCTAATTGTTTATTGTTATCTATTTTTGTGATTTCATTAATAGAAAAACGAAGTACCGCAAAACATGGCCACCCAAGCTGATTCCCAATTGGAGCATATGTGCCGCCTGGAGTTCGACTCGCCTGTGCCACATGTCCGTTTATCTGGAATAGTATGTACCATTGGTCCAGCTTCAGTTAGCGTAGAAATGTTGGAAAAAATGATGGCTACCGGTATGAACGTTGCACGCATGAACTTCTCGCACGGATCTCATGAATATCATGCCCAGACTGTTGCCAATGTGCGTCAGGCTGCTAAGAACTACTCAGCTAAGTTGGGTTATGAGCATCCCGTTGCTATTGCTTTGGATACTAAAGGTCCAGAGATTCGTACTGGTTTGATTGATGGCAGCGGCACCGCTGAACTCGAACTCAAGAGAGGTGGCACCATTAAGCTTACCACAAACAAGGCTTACCTTGAGAAGGGCTCATTGGATATAATCTATTTGGATTATGAAAATATTGTGAATGTTGTCAAGCCCGGCAATCGTGTGTTCGTTGATGATGGTCTCATTTCTTTGATTGTCCGTGAGGTCAGCGGTGACACATTGGTGTGTGAAATTGAGAATGGTGGCTCATTGGGATCTCGTAAAGGTGTCAACTTGCCCGGTGTTCCTGTTGATTTGCCAGCTGTCTCTGAAAAGGACAAGTCTGATTTGAAGTTTGGTGTTGAACAGGATGTCGACATGATTTTTGCTTCGTTCATTCGTAATGCAGCTGCTCTGACCGAAATCCGTGGTGTTCTTGGTGAAAAGGGCAAGAACATTAAGATCATTTCAAAAATTGAAAACCAACAAGGCATGCACAACTTAGATGAGATTATTGAAGCATCTGATGGTATAATGGTTGCACGTGGTGATCTTGGCATTGAAATCCCACCAGAGAAGGTGTTTTTGGCCCAAAAGGCAATGATTGCCCGCTGCAACAAGGCAGGTAAGCCTGTTATTTGCGCTACTCAAATGTTAGAGTCTATGGTCAAGAAGCCACGTCCAACTCGTGCTGAAATTTCTGATGTTGCCAACGCTATTCTGGATGGCGCTGATTGTGTTATGTTGTCAGGTGAAACCGCTAAGGGTGAATACCCATTAGAGTGTGTTTTGACAATGGCAAAGACATGCAAAGAAGCCGAAGCTGCTTTGTGGCACAAGAATCTTTTCAACGACTTAGTGCGCGGAGTTGACTCTGCCACTTTGGATGCCGGTCATGCTGTTGCTATCGCTGCTGTTGAGGCTGCCACTAAGACCAAAGCTGCTGCTGTCCTAGTGATTACTACTACTGGCAAATCAGCTCACTTGATCAGCAAGTATCGTCCACGTTGTCCCATCATTGCAGTAACCCGTTATCCACAAACTGCACGTCAAGCTCATCTATACCGTGGTTTGGTACCATTGATCTACAAAGGTGAGGCAGTCACAGTTGATGACTGATGATATATCATATATCCATGATTTTATAAACAAAAATATATTTATTTTTTACTATATAGAACCTGCTCTCTCTGACTGGCTTAAGGATGTCGATGTTCGCGTACAATTTGGCCTCCAAGTTGGCAAGAAGAACGGTTTCATTAAGACCGGTGACTCAGTGGTCATTATTACTGGATGGAAACAGGGCGCTGGCTTCACAAACACCATGCGCGTTGTGTAAGTGGATCATGATTATCTGCTTGCCATTAAACTTATTATTTTGTTTTTATTATCATCTAGGACCGTTGAATAAGGAGGCATGGTTTCTTTAACCTGAATAAGATGCCAGAAACTGCACAACTAAAACCACGTTATCACGTTTTCCCACACAGTAGGAATGAAGCCACCAAAAATGTGATTGGCGTGAATTGCTATTAGTTTAACAAAATTATTTATTTACAAATCATCAGAAATTGTTTCTTTGAAGTCGCAATTTTGTATTCTCAACTCAACATTCGAACGGAACAGTTGTTGTTTGCAGCAAAGAAATCTTTTAATCACTCACTGTTTGTTTAATTAGATTATCGGATTATTAACAATTATTAATACATATTATTATTGTGAACAAATAATAGAACTATAAATATATATACGTTTATATATATGTATGTTAAAAAAAAAAACAAAAAATGTTTATTGTTATTTTCAGAAAATTTCAGTTTTAGTTTGACAGTCGGAAAAATTGGAGAGGAATTCCTTCCTTTCCGCAAAAATTCTTTTGGTTTTCTTTGAAAAGTTCAAAATTATAAATTAACACAAATGTTTAAAGTTTTTGGGAGCGTATTTCGATATAATCTATCGAAAAGTGGAGAACAAAATTGGTTTTCCTCGAAACCATTACCGCCGTGCGATAAAAAGAAAAAAGCTAAAAAGAAAAAAATCTGTGCAAAGACTCAATTGGATTATTGGTCACAAGTGGAATACAATGGGCCGGTTTCACGATTTCGGCTATCAGGCATTGTTTGTACTATTGGTCCTGCCTCTAAAAGTCCTGAAATGCTTGAGAAACTCATAGCGAATGGTTTGAATGTTGTTCGCTTGAATTTCTCTCATGGCACCCACGAATATCATGCGGAAACAATCTGCAATGCCCGCAAAGCTATAGACACCTTTTCTTGTAAGCTTGGGGCACCGCATGTTGTTGCTATAGCGCTTGATACCAAAGGTCCAGAAATACGAACCGGTTTGATTGGTGGCAGTGGAACAGGGGAGGTTGATTTGGTAACTGGCCAAACTATTAAATTGACAACAGATAAACAAAATGCCGACAAGTGTTCAAAGGATCTTCTATATGTCGATTATGAAAATATTACAAAACTAGTGAAGAAGGGCGATCATGTCTACATAGACGATGGACTTATGTCTTTGCTAGTTAAGGAAGTGAAGGACAAAGAAGTGATTTGTGAAATTGAAAATGGCGGTAAATTGGGTTCTAAGAAAGGTGTTAATTTGCCTGGTGTCCCTGTAGATTTGCCAGCAGTGTCTGAAAAAGATAAACAAGATTTACAATTTGGCGTTGAGCAAGGAGTCGACATGGTATTTGCATCATTTATTCGTAACGCTAAGGCGATAGAAGAAATTCGTGACGTTCTTGGCCCTAACGGCAAACACATCAAAATAATACCAAAAATTGAAAATCAACAAGGAATGGAAAACATAAATGAGATCATTAAAGCCTCTGATGGGATCATGGTTGCTCGTGGTGACTTAGGCATAGAAGTTCTAACCGAGGAAGTTCCACCGGCTCAAAAAACAATAATAGCGCGTTGCAATTTAATGGGCAAACCGGTAATTTGTGCCACACAAATGTTAGAATCCATGATTTCAAAACCTCGGCCCACACGTGCTGAAGCTTCCGATGTAGCTAACGCCATATTCGATGGTGCCGATTGTGTAATGTTATCTGGTGAAACGGCAAAGGGCAAATATCCTGACGTTTGTGTTCATACTATGGCAAATATCTGCCGGAAAGTGGAATCAATTTTGTGGTATGAACATTTGCAATGCGATTTAAAATCAGCTCCAGTTCCATGTCATCTCAAAATTGATGTTGCTGATGCGGCAATAAATATAGCAAGTGAAGTTGAAGCACGAGCAATTCTAGTAATGGGAGATGATCCAAAAGTTGCTCAAGCTATTAGTAGATTTAGACCTCATTGTCCAATTATATTCGCAACCCATTGTGCTCCCTACGCTAGACAGTCCTTATTGTTTAGAGGAGTACATCCGATGGTTTTTGAAAAGAACGAATGTGAGGATGATGAGGATGGTGAGAAATTTTTAAAATCAGTTTTGAACAGATTATTCAAAATTGACTTAGTAAAACCGGAAGAGAAACCCACAGTTGTGCTTGTTAACGCTTTGAAATCAGAAAATATAAAATGCCAAGTAATGACATTTGAATGTGGGAAAAATGGTAAAAAAACTGACTGCAAGAAGAAAAAATAATAATAAAAATAAAAAAAAAATAATCATTTTTAACATCATAACAAGATATATTATTGGTATACAAACGGCTGGTATTTCATTTTTATATTCAACAATCGGGTGAACTTTCAAAATTGTATGTCATTAATGCTTGGGATTCCCAAGGAAGCTTATTAGGCCCCGTCCTATTTAGAATATTAGATGATGATATGATATGCCGGTAAATTATAATGTTAAGATTACAGTATCTGCCAGAACAACTTTGTGTGATCGAAATATGACTAAAAAAAATGGTAAATTTTGGTCAAAACACAGAAGTATGTTTTAACAATTTTTACCTTTAATCAAGGAAACTGACTAACTATCCCCCAGTAACATTAAACGGGGGTCCACTAAAACACAAAGTAATACCGTAAAATGCTTCAAGGTGAATCTGGATCGAAAGGCATACATTAAGAGAAAACAGGTGCAGCTCAAAAGAAAAACTTAAAAAATGTACTGGCTCTTTGAATCCAGACAGATAGATATATCAATAAATACAGAAATTCATTTTAAAACCTTGATCTCGCGGAGTAGCATGTCAGTCCGTTACTCATTAATTTTCCCTTGGGTGGAACTTACATTACATCCTAGTCCGACGCTGGTCCTATAGATCAGGTAAAGTGAGAGCAGAGAGTGTAATAAATACTATACAAATATCAATTTGCCGATTTCACTCTTTGGAACACAGTAGATATCAACATTCATCTCGTAAATACCCTGTTTCACAATATTTATTGATAATGGTGAGCAGTGCTTTTACATCGAAGTAGGGACTACGTTCAACTATTGGAAAACAGTGTTTTTTGTTGGGAAAAACAGAGTAATACTATAAATTTTCCAGCAGGATATCTTTCGTACTGACTGGCTTGTTTTCTTGGCCCATAGAGAACATGTGGATCGTATTAGTAAGATGGACTTATGCAAAAAATGGCCAATATAACAACATTTTATAAAGTTATCTAATTCAATAATAAAAAAAAACCTTGTCTTTCGTTGCTAAAGCCAGTGGAGCTTATTTTGAAAAAAAATCTCAATCAATTATCCAAAATATAGTCAAATTCCATAACCCGAATTTCCTAAAACACGAACCAGCAGAGTTAAAATTCTTAACATCATAATTTAATAGCTCAAACTTCCAAACTTGATTATCTCCATAACTCAATCAATAAAATTGGCACAATAATTAAGACAACATTTTGTGGGTGAATCTCAGACCATGTAGAATATGTGATTAGATGACAAATTGTTTATTTTGGAAATGGACCAATGAAGATGTAAATTTTCATGGCTTATTTTAATAAAGATCAAAACTTGATGGAAGCTGATTACAAAGCATGGAATCATAATCTAACTTCAACTTCTACTCTTGAGGAAAAACTTTCTTTATGATGACGATATTATTGAACATTATTGTGCAGACCTAGTAAATCCAATTCCAAATGCCATGGAAGATAATAATGACAATTCGAAGAAAGAATTTTTTCAACTCATTTCCAAATGCGAATTACCTGACAATATTTAATTTATAATTTCAATTGAATATATGTTACTGAAGATCAGAAATCATTATAATCTTTTTCCATTGAAATATTATGATGTTTTTTATTATGGAAGTTTGACTGTATTTCAAAAAATTATTATGATTATTAAACACACCATGGTAATGCTTATATTGGTAAAACTCACCAAAACAGTGATGTAAAATCAATCGATTTATGAGCATTTATAAAAATTTGAAATATTTTGAAATATCCACCAAAAAGCAGTGTTGCACACTTCCTGCTCAATTATGTAACTTTGTGCAACACTGAAATTTTCAGTATGGAAAAATACTAAATGAGGAGTACAAACATTGAGGGAGGCATTAAACAAAATTTTTTTGTTTATATTTATATAAAATTTGGATTGAAATTGAATTTCAATGAGCTTTTCAGAGAATACATCTGATTCCGATTGGTAATTTTTCGATTATTCCGATTGTTTCGATTGTTTCATCTTTATTTGTTTATTATTGTTTACTTAACTAGGAAACAGGCGAAAATGAAAGTTAACAAAGCGATTAAACAAGAAGAGGAACTGCATAATCATAACAACAGTTTGACAGGATTAAAAATTAAATACAGTCAAAAGTTTTGTGATAAATGGTTAAATGTCTTTGATCCATGGCTAACACGTCACTCCGAAGATCCAAACAAACCATTTTGTCGTGCTTGTCAATGTGTATTAGATTGCAATAAGTGTCACTTGCAGCGCCATGAACGGACCACGAAACATAAACGCAACTTGGATATTCTACAGAACAAAGGTGAAGTTGCTGCCCGTCAAAACTTATGCATACGTCAGGAACGTAGTAAATACTATCTACAAAGAAAAAAGGCTATGATGGAAAGTTCCGAAGCAAGACAACAGATCACCAGCTATGATGAAGGTCACGGTCATTTTGAAAAAGAAATCTTAGATGATGAGTATGTCTAATTAAATTCAAATTTATATAATAAAATATATAAATATAAATCTTTCTACTGAACAGTGTTAAGAATCCTTCACACGACGATGACGACTATCATCAAAACAATCGAATAGACAAGATTGAAATGGAAAAAGAGCCAGAGCCAACTCCGCCATTTAAAAACGAGGTAATCGGTATTGCTGATGCCCAACAAGAGCATTCGAAGAAGACAAATGTAATTGCGAAGGAAATAATCCGCACACCCAATGTTCAAAAGATGAATGCTGTTGTGAAAAAAGAAGGTCTTAAGCTTTTAATGCAAATACATAAGGATAAAAATGATTTGATGGATTCTTTTAAAGAGTTCATAGCTGCCGGTGGGCAGATGAAACAACAAAATCCGCCACCAAAGGAAAAGAATCATGTAGATCTCTTCTTCGAAAGCGTCAGTTCTAGTGTTAAGTGTTTGTCACCAAAATTGATTGCCGAAGCAAAAATGCGAGTATCTCAACTAATTTGTGAGCTGGAACTTCGTGAACTAACAGTAACAAATAACATCAGTGGCAATAGCAGCGTCACAGTGACACCTAGTACTGTGCTAGTGGCGACACCCAATTCCAACAATAATGTATCATATATTGTTAATCAAACGCATCCTCATCCTCAATCACATCCACAACAGCATTTCGAATCATTGAGCTGAGATGTGGCTGCAGCCGTTGAGATTTTAAATCTCTTGGCCAATGGAAGAACTAGACAAATTACGCGTGACCTAAGTATAAATGAACATATAAGATTATTTAATGTTCTTAAAATAATACAATGCAATAAAATTATGTATATTTTAACATAAGCCAAGCCATACTTCTAATTGGACTCTTATTTCCAGTGTTACACAATAATGAAGCGTTTTCCAACCCTTGTTGTGGATGATAATTCTATCAAATGAAATTCCTACATTTTTGTAATATATTTTCAAGCAATATATGAAAAAGAAAAAAAGTCAAAAATATGATTTCATCAGAATCTTCTGATAAAGTAAGTTGTGCATTTAAATTTTAATTTTGATCATATATTAATTAACTCGATTAGAACAACAACATGGAGCAAGCGAAGCAAAACAGAAATCAAATTTTGAAATTGCGCCAGCCGCGCCAAAAGTATTGTAAAGTTTGGGAAAAGGAATTCCGCTGGCTTAAAGGACGCAGAACAGATCAATCCATAGGCCTATGTACAATATGTAATACGGAGCTTGTTTGCAAGAAGAGCCATTTGCAGCGTCATGAAAAAACGGAAAAGCATAGAAAAATGATGGCTGATTCAATAAACTGCAACGATGAATTATCGGAATTATTGCATTCCACAGATCGTCAAGCTGAAGATGTTAATGGTGAAATCGGACACAAGGAGTCTGAACACAAGGAGTCTGAAAACAAGGAGTCTGAAAACAAGGAGTCTGAAAGCAAGGATTCTGAAAACAAGGACTCTGAACACAAGGAGTCTGAACAAAAGGATTCTGAAAATAATGTTTTGGATGATGATGCAGATGTAATTAGTTAGACTTCGTTCATTTGAAATTAAAAATAATGTGTCTTATGTTTCTTTCAAATAGGATTTAAATCATGAACCGTGGTGGTGAGCATTTTACAAAAGAAGTGGACCTGGGTAGTTATTCTTATTTAATATTAAATCTTTAACACTAAACTATGCACCAAAACCAATTGGTTAAATCGCAGAAATAATTTTAGTTACCAAGACCACAGCATCATCTGCAATTATGTATTACAAGTGGATAATCCATTAACTTTCCGCCAATAAAAACGAATACTACGAAGGACATTTCACCATACACGTATTTAACACTTTTGTTTATTAAATATACTTATAAAAGAATAGTTTATAATAATAGAAAATAAAAAGGGAAAATAAAATTTTTCTTAAAAAAACTGATTTTAACTTATATTATGTTTAGACTCTTGTAAAAAAGTTTTTAGATATTTTTTCATTGTAAAATAGATCTAGTGTCTGAAGAATCAAATATTTTTATATGGAATCAATATGAATTGGATTGCTTCCATTTAAAGAATCAGAGTAAAGTAGTGTAAAAGATAGTGCACTAGAAAAAAATTTAGAATCTTCAGTCGCCTTTCTACACAAATTTATTTACTTTATTTATCAGGGCACACCCCAACTACAGCACTATTACGGGTGTTGTTCCCCCTAAGCATATCTGAAAACATCAGACGATACAAGGATGGCATAGCTTTTTTAAGTGGTGACACTCTCGGCTGTAGTCGCTATTAATCGGGTCGTGATCTTCGCTTTATCGGAGGCCAGTTGAAACTGCATTAGAGTCACACCAAAATAGTGTTGTGTTAGGAGGCCGTCCTTCACCTGATGATGATAGCAAAGTATAACTTCCTCGAACCTTACAACAGAGCTATCTTTCTCAATTTACGTTTGTCGAGAAGGGAAGTGCGGGTCGTTGCTGTTGTTTGGTTTTGTGCACAACTTGTCAGCAACAACACACCCGCAATTACTACAGTTGCATTTTCGCTCTTCTCTTCAATCATATGTGCTCATGGAGTAAGCGAATTTCATTTATGCTTTTCATTTGCGTGTGCCCTCTACGACGCGGATCTCGCATATTAATTTGTGTGCTTGTCGCTGAGACTGCTGTTATATGTCATATAAATCAATACGTTATTTAGCCCAATTATTTAAATTATTAATTATAATATGCTATAATGAATTATGTAAATTAATAATATTATGGAACACAACTCTAAAACTAAAAACTAAAACTTGAGTCCTAACATTTTGAGCAGCAGTTTCGCTTCAATAGTGTGCTTATATAGGTGAGGCACATTATTTTTTTTTTAGGTATTTCAATTTAAAAGACTAAAATATACAGTTATTCTCAATTTCTAGAACTTTTTGGCAAGAACCAATTTGGAAAACATCAGCGATTAGTCCTGTTGAACGCGCCCAATTACTACACTTATGAGCACTAAAATCATAGTTTGGAAAGCGCATACATATATACGATTAAGTTTATGTGAATTCGACGACTGACGATCCATCAATGAAACTTTTATTAAATTGTTAAAGCATCACTGACGGACTTGCGTACTATAATGTAATTTACAGGTGTTATTATACAAGGTGGCGCAAAAGAAGTCATCCGATGTTGTTTGGCTCTTATTTTTTTTTCTAAATGAAAAACAAAATGTCGGTTGTGGCTCGTGCAGTTTGTGCTGTTGCTCCGTCCTGTTGGAACCACATGTCCACCAGTCCTAATTCGTCCAGTTCGGGCAGAAAAAACTCGGTCAACATTGCCCTATAGCGCGCACCGTCCACTGTTGTCGTTTGACCCGCGGCGTTCTCGAAAAAAAATGGCCCGATGACTCCTCCAGCGTGAACAGCGCACCACGCAGTCACTTTGAGCGGGTGTAATGGCTCCTCGTGGCATTACTCGCGGATTTTCGGTTCCCCAGAAGCGATAATTTTGCTTGTTCACGTACCCGCTGAGGTGAAAATGAGCCTCATCGCTCATTATGATTTTGGTCGTAAAAATCGTCCACTTCGGTGTCGAGATTGAGGATAGCTTGGGCATAAGTTACGCGCGTTTGGCGGTCGGCAGGCAGCAGCTGATGCACGGACTGAACTTTGTAGGGGAACATGTTCAAATCTTTCACCAAAATTCGTTGCAGGGACCGCCGGCTGAGGCCCAATTGCGTGGCACGTCGTCCGGTCGATGTTTCGGGGCTCATTTCGACGTCCTCGGCTACAGCGGCGATATTCACTGCAGAACGGGCGCTCCGGGGCCGGCCACTCTTGGCAACGTCTCGTGTGGTCCCATACTCTTCAAGGTTAGTGGCTAAACGGCGCAGTGTTTGCGCAGTCGGTGTCGGACGGCGGGGAAATCGGCGACGGAATTCACGCTGCGCCAACACAACGGACGAATTGTTACGCAAAAAAATAGACACAATTATTCCGCGTTCTTGGGGAGTGTATCGCTCCATGGCTTATTCACTTGTAGAATACATCTGTCTAGTCCACAAATGTCAAAACAGATTTGACATTGGCGGCCATTTGCAAAAATGAGAGCATCTTCCAATAAGGTGATTTCTTTTGCGCCACCTTGTACAATATTGAACACTTATCTTCATAAGTATGAAAATAGTTGCGCAATATTTCTTTCTTCTCAGGTCATATTTATTAAATCGATCATTTATGGTTGAGGTCAAAGATGATAGATCGACTATCCGCAACATCGGATCAGATGTCCCACAGGGATTAGGGCCCGTCTTGTACACGCTGTATACTAGTGATAAGCCTACGCCAACAGATGAAAACACTGTAGTTGCCACCTATGCGGATGACACCGTTTTTTGCATGTGACATTTCTAGCGATCTAGCTGCTGCCTTTACTCACAGAGTCCTCGACGAATTCGAAACCTGGTCTAGACGATGGAACATTAAAATTAATAGTGCGAAATCGCAGCACTGTTGCTACTCGTTGCGCTATAAAAGCTGAACACCGATTCCTCTGAACGGGATTCAAATCCCCAAAAACCATCAGTAAAATATCTAATTTCATTTTATTTGGATCGGCGGCTTACGTGGTCTAAGCATGTCAACGCTATAACAGCTACTTGTAAAAGTAAGATGCAAAAATTACGATGGCTTATCCGATCCGGTAGCACTCTTAATCGCCCTGCCAAGGTAACGCTATACAAGGCTATAATAGTACCATCCTACACTAATGGCATTCAGCTCTGGGGACTAGCTGCCAATTCTACACTTAATCGCGTTCAGGCTATGCAGAATAAAGCTCTTCTGCAGATTACAGGTGCACCTTGGTACGTTAAGCGGGTTTTAATACACCTTGACCTTGGCATCCTATCAATCAAAGAGCAAATAAATCGTCACACCAGCCGCTATAATGATGCTCTTCACGTACATAGCAATCCTCTTGCTATAGCTCTCAACTCAAATAATTGCCCGAAAAGGTTAAAAAGGCTCCAACCTTCGGATCTACGTCATAGATTTTAGAAATGAATAATGTATTATATATCATCTAACTTAGTTTTGTTACTCTCAGTCAATGTTGTGAAACCTATCCCTTAAAAGTGGTCTCTTAACGCTTGATTGGAATTTTCAAGATAAAAAAAAGTCATTCTCGCCGAATATTAGTCATGAACAGAATGGATATTAGCTTCGAAATACTTATTGCTTAATGCAGAATGCTTATTTCGTGTTGAAATGCTTATTTTAACGATTTTGCTTATTTCGTCATTTTGTTCGAATCAAAAAGATAAATTTCCAACTTTGTTCAGGAGGAAGGATTCCACAGATAGTCAGTTAATTTATTAATTGTTTCTGATAAAGATGTTGAATTCGTATATTAACTGATTTGCTTAAATTCAATGCAGGTATTCAGTATAACAAAGTCCTAAGCTGGCTGGTTTTAGTGGTCTTCAAGTTTTGTTCCAAAAGATGATGCATTTGACATTCCTTTCGCATGGCATACATAGACTAGCAGAATTTGTGCGATCACTGATTCCTATAGTTAAATCTGTATTTTTAAAAAAAAGTATGGAAGCCACGGACCCAAACGTACAAAAACTTTCTGAACTGACTCATTGTCCTGTGTCGTCTGCAGATGTTGAAAGAAGTTTCGCCGCATATGACAGCATCTTAAGCGAAAAACGAATGACTTTTGTATTTGAAAATAAAGGAAATCATTTAATAATAGTAAGAAAAAAAATCAATTTGTGTATGATTTATTTATTGAATTTGAATAAAATAAGAATACGACCAACTTGAATAATATGTATTTGAAGAGATATATTTTGCTTATTTGCGTGCTTATTTTTAAGTTTTTAGGGCATATTATAAGCGCTTATTTTAAAATTTTCTGTGCTTAAATGCTGGGAGTCCCCTACAAGTCAGTGCAGACGGTGTCAGTCGCTACAATAAGCAAGATGTCATTATACATTCATTTAAAGAAAGGCAAATCCCCAGTTTTGTCACAGAATAAGTAATGAATAAATCCGTGCTCATTTCAATCTGTCAGAATCGTGATGCGACAAAAATATGAAATAAAGTGTTTTAAATTTTTACAAGGTATTATTATTACTTGTTGTGATTTTTTCCGCACCTTAATGGGGCAGCAGAGGGATGCCACTGGGTTGAGCTCTCGAGTCCGTTTTACTATATTTGCGATTGCCATTGTTGCGAAATATTGTTAATGGTTGGCACTTAAAGACCTCAACGTTCCGTTTGTTAGTCTGAGTGACGAAGACCGATTTAGAAACACTAAGTAGTTATGAATATAAAATAAGTATATGTAAGTACATACAATATATTGTAGTAGCTACAAATCTTCTTCATATGTTTATTTTTGTAATACATAGTTGTGATTTTATACTTATATTGTGAATATGTTTGAGTTCCAGTAAACCCTTTTTATAAAGAATTTATTAAAATCACTGTGGTGATATAAATAATCTCATATTTGATATGTATATATAAGTATCGATTTGTAATTTAAGGGTGTAAAAAAGATGCTCCAAAATTGTTTTGCAAATTACTTAAACAGAATTAGAAAGGAGAGCCTGTTTAACTAGATTATAAAGAAAAGAATGATTCGCTAGAATCGGAAACAAATTTAAATTATACAGATAAACACCAATATGTATAACAAAGTCTCTTCTAAATGCGATTATTAGAATATAATATTTTAGGTTAGAATAGGATAGCGTAGAATAGGATAAGATAAAATAGACAGACAAGTTTAGCCAGCTCTTATCTTCTGTGTTCACCTTCAACTTTGCCAGCATGGGAGACCCTAACAGGTACCCTAGACTACCACTGGCATCGCTCTCAGGGTCCTTACATTTACTGTGCCCTCTCACCACAACAAGGTGGCAATGAAGGTAAAAAAAAGTATGCTACAAGAATATTATACTACAATAGTATACCGGTATAGTTTAGAAAAATTAAAATCAATTGGCAATCAACGTGCTGGACAACAGCTGACACACGTGTCGCCTGAAAATGCAACATCCTCTTGAACTTCCATTCCGCTTCCCGGACGAGTAATCCACCAATACCTCCAACCCAATAAAATAATACCTAAAATGTGAGTTAACAGACAGATTGTGAAATAAAAAAAAAGAAAACAAAAAGTTTGGAAAAAGAAATTATTTATATGATGTATGATGAAACTGGATTTTTCTGTCACTTCTCACTTTATATAATATCATCATCATCATATCATATAAAAAACAATAAAAAAACTAAAAAAAAACTATAACAAAATTTCAAAATTTACGTAATAAAAATTCTTTAAGCTGTACTCAAGTGTTATTTTTAGGCATGACATTTTGAAATTACCTTAATTTTGGCAAATCTTTCGGCAAATGTTTTGGCAAATTCAAAATTCATTAAAATTCTTGTGAAATGGTGAAGAAACTTAAAATATGCATTATTGGCGCAGAGAGTTGGTAAGATATTTTATGCCGTATGCCATAATCCATTATAAATTTGTAATTGTTCCAATGGGTTGGGTTTGCTAACGTTTTATGTACAGGGGCTCTGCAATAGCGACTGCAGTCGGCGCCAATGCTTTTAATTCGGCTAAAATTGATAATCGGGTCCATCTGTATGTTTATGATGAGTTAGTAAGCAATAATAAGCTCTCAGATGTCATAAACGATACGCATGAAAACATTAAATATCTGCCTGGAATACATCTGCCTGAGAATTTGGTGAGTTTTGGGATCGATAATCTTTTGACCATTGGTAGCGGGCGATATTATTTTATATGTATTGTATTTTTCTTTGACTATTAGATCGCTGTCAACGATTTACTTGATGCCGCTAAGGATGCTGACATCCTGATATTTTCAACGCCAAAGCATTTTGTAAAGTCCTATTGCAATATACTCGCAGGTCAGATCAAGAGCACTGCCATTGCTGTGTCACTCGTCAAAGGTTTCGAACGCATCAAAGACGGCGAGATAGATCTTTTTACCAATGGAATTTCTAAGCAATTAGGGGTAAGATCATACACAACTTGAATTACATACACTGAACATTAACGAAATCTTCTAACCTAAACTTTTCGACCTGGTAGATTCCATGCTATTCATTTGTAACAGCCAATAGTGCTATGGAAATGGCACAGGACAAACTTTGTGAGGTCACAATTGGTTGCGATAATGTAGAGCATTCGCAGCTTCTGCAAGAAATTTTCCAAACAATGAACTGCAAAGTGGTTATAATACCAGATATTGAGGGCGTGGAACTGTGTGGATCTCTTAAGGTAAATATTTGCCTTATAATTTAGAAGTCTAAGTTTGTTAAGTTGTATATGTGAAATTGGATTAGGGCGTGATTGGGCTTGGAGCAGGCTTTGTCGATGGCTTGCGCTTGGGTGAGAATGCTAGGGTTGCTGTTATACATCTGGGCCTGAAGGAAATAATGCGATTTGTGAAAAGTTTTCATCCAAACACAAAACTGTCGACATTTTTTGAAAGTTGTGGCGTTGCCGATTTAGTTGCTTCGTGTTACGGTAAGCATGATGGTGCGATTATTTTCAGGCCAATCCCAGTAATAGTCTCCTGTTTTTTTTAACTCCCAAACTATATGTATAGATGACAATAATGTAACATTCGCAAAGGCATTTGTTACTTCAGGAAAAACTTTGCAGGAGTTGGAATCAAGTTTGCGAAATAACAAAGAACTACTTGGACCACAGATTGTTGACCAAATTTACAATTTTCTTTCCAAAACGAATAAAGAAGATCAGTAAGTTATTATAAGATCATCAGTTTATTCTAAGCTGTATATTGTATACTAATCAATTCTAGGTACCCACTGTTTACGGCAATTCATAAAATATGCCAAAATGAGCAACACCCTGACACTATTATAGAAGCTATGCGCAATCATCCTGATCTGCAGTGAGTTGCATTATTTTCACAATGATTGAAGATCTTACTCATTTCAATTTCTATTTCTATGGTTTTATTATTACAGTTATCCATCAATCACTAACCTTTTAAATAGTGAACTAACGACTGCACACTACCGCCCCATAAAACCTGTAGATGATACAGATTTCTTGAAGTCGCAAAACATAGATGACTTGAACGCAGCAGTGAATGAACCCGTCAAAGATTTGAAGATCACTGCTGAACATGAGTCCCCTGAAGCCGTTTCCAAGTTAGATAACACAGTTTACATGGAATCGCAAGACAAAGACGATTTGATCGCAGCTGAGTATGAACCCGTCAAGTCCGCTTTCATGATAGATGAAACAGACTACACGGAATTGCAAAACAAGGACAACGTTTTGAAGATTAGGGCTGAGCATGATTCCCCTGAAACCGTTACCGAGTTAGATAACACAGTTTATATGGAATCGGAAAACAAAGAAGACATAATTGGAGCTGGGTATAAACCCGTCAAGCCCGCTTTCATGATAGATGAAACAGACTACACGGAATTTCAAAACATGGACAAAGTTTTGAAGATCAGTGCTGAGCATGATTCCCCTGAAGCCGTTACCGAGTTAGATAACACAATTTACATGGAATCGCAAAACAAAGACGATTTGATCGCAGCTGAGTATGAACCCGTCAAATCCGTTTACATGATAGATGACACAGACTACACGGAATTTCAAAACAAGGACAACGCTTTGAAGATTACTGCTGAACGTGATTCCCCTGAAGCCGTTACCGAGTTAGATAACACAGTTTACATGGAATCGCAAAATAGAGACGACTTGATTGGAGCTGAATATGAACCCGTCAAGCCCGTTTTCATGATAGATGAAACAGACTACACGGAATTTCAAAACATGGACAACGTTTTGAAGATCAGTGCTGAGCATGATTCCCCTGAAGCCGTCACCGAGTTAGATAACACAGTTTACATGGAATCGCAAAACAAAGACGATTTGATCGCAGCTGAGTATGAACGCGTCAAATCCGTTTACATGATAGATGACACAGACTACACGGAATTGCAAAACATGGACAACGCTTTGAAGATTACTGCTGAACGTGATTCCCCTGAAGCCGTTACCGAGTTAGATAACACAGTTTACATGGAATCGCAAAATAGAGACGACTTGATTGGAGCTGAATATGAACCCGTCAAGCCCGCTTTCATGATAGATGAAACAGACTACACGGACAAAAATTTAAAGATCACTGCTGAATATGAGCCTTCTGAATCGTTTCTCGATAACACAGTCTACTCGGAATCACAAAACAAAGATGACTCTATGAAAATAACATCTGAGGACCAGCCCATCAAATCTAATGTAGATTATACGGAATCGCAAAACAAGGACATCCCATCGCAGTTCGATGCTGATTTTCATGCCGCCGAAATTGTTTACAAGATAAATAACACAAACTACACGGAATCACAAAGCATGAAGAACTTGTTGGATATTACAGCTGAGGACAAACAAGGTAAAAGTTTTGGAGGTGAATTCTACCCCGAAAACGTAATAATCCAGTTAAGAGATGTTCCGAAGTTTGGCGTCTCCAAAATTGAAAAGATTGTTGACTCGACTTCTGAAGGACCCAATGACCCTACTCAAGAAGATTGGATGGGAGATAATGAATTTAGAAAACAAGACTTTGAATTTAAAGAAATAGAATATCCATCTGGAGAAGAACCAAATAGGATAAATGACAATCCCTTACAAGAAGATTGGATGGGAGATAATGAGTGGAGACCACAGGACTTTGTTGAAAAAATGAAATATCCAGTTAATGACAACTTCGTACTAGATAATCAATTCGACCATCCTAATATAGAAGGAACTTCTAAATTTAAGCCCGAAAATGAAACTGTCGAAATACTACTTGATTTTAAGTTTGGGGATAATGAAGAGGACAAGTCAGTTAACAAGTTAATTTCAAATTTTGTAGCAATGAGTTCGAAAGACCCTAAAGAGTATGAAAAGGTGCCTGAACACATAGAGCCGATAGTATACAAAAGTTTGGATGATTATGAAAGGCAAAATCAACAGAAACCAACAAAGCAATTAGAATTATATGATCCGGATATAGATGGTTATACTATGAGTCCACATTGTTACGCGGATGCTGATTCATTCAACTCATCGCCGGACTTAACGGACAACACGTTCGAAAATAACGAAGATTACAAAACAAAAACTCTTGAAATTGAAAGCTTAAATTCCGATAAGGACAACAGCAACAAAACTCGCAAAAAGAGTGTATTCGAATCGGAAATCGGTAATCCATCGGAAATCCAAGAAAATGTAATGGAATTAAATGACAACAGCTTCCAAAATACAAGCATTGACCAAGATATCAAGTACCAAAAAGATGACATCCAAGAACATGTAATGGAAATAAATGACAACAATAAAAACAATGACCGAGAAACCAAGTTCGAAATAGACGACACATTAGATGATAGTTTTTTCGTTGAAAATCAAATGTATCTAGAAGAATCCCAATATGAACCCATTGAAGAAGTCGTCCCCAAGATCGAAATGAAGGATACTAGCTCTAAAGGCACAAACATTGACGAAACACCATCCAAACAAGTCTATAGTAACGAAAAAAATCATGATAAATTCAAAAATGATTGTGCATACAAGGAATTTTTTAAGGAATTAGACAGCACGATTCCTCAAGATAATCAAAATGAACATAAGGTACTAAAAATTAAAAACAAAACTGAATTCGATGAGATATTTGAAGAACTAGCAGCTTCCGGTACCCAAAATAAAAGCCACGATGACGTCATACCAAAGTTGGAAAAGAAAAAAAACGAATTTGCACTCGATTTCGATGCCATAATTCAAGAACTTGGAAAGACTGCTTTAGAATATGAAAGGAGTCGTCAAGTAGCTAAGATGAATATGAAGGATGATATCAAAATGAATGATGACTTAGAAAAAGAAAGAAGTCGACAAGTAGCTAAGATGAGTATGAATGATAATAGAGAAAATCAAAATCAAAGGAGTCAAAAAGTAGCCAATCTAACCATATCGGCGGACATTTCCAAAGAACCCGAAATAAAAAGTGAAAAGAAAAAAAATAAACAAAAAACCCCGGATACAAATCTCAATATTAGTCATGCTATTGACACTCCGATCGATGATAAAGATATCAATAAAATCGAGTCCATTGATATTTCTAATTTAAATAATGAACAATTAGCAACCTGGAAAAATTTGTTTGAGGAAGCTGAAAAAGAGGAAAATAAGCTGAAGGCATCTAATGATAAAATCGAAGAGAAGGCATTATTTGATGCTTTTAAATCATCAAATAATGAAGAGGAAGAAATGAACAAAACCCTAACACAAACATACGAGGAACAATTGACCAAAGAGCAAAAATCAGACTGGGATTGGACACAACTTTCAGATGAACAGGAAAATAATACAAAGAATGAAACAACAAATTTACTAACCAATAAAATCAATGCTGAAACTGGTAATAAAAAGGTCATAACCAATAAAATCAATGCTGCAAATAAAAATAAATCTGACACAATCAAGAAAAAAGCTCTACCGATTACATTGTCTGGAGCGAACAAAAAATCTTATGCTGAAACTCTGAATAACTCCGAAACAAAAAATGAAATTCCTCCAAAGGGGAATCTACCGATTACATTGTCTGGAAAACACAATAAATCAAAAGCTGAAGTAGCCGAAACACCCATCCGATTAACCCCTTCAAATGAAAAACAACCGACAAGTAATGAGCTCACTAGTCCAGATACTAAATCTGTAAATGTGAAAATTGTTGATGTAGAACAATTAGATACAGGCACAAAAAAGGAGACACCAAGTCATCTGGCTGAATTGGATTCTTCCATTGATTCAGTTTATACTTTTGTTGAAAATAGAGAAGAAACAAAAAATTCCGAATCTTGGGACTCACTTGCAGATATTAAAAACCATGAAAAAGAAAAACCTGAACCTATAAATAAAACTGCTGAAAAAATTGAAGCAGAACGAGATCATTACAATCCTGTGGATTCCAAGCCCAAGGCCGAAGACCAAGAAAAAGCCAATGAGGACTCCTTTATGACACAAAGGCTAAAAAATTTAATGGAGAACAAGAAACATATAACAAAACAGGAAGCCGCGCCATATAGGTTTGGTCGCAACATGGATGCTTTTGACACATCAGTACATAAAGTTGAAGATTTAAGAAAGCCCAAATATAGGCATGGAAAGAAATATGTGTTGAAAACACCATTCCATCCACCATTGAATCCACGAGTTAGAATACCCCAACCACCATTTGATGGCCGTGAGCATGAATATCATACATTAGCTTGCCGCACTCCTCCGCCTTGCATTTTGTGCAAGCAGAATAGTCTGAGGCGCATACAAGCCAACTGCACTCGTAGTGAGGTCATAGGCAAGATGCCATCGGTTTATGGGTCCAAATCATTTACCAGTATAATGCGTGCCAATAAACTATTGTGTGCATTCCAAGCTGGCATGTTTGCTGCCATATTCTACAGATATGGCAAATTATAGACAATTTTTTGCATTGCTAATGGTCATTAGGAATCTCTTCACCATTATTACAATTCGGGACAATTGAAAATTGAATGTTAATTAAATTGTACTTACTAGGGGTTAAAATACAAAACTACAAATCAAAAATGATCCAAATTCAATTTCAATTCTTTCATTTGACTCAGCAGGTGATCATGATGCCGGACGCTTGTTAAACGTTCGCTTGCATTCACTCACCGGCTGTGAGCCGTTGTGCATATTATTATAAACTTAGTGTAGCTTAACTGACAAGGTTGAATCACTAACAACTAACAATCAATTATATATTATAAATAAGCGGCATCGCGCACCAACCGCTGGTGGAAGACCTCTCGATACTCTGACGATTGGAGCGGCCTAAAGTTATTCAAGAGCAGCTCACCTCTACGATCGCGTAATTGCCAAAATTTGTGCAGCTACAAAAAAAAAATAATATTTAGTAAAAGCACATCCAATGTGAAACAATAATCATAGTACATATTTGTATTTGTGTCTAACCTCTAAATGTGAGATTGGTAACACCTCAGGAAACACTTGCCAAGTGACGGCCTCTGAGCAAGGTGGCGTTGTCAGGGAACCTTTATATGTAAAGAAATTATTACGATCGATTTTTCCCAGCAATGAACCAAGTGTTATCAGTTCTGGTGGTTTATAAGTTGTATTAAATTCGATAACATGGAGCAAAGTGCTATAGATGTCACTTAATCCAGTCATATAAATTGGTGGGAACTGCAATTAATATATACCATATCATTTCGTTTATAGTATTGTATTTAGTAGAAGTCTATATACCTACCCTGACTACTTTAAAGAGCACTGCCAAAACAGCCAAACCATCTGGATATTTTCTAGCTTCTATGACATCTAGATATTTTATGTTTTTATGAACAATGTGCATTTCCATGTCATAGCGACGTCCATTGATTATATGCTCGGAACCTTTTCGCTTTGGTGAGCCCCAATGGAAATGCACAGCCTCCGCTTCATAGATGTCTGTGAGTAAACCACCAGTGATAAACGGTTTATCACCCAAAACTGTGGCAGGAATATTAAATTCTATGGTATGACCATTATTGCTTATCGAAATGACATCAGCAAAGCTTATATCATATAATCCATAAAGTATAGGATCTAATCCAATTGATATCGATTTCTGTGTGCTGAGGGCAATGGGTGATTGACGGTAGCCCAAGCATGTTGGATAATCACGATACCATTTATTTGGATCATCATAATTGAATGTTTCTGTAAAATTATGTACACAATATCATCATCATCATTATCATTCCATATTTCCATCTTATGGTACTCGTATTATGCAAAAAACAACAATGATTTATAAATAACAAACTGCCGGTGATATACACAAAATTGATGCGGTATATGATTTTTATAGCACCATTAACATAGTTTTAATTAGCACTTGTCTTGTCTTTGCACATACAAATTTTCCAAATTTGCATAAGGAAATGAGTTTCAGAGTTTTCCTATCCATAATGATGAAGATGATAATGATGATAGTCAGAATATTAAACTTAATTTTTTAGTATTTTTCTTTTATTTCTGCAATTGTTTGATTGAGAAACTTTATTTTCTTAAGATTCTAGTACTTATGATTATGATGTTTCCGGTGGCTCATTATCATTAACATCATCAAATGTCAAGACAAATGAACGTTTCACTTGATTGATTTGTGTAAAGAACTTTTGAGTTTTGGTATTGGAATCACATTCAGATACATACTCATTGCAAATGGTAATAAAAACAGCAAACGTTGGTAAAAGCTACCAAGCAATGGAAAACTCATTATTGCTATTATAAGACCTTTTGGTCTAACTGTAAACCACAAACAAATGAACTGCACTTCAATATCTAAAATTCAACTTTTAGATGCCACAAACAAATGCCGGCAGATTGCAAGAAAAGACTAAATCTAATATTAAAACAGCAATTGTATTTATACATTTTGTCCATCTACAATAGTAACTGCGTGAGTTAATGTTTGAAATAATAGTATAAAGGGCTGCGTTTCAGTGCGCAGTGCGCAGCTGAAATTGAATTCAATTTGTTGTAACTAACATATTAAACAAAGCATGCAACGACGCATGCGTCTTAGCCATGAAAACAGCAAGCAGCAGCAGCAGCAGCAGCACCAACAATCATGATGATGACGACGACGAGTACTTGAAGCATATTTGGCTTGCTGCTGTGCTGTGACTAGAAAAAGAAACAATATCATATAGTTCATAGTTTAAAACTTAGTTTATTTCTGGTCTATGGTTTTCTATTTCACCTTAGCTTGTGGTAAATCAAAGCTAAGTTCTTAGGAAACTATAACCAATTCAATTAGTGAATTTGTGGTTTTCTTAAATAGAGTTAAAAAAAAATATAATTAAATAAAATTTATTCAATTCTTGTAAAGAAATTTTTGTCAGTTTTTGGTGTTTTTTTTCAAAATTACATGTGACTTGTCCTTATATAAATTTATTGATTCTTTCAAGGAAATAGAAAAATCAGCTGTGAATCCTTTTTACCAACTAAGTATAATGAGAAATTTTACAAGTCTCAGGAGTGGCGCATTATTTAAATATATGACATCTAAAATATTGTAAAGTATTTCATATTCCATAAAAAAAAAATCGTGTTATCAATTGGGTCTTTTCATCTTCATCTCTCCATCCATACATACTATCAAATGATAATGAAAGTGATACAATATACATACATATGTACAATATTCTATGTAGACATTTGTATGAATGAATGAATGTTTGTTTGTATAAATGTTCGTATGTTTTGATTTCATACAAGCATCGTACATAATTAAATTAGTTGAAGGCAGGTTGCCAACATTTTCGAACGCATCTAAAGTAAAATATTATACAGTATATACAGATAGATACAAAATGCCATACATACTTATACATACATATTTATATACAGATACAGATAGAAAGATAGATAAACATAATACAATGCAAGCGCTTCAGCATCCACAATAGTAGCATTAGCAGCTGATGCAGTCTACAGTAAATATTTACATTGAGAAAGAAAGAATCACAATCGCAAGGACGTTGAAACAAGTGGCTGCTGTTGAACTGCATGTGTAAAGTACTATAAATATAATTGTGTAATTTATTTACAGAAGCGATGAAATGTATCCCACCAGAAAAGTTGTAATAATTCGCCATAGTGAAAGTGAATTTAATAAATTGAATCTATTTTGTGGCTGGCATGATTCACCTTTGAGCGATAAAGGTACTATTATAGTACAATACTTTTAAATACTTAATTACAATAAATTTTATTACATGAAAGGTTTGGTGGAAACAGTCACAATAACAGCCGCCAATTTGATCAAATATGATATGAAATTTGATAAAGTCTATACATCTCTTTTGAAACGAGCACAACAATCAACACAAATAATACTTGAGGAACTGAAAGAATGTGATTTGCCAATTACAAAAGATTGGCGTTTAAATGAGCGCCACTATGGCAATTTGACTGGCTTTAATAAACGTGTAATGGCAAATAAGTATGGCGAGGAACAGGTAAACATGGATGACCACTAGTCTTTATATTTAACTTTTTATATCAATCAATTAGGTGCAGAAATGGCGACGTGTTTATGACTACAGACCACCGCCAATTGATGCTGCCAATCCACATTATTTTCGTATATGCAAAAATCCTAGTTTCTATGATATACCAAAGGATCGTTTCCCATTAGCAGAATCTATGAAGGACACATATGAACGTGTTATTCCCGCTTGGTTGGAGATCAAGAAAGAGGTGTTGGCTGGCACGCGCATTCTTATTGTGACACATGGCACTGTAACTCGTTGTCTTGTTAAGGAAATTGAAGGTATGGTTTTGATTTGTGCATAGTAGTTTTTGGGTCTTTCATTATATTGTAACTGAACGAGCTTTTGATTCATTGATTGATTGATTGTATATATGTATATGCACACACAGGCATATCCGACGAAGACATCAGTAAAGTAAATATGCCAAATAGTGTTCCATGCGTTTATGAGTTCAATAGTGAAACCGGGAACCTAATAGGAACAATCAAGTATCTCGCCGACGAGGAATATGTTAAGCGTGAAATCTTAAAGGTGGCATCGATCGGCACGGAGTGAGAACTTCTTTTTAAAAAATTGCAACAACAAAACAAAATTGTTAATCTGAAAACTTTAGACTGTTTTAATCCAAAATACAAATTTACATATATCAGGGAATGGTACCTTTCATTAACCAGACTACTTACTTACTTCACTTGTTCGGATTACCGAACCCCTCTCATAATAAAAGCAATTTGCTTTGTTTATTATTAGCAGGCAAATCTACAAATCTGCATATTTCAATAAATTGCATTGGTTCAATGGTGCTGCCAATTTAATATTGAATTAACCAACCACCTTCGCAATATTAGAGTTACCATTTCAAGTTTTAGTAATG
Source organism: Amiota communis (assembly GCA_037043315.1). NCBI lineage: Eukaryota > Metazoa > Arthropoda > Insecta > Diptera > Drosophilidae > Amiota > Amiota communis. Next base: position 507,498 of record JBAMAV010000896.1, read on the forward strand.
TACCTTGGCATCACTTTTCAGCACATTAATGAAATTGAGTTATTATGGTTAGTCTACAAAATAAAAAGTGCTGCCAGGTTTTTACATTAATTTGTTTACAAGCGCCGCACTTTCATTACATTTTAAATAAATTATACAAATACAATGAGCAAAAAGCCTTTAAACAAGCGTTTTAAACAATTGCTCGATAATGAGTCCAGAGTTACTGCACGAGAATGTGCAATTGCAAAACGCAGTGCCAAACTTTGTAATCGCATCGGTAAGTCCACAACGAATTTCAATTTCAAACAACATTATTGTTTTGTTTATTTATTTATAGATATTTTGCGACAAGTTGTTGAAAAGCATTGTAATCAATTGAACGCGAAAAAGGTGCGTGTCGCAAAAATGCGTCATGAAATTGAAATACTTTCCAAATTTAAGGAAGCTGAATTGGTGCGGCTACAGGAATTGGAATTGAGCGTGGCCGAATTGACAGCGCAAATAGCAGAACACACAACAGAGCGTGCGACACAAAGGAGAGTTGAAATGGAATTGCGGGAAAGGTAAGAGAAAAAATATATGCAATCTTTGTTATTTGTATTCTCATAATGAACTTTCAGTTTGCGCACTTTAAAAAAAGCCACAAACACATATTTCAATTATGATTTTCTATCGGAACGTATTGAAGGCATTAGTATATGCGAAAAAGAGAAGAGCTCCAAATGGCAACCTTTCAGCATAAATCCTTTGCTATTGGGTCGCAAAGAAATGCAATGCACTATTCGGGAGCAATCGAAAAACTCGGATCTAAATCAAGAATGGGAACGTCTTTGTTTTTGTTAATATGTTTTACACTTAATGATAATAATAATAAAAAAAATATTAATAACATTGGAAATTCAAAAGGCTTTTCAAGTGCTCCAATTTAACCTATTGGTTTTAATAACAAAAACATATATTTTGATGCCTTATCGGCACTTTACTACGACAACTTTAAACACACACATAGGTTACGGTCAGCAATTGTTTACAGACTGAGTTGGAACCTTATAGAAATACCGCACATGTCTGCTCTCTTGGTTTATAGTATTTATTGTTTCTTTGTTTTGTTTTATTAAATTTCGATTTCATTCCGCAATACTTCTTATATATATACATATGTATATCTGTACATCCATATCAATATGCCACTGGAAATGTCATTCACGCGAAGCCGTCTGCTACTTAAAAGGCACTCATCACTGCATTTGGATTCAGTAAACGGTCAGAACTCAACGCAATTAAAGACATCATTTCGATTCAGTACATTCAAAGAGTCACTCGGAAAATGTTGACTCAAATTTTATTGGCTCTTTTAGCTGCGTCATTCTTTTATCTGTGCTATAAGTATGCAGCCGATCGTCCACCTGGTTTTCCACCGGGTTAGTGAACAAATATCATTTAAAATATTGAAATTTCGATAATATATAATATTTTTCTTAAAGGACCTCCACGCATACCTTTTTTCGGTAGTTATCTATTTCTGATGCTTGCCAATCCGAAATGGTTGCACAAAGGCGCCCTACGTTTAAGCAAGTTTTACAAATCCGACATTATTGGGCTTTTTATTGGCAAATATCCTGTTGTTGTTGTGCACAATGCGGAAGGTGTTCATGAAATTCTCAAAAATCAAGACTTTGATGGTCGACCTGGTCTCTATTTGGCAGCAATGCGTGATCCTGGCGATGACGTTAAAGGTTGGTATACTACATATACATACATATATGGTGTTGAAGAGTTTGCCAACAAATTTTATTAGTGCCATGGAGTGATAGAAAGAAAAAAGAAGATGTGAAAAGACAATAGTAATACCTTGTACTCTCAATAGACAAAAGATTAAGGAAGGCCGGCAGATAGTCACCATGACACTGCCGTCTTAAGTGAGTCTTTAAAAAAAACCCAATATTGAGAATCAAAAAAGTTTTTCTTGTAATGATTGTAATTAGGGTGTGAGTTGGGTTGTGGAAAAGATTCAAAATGAAATTGTTCCAGAATCAACAGAGTCTAGAGTCTTCTTTGAAATGTCGTCTATCCATTCGTCTCGTGCTCTTTATCAATAATATACAGAATATATGCAAAACACAAGCAACAAATGTAGTCATACCAAAATTGTTGTTATATATTTTTTTTAAAACATTGATTGAAACACAAAATATAAGACCTCAGTGTATTTCGATGTGTGCAAAATAAAAGCAACAAATCAGAAATCAGTAATTTGTTAGTTGAATCCTTATTTCTTATGCGGCCCTCACATTATGCGACTGATCAACTGAACCAATAATCAAAAATTTTTGAGATTTTATACATTCGCGCCACGCAAATTCTCCGCAGTCAACAATCAACAAGAAATTGTACAACCAATCGCATAATGTGAGGGCTCCTTTTTAACCGTTGTATATCTGTCAGTTTAAATTATAAATTTTGGTAAAATTTTATTCTATTTTTATAACTTGGAATAGATTTTCTTTGTTAGGGTAACATTGACTGATAATATGCCAAAAGGGTTTTTGATTGAATTCAAGTCAAGTGAATGGGGAATCTAATAATAATAACTAGAAACCCAATGTCCATCACATCCCGGAAGAACCCGACTTGTCAGCTAGTGTACAATAGGATACAATCTGCATCTACATAGATGTTACAAGAAGAACAACAAAAACCTGCATCTAAAGTATCCAACAACATAAACCATATCTTTCTATTGTGCTGATCAGGATTGTGTATGCAATGATGAAACCATTTACATATAACCTCCTCATAAAAGATCCAACAATATCAATATTGGTCACTTCTCAGAAATTTATTTATTTAAGTTAAAACTAAATGTTAACAAAAGTCAGTCTGGCAGGGCCTTCAGCTATCTAAGAATTTTATTACAATTAAATATTGTTGCCATGAAGCAAGTAGTGACAATTTTTACATCATTTCTGATATTCCATTTTTTTATTAACATTTATTGGACAAAAATAAACCTCCGACTTAAGGGATATAAAAAATTTATGTGACAATAAGGATGGCTTAAAGCCTAAAAAGTATATTATAATTTATATAGTATATTTGGTTAGATTAGGGAAGCCTACGTCCTCTTTGGCGTCCATGTACCCAAAGATTATCAGGGTGAAGGGGCTGGAGCCTTCTGGAGGTATTTATAGCCAAAGCAGCAGCTAAGCTATTGACATGAGACTTTAACCGGTCACTATAGTGGCTTGTGTGCAAGTTTACGAACAAAGAGGATTCTCAAGTCCGCCGATATCCCATCATTACGAACATACCAAGGAGCGTTAACTATTTGACGGCGGGCAGAGTTCTGCATCTTCTGTATAATGTATATATTAGAATCGGCTGCGGTACCCCAGAGCGTAATCCCATAAGTCTATGACGGGACCACTATTGCCTTATAAATAGTAACCTTGTTGCTCAGGCTAAGTTGACTCCTCGGCCGAATGAACCAATTCAGCTTCTTCAGTTTTTGGCAACAAGTTGCAGCAGTTTTGACAATGTGTTTGCACCAGGTAAGCCTTCAACATACAAGAGTGCTTAGGGCTCAAACGGGACTTGAAGCGATATGGGGTTTTTAGTCGGTAGGCTAATGAATCCGACATAACTTGTGGCACGGGTATAAGTATCTTTGGCAGATTTTTACCTCCTTGTTCGCTTAACCAAAAAAAGAAAAAAAATATACATGAATCATTTTACTAAAATTTTCTTTAAATTTTCATTTGTCGCAGGTATTTTCTTTGTTGATGGTGTCACCTGGAAAGAACAAAGACGTTTCATCTTACGTTACTTGCGCGACTATGGTTTTGGAAGACGTTTCGAAGAATTGGAGCTCGTAATCGAACAGGAAGTTAAAGACATGCTTGATTTGATACGCCATGGACCTCGTTATGAGCATGAAAATAAGATTGTGAAGCCTGGCGGGTATCGTGTGCTTATGCCATTTTTATTCGCCCCCTTCGTATCAAACAGTAACTTCCACATTGTGTACAATGAACGGAAGCCACGCTCGGAAATGGCAGATCTTTTACAGTTATGCGAAATGGCAATGCTATTTCAGCGTACTGCCGATGATTATGGGAAACTGCTTAGTATAATGCCCTGGATAAGATTTATATTTCCTAATATGTCTGGTTACAATAAACTTAATGATTCAAGTTTATTTATTCGGAATTATTTTGCCGAATTTATTGATCAACACATTGCCACATATGATGAAAACTCTGAACGAAATTTCCTTGATGTTTATATAAAAGAAATGCGCAAAGCAAAAGCTGCTGGAGTAGTGGAAACCGGTTTCAATCGTGATCAATTCATCATGAGTCTGGTAGATTATTCTTTCCCGGCACTTTCGGCAGTAAGCACACAACTATCGTTACTTGTTCAGTATTTGTTACTCTATCCGGAAGTACAACAACGTATACAACGTGAAATCGATGAAGTTGTGGGTAGTGGTCGATTACCTACACTTGAAGATCGTCAACATTTACACTACACAGAAGCCACAATTCGTGAGGGCTTACGTATTGAGACCCTTGTGCCATCCGATGTGCCACATAAAGCATTAGTCGACACAGAATTGTTGGGCTATAAAATAGCAAAGGATACCATTTGCATACCAAGTTTATACGCATATCATACAGATGAACGCATCTGGAAAGAACCCATGAAATTTCGTCCAGAGCGATTTTTAGACACTGAAGGAAAATTATGCTTAAAGAAAGATATATCTTTTCCATTTGGTGCAGGTTAATATTCAATGCAACATTCTTTTATTCTATTCATTCATCCAAATTAATTTAAATTTAAAATATTCTAGGTAAACGCCTTTGCGCAGGTGAAACATTTGCACGAAACATGCTTTTCTTAATGACATCTGCTGTGTGTCAAAATTTCAATATTATTTTGGGACCAGACGACAAATTGCCTGATTTATCAAAGAACCTAAGTGGCCTTATAATCTCACCACCTGATTATTGGGTGCAATTAGAGGAGCGAACACATCGATAAACAATAACAATTAACGAATTGAAATATATATATAAAAAACTTTTTATGCAGTACAAAATAACAAATAATTAATAATAAACCAACAACGCACGTGTGACATACTAATCGTTATCGCTATGTCGAGTCGTTGGACATTGATGTGGTCGATGATAGTGAAGATCTTTCGGAGTCACTACTGTCAGATGTCATTTTTTTCTTAATAAAACGTACGCTCACATTGTTATTCTTCTTTCTGGTTTTTTCCAGCTCACTGAGAAGTAATTCCTGGGTACTAACCGTTTGCTTTATTGCCTCTTTGCTCGCTTTTATTAACTGATTGGCATCGCGTAGTTCATAAATCAAAGAATTACGTTCTTTTGCGTGATATTCACGTTGAAGTCGGCATTCTGTCTGTAGCTCATTATATTTGCCCTGTAAACGGCTTATTTCACATAGACTTTGATGATGCTTCGTAACCACTGATGTTACCATATTCTCAAGATTCGAAATGATAATCTGTGCCTCCTGTAGTTTTTTCACTAATATCCAATTCTCAACTCGTGGCTTCGAACCAGAACCTTCATCAGATTTAGTCCTGGAAACACAAGATATGATTAATATATTGTAATTAATAAATTCCTATTCTAAATTTATCAGTACTTTTCATCACTCGTTTTTTCGCTATCCCCAACGTTTTCCATTTCGATATTTTCAATATTTAGCTGTAATGAAGCTATTATGTATTGACAAATACATGACATTTTAGTCTGATATAATATACTAGTAGTTTCCTAGAGAAACACACTCTCTAGAATTAATTTTTTTTTTGATTTTGAAATTGCTAAACTTGAAAGCAAACTCCATTATACCTGAATGTTCAATATTTTTTCAATTGACTAAGATTGTGTGCATTTTACCCATTTTAAGTGTCTTTCATTCATTTATCAGTGATCGTCTTCAACAGATATACATACATAGTGTAAGGTCAAACCTACAAGTGCAATTGACAAGCAAGATAGCATTCAATTCACTTAATAATTCTCAGCATTTAATCTAAGAATATTATCTTTCATGATGTAATAGAAATTGTTAGAAATCATGATTAACCGACACTATAATAGGGCCGGCTGACATCTATCTCTTGACCGTAATTTATACTGCATAAGGTTTATAAAATAGAACAAATATAAGAAAGCACTATAATTTCAGACATGAAATAAGCTTGGGATCATCAACAACTCAAAGATTCTAAATTTAATTTACAATGTCTTATCAAGATATTGATCGCTTATAGAACCTTGCCTATCTTAACATAAGATGACTTAGCCTAGCCTGTATTACATTTGGTTTCATTACACTATTGTACGTCTATTACAACCGAATTTTCAAATTCGTTCTTCCTTATAGCAATTCAATAGATACTTATGTCAGATTCCTACCGACTAAAACACCTCCTATCGCCTCAAATCACTTTGATTTCATACGGTACCGCCAAAGCATTCCTTCGTATTGATGATTAATATCCTTAATTAATTAGTTAGGCGCCGTTGTTCGCTCGTACATATGAACCCCACGCATAATGTCAGCAATTTCGGAAGCAATGAATGACCAGTCTTTTGTTGAGTTGATCATTCGCTTACAGTCTCCTGTGAATTGCAGGGAGATCCAAGGCGAGCATATATTCTCCTTCACGCTACTTCGAATCGAGGACTCTTATGGATAATGTGACCCGGGTCTTCTACCAAGTCTTGACAGAGACTACAGTTTGGATCCAAAGCTTGCCCAAATCTGTGAAAGTACTGCCAGAAGCATCCATGCTCAGTTGCGAATTGTGTAAATTCTTACCCTTCGTCCCCGGATCGGCACTTAAGCCAAACTGCAATACTTGGGATGAGCTCGTGGATCCTTCGAGGCTGTGTACTACACCACCTGTGTTACCATATGTTAAGGTACCTGGACCTAATCGCACTCCGAGAAAATCTGCTTCTTTTGCAGCCAGAACTTCCAAATCGGTTCCGCATCGTCTGCAACTGTCCGATAGGCTCTGCAGATCTCCAGGTTAGAACCCTGTTACCACTCTTTATGCTTCGGTACGCCTTCGTTTCCAGTACCCTGCCAAGATGAGAGCTGCATAAAGCAGTATGGATCTACTCACCGAACTTAGCAGCACCCGTGTTCATGGGCGTAGCGAGGGGAGCAGAGCCGGCAGCTGCAATTTGTACTGAAATTTATCGTCAGATGACAAAATTGCTAAAGATATTGCTACCAATAGGAACCATGTACGCAGCAAAATAGATAAAATTACCAGACAATCCTCTGAATAATGCAAAATCCTTAGAATCCCATCTGGATGTGGCAAACCGTGGCACTTGCCCCGGGCGTCACCTGTATCAGAAAAGTTGAAAATCGAGCCATTTCTTAAAAACAAGCGAATTTCCAAAAAGAAAAAGCAACGCGACGAAATTTGCGAGGACAAATGAAGAACGCCAGATCCGACTAGTTTCTTTTCCAAAGATATAAAAGTAGTGTTTGACAAAATCTAAATCTATCTGCGTTCAACGTCAGGAACGTCTATCTGACCTCGTGATCCTAGCTAAAAAGATTAAAAAATGCTTAGACCTAAAGATTGTAAATGTGAGTTAATTATTTGTGAGTTTTTTCTAAGTAATTTATTCTAAACGCTGGGAGAGGGGCACCACTATCAAGTTTCTGCCCTGGTTTGAAAAAACCTTAGATCCGGGGCAGGAAAGTAATACCTAAGAAGGGCTCAATTGGGTACCACTACACCTATTTTGCCAAATCAGATTACAGTTCATAAATATTTGGATACCTAAAACTTTGTATGCCGGGGTTCCTATAAAATAATATATTACCCACCTCTGGTTCCAAATTTAAAAGACATTTAACATGTAAAATCAGATCTGTTTCTTGTGACCAGCTTTATACATTACCTGTTCCTGAATCATTCCTACCTAATCCTTTATGGAAATTATATTGGGGTACAGGTACCTTCAAATGTAGACTTCGCTTAATTTATGTACTTATTTCTTATTCCCTAAGGTTTGGGCGGTTAGCCGGTACCAAGACCACTTACTTACTTACTTAGCTGGCCATAACAACCCGTTTACCGGGTTACGGCCTTAGCTTCTCGGCTGCCACTCATGGTGTGTGCGCTAAATTTTATCCATGAGTGGAGGGACCTACAGTTTATAGTCGAATCCGAACGACTTTTTTGTGAGAAGCTTTTTCATGGCAGTTTTTTTGTTACTCTCAGAGCTTTTGCCAGAAGACTGCTGAGAGGAGAATCGCCGTTAGAAATAATTTTTTATTTTTTTATTTCTATAAGGTGTTACCGCCGCTGGTATTCGAACCTGCGGCGGCCGCATAGTAGACCAGCACACTATCCACTAGGCTACGGCGACCTCAACCAAGACCACTTACTTGGATTATAAAGGATCCTTTGTAATATCATAGAATCAGCGTGTCCTCTTCCCTAGGGATCGTACCTTTAATCAGGCATTTTAAAATGAAGACCCCATTGGTAAGAAATTTAAAAAGATAAGCATTAATATTGATACTGATATTGATCAGTCATGAGTTTTTTATGAGTCATTTTATGTATTTCTTGTTCCCTAAATTATGTTGAGGAGATTACATGGTACCATGTCCAGCCTCCACTTTAAGCCATTAAAGGGCTCCTTATGGATCAACCTGTCATCCCCAACTTAAATTATTCCGTAGTATAGGGTATCATATAGTCAGTACCACTCGACTTTAGCTTCTTTAGCACATTGATTCTTTGTTATGATTTTGTGATTTGCAAATTTTTGATTGCTTCGAATTCGTAAAATACCTACACATAATGACAATTATTGTTATTCGATCACGTAGTGATCCATACCCGAAGTTTTAAATCTTCGTTAGGTCGGTTGTAAACAAAGCAAACAAATCAAACGAAGCGTCTCAAACATGTTTGTTCTCGAAATTTAATTAGTGTGCAAATCGAACTAGCCCGCTCGTGTACTTAATTTTTAGCGAATCGGATCGAGCTACATAGCTCGATATTACATCATGCAGATCTCTGATACCAGCCGGTATCAAATTTTTACATACAACTATATTTTTTTTATATATGTACGTATTTATAATCAACAGTATCAGACCACCTTTAAAATTGTTTATCAGTCACTGCCGTCGTATGCTACTTAATGGCACTCATTTTTGTATATGGATTCAGTTAATGGCTAGTGTTCAACGAATTAAAATAGTATATTGTGTAGCAATCCTAGTTGACCGCCAAATCGTGAAAAAACATGTTAACGGAAATTTTACTCAGCCTTTTGGCTGCGGCATTTTTTTATCTATCCTATAAATATGCCGTAGGTCGTCCACCTGGTTTTCCACCGGGTTAGTGAATAAAAAAAACCCCCTCACTAATATCTAAATAGTATTATTGGTTCTATTGTAATACTAATAATCTTACTTTTTGTGATTTTCTTTATAAGGACCACCTCGTTTACCGATTTTTGGTAGTTATCTTTATCTGATGCTCGCCAATCGAAAATGGTTGCACAAGGGCGCCCTTCGTTTAAGCCAATTGTACAAATCTGATATAATTGGTTTTCATGTTGGCAATGCTCCTGTTGCCGTGGTACATAATGCGGAAGGTATTCGTGAGATTCTAAACAATCAAGACTTTGATGGACGTCCAGCTGTTTATTTGGCATCAATGCGTGATCCTGGCGATGACGTTAAGGGTGTGTACTCGTATAACTTATCTAGACTAGAAATCGTTAAAGTGACGTCATAGACTTCAATTGAAATTAATGCCACACCCACTATTTTTTAATTGTATAATTACACAATTGATCTTATTTTTTTTATTTATCGGTATATTATTTTGGAAAGTCACGCACGTTTTTCAACGTCTCGTGATCTTCATCTGACGCTTCACTCTTCCTTGTTTTCGCAGGTATATTTTTTAACGAAGGATTAGTATGGAAGGAACAACGTCGCTTCATATTACGTTACATGCGAGACTATGGATTTGGTAGAAGGTTCAATGACTTGGAGATTGCAATGGAAGAGGAAATAAAAGATATGCTGGATTTGATTCGACATGGACCTCGCTATGAGCATGAAAACAAACTTGTCCAGCCTGGTGGTTATCGTGTATTGTTGCCATTTTTATTTGCTCCATTCGTAAGTAATTGTACCTTCCACATAATGTTCAATGAGCGCAAACCACGTGCGGAAACGGCGAACCTTTTGAAATTGTGTGAAATGGCAATGCAATTTCAGCGTACTGGAGATGATTATGGCAAAATGCTAAGCATTATTCCTTGGATAAGATTTATATTTCCAAATATTTCCGGATACAATAAGCTTACCGAATCGAATGTTTTTATTCGTAATTATTTTGCCGAATTCATTGATCACCACATAGCCACATATGATGAAAGTTCAGAACGTAATTTCTTGGATATATACATTACAGAGATGCGGAAACTAGAAGCTGCCGGTATAAAGGAAACCGGATTTTATCGCGACCAATTCATCATGAGTCTGGTAGACTTTTCTCTTCCGGCTCTGACGGCAGTGAGTTCACAATTGTCGATGCTTGTACAATATTTGTTGCTCCATCCGGAAGTGCAACGGCGCATACAGCATGAAATCGATGAAGTTGTAGGTAGTGGTCGTCTGCCTACATTAGAGGATCGTCAACATTTGCACTATACTGAAGCAACCATACGTGAAGGTATGCGAATTGAGACCCTTGTGCCATCCGATGTTCCACATAAAGCACAAGTAGACACAGAACTATTAGGTTATAAAATACCAAAGGATACTGTTGTGATACCCAGTTTATATGCATATCATGCTGATGAACGTGTATGGGGTGATCCGAAAAATTTCAGACCAGAACGATTCTTGGATGATGAAGGGAAATTGTGTTTGAGGAAGGATATATCACTTCCATTCGGTGCTGGTAAGTTTGAATGCATTGACTAAGGATATTCTGTTTGAATCTAATCATATATTTCACAGGTAAACGTTTGTGTGCTGGTGAGACTTTTTCAAGAAATATTCTTTTCCTGATTACATCCGCCTTGTGTCAGAACTTTAATTTTGTTCTTGGACCTGGGGATGAACTTCCCGATGTATCGAAGAATTTAAGCGGCGTAATTATCTCACCACCCGATTATTGGGTACAATTAGAGGAACGTTCTTAGTGATATATATACTACAAAATGTACTTCACTTCTGTAAATACAATTGCTTAATTTTAAGTTTATGTGATTAAAGTAATAATATAATTTATTTCCATTAGCTAAAGGCCATAGTAGCCATTGCTCTCTATAAGCTAATATTGATTTGAAATCTTTATTAACTTTAATAAATAAATAAATAAGAATTTATTTTAGAATCCCATTATCTTTAATATAAATTTAAGGGACTTTCATTTTATAGTAATACTTTAACTAAAACACAATAGATATATTCATTCCTTTAAAACTCCTAGTTTGGAGCATAGGGCCTCCACAAGGCTTCTGCATCGCACACGATTCTGGGCTGTTATTTTAGCGCCCTCCCATGTGGTGATGACATCAGCTAATTCCCGCAAGGTTGATCTTCTCCAGGTGTTCTTTTGCCGGCCGCGGCATCTGCTTCCTTGCGGGTTCTATTCAAGCGACATTCTTGTGATGCTTTCTGGCTGTTTTCTTAGCGTGTGACCAATACAGCGCCACTTCCTACGCTTAATCTGTTTCAGTATAGGCTCTTCATTTGTTAGACGCCATAGTGCCTGGTTGGAAATAGTGTTAGGCCAGAATGTTCAGCATATGATCCTCAAACACTTGTTAACGTAAGCTTGAAGTCTCTGCGTGATGGAGTTCGAGACTAGCCATGTTACGCTTCCGTATAGTAGCGTTGATTTCACGTATGCGGAAAATATTCGCAATTTCGTACGTCTGGAGATTTGGGAACCCATACCGATTTTAACCGACCAAATGCTGCCCTTGCTTTGCTCAACCTGCTGTTAGCATCCGCTTCAGCTCCTCCGTCTGTTGCTATTCTGCAACCGAGGTAACAGAAGCTTTCTACGAAATCATTCGCACAGTCAATCATTATATGTCTTGTAAAATAAAATAGATATGGACAGCAAATACCTGTTGTTTTTGAAACCTATGGGATTATATTATTGTAATTCCAATAATTAAATGGACAATATGTAAGTATATTCCACAAAAGGGCGAATTCTATTTATGTATTATGCTGGAATAAATCTGGCTATAAAGGTAGATACTTTTCTGGACCACGCTATAAAGTAAACTACTATTTATTTAACACGTGCTATTACAAGAAACGTTTCCATATACAAAATTGAAAATTCTTGTTCTACAATACATAGTCCTACAATTTCATTTTATAGATGTATTGGTTTTCAAGATAATTACTACGCCATTATTTCTGCCACATTAAGCACATAATCAACTAGAATTAAATTCAAGACACTACACAATCTGATCCAAATAAAGGATTAAACATTTTTCAGCGAATGACGCTGGTTTCAGTGGAAAAAGGAGAGGTAGATATCAACTTCAGAATGCGCTCCGATACAGTCGTCTATGCTTCTCTGCAGCAAGTTGTTCCTGGTCAAGAACAATGTTTTAAAACTACTAGAACACATATAGAGCCTATTTTTTCCCTGCATCAATTGAATCATTAAGACCCACCATTTAGAGATGTTTAAGTTAGTAAAAGCAACTTTAGCACGCTATTTCAAGATAATGGGTTCCCATCTCAAACTCTTTGAGTTCCAGGGAACTTAAAATGGGCTAACAGATTAGCTGAAAATAGTGCATTAGTGCACGTGTTTCTAATTTATTTGTTTTGCAGAAGTTTAATTACAAACATATTTATAAATTTATCTCTAATAGATTAGGTTTTATGATTTTTCAGTGACAGACCCCTGCCTACTCCAAATTTATATAATAAACAAATTGTTTTCAATCTGGCAATAAATCATAATTTGTTATCATATTTTTTCAAGTGACTTTATTTAGAAATATTGATAACATATTAATACTAGCATTCCCGGACATTATTGACATAATTTTCAGCTATATTTGACAAAGGTGCCTTGTTTGATTTTAAAATATGCCTCTAAGATTTGTATGCAAACTATTATCTACCAATTTCTCGACAATAGCCAGTCCGATTCACACCAAACTTCACTGAAACACTCTCAAGACTATGCTAGAGAAGCCCTTTCATCAAAATCGGTTCAGTAGTTTCAAAATCTATACGAGACTTACATACATACTTCTAATTTCATATATATAGAAGAAGAAGATAACAACAAAGGCCTACAAATTTCTTATATTTTTAAAGATTTTTGATTGTTTTCATATAAAATCAATTAATTGGACCAGGGTTGTCCAACCTTTTTGGTTCCCTCCGCCGCATTGAAAGCATCTGTAATGAATGGGGCCTCCTCTCAGTTGACGAGCAAATAACTCTGAACATTGGGCCAAAGAAATTTCTGTTTGGTACTTCGGCCGCCTAGACTGCATTCAGACTTCACGCGGCTGCAGGTTGGGCAGCCCTGAATTAAGCATTGATGTAAGTTCTATTTTTGATTAAATTTTTAATTTTCAAGTGTGAATACAATAAATTGTGAAGTCCTACAGAAAAACGTAGATCATATTTGGAATCTGGTGGTAATCAATATACTCGAAAAAATTGTTATCAATTATGAAATTGTAGACAAATGAAGAGTATTTTTTTTTTTATTTTCGAATCGTGCCCTAATACAATATTCTCAAGTGAAGTACTTATGTAATGAATGAATGAATTCAACCAATACACCATAAAGAATCGTCATTATCATTGTGTAGAAAATCGATCTAGCGGTTGCTACAGTAGCTTGCAAAATTAAGAAAATGTTCGTTACTTTTAGTTAAGTATTTTGTTTTGTGCAAGGCAAATGTTAAACAGAAAAAGTAGGTGGTACCAGATAGTCCTTAGTTTATTAGCAAAAGATCCCCAAAATTACTTTAGCGAAGATGGTGAGATAGTAAAAAAATAAAATCCGGAGTTCACTGCATCACGATTAAACCAAGGTGGAATACATCAATCAAAACATAGGCGACGTTGGGGAAGTCGTGTAGTCTTTACAGAAGCATAATTCGAAAGTCAGAGTGAAATTTCTAAAGAAAGGTGTTAGGATCTTCAGAAAGGGATAATGGATGGATTTTTGACACAACAGTGACAGTGATATCATTAGTCAACACTAAATCCAATGACCTATGAAGGTAGTCTACAACAAAATTTATTTGGAAAAATAACCATTTAGTCAATAACCACTTATCTTTTATAACAGTATACTTGTATAGTCGCAGGCATATTTTCAATTTCCGAAAATGGTTTATATGTGCTGGTTCAAATTTTATTTACATTTACAATATATCAAGCCTTGTCAGCTTTTACCTTTATTATCACAGATTTTCTTTCTAAATTGGCTGCTTTACCAGCAACTCTGGACTATACGAGTATGGTACTTTGGGTCACCATCTTTCAGAATTATCTTTTCATGTTTGGGATTCGGAATGTGCTTTGGGTTGGCAACTCCTTCGTATAAAATAGTTAGTCTGACAGCAAACACTGGAGTTTACGTGCTGTATAATTTGTGTCACCATCTTGTTTGATAATCTTTTCATGTTTGGGATTCGGAAAGGTGTTCACAAAATTATATTTTAATATGAAACCTTATAAACAACTTTTTGTTATATTAAGCACCCTCATCATCATTGAATCCTTGATTATATCACCTCCTCAGTTTGTCAATTGACTAGACATGATGCTTTGAAATCCTCTAACCAGAGAGCTTCCAGAAATATAACTTCCATACATATTGAAGTCGCTTAATCTAACATTCATAAGACCTAATACGTTACCAATTATCTGCGATCCAGTTCAACCAAATTATAGTAAATATGAGTAATTTTGAAAATCTTTCTTGTTTTTAAAATCAAAATAATAAAATTTAAAATTGATAAACCATGTACATGTATACATATGTTTTCAATTCGTACTGTACAAGAGGTACTAAGTCTTAATGATCTAGGTCGGTGACATTACACGTGCTCTGCTGAATTCTCTTCTTTTTTACACAGTCTACACAGATTGCTGCGACTGATCCGCATGTTATGTTGGTGTTTCATAACTCTGCAATGTCCTGTCAAGAAACCAGAGACTATTCGAATTCCTGTTCCTGTGTTCTTTTGCGAGTTCTAGTTGGCATGAAGATTTTAACCATTCTAGTATTCCTTGCATCTACAAAATGCCAATGCGATTTGCCATCCAGCAATTGCTGGAATTTGGATTTCGTCGAACTCCAAGGCAGTCTGCAGAATGAGGACGCTAGCAGATCTTTTTCTGGTGAGTTCATCTGCCTCTTCATTTCCAAGATATCCAATAAGTCCAGTTACCCAGATTAGGTTAATATGATTGCTTGATGCCAGTCTTTTGAGTAGCATCATGCAATCCCAAACCGATTTCGAGTTGAACTCGAAAGCCTTGAGTGCTTGTAAAGCAGCCATGCTACCAGAGTGAATGTATATGTGCTTGTTAGCAGTATATACATATATGTATATATATTTTCCCAAAGTTGCTAGGTGGAACACAGCAAATTATAATCGGATTTATCTAAAGCTAAAAATTTAATTTGTCTTCTGCTTCAACTTGTCGTCTCCATGTATTGGCTGGTCTCCCTCGCCTGCGACTCCCTTGAGGATTCCAGTCCAGTTCTGTTCTTGTGATGTTATCTTAGAGTTTACGCAATCTATGCCCGATACATCCTTCCATTTGCGGCGACGGATGTGGACGGTTGATTGTTTGGTTGCAGACCAAAGATCAGCATTGCTTATAACGTCGGGCCAGAATATCCGCATGATCTTGCGGAGACAGTGGTTAAGGAAAGATTGCAACGCTTGAAGAGTGTATGCTGTTAGATTCCATGTTTCGAACCCATATAAGACTACTGACTTTACGTAAGCGTCGAATATTCTCAGCTTCGTGCGTCTGGAAATGTGCGTTGCTCTCCATACCTTGTCTGCTTGTTAGCAGTGGCACACTTTAATTATTCCCTGAGGCATGTATCTATTGCACGGTTTTCTGCTTGGAAAACTGAGTTCGCTTGGCCCTAAACCTGCTCCAACAACACTCCTTGCTTCTTGTTGGTATTTTTCACTTTTTAAACGTTTTTCAATATTCATTGAAAAATATGAATCCGTATATGTTAAATTGTACTAGATAAGTATTATTGTCTTATAATGGATAGGAAAAGAACAAATTATTACAATGTTTTCCAACTAATGATTTGGAGCTTAACATTTTATTTTACATTTTCGTAATTATTGTAAGTAGTTTAACTTAATGAACATTAAAGTTAGCCTAGTTAAAATATGTGCGCTCTCACTTACCATAGTTAGCGATTAAATTGCTGCATTTATTGCTTTCAAATCTAAAATGTATCAGTTAGTAAAAGTAGATATTGTATATTATACGAGTATATAGTAAAGTACTGAGTGCTCTTAGGTATTGTAACTAAAGCTAAAAATGTTTTCATTTATGTTTTTGCACTAAAACTAGACGAGCGTTTCTTAATACTTCCGCATGAACTTTAATTTATCTTGTTTTCGAATGATCCCCGTCTTTATCGAATGCATGCAAAACAGGATTTGTATAGAACCTAGGTACATACATATATGGTATTGGATTCTCAATAAGATTGCATATTTGGATTAATAGTAAGCCTGCTTGAGTGCGGCACTCGTTATAAGAAATGCCGAGCCAATCAGTATGAATGTTATTATTTTAAGAGCACTTGGCCTTCCGGAAGAATCTAAAAATATTAAATTGTGTTAATGATTATTAAATTATCAATATGTTTAAGGATTTCTACGTACTTTTGTTAGGCATCACACGTATACAATGCTTATGTTCATTATTCGCTTGATACCCGAATTTGCATTGGCAAACTGAGTTGCGACACTCAACAGTCTCTGGATCCTTTTCTACAAAACATTCGGTCGCCTTGGAGCAGGATTCATCCAACACTTTTACAGAAAAGAAAATTATAGAAATTTGATTAGGACTTACATTGTTTTGTGGTACTCACATTTTTTTGTTACGCATCGACCGTTCTTGAGATGTTGTTCATCCGTGCAACTGCATTTGTTATCAATGCAAGACGCTAGTAAAGGTTGGCATTGCTCATTCTCACTGCATACCTCTTCGATTTCATCGGCTGTAAATAAATTTATGATATATTAAATATCTATATAGTTATATAACCAATATGTTGTGGAGCACACCTTCTTTGAGGCATTCATCCTTAAAATGAACAAAACCTTTGCGACATTGGCAAGTTTTGTCCTGTTCATCTGATTCCTTATTTGAGCTGGTGCTATTCGTTTGGCAAACAGCATTATCGGCTGGGCAATCAATATCCTCCAAGCAATCAGCACCAATCCCTAATACCGAATAAATTGTATTTAATTTAGTTACTTATATAGTAATACAAATAGATATGAACAAAACACACCTGCAAAGCATTCACCATCCTTTTCAAAGAAACTATTTCGGCATACGCATATACGATTTGAGCAAACTGAATGGGACACCGGACAACCTTCATTGGTCTCACACTCAGCTCCAAGGCCTTGCCTATAGGCACACATTTGTTGAAGAGCATCATATTGGGCATACTCATCGCAGGTACAACGTCGCGGAATCTGTGGATTGCAGTAGGCGGCACCAAAAGGACTGCACTGACTATTTGAGGTGCATGACAAATGGAATTGTATGGCTGCAAACATACACAGATCTTGAATAAATATCATTCGAATGATGATTTTATGATTTGTACTTACGTTTTCTACAACTACGCAAATCACGTTCATAAAAATAGTTCTTTTGGCAAATACATCTCTTAGATAACTGATCGAATGCATATTCGCACTCATCAGTGCTTTCCGCTATCTCACCCAATTCTAAACAAAATAGAGAAAGAATAGTTAGTAGTTTTTTGACCAATATTTTGAAAAGATTTGAATCAAACTTACCGGCAAAACATTTGCCATTATTGGGGTAATAACCTTGTCGACAGAAACAAATCTTGTTCGAACAGATAGAATGAGGCAAGCCTGGACAGGATTTGCCATTTTCAGAGCATGAGCTACCATCTATTAATTAATAAGAACGTTAATATAAAATAGTTATTCAGGATATATCTGATTACTACATACAATTCTTGTTTTCCACTTCGTCATCTGTATTCGATAACGTCGAATATGTCTTAATGTCCTCATCTTCAAAGCGAAAGACTGTCGGCCGTCGCTTATAGTTGGTGTTATTTGAAGTACGTCGACTACTGGTGCTGGTCGATGCTGTTGTTGTGCCCACATTGCGTACGCTGCGACTAAACTCCTTCAATTCGTAAGACGCCTCTAGACTTGTCTGCACAGCAATCTCCCGTGATTTGGGCGCTGTACGCTGCTCCGGCTCTGTTTCAGTTTCTGTATCCGTTGTGAGCAAATCGTTACCGCCATTAGTCAATGGTAAGGCGGCATTTGTATCTAGACTAGATTCAGAGTTCTGTACAAAAATGTATTTCCTATTGATATTCCTGTGATGGTGATTATTGTTGTTGTTGTTGTTAATAAATTGAGATTTGTTTGCACTTGGCAAATCTTGAGGAGTCCCGGTTGTTGCTTCTGTTGGAGTTCCTGTTGTAAATTCTGTAGGTGTTACGCTTGTTATATCAGTTGGTGTCCCTGTTGGTGTCTCTGTTGGTGTTTCTGTTGGTGTCTCAGTTGGTGTCTCTGTTGAAGTTCCTCTTGTTGTCTCCGTTGATATTCCCGTTGTTGTCTCCGTTGGTGTAACCGTTGATGTCTCTGCTGGTATTTCATCAACAAGTTGGCACTTCAAACTAACACATTTTACCCCCGAACCAAGTTCATCACAATCCGTATCAACAACGCAGGCATCATTAATTTCTAAACAAAAACCAAGCCAAGAAATTTTTAAATCTTTGAATTGTGAAAAGAATCTCTAAGATAGTGTTTACCCATTGATTTACGACGACATATGTTTCCATATCTTTGATAATATCCATTTGCACAGGAACAAACGTTATCCTGACAAATCACAGATTCCCGATCATAGCCAAAATGGCAATCTAAATCCTAAAAATTTAACAGATCCAGTATTAATAATGGAAAGATTTATTTGTCTTATGCACTTAATGATTACCGTTTCACAACTTTGTTTTAGGCCATTCAATGGACGACAACGACCACGTACATATATATGGCCTTCAGCGCAATCGCAGACCCCGGCTTTACAGCTTGCTCCCGATGGCATAAGATTACACTGAGCTGAATCCACGCATGTGTCACCAAATAGTGACGTTCTCAGGCATTTTGTATAATCATGCGAGAACACTGTTTCGAAATTCTCGCAACCACAAAGGCCCGTATCGGTGGAACAGGACGAACCAACAGCTGTGCAATCACCGCTTGATTCACATGGCCAAAATATAGCACCAATATCTAAAAGTGTCATAATAATATAGTTTATTAGTGGCGAAAGAATTAAAGGGAAAAATATGAAAATTTCTTTAAAATTTAATGCATTATCATAGTCTATATTTACATATATACTATATACATATGTGTATGTAGATATCGACCTAATTCTTAAATGTTGTTACCACAAAAACAAAACAAACGTGTAAAAACGACCTGACCTCCGATCCACTATCCCACCGATGATAACAATGCAACACTTTGTTCTCCTTCACTAGTACTAGTACTTAGTATGTCGCACGCAATAATTACGGTACGAGTAAAGTCTCATTTAATTATTTAAAGCGTTGACCGGGCGTTGATTCCCATAATAATTGATAATTCATTGATTTATACAATTCACTGCAAAAATAGCAGCACCTACAAACAGAATATAATAATAGCAATAACGACAAAAACAAAAATTAAGTATTTGTAGTAAGCAATTATTATACATACATATTTGTCCTAATCAAATGCAAGCAGGTGTTCGAAACCAAATCAATCGTTATCAATATACTATGAGTATTTCACATCTTATCTGTATTAATTCAAAAAAATCTTTCCTAACAAATCTAACAAATAAAAAGTCCAATTGGAAATTGTGCTAGTAACAACGTATTATTAACATTTAACATTAACGTTACGTATACGTAACAGAGTTACAATATCCATATGGGCAAATAAAGGCAACTTGAAGATTTTAGGGATCACATGGATGATTTACCTTCTCAGTTCTCAACATAATGATAATTACTTAGAAATATTAGAGTTCATTGCAGAATATGACCCTTTTCTTGGGTGCCATATAACAACAAATGGGAAGTTATTCTATTTGTTTGCTATGGTTTGTAATTTTTTTTTTTTTATTTTTCAGCGATAAACAGGGCTCATTGTGTCCTATAATGCGCTTTGGTTCTGCTTAAAAATATCGCCAGGTTTTTTACATATGAGTTGTGAAAAACAGCATTAAATGAATGAAATAAAATTGTTAACAAGGTTAGTCATGGCTTGGGGAGGCCGGGACGTCGCTTGGTATGTCCAAGGCGTGGTCTACTCCATCGCAGCAAAGACCCAAAATGCAACCTTTTGAGCCTCCGGAATGTGGTTGCATTGATCAGTGGTCTTGCCAGGCGGTTCTTGTGAGCCAACAGACGATTGTTATATCGGCTTGAGTGAAAGTCGATCTAGACTTTTAATACATCATGGACATCCAGTCATTAGACGTAATGTCTTATTCTGCAACACTTGCACTCTCTTCCGTTGGGATTTATCAGTAGGCTCATATCTGGATGCCGTATCTCCATACAGGGTTAGGAAATATTGAAATATGTATTGGTAGGTAAATTTATTATATTTACCATTTATCTTACATTAGTTTGTGGTAAAACTTTCTCAAACAATAAAGACATAAGTTTACTGACACATAACAGTCCTAGATTATCCATATGGGCAATGTCTGGCAGACCTCTAAGACTACGGGCCACTCAGCCTTTGAAAAATATATGGTTAATCAAATTAAAGTTTTACCAAGTTTGTGAACAAGTGTTTGACTTAATGAGGATCAGCCTTCTATAGAGATGATAATGAACTTCTCAATTCTCAACATAATGGTCATTATTGTAATTGGGATTTTACGAGTTAATGCCAGAAAATGATCCTTTTATTATATCTCATTTAGCCACAAATACTTAGTAATGAAGACAAAAAAATAAATTCAATTTACAATCAACGATTTGTAAAGATATTATTAAAATATGGGGGGATAATAATAATATGTTATTAGTTTTTGTAGCAGCTCTAGTTTTGGAATTATAAAGAGACGTGGTTTTTTTAGAAAAAATACTTTACTTTACTTATTTTTAAAAAAAGCTACAACCTCTTGAATTTTCTTTTAGATGATTTTCTACTATTATTGAATGACGAAGTGCTTCTATAAATCTCCAGCAACAATCGGAGAGCATATGCGTATTCCAGCTACCCTGGAATCGTTCCTCCATAGTCCGAATATATGGATGGAACAGTTCACCATGTTTTTCACTCATATCACTAAGATTTTCCGGGACAGTATCTAAATAGCTGTGATTGAAGTGTATTTTGATACTCATGTTGCATTCAAGTTGCTGGAAGTGAGACAACATCTCTTCAACGTGCTTAACGTAATCATCATCCTTTCTATTGCCTAAGAAACTTTGAATCGAATTCCATGTGTTCTTCTCAGTTTCTGACATTGAACCGCAGAAATTTGGGTCGTTCACCAATTTGCGAATTTGTCGGCCGTCAAATGTGCCTACTTTGATCTTTTCTGAACTCAGGCTTGAAACACTCCAAATTTGCTTCTTTCACAAAGTCTGTTATATTCAAACTAAGGCTTAACGATACTACATATTTGCCCTATGTCACAGAAGGAAACAATATATTTCCAATATCTTCCTACCGATTTTAGGACATGTTCAGAAAATGTGTATATATGTTGCAATATTCTGCTCACAGAATCTGCAATTTTCAGTATCTAAAGCATAGTTTCTTAAAGTCATCAGGATATCATGATCGAGTAAGCATCTGAAGAAAACCAGAAGATAGATAATGGCCAATGCACTTGTAGTTATTTCAATAGCTTATAGATTTAATATAGTTTAACATTTAGAACTAGTTGCCATGTGAAAATGTGATATTCCCTTAGAAGCAGTAGCTCATTTTGATTGATTATGGGCTAAGTGGAGTTCCAGCGTCCCTAAGTCCAACTAAAAAAATTTAAAGTTAGAAAATAATAACAATTCTAAATAACACCTAGATACATGTTCATTTACTACTCATGGTGAAGAGCTGGAGCAGCTCATAAGTAAATGGGATCACGGTTTCAAAATGAATCAAAATATATGAATGTGAAAATACTACACTCTCTGATGACCATTTACATTTACCTATTGCATCTCTCAAAGCTTAAAACAAGAAGGAGGAATTATTGTTCTTGGCATTCTCTTAAAGTAATTATTTGACTAATTTTCTTATAAGAAACTCCATCTATGTCAACAGAAAGTGGGGGGGCCCGGAACTTTCAAGGACTAGTTAACTATTTTTGGGTTAATCCATCGCATCATACGTAAAATGGTATAAACTTTTACGAATATGTACTTCTATTTTCATAAAATTTTTCCCAATTCTCATTATCTTAAACAAAATACTTAAAATTATTCGCTTAAGACTGCGAAATTTTTGCACGCAAACCTTTTGTTTTATATTTCTCTTATTTTATTTAAATGAAACAAATTTCTCAAATTTACATAAACAATAGCAACAACATCAGCATGGAGTACTTCCGGTGCATGCAAAACTCGTTAAAATATCCACACAACAAATTCTTGATACTCTCAACAACAATTTACATGCCAATAAGCAAATGGAAGGAAGGAAGAAAAAGTGGAAGTGATTAGGAGAGAAAGAAAAGAAAGTAAAGAAAGCCAAGTTTGAGGACAACTAAAAAGAAAAAGAAAACAATTTAATAAATTTTCCCCCGATAAATATTCGAAAGACTCTGTAAGTTTTTCCCAACACGAAGGGTTAGAAAAATGTAAATATTTATAAAACACAAACATGAGTACAAAGCGAAAACAAACAAAGAAAATGAAACAACAATCACAGAATGACCAATTGTAGGAAATTCCAAGTCATTGGCCAACTGAGTAAAAGCGAATGACAACACTTGACCTTGATTTTACTTTACTTTACCACCACTTTACTTTAATTTAGTTTACTTTAGTTTAGTTTGCCTTAATTATTTTTATTATTGTTTATTTTACTTTTAGATACTTTGTTTTCTTTTTTTCGATTTCAGCACATAATTTCCGAAGCACTGTGCGACATGTGCGATAAAATCGTGAAAAAATGCTAAATGTTTACTTAAATATTTAATTTATTGAATTTGTATACCTTGCACATTGTGAAAACTTAGAATAATTGCCGTCATTAAACTTAACGTGTTTAAATTCATTTTTTCCAATTTGTTTAAATTAATAAGTTCGTAATTGGTGACTAAATCGTTTTAACCGGTTCCAATAACGTCGAGCAACTAAACTTTGGTATCTACTAGTAGAACATTCAATTGTGGATCAATTGGCATTTTGCCGGGTTAACTTAATCTTATCAGAACAAAAATGCTTTACCAATTATCGATATTTTAATACTAATTGATGCCATAAAAGTGACTAAGAAATATTTTTTTATGAATTCCAAAAAGCCCTATACAAAATTACAACAGAAACGAAATATATATACCTTTCATTTGCAATTTTGTCAACTCATATCGATTTGTAATATTACATTTAAATATTTTAAGGTATGCTAAAGTTTTCCATACAAACACTAATAAACAAACAAAAGTTAATATTGTTTCTATGACAAATGTAAATTTGTTGAAATATTGTATGCTTGTATTTTGGACATTAATTTATCAAATAATAACGAATTTTGGTCTTAACAAGACTTTTATAAGCTTTACAGTCTGTCAAAAGACTAGAAAAAGAGGCATTCTTTCAAGATCAAGTCTTTATTATTTTAAATAGACTTATTTATATTCATAAACTGAAAGTGTTTGTACACGCATCACGTGAAAGCCACTTATTGGATTTAAAATCGAATTACTGAAAAATAACAAGCTTCATTATGAGTAACATATAGCGTTTATTTCATCAAAATCGACATACAGAATTTAAAGATATTAATTTTTAATCCAAATACAATTAAACACACTATTATTCATTCGTTTTATGCTTTGATGCCTTAATGCTTTAGTGGTGATACCAGGCATGGAGCTCGATATCAGGATGGACATTAAAAATATATTACATGACACGGAACTAAACTAATGGCATGCATGTGATCATTGGTACTAGACGTTTAATTCTAACACAACTCCAATCCAATTCCCTGCTTCTTGCCATCTCCGGATTTATTCTATTTTCGTCCGATTGATCACAACAAAGTCACTCATCAACATCTCCTAGAACGAACAAGCTGTCCACCCTGCCTATTATGCTGGAACAATCCCAGCTTTTTGAGCACAATCTATCTTCCACCTTCCTTACAATTCCATCCCTGGATAACATTCATAAAATTTCTTTTTTTATTAAATATTGCAACCTATCTAATTTTATTTAACCAGTTTTTTTATAATAGACGTGTTGAAGGCCTTGTAGTAATTATGTATATAACCTAGGTTTGAAAATAATAAAAAAAAAAAACACCTTTTATCATAGCAGGGTCAACCTGTCTTTATATATAATAATCCCAATGCACTTATTGCATATAATACACTGTATGATAATAAGATTGCCTATCTTGGTACTTTTTATATTAACCCTCAGGCTAGTCTTTCCTATTGCCAACCCTAATTATTACTTGGTTTTAAGACTCTTAATAGCACTGTGTGGCAAAAAAAAAAACAAAAACAAACCAAACTTCACAGGAATATTCTTCAGACTATGCTTGAGTTTTCCTAAAAATGTTACCAGTAGTTTCAGAATCCATAGAAGTCATACATAGAAATATGTATATAGATAGAACTTTAATATCTCCTAACTTTTAAATGGTATGTATTAGAAAAAATCAGCAGGTTTATTTTAATAATGTTTTACATTTTTTTTTTTTCACACAGTGTTATTAAGGGTTTTGTCTACTACCTACTTTCCCTAGTTATAATAAGTATATTTATTATTCACTTACAATTACTCTATATCTATGCAGATAGATATCTATATATATAAAAACCTAAGCCTTTTCCTGTCTCTGCACGCTAATCTCTTTAGGCTTAACCTATGTGAATGTGGTTTAGACTGGTGTTTTGTAGCAAGCATCGTGTAACATTAAGCATTTATTTTATCGAAATCGACCTACAAAATCAAAAAATATTCATATTTTTAATTCTGTTACCGACTTTTCGAATGTTTTCCTCTTTTGCTGCGCGCCAACAATAAACTTCTGATAATTAGGAAAAAAGTTAAAAATTTTTCTACATTTATTACAAACATATTTGGAAAACCACACGTACGAAGTCGTGGGCACAGCTAGTTTGTAATATTAATATCATAGTTGTGAAGTTCTTGATAACTTTTCTTTATAAAATCTAATTGAATATGATTTACAAAATTAAAATGTTATTCTGGAAAAATTCAAAAAAAACTAAACTAATAAAAATAAATAATATGAATTCATTACAAAATTTGCATAGTTAAAGGAAAAGAAGCGCAAAATATAACAAAAAGCAAAACATACACAACTTTTTGCCTGTCAAGTTTCTCTTATCACATATCACAAATGATATAGTGGTTGGAATAAATCTTTTTAAATTTATTTATAGGCATCATTTGCATGGATCACATATCACATACTTCTGTCTACTACCATCTTTTAATAGACTACTGTTAAATTTTGAACAAACTGCATCATTTAGTTCGTGTTTGACAGCGACTGAAAGCAGACAGCCTTGTGAATTTTGACGAAAACGAAAAAAATTTAATTTTGTGTCGCATCAAGCCATTTTTTTTTTTGTATAAAAAACCGTCACCAAAGCCAAGGAAAGGCTTGATTAATACTGTGGGGACTATGCACTGTTGTGGTGGTACCAGCGCAAGTGAAGCCGAACGATCAGGTGGCCGCAAAGAGGTCGTCACGCTAGAAATCGTCAATAAAATCCATGGAATAATATTGGAAGACCAGAGAATGAAAGTGCGAAAGGAGCCTAAGGCTGTAGGAAACAGTAGACGAGACATTAGAGACCAAACAGTCAAAGCAGTGGAATTATCCGGGTGAATTTGGTTCTGTCGGCCAACGAGGGCAGTGTTTTTTTGCAATCGGTATCATTCACATCGATTACCTTGAAAACTATCACTGGCGAATATTATTCAAGGTTATTGGGCAGATTCGATATTGATTTGAACTAAAAATTACCGCATTTGGTGAAGAAAAAAGTACTCTTCCACCATGATAGTGCACGGGTACACACATTTGTAGTACCAATGCAAAAATCCATTAATTGCAGTACCTACTCCTACCCCATCCAGCATATTCTCCAGATTTAGCTCCTGCGACTATTTTCTTAACTGAAAGGGATAAAAATAGTTGAAAAACCCTGGACTAAGAATTAAAAAGTTTTTTTTGAAAATAATAATTTTTGTTTTCATGCCAAAGCTGCTCGAAACCTTAATCCAATATCGCAGTTTTAAGTTCTGCATCCGTGTTGCATTTAAATACTCCCACACATTATCCATCGGATTTTAATGAGAGCTTTATGCTGATGTATTTTACACCTCTTCACAATTGTAATCGAGCTGTAATCTTAGGCTATTATTTTTTAAACCTTGAATTTGGGCTTGTCGTGAATTAACTTAAATTTAGTCATAATGCTTATCAAATGAGTTTTCAAAAAACTTTAATAGAATTATAGGCCACTGTTGTACTCTATAAATGATAAGATATTCCATTTGAATTTGAAAAAATCGTGTGTAAAGTGATTGTTGATAGACTGTATAAGCAGCAGCAATCATGATTTTGACGTGTAATTCGGCAATCGGGAAACTTCGATTCCAATATATTATGTGTGTGCCCTTCCAAATGGGGCCCGTTGTTAAGCCTCTGGTGTGAGCCTTAATTAAAAGGGTTTTTAAAATAAACAGCTTTGTACAGAAATAAACGGAGACATGGCGAAAAGTTGCCCAATTGATTCTTCTCATTAAGTTGATCATTTTCATGTACCATTAATGGGATTTCAGACAAATGGTTCAAGCGTTGCATACACCATGACAAAGTTATAATACCAATTCACATAGTAGCACTATAAAATTTCGTATATTAAATGCAGATACCAGATAAATGTAATCATTTTCTAATATCAAACATATGCTGGTGAACCCATAAAACTTTTAAACAAGAAAAATTTGCTAACAATTGATAATACAATTGTTTTTTTTTTTGTTTGTTAATCCAGACACTGAAACAATAGAAGTATTTACCCAAGAAATTGTTATCATAAGTTGTTAAATTGACACCTGGTCAAATTGATCGAAAGTTCTCACTTCTTTGGTCTGCAATAGAGATTGCTAGGCATTTATGAGTTGTAAGAGGCATTAAGGGAGTTATGCAATTTAAATTGAATATATTCCCTACATTGAGTTATTTATTTCCGAGAAATATCAGAATCAATTTGTGAATTTATTATGTATCACATACAACTTGTTGCATATAATCATTTTTAGTGTTAAACCCTATTCCATAAATTAGGAATTTTAACTTTTTAAAAAAATAATTTTAATAAATATCCTTTTAAAAAAGTTCCAGATATTAATATTGCATCCTTATTGCTAATATAGCGTGTCATATGCATACTAGTCACATACTATGTATTTAATTCATAAAGACTATCATCACCGTGCAGTAATTAAAGCCAAACAAAAACTTTAAAAATAGCACTATACGAGTATAGTATAATACGAGTAATAATAATAAAATTTTCCATTTCCATGTAAAATTGTCCTTCATATAAAAAATCCATATTTTAAAGCACCAATACTCATTATACCATAATATTGTACATTCTGGCTCTATGTATGTAAATACTGACGCACTGACACACGGTTACTACTTAGTATATTGTATGTCATTGGAGTGAATATTAAAGGGTTTTTTCGTTAATACAAAACAACCAAGAATGGTTCTAATCCATTGGTTAATTGATTAATATCAAATAATTGTATGCAGGAAAACCTATCATTTTATAATAATTGTATTAATCATTATTATTAGCAATTGCACATAGTTAGTTACGAAGTCATTCCCAACTAAATTTAGTTTTCTTATATGTCATTTACCCATTGAGTATGGTATATTATTGTATTGTACCATATATGAATAGGAGGGTATATTAAGTATAACTGTATGTAACACGTAAAATGAAGTAAGGTCCAACAAAGTGTACATTCAAACTTATGTGACAGTGATTAACTTAACAAAAGAAGTTTCAAAGTATATTATTGAAATCTTAACACATCGGCTGATAAGTTCCCGGTATAATGAAGAAAACACAACTTTTTCGGTCAAATTCAATTTTATATGTCAACATAGTCTTATTTTAGCTCGATACATTCAGTCCAGTGTATTTCCAAAAGGCCTTTTAAACGGTGAGTTCAGTCTCAGTCCATGTTATTGCTTCAGAAATCGAAATGGACTGACAAATAAGCTGGGTCATTGGTCCATTTTTCTTTCATCGTTTCGGTTATTGGTGCGATAACATGGACTGAGACTGAACTGACCCGACCGTCTAAAAGGCCTTCAAGTTTTATATCTCTTCCTAAAACTATGTTTTCTCAAAGTCCTCAAAATAGACGATTGTTTCAGCGATCACCTGCTCATTCGAGTCAAATCTCTTTTCAACGATCATTTTTTTAGGTCTGCGAACAGATAAAAGTTACTAGGATCCAAGTTTCATCCATCGTTTGGTATCGATGCAAAAAGTCTTTTTTATGTCGCCAAAACAGCTCCAAACAGCGCTTGGAAACATCAACTCGTTGTTGTTTTGGGTCAACTGTTAACTCACGCGGCACCTACTTCGAAAACAGTTTTCTCATAGACAAATATTCATGCAATTAAAGCCTAACTATAGAATGTCAGCTATCTCCTGGAACATCACTTTACGGTTTGTTAAAACGATTTAGTGGACTTTTTTAATATCTTCCGGAATAACCCCCAGAGCGTGGCGCATCATTGGTGTTCATACGGCCACGTTTAAATGTACAAATCAGTCAGTTATAGACGATTTTCCTGGTGCAGAGTTCGGATAATACTAAGCAAACCATGCTTTCGTTTCAATGGTGTTTTTTCCCATCAAAAAACTATGTTTCATTAACTTACGAAATAAATTTTTACCCATTGTTTTGAAAATAAGAAAAATTGCTTTACTAAAATATCTGTAGCTTCTTAAAGGAATTGCCAGGTTATCATGAAATTTTTAAAGGTTCATACTTACAAAAAAAATATCAATTTTGTGTGCATCTGTGTGTCAGACCGGGAACTTATGAGCCGATTTAATATTATTTAATAGATTTTTTTTTTAAAATAATTGCTGTAACATAGATGGTAACCAATTTCAGAAGTTGGTGATCCTTGGCCAACAAATTTAGTTCTTTCCGGAACGTAAAATAATAGTTTAAGTCCGTAAAAATGACAACTTTTTTGGCTATTCTTTTGTCTCAGTACCTACTTATGAAATAGCAAAAAATATCTGAAGTTTTTTGTCCAAACTGTCTTAACAGGGCTTTAGATTTTTTTTTTTTTTTTTGGTTCAAAATAAACTCTTACCACAACTGATACAAATAATTATCCAATGATTACACTGGTCGACAAAATAACACTTTTTGTTTGTCACAACAACAATTTTTTTGAGATACAGCCACTTCTTTCACAACATGCAACTAGACGAACATTTATGAATATTAGAAAGATATATGTTAATGGGACAAATAATAAGTAACTGTATCTCAAAATCTAAACGTGATCCAAAAAAAACCAGGGGCAGATTCGAAATCAGCCACCACGAATTAGTATGTATCCAC
Source organism: Amiota communis (assembly GCA_037043315.1). Lineage (NCBI taxonomy): Eukaryota > Metazoa > Arthropoda > Insecta > Diptera > Drosophilidae > Amiota > Amiota communis. Next base: position 537,739 of record JBAMAV010000896.1, read on the forward strand.
AAAAATAGTGCTTGTGACAAACAAAAAGTGTTATTTTGTCCACCAGTGTAATCATTGCCAATTTTAAAATAAACAAACTTAAATTAAAAATTTGATATTAGTATCCGACTAGTTGCATGTTGTTTTTGCTATTGCAAGTCTTCCTTTACTTTTATCAACTTTTTCTCTTTTGACCTTTAAAGTACCGTTCATTAAGTTATTTTTAGAAAAAAAAGTGAGGCAAAACCGATTACTCTTATATTTTATTTTTAATTTCTTATCAACTTCCATGAAATAGGTATTTCTTTGTTTTTAAACAGAAATATTATAAATATTAAACACTTTTTAGTAGTGCAATAAGGTAAACAAATTCTATGTAAAGGTAAGAAAGAAAGAAGTGCCTGTATCTCAAAGACTAGACGTGATACAAAAAAACCAAGGGCAGATTCGAAATCAGAGACCTCGAATTAGTACATACATTAAAATAGTTCTTGTGACAAAAATTCTGTTGATCAGTGTTATTGAGCTAGCAATTTTTAGACTTGTTTCTACATATATCAATATTCATATTCTTATGAGAGAGCGATGCAGGTGGTAGCCTTGACTATCGTGGGGTCTCCCATGAAGGAGTAAGGTCATAGGCAAACACTGAAACTAAGAACAGTCCAAAATTGAATTTAGGGCTTCTGGGTGAACTCATCTCTGTGTTAAACATCCATCATCAAATCTATCCTATATAATTTTTTTTTTTTGCATTGCCTATAATAAGGGTTAAATCATTATGTGATCTGAAAATAACCGAAATTTTTAGTTATAAAATAAAACATAGTATATTTCAAAGCTTATATTGTATTTATTCAAAATAGAATCCATTTAACTCAATACAACTTTTGGAATGATCAACCAATTTATCTATAGACTTTTTAAAGTCGGTTTTTCGGATGTTCTTCAACCACATGTGTCACGGATGCTTGAATGCCTGAAACGTCATCGTAAAAAGCTCCTTTCATTGCAGTTTTCAGTTTTAGGAACAGAAAATAATCACACTGTGATAGATAAAGCGAATACGGAGGGTGGTTGATGACACAAATCTGTTTTCTCATCGAAAATTCGTTGAAATGATGATCTTTATTCAAGTGATTTGGAACACAAGGTGCACACAATAATCATTCGAACGAACTGCCAACGTTTAATAGATAACGCGACGTGTTCTAAGGTGCTTACCACAATTATAAGACACTTTCAAAATTTTACTTCTTACCCTCGCCAAATCTGCGTGGTTTATATTTTGTAAATAATTAAAAAAGCGAATGAAGGTATAAGGAATAATCCGCAAAAGAATAGTACAATTTCTATTTTTAGAATAGCATGAGAAAAGAACCGTTAGTTTTAGTTGGAATGTTCGCATTTTTGCGTAGCTGCACCCTTATCAGAATTATAAGACACTTATTTAAAAGGGAATCGAAAGTGAAGGAATCAATTGAATTTTTAAGTTTGGTAGCAGTATACGTTGTTTTCGGGAAGAAAACCAATTCTTTCTGCACGGGATAAAAGGTATATAGTAAATAAAGCAATTGCACAGTGTCGTGCTCCCAACTTGCTGCTTCTTGTAGTAGAAAAGTGTCTCTTACATTAAATTCGTCGGAGCACATTGTCAGATCCGATTTTAAGAAGGTCGATTTTACATGAGTGGAACAAGCTTGAGCCAGCCTTGCTTCACAACCTTATAAATTCAATGAAAACCCGAATTTTTGAAGTTGGGAAAACCGAGGTGGAAACATCGGTTATTAATTTTTATGGTTTTTGTAAAAAATACCGTTGAAGTAACATTTTTTGTTGTTTTAAGACTTAAAAGAAGAAGGTGTCTTACAATTGTGATAAGCACCTTATGATTTAAATGAAAACTTCGATTATTCTCAGAACATTCGGTGTATGCATTTTAAAAGTAATAGTATTTTTAAAAAAATTTTACATTTATTTTTAAGTGTTTCTACTAAGTTTGAATATGGTATACCATACAGAGGTAGACCAATTAGGTAGTATGTACGTATTTGCAAAGTGAATCCACAGATAATGTGTAGGGGAGGATAACAAATCATCAACATAACCAAAAATCAATTTTCTTTTATATTTCCACCCAAATTTCTATTCCATAATATTGTTCAAAGTATGTACTCGTACATTCATAGAAATGAGTACACACATATGTATGTACTTGTATTTATCTATTTGTCTGTACAAATTTTGTTTTTCTTTCGTTTTGTTGGTGTAATTGCAAATGTCAACGAGTCAATAAGTCAATTGTTAAAAACGTGTACCATAACTAAAAATGTAAGTTTATGTACTGCTGGTTGTATGTACCAGTATTAAATATGGATGGATAAATGTAAGTGAACTGTAACAATAATGATTACATGACCTAATTTTAATTTTATTAGCAAAAAAAATATTGAAAAACCATGCAATTCAATTATTGTATTGTAGTTTTTGATTATCCTTTATTGAATTGCAGATACTACATAATAATACCATAATAAATTATTATTGAGTGAATGTGACATAATAAGAAATTTTGTATTATTCTTAGAACTTGATAATGATAATTTGAAAGTTATATTTACTTGTTTAAACTATTATATTGTGGTATACGACAAACAGGTGCGCGTTGCTATACCAAACATTTCCCATTTTTCACACGCTTTTCAAAGGTAATCGATATATTGAGGTTTGGCCTTTCCCAGTTTTATGGTTAAAATGACGTGAAAGCCCGCGCTAAAATGTTATATCCTGTATTCTATTGGTTTTTATTAGTAGTTGATTGTAACATAATAAATAAGGACAATTAGTGCCTAGAGAAATTCTTTAAGTTGACATGCAATTCCGCAACATTATTATTATTACAGTGAAACACATTTAGGATCCTGAATGAAATTCATAAAATAATAGCATTTGTTACTAATAAAAACTTAAAGAATAACTTAGCCCTAGTATACATACTATATAGTATTAATCGAGTAGTATTAAAACTTATGGAATATAATCTTAAAGATTTCCTCCCTGTGACCAAAAACCATTAGAAAATCATTTGTTAACTTATCAAAAGCTATAATCTCAGAAAGTGAAGATAAATCTTCAAAGAAACAACACTGTACAATAACCTTTGCCATTAGGTTGTGTCATACATAGTATAATACAAAACTCATAACTTGTCAACTTTAACCATTAATTTTCTTATTCATTAATATTGTACAATATTTTGGCTTCAAAGATTTATTATTACATACTATTTTTTTTTTGTTCAGTATGTTTGTTTTACATTCAATGGTTTTTTAGAAACACCTTTAAATTGTTCAATATTTTGTTATTTTTATGTTCTCCAAAATGTTAACAAATCTATATTTTAAAAGTTTGTAATACATCAACCAGTGAGTAATGTTAATAAACCTAATACAATGACACTGAATTAATTTCTAAATCAAACACATTCTACTATATTGTAGTAATCTCTCAATCTTGACATGGAAAGTTCAACCCAAAAAAACAAAACACTGTCAACAAGTTTACTGGAAGGAATGGAAGGAGAAAAGTTTGGGTTGTAGATACTTCAACTGGATTTTATGATGATTACTACGATGGAAAACTAAGTAAAATAACTTCGTATATTATGACTGTGCTACATTATAATAAGTAGAACAAGTACTTGATTTAATAGTTGAACAAAATATTGTAAAATAAGTAAGTTAGACTTATATATTATCTATTAATTTACAATATGAGCCAGTGTCCAGTGCTCTCTTCAAGTTAATATTAGTAGTTTTGTAAGTTTTACTAATTTTTTAATAAATAAAATAAATAAATTTACAATATACCATAGCTAGTGTTATATAATTATACTCTTCACGCAAAAGGAGATATCGGATGCCTCATAATGTATATAACGGGTTGCCCATATTCGACGGACCCATGTTTTTTTTTTAAATCAAAGAAAAACACAATTTTTTTGATGTTGACGATCATCACTTTTTGAATATGATATCTCTCAAATGGAGCCTGTACGGCGTATTGTGCCCGTTTTACAGCATTTTCCATAGTTTTAGCTAACATTTCGGCTGGAATAGCGGCTATGGCTATGGTCTTTGGCTTATTAATATAAACGTTTGATTTTAAATATCCCCACAAGAAGTCAGGTGGCGTTCAATCGGGCGAACGCGGTGGCCAGTCAAAATCGCCATTTTTCGACATCAAACGACGAGGAAACAATTTCTTCAAAAAATCGATTGTGGTGCGAGCTGTGTGTGGTGGCAACCAGAACTGCCACATACACTTTCGACGAATAATTAGCATCACAAAAGTGGTTATCATATCGCGATAACGCTCCTGATGGACGGTAACAGCTTGACCATCTTCATTTTCGAAGAAAAACGGCCCAATAATCGTTTTCGCACTACCGCCGCACCAACCAGTGACTTTTACGTTGCAAAGATTTACCTCTTAAATTTCGTGAGGATTTTCAGTGGCGTAAATACGTCAATTTTTTTTTTTTTGGTGTTCTTAGAAGGCGCACTTTTCACATTATTTAATTTTTTATACGCACGTTGAGTTTTGACTTCTTTTGTTGAATTTAAATTTCAACAATTTGGGAGCGCTCGCGTGGCGTGTACTGTTCCATGGTAAAAATCTGCTTGGACTGACGCTTCCAATGCGGTACGTCATTAAGCGATCTGACGTCTCTGTCAAAAGATACAGGGTTGCCAGATGGGTCCGTCGAATATGGGCAACCCGTTATATACATTATTGATCAGGTCGATGAGACGAGTTCGTCCGTCTGTATGTATACAAACTAGTCCCTCAGTTGTTGAGCTAAAAAATCAGCACAAACTTTTCTTTTTACCAGACGCTGCACATCTGTTGGAATCAGCTGACCACTAGGATGGGTAACTCCCATACAAACCTACAAACAGACATGACGAAAGTTGGTCGGCGAATTACGGAGCTACAGAAAAATATCCAGAGCTGCCCAAAATAACCATAGGCAATGAAATAAAACTTTATTTTCAATAAAATTAAGTAAAGTGCCCGGCTATAAGGATCGTCTTTCATTACTGATTTATAACAGTGCTACGGGAGACGTCTTCTTAAAGCCAATGGTAACAAAATCCACGTGCATTTAAGGTTATGAAAAAAGACAATTTGCCTCTTTTTTTAAAAATAGCAACCTGGATAATGGCAACTCTCTTCAGCGGTATGTAAAACGGCTCATCTACGGGCACAAAGCAGTCGTAAAAACAATAACATTGGAAGTTTTAATTATAATACTCATAGATAACACACCAGGCCACCTTTCGAATTTAAGTCACAGGAATGTGTGTAAAGAAGAATTTGACGCTATGCAGCATGACTACATCAATAAACTGTTCAATGACGAACAATTAAGCGAAGACAACATGCTGCAATTATTGGCAGATGAAAATGATTCAGATTCGTCTACTGATGTATCTTTGTGTGAATGTTGTGCGACTGAGTCTGACGTGAGTGCACAAATTCACTCGGATACTTTCGGCGTCGCTTTCTATTTCACTCAGCTTATATTGACCATTTTTGATTCGAACGTCGTTTTTTTGCGAACATGCAGACCCCTATTCTTTACCGACATACACAAAATTTTCTTTAGAAAAACTGCACCTAGGCTTGCTTTGGCAAATCAATTAGAAGAGATGATTTTAGAATTACTAAACTATCCCACGCCACTTTTCCCCCCAGAGTCAGCGCAAGCTGTGGTCCATTAAAAACCGAACACGACTGGGTATCGACCATAAGTCACTTCGGTACTGGTAGGATGGAAGGTTGATGTTAGGATCGCAGTGTAAACTACGCAGTGCAAAAAGTAAAAATTGTTTTTGAACAGATTCAATATTATCACTATACTTTTTAAACTGTGGGTCCCATACACACGATGCGTATTCAAGAAATGGTTTAACCAAAGAGGTAAAAAATAATTTGGTAGTGTAAGGATCATTGAACATCTCTAGCCCAACTTTTAATATATCCTAGAACGCCTCTAGCTTTATAAATGATAGAAGAGATCTACATGCCGGAATGCAGCTTAGGATCCATCAAAACCCCCAGATCATTGAATTGTGTGACACGTAACTGTTTACAATTAAATTTTTTCGGTAAAAGGACATAGTTTTACATTTGTCACAGTTAAGCGTGAGGTAGTTCATGGTGAACCACTGTGATAAGGAATCAAGATCTTGTTGAAGCAACATTTTTTGGATGGGAGATACAATATATAAGCATAACTTTACATCATCAGCATACATCAAGACGATAGAATGTTTTATGGCAGATGGCATATCATTTATAAAAATATTGAATAATAATGGACCAAGGTGGCTACCCTGCGGGACACCAGAAGTTACACGAATAGTCTTAGATATAGCTGTTTTAAAGACAACTCTTTGGGTTCTAGAAGTTAGATAGGATGTAATCCAGCTAACTAAACTAGGGGGGAAACCAAAGATATCCAGTTTTTTAAGGAGTAAGAAGTGACAGACGCTGTCAAAAGCTTTACTAAAATCAGTGTATATGACATCCATCCAGTTGGTTGTAGTCGAACGCTTCTTGGTTAATCCGTGTTGTGATGTACTTAATAAAGGAAGAACGAAATGCTGCACTTGATCAGTGATAATATGTTCAAACAGCTTTGGAATAGCGCAAAGTTTAGCTATTCCTCGGTAATTTGAAATATTAGATTTACTGCCTTTTTTGTGGAGGGGGATAATAAAGGATTGCTTCCAAATATTAGGTAAGACTGAGGTATTCAGGGATAAATCAAACAATTTGCAGACTGGTCTATACAACGCTTCTGCGCACCGTTTCAAAGGTTAAGGTTTTTTTTAAATTTGAGCAAAATTGAGGTTATTTGTATGGAAACTGAACCTTGTATTACCCGGCTTTGGAAAACGTGGTGTTTTCCAGGAACACATTAACCGCGTTGTACGATGGCATAGACATCTCGGAAAACTCCTGGTTTTAGTTAAAGGAGAATATGAAAAAAAAATGAAGTAACGTAAGATTGATGGACAATGGATGATGATAATATCATCACGATATTCAATTGAATTTTGTAATTACTAGTAATCTGACTCGATAATCTTGCAATTTATTTTGTGATGCTAATCAATATGCGTATACTATAGTACTTTGTGGGATTTACCAATGAACAATTGTGTTAGTGACAGGCATCGGAATAAAATGATAATGCACCTTACAATTTACTAGTGTTTTGAAGTGTATACATTGAACCTTATAATTACTGTAGGACCTAGTTATCTGTCCCAATGATACACACTGTCTTATGTCATCCTAACTAACACTGTGTCAAGTGCATCAATCTATGCATTTCAAACACCCAGCTAATGTAGTAATACACTTTACTAATGTTGTCTATAAATAACAATATACATATGAACTTACAGGCAATCGATGAATTTGTTATCCAAAAATATACTAGTAATCTTCTTCTGAGAAATTGTCACTGAAAACTTTTTAAATTTTAAAACAACAAGCAACAGCATTAAAAAAATTTATTAATCACTTTTCAGGTTTCTTAATTAACACAATTATTATCACTTTCATTTATCATTTAATACACGTATTTTCTTCATTCTTTTGTATCATGTACCATATATTATTTATTATAAAATAGAAACTAAGTTTAAAAACAACACAAAACTAAAAAATTTCACAAAATTTTCGAAATTTCTGTGTAGTATATTTTGTTTTTGTTAATAAATTATTTCTACAATAATTGTATATGCTTGTAATGCACACACAGATACACACTAACACTTGGTATGTGGCATTATGAACACACAAACACACTTTCACTTGGATAGGAGTACATATCTGTGTGTGGGTGAGTAAAGGAATGCGTGATAGATTGAATCCGTTGGCTGGTTTAGTTTGGCTCAATTTGGGTTCAGTTGATTCCTTGGTTTTTTTTTTTTGTTTTTCAATCGATACTCATTAAATTTTACGAAAACTTGTAATTATTATTAATGACACTCACTGGCGCGAAACAAGCAAAAAAATAAAAAAAAGAAAAGTATCTTTACATGAATATTATTATCTTGTTTTCGTTTTTGTTTTTATACATTTCTACTATATCAATATCCATTATTTATTTCACACAAAAATGGCGATGATAATTTGTTTTCAAATGCGCGCACTTTATTAAGTGTTAAGTTAACTTAATTTTCTCATCACGAGCGGCGCTACAATTTAACCAATTTTCTTACTTCCTTTCTCACTTACTTATGTTAATTTCTTTCTTTTCACTTCTTTTCTTATTTACACTTTAATTAATTATATTAATGAATTTCCTCTTCAATTCTCACATTTTATTTTGATTATTTTTTATTTTTATTTTATTTAATTTAATTTTATTTAATTTTTTTTTATTTTATTTTTCTTTAATTTTCTACATTTTTTTTTTTAAAGTTTTTGTAAACTTATGATTTTACACCTCTAGGTATTTCATTTCATTACGTTACGCTTCATAAAATTTTTTTAATCTTAAGCAGGCGTTCTACGCGAACTTTGAGTTCTGATCCTTGCCGCTTAAGCTCTCTACCGCTACTGACAATGATTGTACGCAAAAGCAAGCACGCGGTCGCGTGCTTTATTGTCCTTTATAACGTATTAGTAATAGTAAAAGTTGTTCTTGTTGTTGTTGTGCACATTCACCTGGTTTGCCAACCTCCCTAGCATTGTATCCACTAACTCCTTCTCCTCTTGCTACTACTAGTATGGTGTTTCTTTCAACAATCGTTCGTTTCATTCGTTTCTTTGGTATCTTCGGTGCTGCGTTTGTGTTGAGTGAGTGGGAATTTGGTTGCAACAAAATTTACAATATATTGTAAAAAGAAACTACTATTGTACATATCTAATACACACTCACCACTCACTCACCAACCAACCAACCAACCTCATGTGAGTAGATATGAATGCAGTGTTATGTTGTTGTTACTCCTTCCTGTTTTGATATATCCTGCAAGCAACAACTGCTTCATAGACAACAATGAAGCAAAGAGCAATGAATAGTTAACATTAACATATTATGTATTGTATTATACAGTAGAGTCGACTTAGGATAATCGAAATCAAATTTATAGACTTAAAGCCTATTCTACACTGTGTCAAAATCTGTGTCTAATTGACGCAACCATAAAAAACTACAATTATTTGCTTCAATCATCAGCTAAAAAGTGGGCAATAATGACAAAAAGTTGGTTACAATCACCATAAAGTTCGTAACAATGGAAAAAAAAGTTGCCAACGAATGCCAGAAAGTTGGCAAACAATAGCCAACACTTTCTAACACTGCGTTGACTCACCATTCTAAAGGTTGCGTCAATATCGTGTCTATGCCAGAAACAACTCAGACTCGTGTCTAATTCTACAACAACCACAAGGGAAATGACGAAATCTGGGGTAGTTGTTGTAGAATTAGACACGAGTCTGAGTTGTTTCTGGCACACACAGATATTGACTCACTGTCGATAAGCTTTTATATAATAAAGGAAATATTGTTGGAATTTGTCTTAATATTTCTTATCCTTTCAGAAAATAAAGAAAACCATCTCTTGTAACTCAGAAGAACTCACACTCACTTAAGAGCTTCCAGAATTACCAAAACTGGAAATAAAATCAGTCTTAGGAATTTGCAAAGAAGTTCTTACTTTAAGCGTACGATCAAACTTTAGGGGAAAACTCCATCCGATATCGTTAAGGTCCTCAGGTCTATTAGAGCTTCTATAAATGTAACCTAATTTTATTTCTTTATTAGAAAGCGTCAAAAAAGCTAAGTTCAACTCAACTTCTTAACAGTTTACCAATACATTATCATTTTATATCACTTTACAGTATAATTGAATAAGGTGAAAACAAAGGAAATCTATTAAATTTGAACATATTGAACATTGTATACCCTTTCAAAAATTACTCTTTAGACTTAAGGGAAAACGATTGAACTCTATTCAAAGTAAAACATTTCTATATTCGTTGATAAGAACATTTACTGTAGGATCTTGTATTGTACTTATTTATACAAAATTGTCTTAACTCATTTCTGTAGAGGATAATCTAATAAAAAATTGGAAAAACCATAAAGGAAAAGCTAAAAAATCGAGAAAAAAATGGAATTAACCAGGTGTGCAAGTGAGATGGCAGAACGTGACAAAAATGACTATGGGAAAACATGGCCATGAAGAGAGATTGGCCATGTATTAAGCAGTAGTCATGTGAATTGCATTCAAATCAACACCAGTTCTACCTGTATTTCCTCAATTATAGCCGCAAAAGAAGAAGCCGAGGAAGAAGAGGGTAAAAATATTATGGGGAGATATAGGGAAAAGTGCCCACAAGTGAATTTTAACGAATAAAAAGGTTTTTCTAAAACATTTAACGAGAAATGATTATAAAAATGTTACAGCTAACCAATCAGTATCCAATAATTGTTTGGGAAGGGTAGGCAGAGCAACTTCTGTCCGGGTATCTAGTAGTGAATAAAATAAACTAACAAAATGAAATTTAAATCCCCATACCTTCTTATCTTATTATGAACTATCAAATTCTCATAAAATCTTTAGTTACTTCTTTTAAGATGCGACAAATATCATGATAAAATGTTAATACCATTTTTATTTTTCTAAACATGTGGAACAAAGCCTCAAGAAAACTGGGTCAAGTGGCCCAACCTATTCTCCTCCTTCTATTTTTATTTTATGGCAAATACCTTAAAATAACAACAACATCAAAAGGGAAATGCTATAAAAAATATTATACCATAAAGGGGCAGCCAATTGCAAAATTAGAAATTTTTAGATTGTAAAGGAAAACTGAGAGTTTAAAATGATCTATTAATGTTATTTTAAAATAATATATTGTATTAAAAAGGTTTGTTAGAAAAATTAAATAAAACAAGTCTATATTTAAAATTTAGAAACTCAATAAAGGTCGATTTCAAAATATGTATTTGTTGTATTCATAAGACCCTGAGGGATCCCAGGAAAAATCTTTGCTTATCACCAAAGAAATGATCCTACAATGTTATTCGTTTACTTCTGTAATGATCTATTATAATTTGGACATGACAACAAGACTTTCGATGGAGCTGAATTTTTTGCAATAAGCCCAATCAAGGCAACAGAGACTAGAGATGACTAGTTTACTTCATTCCTTTATCTAAATAATATAATCTAATCTAAATCTTTCACACAATTTCCCGACCATCTGGTTTAAAACCTCCTGGCCTAATGAATTCTTCGAGTGACCACCACTTGAGACATAATATTATTGTATACCAATAGATGTGTACTATTACTCCCTATTGAAAGACCCTTTAAAACTGAATAGTAACAACAACACAAACAACAACAACAACATATCAACATAAGGACACCAATATGCGAACTCTGGTATTTTGAACTATGTATCCATAAAAAAGCCTTCTTCAATGTGAGAACAACAAAACAACAACAGTAACAACAACAACAACAAACAACTTGGTTCGCTCAACAGAGCAATGCGCGACTAGTGAAAGTCAAAGTTTATTTTATTTTATCCTTTACCATTTTCCTTTTTTTGAAAGTATTTGTTTGTATGAGTGAATGAGTGAGTGAGTGAGAGTGTGTGTTTGAGTGTCACACAGCTTTGGTCAGAATTTCTTTAGTGTTGAATTTTCGTTTATTTGGTTGTGTTTTGTTGTTGTTGTTGTTTATTTCTTCGTATGTAGTTCGACAGATGGCGGCGAGGGCGTAACAATAATTACTTAAAGGGTAGTACGCTTGCACGCTACTTCTACCAAACACACACACACACACACACATTAAGTTAGTGGACAAAACTAAACCAAACACCTGCACATACAACAGTTGTTAGTAAATGCTCCATTGTGTCCAATCGTAAAAAATAGAAGTGAATAGTAGTGGAAAATATTGTATTGTACTAGTAGTACTCGTACTAGTAGAAAACTAGAAAAATGAAATAAAAAGCACAACAAATAAACTTCAACAAAAGAATGAATGCGCAGCACAGCACAGCACACATGAAAAACATTAAAACAGATGTCAAATATTGTATACAAGTTATGGTATTGTAAGTAGTCAGTAGTAGTCAGTCACAAGTCCAAGTACGAATGATGTATGCATATTGAAGCTTGCTTAAGTTCTTCAAATATTTATTTTCACATTTGTCAAGTGACCATACACAAACAAACACACACACACACACACATGTAGTGAATACTATTTGTATCTAGATATTTTATTAAAAAAAAAATAAAAAAAAAATAATAAGTTACATATGCACAAGCATATGTCCAAGTTTTGTAAATACAAATAATTTATTGTAATAAAAAATATTGAATTTGTTGAAGGTTTTAACTCTACCAAGTACTATAATGCATTAAATTAAAAGATACAATATATTGTACGAGTATATATTGTTCATACAGATATCTGCAAATGATACTAATTAGAATTTTATCACAAACTTCAATACAATAGACTGACTGACTGACTGGACACACCAAATTCATGTCCACTTGTTTAATTTGTAAAGCGTCACTACAAAATTCCCACATGGATATTCATAAGTCTATTTATAGAACTGAACTGAACTGAACTGAACAGTTTACAAATGGTCAGTCACTCAATGTATGGTGGTACACTAAAATATTTAATGTACATAGTATATGCAGTATACAACAGAATATGTAAATATTCATAAGCGAAATGTGGCATGAAGTACTTTGTACGTATGTTCATATGTATGTGTGTTCTGATGACTCCCAGTGGAGAACATATTGCTACAAGTTTCGCTGTCACTTTGCACAAATGTAGAAACAACTTTATGGGATTAAAAAACCTCAAAAAAACCTGCAAATGGTAAAATGACAATACAAAAAACAAAAACCCAGATACATATGTAAGTATGTACATAATAAATGGATAATGTGATCCTTTCTAACAGATTGCAGGTTAATAAAAATGATTCATCACAACGTCAAGCAATTGCAATATACCATAGTCGAATATAGCTAAACTATACTAATGAAAAACCAGAAAGAAGGCTATCATTGGCTATGCCAAAGATGTAGTACTCTTTACGCTCCTCCGGGCTGTATCCAACCTTCCTTTCTTAGCATCACTAAATTCTCTTTTTTCTAATAAATAAACATTTATTTAAATGGGGTCCGATTCGGCTGATTCCGACAAATGAACTGCGCATGGTAAATAGACACCTATGTGCAAAATTACAGCTCTCTAGCTCAAAAACTGAGGGACTAGTTTGCGGCCAGATGGACATGGCTTAATCAAATCGTCTTATCGAGCTGATCACAAATATATGTACTTTATTTGGTCTACGATGTCTCCTTCTGTGAAGAGTATAAAAATCATATAGAAAAGATATTAAATTTCATAGGTATTCACAGTTTTGTCAAACTTATCTTGTGTTTTATTCCTATAAGTATGCAGCAATTATATAGTGCCTAGGATTTGTTTATTTGATATGCTATTTAGTCAGAATTGTAAGAATGTCATAAGAAAAAATGTATACTGATAGGATAGTATGTTTTTAAGAATGTATAGAGCGAGAAAAAACATTATACAAACATACAATTTATACCACAAATGAACTCTTAAAGCTATGTATTAAGGAATACGACAATCAAGTTACACTCGTAGTTGTTAAATTTTTTAAAAATATGCACTCAAACGGACTTGATTTCATCAAATTGTCAAGTCATGATGATTATTTCCATATGTACTTTCTTAATTCTTTTTCTTCTCCTGTTTTGTTTTACACATTACTAAGGTTTGAAAATATAGTACATACATACATACATTAATAAAAACTAGAGAAGGCCCAGACCGACACAAACGACCGCATTCTAGAAAAAGCATATTTTTTTTAATGTGCTAAAACAATAACTTCTCTATAAACAGTGTTCCTTGCGAAAACTCTATAACACGGCTTTACACAACCAATGAGCGTACATAAGAGAGAGGCACACAAACCTCTCTATTATCCCATTCTACTGCATTCACAACATTGACGGCAATAGAACAGAAGAGAGAGATACACAAACATACAAACCTCTCCAATCTACTGCGCGTACACACGCACATATCAACGGCTGGGTGTTGCACTTGTTGTTATAAAGCGGTTATTTTTAACACCGCTTTTTACGCCTAAACCTCTGAACCTATTTTGATAATTTATTTCAGTTCACATCTAGCGAAAATTTTCTTTCAATTGGTATTTTTTTTGTCAAAATAGGTTCAGTTGTTTAAGCAGGAAAGGACTCACAATTGCAATGTGTGCCGTATAATTATATAGGTATTGTAGACAATAATATCTACTTAATCCATACATAGTACTACATACCAGTAGCGGGGAGCCACGCAAAAGTATGAATATAAATTGTTTAAAAGATTGATATTAATTAACAATAAACTACCTAACCTCACTACATTTAGCATTTATAGCTCATCAAGAATCTCTTAACCGTATTGAAAGCGGCAACAGTGGGAATTTTATAGACCTTTCTGAATTATTATACAAACATTAACCTTATTAAGAGTTGGTTAGGGTTGCCAGATTTTTTTCAATACTGTAAGGGGCAAATGCTCAATTACAAATTTTTCCACGGAATAAATGAAAACCATTTACTTATTCATTCTTATATTTCAAAGAAGATCGTGCAAGTTTCATCATATCTTTGTTTAATTTTACATATTTGTAAAATTCAATGTCTTTTGTGAAAAAATCCTTTCCACAAAGCAGTTGGAATAACACATAGGCGACTTGGCACTTTTATAAACATCATCCTTACGTGGTTTGAACAATAAGTCCTTGGAAAAAATAGAAAAGAAATTTTTTACGTAAATTTCTTTTAATTATTCAATATAATGCTCTATACACTATTCCAAATTTTTTAAACCGCCCAAAAAGTAGGATTTCTGAAGTTCCTAAATTTTGAAACAAAAGCAGTCACTGGGGCCACATACCTGGTGAATACGGTGGATGCTGTATCAATTTAAAATTTTAATTCCATGAATTTCGCTATCGAAACTGTGATTTCGTCGATTGTTAATTGAAACCACTGTACTCGTACCATACGATATTTCTGTGGCCTCAACTATTCCGTACCGCTTTTATTCTTCGATCACTTAAAACGATATTGCGGATTTTCTCAATTGTTTCTCGAAAGATGATGTGGCCATGTTTAAACTTAGTTCCCAATTTTGAAGAGTTGCATATGCAGGAACAATGAACTTCATCCAACTTTTCTTTGATTTCTTTTAAGGTTTAAGCCTTTTGAATAAAAGTGTTTAATCACCGAGCGAAACTCACTTTTTCCATTTTTATACTCTTCACGGGAGTGAATAGTATTATAAGTTTGTACCTCCCATTCAAACCCAAATTAAATGAGAAACTTATAAAGAATAAAAGTACAATAAAATTTCCACTCAAACTGATGAGATGCTAAGAAAGGAAGGTTGGATGCAACTCGGAGGAGGTGAAGAATATTACATCTTTGGCATAGCCAATGATAGCCTTCTTTCTGGTTTCCAATACACAAAAGTTAATAGCATTAATTGACAATAAAACCATATGATCGAGATTACTGAGACTTCAACACCATTAAATTTTTACTTATGGGATTTCTTGAAGAATAAAGTTTATGCAGATCTCAAAGTACCACAAGGTTTAACACTATGTATGCAAATTAATTGAACGTAAAGCTTATATCTCGGTCTGAAGTTATTATTTATTTATTTATTTAATCCCTATAAATTACAAATTGATTTAAAAATAGTCTAAAGTTTTCTTATTACAAAGTTTAGCTTACAATAGGTTTAAGCTAACTTACAACTAAGCGGCTGGCTCTTTGTCGAACTAACTATAAGGCTATATCTAAGAGGCACCAGTACATCACAACAAGTGAATATAAAATGTATTAATGGGTGTTAAAATTTGCTTTTATGGTAAAGATTTTATCTTTAATAAATTTAGCACCGGCTATTTGAATTTGGGTTTGTATGAGAGGTACCCTTCCCAGTAATTCTAGTATCTTGAAATTAACATGGTTGATGAATATGGGTGTTATAGTGTCCAAATATCAGTTCGATAAGACAAAAAACAAAAAAGTTTTTTCTAATATGATCATTAATTTGAATTTCGGGTTCTATGGGGAAATTTCAACTGTCCACCTATTCGGTTCATGAGTGGAGCTCTCTGACGGACAGTGTAGGCTTAGTACTGGGGTCCCGTTGGCACCCTTTGGGTACGAAACCCAAAAAAAAAGCAACGTAAGGTAAAAAAACCATTCACATTGACAAGTACACAAAAATATTGTATTTCATACACACTTGTACATACAATACATACAATGAACATATGTATTTCTTCATGTATGTGTGTTAAGCTTCTGTTTCGGAATTTCCATGCCTTTGGTGCGTGTTCAATTGAAAATTTAAAACCTAGAAAAATATTGCAGACGCATTCACCTCCATGTACTTAGTATGCTTGTTTGTTCGTTTATGCGGAAATGACGTTTAATATAACATAATACTCGCTCGTATAACATGAAAAATGTTTTACTGAATTTCCTTTATTTCATTTATGTACGTGTGTTTATATGTTTTCCTTTTGTACTTAATTGCATTTTTTTTTCCATTTCTCGTGTTAATTGGAAAAACATGAAGGGTACAATTTGAATCAAATGAGTGTGTATGTGTCATGTGCCATAAAAAGTTATTCATGATTTCCATGATACCAAAAATAAAGTAATTAATTCCTAGTTGAAAACAGCAAATCACAGTCATTAAATATTTTATATGGCATTTAAAAACACACAAAAATAAATCAAATAAAAATACATATTCATCATCATTTTTATAAAAATACATAAATATTTTAAAAATAAATATCCCGTAAATAAGTAGGTAAACGTTTATTAAAGTTAAAAACTACAAGTTAAAAAAGAAAGTACTTGATACCAAATAATTTCAGCTATTAATTTGACTAACAACAAATGGTATTTGTGGCATTTTGCCACAAACAATTTGATGCTATAAATACAGGAGAAGTTCATTTGTTTAACGTGGACACCTTCCAGTGGGTGCCAAGCACATTACAATTAGTGTCCCCTTGAATATATATCCACAGGTACCAACTTCTAGTCATACTTATTTTGGTCATATGACTCATTTCTTGGTAGGAACAAGGCCTATCTTAAACCTTTGCTGCTTTGAAGTATGCACAGCAACCGGTTGTACAACGCAACTCCACATCGAGCTCTTATTCTACCCGAAAGTGGGTGTTAAACTACAGCCACCACGATACTCTCCAAGGGGCTGTACCTGCTGCCCAGGACGGAACGAGTTCCATGGGCTCCTGACCGCCCGTGGTACTAGACACAGCCACTGGTCACACTTATTACCCGAAGGTACTACCAATTCGAACTCCAAAAACTTCATGCGTTGGTGGCCCACATATATTCACCTATAATTGCAGACTTTGAAACCCAATATATAAAAGATAGCCCGGATCCCAAATGATGAGTGAACAATATTAATCTACCTTTAAGAATATAGTTTTAAGCACAGAGGGCTTGATTTAGACTAAAAATTCCTGCAAGGGGAAATGTTATAAGTACAGTCAACCACAAATTTATTAAACAACAAACTTACCCGTCGTGCTTTACTACGCTCACGACGTGATGTTGGTGCGTGATGCTATTGTTTTTTAATTTTAGTACATTGCGTAGCAATTGAAATTAGAGACCAACCGAAGGTTCGGTTTCGGTTATGGTTTCAGCCAAAACTGTGACCAGGGCCGAAGGTCGTTTTCGGTTTCGCCTGAAAATCCTGTTTCGGTTGGACACTATTGTAATTGAAATACTTTTGAAAAATCAGACGAATCATTTAAGTATATATTAATATTGACATAATTATCTGATATATTTCATAAAGCCGACTGGCTTGTTCTTAAAATTTGTCTCTAAGCTTTATATTTTATTTTATCCACCAATTTCTCGACAAATGCAGGTGCGATTTCCAAAATGCACAGGAACACTCTCCAGACTACGGTAGAAATTCCCAGAAAATCATCAAAATCAGTTTAGTCGTACTCAAATGATGAGCTCAGAGGCAAATGATTTTTATATATTGCATACTCCCTGGTTTATACCTTATTGCAGTATATGCTGGACGTATAGCTTAATAACCTACTGGATAGGATGAAAGCGTGGGAAAGTGAAATTTTACCTCACTTAGTGCCTGAGTGGACACGAGTGCTTCCGGCAGTACTTATACCGGTTCCTTATACGAAACACCATGTTGTCCCCACTACCGTAACCAGTGCTAGGAAGACGCTAAGCTCATAGTTTTCGAATGCGGAAGGTTAAATAGAGAGCGGCACGAGCTGAGAGACGCCTTAGGTGAACAGCCTGCGGCCAATAACCTAGTGAGTCTCATGCTGGAGAACCTCGACAAGTGGAATTCTGATTCCGAATTTCTGGCAAGAGTCATTAAGAAGTTACGCGGCCTGAAGAGATCCCGTCGCAACCAAGATAACGGGTAAATTCTCAGTTACCAGCCTTATGAAGCTTTGTTTAACGGCAGTCCTATAAGTTTCTGGTACACCTCTATTCACAATATTTCTATTTATTTATCTTTTTCATTATTGTTTACGTTTTATTTTATTTGTAATTCTTTATTGTTATTTGTTAATTCACCTTATTCAATTCTTAATAAATGAAAAAAAAAAAACAAAAAGAAAACAGTATTGCTGAATCTATTTACTGTGTCTGGTTTTCGTTTTAGCCTGGAATAGCATGTAGTTCTTTGACAGCACGAGAAGTGATAATATTGAGTGTCTTACTGCCTTTATATTTCTTCAATCATTTGCCCATGGTTCTATTATTCTATAGTCTACTGGCAACAGAATGCACCAGCAGCAGTTTTGTGTGATGACAGTGTCCTTATGGGTCAAACCAACATTATCTGGGTTTGCATGTGTTATGGCAACACAGTATGTATTGGACTACACATAATAAAATGTCAACAAACCAAGCCAAACACATACAATTGTTTACCAATAAAATTTGCCATATTTTTTAAATGTTCACACTTGCTAAACCAATTTTTCTTTACTTTTGAACAAATATTTGTCTAGTATGAACGTAGCTGAAATGGCAGAGACTACAAAAACTGAACAACAAGTAAAGAATAAGAAATCCGAAATCCGTTATACGGTATTAAATGGAACAACAAAATGCACGTGTACCGAAACTGAAATGCAAATTGAGTGAGAGCAGAATATGGTAGAGTAGTGTAGTGTGTAGTGTGTAGCGTACCAAAGTTAAAAGTAAAAAGAGCAGCAATAGCTTTGATGATAGAGCAAAGTAATTCGTGACTTATTGTAAATTACTCGGTTCGTCAATATTTTAGAATCGCAAGTGAAGCAAGTCAAGTCAAGTTAACTCAAGTCGAGTTAATTGATTGTCATTCTCGGTGTATGTGAAACCACCAAAACAAAAATAAATACTTTTACTTGCATTCAAACAAAACAAAAACGAAACAAAGGTAAATGGCTCGAAAATCTTGGAATGTGGCCAAGATCACTAGGCTTAATCTGGGAGGACCAGAACAGGCGGCGACTTCGTTTCGTTTATGGGGTTCAGTCCGTTTGACTTATACAATTTGTGCCTTCCTATCGATGGTCGTACAAATATGCATGCGCAATACACTTAGCTTTGCCATACTGTGCATGGTCAAATCCATGCCCGATGAAGCGACCAGTTCAAATATAACAAATATCCAGTCACAGCAAAGTCAATGTTTTTCAGGTAGTAGTAATATTAGTTATAATACGGCAAGCCTTAGCCCGCATATTGAGCAAGTAAGTTTTGATAGTCAATAAAACTGTTCTGTTCTATTCTATTCTAATCTTTGTTTATCATTTCAGAAAGGAGATTTAGAGTGGACACGGGCGCAGGCTCTAAACTTGCAAGGAACATTTTTCTATGGTTATATTGCCACAATGCCTTTTGCTGGCTACTTGTCTGATAAAATTGGTGGTAAACCGCTATTCGTACACTCCATAACGCTTCAGGCGATTAGCTATATGTTGCTGCCAATATTTGCCCGTTTACATTACACTTGGGCAGTTGTAGTACTTGTGATACAAGGATTATTTGCAGTAAGTAGGCCACATAAAAGAAAAGCATAACAAAAATTGACACTGATCCATTGTAAAGGGATGTGGTAATCCGGCTTTGTATCAATTGTTTACAGTCTGGGCGCATCCAACTGAACGTTCAGCGTTTTTGTCTTTTGCCTATGGCGGTTTCTCTGTAGGTGCTTTGCTAGCAAGCCCATTGGCTAGTGTCCTCTGTGCCTTTGGCTGGGATATAGTATTCTATGCCATTGGCAGTGTCTCCTTGTTGTTTGGTATTTGTTGCCAATGGTTGATCTACAGCACACTGGAGGAGCATCCACGTATTTCACCGGCAGAGCGAGATTATTTAAAACCACCAGCAGAGCATGTTTTATCAAAAGTAAGTACAAATTCTAGTAATAACTGAAGGACTAACTGAATATACATATTTAATTAAGAATACATCAGTGCCTTGGAAATCAATCCTGAGTTCAATGCCCGTTTATGCCTTTACATTAACTCACATCTTCCACACTTATGGCGTAATGATTCTCATGTTAATGTTACCACGGTTTCTAAAGGAGGCTATGGGTTTCTCACTGAAAGAGGTTGGCCTATTGTCGGCTGCCCCATTTCTGGGTTCATTCGTTTCCAAGGCTTTGACCATAACCTCATGCAGTTACATCGAAAGGAATCCCAATTTAAATATCACTAATTTTCGACGTTTGATTTATGCTGCCTGTAATGGCATCACCTGTGCCTGCATTAGTGTCATTGTCCTAGTGGACTGTCAACATAAGATGATAGTCGTTATAATGACTGTTGCCATTGGCGTGACAACGGATCTTGCCTTTTCCGCTGTCTATTGGCCCAGTTTATTGTACTTTGCACCTTCCTATGCTGGTTTGCTTTCTGGTATTGCAAATTGTTTGGCGAATTGTTGTGGCTTTTTGGCGCCCATTGCCATTGCTTTATTGGTCCAAAATGTAAGACTTTAACCATAAATGATTCAAAATAATAAATACTTACATTTTATTTTAGGGTTCAAAATCTGAGTGGGATCTGGTTATGATGTCCTTGATACTTTTCTACATATTGGGAGCTATTGTGTTTGCTATCTTTAGCAGCTCCAAATTGCAGCGTTGGGATCAGCGACAACAAGCTCAGCCGGCAATAACAACAATATCTACAATAAGAACGGCCAATGACAGCAACCAAAATGCAAACACTTCTTGTTAATTTATGTTATGTTATATTGATGTTATGACTAACTCCTGCTCTTCCCTAATCTAATTTATGTTAAAATATGTTATTGTTTTAAGGATATGTATAATAAAAAGTCTGCAACATGTTAATTTTCAAATTTTAAACCAACACCATTAAAGCATGTATGTATCTATCTCATTTGCACACCATTCAACATACTTAAGGTAGATCCGAAACGATAAGAAAACTTAAAAGCTCAATAAACATATGGCAACACTGTTTTGTAAAGTTTATTTGAACTTTTGTTTGATAATTTTAGCACATACATTACCATCATCATTTAGGTTGAAAATCAAATTAGCACAATTACATCATCATCATCTTTATTAAAATGTTATAAATAAATATGTAATTAACATATGTTTTTTGTACATTCCAACTACTCTAGCCATCTCATTCACACACCCCTTAATATGAATAATGAAACAAAATGACAAGCCTGCCAACCATGAAATATGGTCAAATTTTTTTTTACTCTCTCAAGTTTCGATTTTACTCTCTCAAATTCCAACAAATTTCAAATTTTTCGAGAAAAATAATACAAGGGGAACGGGAAAAGGGGAAGAGACTCCTCCAGTGTTGCCATCAAATCAAATGTTGCCGGGGTGACAACCATATGCCATTCAAGAAGAAGATAAGAAAATATATTCTGGCTGACAGACAAAATAAATTTTAGTTTATTCCTTTTTGAATTCACATACGACCGAGGCAAGTTACTGCTTAGAAAATTAAGTCAAATTTGCAGTAGTATTATTTTTTCTAAAATTTCAAGTCGTATCAAAATTTTACGTGTGCTGAATATTTCGGAAAGAAGCAGTTTTTTTTTGCAACAAAATTCTCAGTTATAAACGGTTGACCAGAAAATAAATCTTTGGCTTACACCACTACACCTGTCGCGCAAGTTATACCGAGTAAGTAACAGTAAAATACATACATATATCATATAAAATATAAAAAAAAAAAATTTAAAGAAACGCGAAGAAAAATATTGCGCATTTTGTTAGTTCAATTAGACTCCATTTTTAAATCGTTTGTTTGCTGCACTTCATCATCGTCATATTGTTAGCTTTTATAATTTATTTTGTTTTGACAAAATTTGCGGAAGTATTTTTTGTTTGGTGGGGGATAACGCAGCACTTCCTTAATGCGATGGACAACGGGCTAGAAGTGTGCGTGATGTTGTTTTTAGTTTTTCTATTTTTCTATTTCCGCAAATTTTGCGCAAAAATTTTGCCAACAGAATAAACAGTAAAATTGTTGAATTTTGTGGGACACACGGGATTGGATTACTGTATATATTTACAAGACAAATCAATAAGTAACGGGATAAGTTAACCCTTTATGTAGAGAAATCTACATCCATCCATCTACAAGTTAGTAAATCAATAATGGCGTAAGCCACCGTTAAACAAAAAGTTTTTTTTTTGCAATAATACTTATATTTCGGTTTGTTTTTTTCGGTTATTGTGTTTTTTGTATTTTTGCGAAACACTTGTCACCTTGAGATTGGAGGTTCATTCAGTGGGGTTCAATCACTCGCCGCTGCTTTCTCGTTTGTTTAGCTTGTTGTTTGCATGCTGCTGCTGCTACTGCTGCTGTTGCTACTTATTTGTACGCAAAATTCGTGGCACTTAGTTCCAAAAAGAAAAACAGCAGCAACAAAAAGTTCACTGGGAAGGCGAACGTGGGTCTTGGGCATGGCCAGGGGCAGTGGAGTGCATTCAGTAATTGTTAAATTATTAAAAAACTAAAATAACAAACAAACACAACACACGCATACATAACACAACACACAATGGATATTAATTATGAAACTTTGCATTTCAAATTTAACAAAATTATGGTGGTGGGCTACGTGCTGTGTTTGTGTTGTTTGTTAGACCCTGGGCGACCTAAAACTGCGTGAGTACACGTATTGGTGTTTAGCTGCCCACCTCAAAAAACTACCTTAATCCATTCGCCATTCCTCAATTGATTGTCAACAGAGCTGTTCCCTTGCTTTTTACCTTATCACCTTAGAACTAACAAAATTTACTTGAAGTATTTCGACTAATTGCGACTTTCTTAAATTCATATACCATATTCACAACAAAAGAAAAAAATAGAATAATCTAACCCCTCTCTTCCTCCCAACTTGATTACCTTACCGTCCCTTTGGAGTCCATGAAAACAAATGCCGGCCACAACAGCTTATTCATTTTATTGTGAATCGTTTCGCTTTTATGCTCTTATCAAGTTTTTGTTTATAAACAACTTTAGTGTCGCATAATATAGTACAGACATATGTGTAAAAGTGTCTGTGTGGGATATCACATTTGTAAGTGGCTCTGTGTGTGAGACAGTGAAATCTCCCATCTGCTGACTGACACCTACAATTACAATTGCTACAGAAGATGTCTGCCCATTGGCAAGTGTGTATTTTCAGCTGAAAACAACTCGGATATAAGAAATTTGTCTGGCCATAAGAGAACGAGAGATGTTTCTAAGAAAGACGTCTGTGACTACTAGATTTTACTGTATTTAACTTGAAAGATTTGCTTTTAGTGTCGTTGCGTGCTTAGTCATTATTAATGGCTTCATTTCATTTTGTTTGGTGTTCATTTTCGTTTGTCTGTCTGTCTCTCAGAACTCTGACGACGCAAAAATAGATTTCAGATTTCATTCGCAAGTAAACAAGCAAACGATCGAACGAGCAAATAAACAAAAAACCAGCACAAAAGAGAATACGAGGAAAACGTAAATAAAAACATTTATATTTTTACTTATAAATATTATTATAGTAACTACATAGATACATCTTCATTTGCATGGAATAATGTGCAAAAATATTAATTAATTAATTAATAAACCTGTTGCGAGTTTTACTGAGTGTTTCGGAGCTGCAATTCAATATTATAAATTTGGTTTTTTGCTTTGTTGCTTTTACAATTCTTTAGCACTCGCAACCATGTCCATGTAATCGGTGAGATCTTTGAAACTTGTATCTTCATCCTAAGCCTTTGTTGACATTCATATTAATAAGAAAACAGCAGTCAGAATTACCGAGATAAAAAAGAAATTGTATAAAACGACGCTGAACTTATATTTTATTTAGTTACAAATGTGAAGCTTCAAAAATCAAAGTTTTGTTTCATTTTCATCTTTTTTTTTTTGTAAGAACACATCTCTTTGAATAACAAGTCTAAGCAAATTCCTGTTCTTTAGCATATTTAATTCATGAAAGAAATGCTGATATATTGGTGTGTGCTAAAGTTTAGTCGGTTTTTTCCATTCAATTCAAAATTTATTTTTTCTATGTTAAGCAAACATTAATTGATTATGTATTAGCCGTTTTATTGGACTACTTTTGCTTATCTTTTGGGAAGTTTGTTATTAAGTCCTATAGAACTTCTGATCCTTATGGGCAAAACACTGTTTCAAGTGATTTTTGACAGCCTCATCAGAATCGAATCATTTCACCACTCAAAGAGATTTGAAGATTGAGGAATAAATTGAAATCTGATGGTGTTGAAAATGACACCTATCCGATTGGCTAGTCCGGGCTTAGATTAGGTTAGGCTATGCAGGCAACTGGCAGTTACTCGCGAGTTCACCCAGAAGCCTTAAAGGCCCACCCAGATGCCTGATAAAAAATGAGTAAGGGAAAGTGGGGTTAGGGGTAATCACACAACAGTCTAAGGTCGGTCTAGCTATCTCCCTCTATCTCTAAAACTAACCTGAGGAGTCCACGAGCAGAGCCAGGTTCCCCAAAGGACAATGCCAAACTACCTAACTCTTCGAAGAACAGCTTCTCGAGAAACCGGGTTCGTTTACTGAGAAGAGCAGGAAAATCACAGAGGAGGTGTTGGATGCTCTCTGGCTCCTCCTCGTCTTCACAGATACGACAGAAGTCATGGTGTGGAATTTGCATACTGTGGGCCATCAGCCCGATGGTGCAATGCCCCGTTATGACTCCCGTCAACGTCCGAACCCCTTCCTAGTTAAAGTGAAGGAGCTCGGTGGTTCTCAATGGGTTGATAACAATGCCAGAGTGTCCTTGCGACAGTGCAGGCAGACTCATTTGACTACTTCCTGCCTGCTAGATCTCTGGTTTTCACTTCCAGGTATAAGAGTTCATCCTGTAAGGGTCTGTAAACATCAGCGACTACTTGAGACATGAGCCTTTCCTAGCCTGATTAAGAGTTTCTACCGTACTACGTATGAGTTTGCTCTTGAAGCTGTGGGCCGACAGAGCTATGATAGCTTGTTTGGGATTGCTTAACAATATTAAAAAACTAGCATCAAACAACTATATGAATCTAATTTGGATACCAGATCACAGTAGTAGGTATCTTGGGAACGAATAGGCCAGAAAAGGAAATGCAAATGCACCAGGACCATTCTGCAGACTGCTTTGGAGTTTTACTACTTATATTAAAACTCCATCTTGATGATAAATCGCACTAATATCGGTTGGACACGAACGAAAGTACACAAAAAATACTGAGACTAATATGGAAAGGTATTCGTGTATTCTCATGTTTCTTGCATAGGACATTGCAGAGTATGAGTATGAAACATCTACATAATATGCGGATTAGTCGAAACTAGACTATGTAATGAAGAAGAGAAGACAGCAGAGCATTTACTATGCCACTGTAAACTAGACTCTGGTATCTGGGTAACCAGTACATGGAACCAAATGATGTAGATGATATATTTCCAAAAGAAAATCTTGGAATTCTTGATGAATACCACAATCTCGATGGAACTGTAACTAAGGGGGCTGTTGTCACAATAGGTCCACTCATGGCCGAAGTGACGTAGTGAATTAGGGCCTGCCCTTCCCCTAATCTGTCTATCTATCTAAACACTCAGCAATATCATTATGTGAGTGATCCCTCTGAATATGCTTCATATGTCCTTGTTTTTAATACTAAAATACTACAGTATAATGCAGAGAATATTCTTTGCCATTAAACCAAGTCCAGTAATTGGTAATTTTCACATTTATTTCTTTGTTTTTTTTTTTTTTTAACACATTTATCATTTAGTAATATGATCTTTGATTAATAATTTTGCCATAATTTTCATTTTCCAGCACTGTACAAATTAAATCAATTATTCAATATGCTCCTGAAAGTGCCATCTGTTGATTGGACTGAACAAATTGTCTGTCTTGTGGAAGAAGACGATTCAATGTCCGATATGGATGATGAACCCGATTTCTCGGAATACATGTGGATGGAGAATGAGGAAGAGTTCGATAAGAACGTAAGTCAATTGATTGTTTTGCATGACTGCTTGACTGGCTGCCTGCCTGCCTGCCTGCCTACACATTACACAATAAATCCAATGTTTTTTTTTTTTTTTTTGTCATCATATTAGGAGCTGCAACGTTTAGAGGAAGAGGAGATCATGAAAGAGTGTTTCGAGGCAATGCTCGAGGATGAATTGGAAGAGCAACTTAAGGAGTGGCAGAAAGTCAAGTAAGTACAACACACACACACACACATAAATTATACAATATTAAATGATATTTTGAAATCACAGGACCGAACAACTTAATACCGCTTTGTCTGCGCTCCCAGCAAGCGATTGCAACGTTGAGAAATCCGTTTTGAATCCCTTGGCTGATGAATTCATCCCACGCCAACATATTGTCAATTTGGGTACATCCTAAAAAGTTTTGTCTGACTATTATCATATAGACAGACAAACAACGATACTCAATTCTAGGTATATTAAGGCATGCGCGCAATCGTGATCAACTCTCTCCAACTCTTAAATTTCATCCACCACGGCAACTGGCGAACGAACAAATTCCAAAAAAACGAATAAACCATACACAGGCAGAACGATTTTTCAGAATCCCGTCCGTCGTTCTTGCAATGAAAGAAAAAAAAACGAGCAACAAAAAAAAATACTAAGATTTTATAATTGATTTAATTATATATTTACTAGACCACACACCACTCACTCACTCACTCTCACACTCACACTCGTAACCACAACAAATTATATGTACATACACATATATTTAAATTATATAGTGAAAAAAAGTGTGAAACAAGAACATAAGCCGCCGATATATGTAAAAAATATATCATAGAAAAAAAATGAAAAACGCATCGGAGCAAAAAAAAAAAACAATATAAAACTGTTATAATAATTTAGGGAAATATTCCACTACAAAAAAGAAAACCCTCCCAAATCCCTATTATTTGTGTATAATAGTAAGTCAAAAATTCAAATTTTAAAGCGTTTATTTAACTTGTCCTGTCCTGTCCCGACCCGTCCCGCCCCTCCCCTTTCTTCGCTAGTTTATAAGTTCTAACTAAATCGAATATTTCTAAGTAAGACAACAACAACAACAGCAGCAACAGGAGCATAAACAAACATATGCAATTTTATCATTTCTATAAGTAAGAAACTCTAAATTCATTTAAAATTTTATTAATTTATATTTATTTTTATTTATAAAAAAACAAATTAACGTAAAACTTAAACTAACCTAATTCAAAAATCAATTCAAAACCTCGACGAATGCCCTTAATATTTATACCCAAATTGACTCGAAAGTTTTATTTTCTGATCAAATTAAAACGCATGCAAGTATTTGTTTTTTTTTTTTTTATTTTTCTTCTTTATTTGTTTGTAATGTATAAATGTTAAAAGAAAACACAAGACTTGTAATAATTTTAGTAGAATAATGTTTAAGTTTCCTTACTTTTACTTACTTCCTTTCTTCCTGCCTTGCCTGCCTGCCTGTCTGTCTGCCTTAAACTAACCTTAATCTAACTCATTCACTCATCTTCTATGATTTGATTTATCTCTCTGTTGTGTCTGTAGTTGTTAGATACATCATTTTAAAAATGTGTATTGTTAATTTTTTAAATATTTATAAGCGAAGCGGAGAAATGATGAAATTTAAGGGCTTTTCTCTTGATTTTGATGTGAACTTTGAATCTAAAAGATGATAAAATGAAATTCAAAAGATGTGTAATGATGTGTAACAAATGGAACTGCAATAATTTGAAACTAAGATTACTGATTATGCCAATTAGATGTAAAATATCGCACAATATTTACCTAAGAAATATATGCATATATCAGCATAAATGGATGATGACAACAGAATATCATCCATAATCATCATCCTTGAGTTTGTTAAAACTAAAAAAACTAACTACAAACCCTACAACATCATAATAATATCATCATCATGATCATTTTGTACTTTATTATTATTATTATTGCTAATGACGATGATGATACTCTTACAAACAAACAACTTACTATTACAACCAGTAGTAGTATAGATGTGTGTAGACTATATACTTAGTCTATAATTTTACTATATGTGTTTTTTTTTCTTGCAGTTACATAGTTTGTATATGCGCTACAATACATACATACTTACATATAAATATAATATATATATGAATATTTACAAAGATTATTCTTAACTATTACGGATACTACTTACGTTGTGTGTGATATAAAATTAAATGAAAAAACCCCAAAAAAAAACAACAAAAATTATCAAAAAACGATTTTAAAAATCTCAATAAAAAAAAAGTATTATAGAATTTAAATGAAACTTTTGTCTTTTTCTTATTTATTCAATTATGAACCGAAGAAGGAATGATGTTCTGATACATTGTGTATAATTTTAAGTATGTGAATATGATTGCTAAGCAGAAGGCTTGAGGATGAGGGATTTACCCGCAGGGTTGTTGTAACAGTAGACCCAATCGAGTTTAAACTTATTTTTGTGACATGTTCTGTCTTTCAAATTTGGAAAAATATGCCATGAGTTCATAGAACGGAATATAATGACTGTTGTATTTCGATAAGGATTGCAATCTGTTGTTCATTAAAATTGTAGTGATTGATGTAAGAAAAATTTGAAATAATATTAGTGAGTATCCTCTGCATTGCTCAATTGAGACTAAAAATTTCATGTTTAGGCCAAGAGTTTAGGACAAAACCTACAAGGATATTGATAATGCAGTTTGTTTTGCACTCATCCAATGATTTTTAATGCTATTAAATATAACTGAAATTCGTAAAACAAATATCATTTGACGAAAGACGAATTGTGCTGTATACATAGCAATATCAACACCTTAGCGTCATCAAACATTATGGAAATTGACCTTAATTTGTCGGTCAATGCTGTCAACAATTGTCGTCTGATAGAAAATAAGTTTATATTCCCAGTAAGGTACCTCTTTTGATAAAAAAGCGCATCTATGCAAGATTGAATTTTGCAAGACATCATATTGTGGACAGATATGAGTATAATTGTTTTGTTTGGTGGAACTGGCACTCCACACAGTGTGTTCGTCGTCCACCAAACACAATAACACGCCAAATACACTACCAAGATGGTTAAACATCGATGACTGAATATTAAAGTATGGATTTGCTTTTAATATACAATAGGTCCTATCCATATAAGCAATGGCACTGTGAACAGAGCGCAGGTTCAGTGTACGTCAATATATATGTTAGTTGGAAACTATTTCAACAAAACACAAGTTGGTTGGTATCTGTTTGCCAGGATAACCCACAAAAAAGCAAAGCCAAAACTATATATATATATAAAGAAATGGAATAATAACTAGCTACTGGTCTGCCTGTGTGCCTTGCCTATCTATAGTACTGCCAAGTGTTTTTCTTATGCGTAGTACATATTCTCTTTATCGCGTATCCTTCAACAGTCTAGCTAAGGAGTGGGGTTGAATATGAACAGATCGATGTGATGCTATGATCAGCTCAGTTCCCAAAGCTTAATACTACAGCAAATCTTTCAAATAACACACAGCTTTGGAATGTGGTTTAACAGGCATGTTCCCAAATTCCTGCGAAGCATTATTACAACCTTAATGGCTCCATGCGACGGCCATGCAAATCCGTATTTGGTAGGCCACTCTATGAGTCACAGTAGCCAGTTATTCAATGCAACTACATGTGAAGTTAGAAACTCTATCTGGGTCTTTAAATCTCTTTCAAATATCACTTCGATGATAACTGAATGATTGAATAGAAATTAAGATTTAACAATCTGATCCATTGCAACGGAAATTTATTCCAGTACTTTTTATACTGTTCACGGAAGTGTATAGTATTATAAGTTTGTCATCACAGAAGGAGACATCGCAGACCCCATAAAGAATATATTATTGGTCAGCTCGATGAGACACGTTGATTTAGTATGTCCCATAGTTGCTGAGCTAGACAGCTGCATTTTGCACATAGGTTTCTTTTTGCCATACGCTGCACATTTTTTGGAACCAGCCGAATCGGTCTTCTAGGAGGGGTACCTCCCATAAAAAACCCAAATTCAAATTAATGCTCTTATTAGAAAAACTTTTTTGTTTTTTGTCTTATCCAACTGAAGTTTAGACACTATAATTTTCTGATCCATTGTCACTAACCATGTAAATATCATGTTTCTGGGATTACCAGAAGGGGTACCTCCCATACAAACTCAAAATTTAAATTAATGTTCATATTAGAAAAACTTTTTTGTTTTTTGATTTATCGAACTGAAATTTGGATACAATGAGTGCCTAATCCATATTTACTAACCAATGTACTCATTCACAGGTGCGTCAAGAGTATTACATATTTGGCATAGCCATTGATAACCTTCTTTCTAGTTTTTCATTATTTTTTATTATTCTCTTAGGTGATAAACAATTACTTGCAATAATTCCAAGCTTGGGCAAAGTGTTGGAATATCGCCATCAATTCGAGAAAATCATGGGCATAACATTTGTCCAGATGTCTCATATCTCATGCGGCTCAGGGATCATTCCGAAGGTGGACCAAGTCCGTTGCCTCGGTCTAATACTTACCTGACGTGCACATATAACATTCATCACGGCATGTTGCTACTCAATCCTCTTCAAAACTTAAATTTTTTTTTAATTTTTATTTATTTCCTTAACATTTTCAGAAATGTTACAAAATAAATTTAAAAATATGTCTGGCTTATTTTCCAATTTGAATTAACATTTAATATTTACCAGAACCCTATTAACTTGGTTCCAACAGAACAAACCCTTCCTGGGACATTGCTAATATAATTCTGTTGGGACCTAGGAAATACGATTCTGATACAATATTTTTTTTTTGTTTTGAGTAACACATAATATTTTATATACAAATAATTATATAATATATTTTTATGGTATTTATTTTATACATTTATGTATTGTATATATAATTAATTACACTAAAAAAAATATTTAAAATAATAGTTTAAAAAATTTGCTTTAACATATATGTAAAATTTGAAGTTAAAATTTGTAACTTATTGTATTATTATCATTAACATCACCACATCACCATTATCATTAACATTGTTGTGCTATTGCTATTGGTTGGATAGTGAGTGAGTGGTTGATGGTTTCGTTTTGATGCAACATTTGGCGGGAAATCAGAAGGTGCAAAAGGCATCAGTCATTAAATATTGTATTATACAAAAACCAAAACTCTAAATTATTTCAAAGAGATATTATTGCAGCATTGTTTTTTGTTCAGTTTAGTTTGCCATCATTATCATCATCTTTTAATTTTTTGTGTTGGTGGTTTTTATATGCTTGATTGTTTTTTTTTTCATTAAATATATTTTTTTCTTTTTAATTTCCATACATTTTAATATTTTTTATTTTTATATTTTTTATTTAACCCATGAAGCTTTATTTAAGTTTGCTTTTGCTTACAGTTTACATTGCCTATATTTATAATTTTACTAACACTAAGAAACAACTGATTATAAGTCACAATGATTATACATACAATAAAATATTTTACAATTATAAGGAAAAACGGGGGAAAAAACTTTACATTTAATAATTTTTCTAAAAGAACTTAACCACTAAGACTATAACTAAGGATCGGTACTTAAAATGAAGCTCATTTATGTAGTATTAGCTGCAACTGTAAGTCATTCAATTACTTATACTCTTAGTATTATAGTAAAATTAATTTTATTTTAAGAGATTTGTTTTCATTAATTTTGCAAATTTCTTCCTTTGCATGGACAAGAAAAGGACTGAGAGATAAAAGATTAAAATTAAAAATCAGTTTTAGTTATTTATTTTAAGTTCTTTGCACAATCACACTCCCACATTTCTGTATCATATAGTAGCATATTTCGTATATACTTATATTCATTTTTACTAATAAAAGTTTAAGAAATGATTTCCTGTTTATGTTGAATTTGTCTATTGTCCTGTTAACATGTAAACTGAATGTTTGTCTGTTATCTGTTATTTTTGATAGATGACAGAACTTTCTTTTTCAAATTAAGAAAATTGCATTTATTTTGTTAACAGTTTTCTTTACCACTTATGATAAGCATGCATATCCGTGGCAACAAGTCAATAATTGAGTTTGAATGCTATCATTATGAAATACACAAGTCCAATGCATAAATTCTGATGCTATATAAATGAATAAATACCTAAATATCAAATTTCGAGTTATAAAGAGAGCGATTTTAAAAGTGAAAATTGGCTAAACCCTTCATTTTCACAGTCAAATATAACAGTAAAAATATAGTAATTGTACAACAAAATCAAAAATTAACATAAAACAATTGGGAAGTACATAAAATATGAAAAAAGGCAAATTAACATTTACAATTTTTGGTATCACTCAATACATTCCAAGGCAAACGTGGTAGTTTAAAATTAAGGACTGCAAAATATTCCTAAAACTTCATATCCTACATGCTCACCTGGACAATTTTAAGCTAAACATGGGTGCCTATTCAGAGGAGCAATGAGAACGTTTTCATCAAGATGTGATAATGAACTTTGAAGGACGTTACCATGGGCAATACACTTGGGGTTTAATAAGAGAAAGTCCAAACAAACATAAGAAAACCACTAGAGCTGAAGGCCTCGACGCTAGTGCTCTAATAATTATATAATTAGTTATAGTATTATTTATTTATTATAAATGTATTAATTTTAATAGATAAATAATAATTTTTCTACTTGATTGTTTCTTAGTTTACATTCTTGCGGTATTCTTGAATTTTAAACAGTCTGAGAATTTTTTATTTGTCGTTTCTAATAAAATTATGATAATCTCATTTATTTTCCTTGAAATTCAAAAAATTGTTCTCATTTCTGCAAAAGCAGGTATAGATCGAAAATAGTATTTTACTTTACCATATTAGTAACGAACAAGACCCTAATCTATGACATTTATAAGTCAGAAACAAAAACCGTGTCGCTTTGTGTTGTTATTAACCGCTTCAAAACACTTATTTCGACTCCAATTTTCTCCTAATATACGGCTTATGCTAGAGTTACACGCCAACCGAAGCATTTGTTGAACTGCTGGCGTGCCGTTGGCGTGTTACTGCAGTAGTACGAATCCATACAGTTCAACTTTCATCTGACGCTAACGCACGCACGAACGGTTGGCGTGTAACTCAAGCATTAGAAACATAGTTATATCATTTAAATAAATCTAGAAAATAATACAAATTTCCTACTTAAGCTGTTTTGACTTATTGCCACAAATATGAAATGCTGTGCTTCGAGAATTATTATCGCTATAGTTATTGCCAGAACAATGAAGGCCAGCAGTATCATTGGGAAATAATAAAATACATATTGCACTAATCAAAGGTTGGGACATCATCATTTTTATATGAATAGCATTGGCTAACTGTTTTTTTTTTTTAATTTAACTTTATTTTTTTATTTCTATGGCAAATAAATTAATTTGTAATATATCTTTTGTTGTCTACCCAACGTGTGAAAAAATCTGGCTACCTTTTACTTAACCAGACGGACATGTGCCTGCATATCGGACATACTTGGAACCCTCCTCAAAGGATCAGTTTGTTCACCATGCCATTTTTTCCGTGGACTTTACCGCAGATCATCTTCTGAACAACTGTCAACACTTGGATTTTGTTTCCCAAATCCCATCCTATATTTGAAAACTCCTTCACCTTTAAACATTTCCATCTATATCAGGCATGTGTCACAAATCCTAGCCGGTTTTTATGCCGATTGATTTCAATTTCTCTGTATTTGTGCTACAAAACGCGGAGATTTTATGCTTCGAACTGAGATGTTTAAAATGCAAATTTATACTTAAAACAAGTGAATATTGAATTCTTTAAATGCAGTTGTTGGTATATTATTGTTTTATCACTTCAAATAAGGGTTAATTTAACCAAACCGTATTTATAAATGTCAGAGATTTCAAAACCATCGAGAAAGATTTGTGAGAATTGTAGTTAGGTTAATATGGGGAAAGAGATTTCTGGTACATGCCTGTATAAGTAGTTATATGAAGAAATCCAATATAATAGTATATAGACCACCATTTATGTCATTAAATCCCAAGTTGAAGACCCCAGCAGCTAGTTACACGTTTGGTACTAAGTTTACTATAATAAAGGGTGTTTTTTTTAGAGGTACAGAACTTTAAATTGAAATAAAACACAGATTAATGGTGTTAATTGTCATGAATTTGACATTGTTCCAAAGATAATTCCTTACCAATTTTAATTTGAATATGATTTGTTGGTGGCTGGTACGGAAGAAGCCCAGTCAGGGAATCAAAATTTCAATGCCGAATTTCACAAGAAAATTTTGTTCAGCGATGAAGCTAATTTTTTTTTGAATGAATACGTCAATAAGCAAAACTGATGCATTTGGAGTGAGTGCATGCCATTGTCGAAACACCGTTGCATCCTGAAAATGTCACCGTTTAGTGTGCTTTATGGGCCGTTGGAATCATTATGCCGGCCAGAATGCTACAGTTAATGGTAGCCGCTACAGGGCCATGATCAGTGACTTCTTTGAACCACAATTGAATGCCCTTAATGTTGAGGAGCTGTAGTTTGAACAAGACGGCGCAACAAAACACACAGCGTGTGCTACAATCGATCTATTGAAAGAAACGTTCGGTGAACGAATAATTGCGCGTAATGGTGGACCTGTGAATTAACCTCCAAGATCATGTGATTTAACACTGCTGGAGCTATGTGAAGTCTCTGGTCTATGCCTATAAGAAAAAGACGAAAGAAAGAATTCGCCACTGATGTACGGCCTCCATTACTGCAAGAACTGATCGAAAATTGGTCTTCCCGATTGGACTTCCTCCGAGCCAGCTGAGGTGGCCATATTCCGGAAATCGTATATTCAAATAAAATTGTCAAAGTATTATCTTTCGAATAAACACATTCATGATAATTAACACCATTAATCAGTGTTTTATTTCAATTTGAAGTTATACACCTCTAAAAAAAAACACCCTTTATATTAAATTTAAATAAAAAATAAATACAATAAATATCTTATCTTTTTTGTTGTGTTGTGTGGAGTCAGATAGTATAATGGATGTTCTTTATAAGCAACATATATTGTGATTTCGTGCAGCATAGAGCATTTATCAGCAAAGTTATTGTTAACGTTCCTCAAAAAGGAACATCGTTGCTGCTGTAAGTACATAAGTATATTAAAATATGTGTATGATTTTTGTTTTGTGTTAGATTTTGAGTTTTTCTTGTTGTGCTTTTTATGGTATCTTTTTCATAATGTCCTTTGGTATTTTGTTATTATAATGTCGCCATAGTTGTTTCATTGTTCTTCATAAACATAAGCATGTTCGATGTCTTCCTGTCTGTCTTTGCCTTAACACTTGTTGCATTGTTCTTTACTTTCCCATAACATTCGGTTGAATTTTCGCATAATCTGGTGGATTTGAATAGGGATCATAACCGAGCACAGATAACATTGGTGCTAAATTTGCCATATCACGTATAACATCATCTGGCATTTGATCAACCCATTTTGTGAGTGCCTCTAGATTAACCGGTTTAATCACTTGATCCGAAGAACGTTCAACTTTAGATAACGGCACACCATTTGGTTTATTGATAAATTGTTCATGATGTAAAACTGAATCATTCCAAGGTACATTTAAATATTTTAAAATTTTACGCATCCATTCCTCGGGATGCAAAACAAGTTGCTCATAATAAACCATCATACAACGATCTGGTCCAATATCCTTGCATTGCTCATGCATTGTTTGAATTGCATGATTCCATTTTTGCATACACTGACGATAATCGGTCAAATCGAATCCAGTTATGGTTATCTTACGTGAGATTATTGAATGAACTGTGGCACGTCCATCGCGTACCATAAATAGAAATTTTGCATTTGGAAACAATTCAATGATGTAACTACCCATTTTAAGTGTTAATGGATCTTTATTGCAAAGTCGAGATGCCGGCTGACCATGTTTGGCTATAATTTCTAAGCAAAATTGTGCAATTGCACTATTCATTACTTCATTTGTAATACCAGCCTCTTGCAGACGTAATGATTCTTTTTCTGATTTCAACCAATGCGAACGTAGCTGTAGTATACGAGGAATGACACGTGTTTCTTGACCACACCGGACATCAGGATGAGCATCAAGCATTGCACGCATTAATGTCGTACCAGATCTTGGTACACCACCTATGAATATTAATGGCATTTCACGATTATAAGTGTAGATGCGTTGATTGCCATCGGTGACATATTTGTCTTCACGCAGCATAACCGATTTGAATTCAGCTGAAGATGACGATGATTTTGCAGTATTATTAAATAAACATGATGGTTGTAATTTAGTGCATTGAAAGAGTAACATAGTGACAACAATAATGCCAAAGAGCAACCAAAAGATAAACTTCTTATTACGATATGGTAGACGCATTTTACTTATCTTTTATGTTTTTCTAAAGATGATTGGATGAGAATAAACAACAAATGTATTGTTGAAGCTGCCACGTCGTTTAGTAAGTGTTTGTTCTTACTAATTTTTGCTGATATTGTACAATAAGCTCTTAGTTACAATGATAGTTTGAAATGTGTAAGCAACAGTAACCTTTGCTTTTGTAATCTTTATTTATTATATTTTAATATGTCACTTCCACTTTGTTGTTGTGTTTTCTATTGTTGGAATGCAAGCATGTCCTGCTGTTTTGCTCTGTCCAGATGATAATAGTGATAGGATGGTGGTTTGTTTTGTCTGGTTGTTGACTGATTTCCTTTTATGAGCGCAAGCGCGCACTAGTTTGCTGATTGAACTTTGTTGTGTGCTGTCTCTTCTTTCTTAGCATTAGTATACTTACATACATGTATGTAAGTTATTGCACTTCACTTGCCTAAGCAATCCCACAAGCGTAAGCTTCACTTGATTTTTTCTTATGTTAAGGATTTACAATTATTTTTGTTGTTTTTGTTTTAAGTACTCCGTCTTTTACGCGTGTTTGTGCCTTGTCAAACTGCTGCTGTTGATGGTGTGTCGTCGGTTTTTACAAAATATGCTGCTTCTGTGTCGATGTTGCGGCTTGTTTACTTCCTGCTGTTCTACTAGTACTTGTTTCTTTAAACTGCTTGACATTGCCTTGTCGTTTTTGTTGATTCCCGTGCTTCTTATTTCCACGTTTCTTTTTTTTTTTTATTATTGTGTGTGTTTAGTTTAATTTTGTTTCGTTTTCTTTCATGCACGTCAGCTCAACTTATTATAAGTGATTTTACTCCTTGTTATTTAATGTGGCTTCTCTGTTGATAACCTTTTGTTATCTTTTGTGTGTCTGCCGTTTAGCTTTCTATAATACTAACTTGCTGTTTACTTGAATTCACAACATTAAGAACTATGTACATATGTAGGTATGTATGTACGTATTGCACATCAATCACTTATGTATCTTCAATTAGGGTTTTTTGTTTGGTTTCTTTTCTTTTCTTCTCACGTATTTACCTTTTCCAAAAATATATGTTCAAGTGTTTTGTGATCGTATTTTTTTTCGTCTCTCTATTTGTTGTTTATTCAGTTATTCACAAATAATTCCCAACCCATAAACTTAACCAACTGAAATGCCAAGTAAACTGGAACCAATGTAAGCAATATATACACGTAGTAACTCCAACTGTCCGTAATATCGTTCGTCATGCTTATAGTAGTAATATGCCGCCAGTTGTTCTTGTTCTTGTTCTTGTTGTTATCATAGTTGGCAATTTGTTGCTGTTGCTGTTCGATTGCCACCGCCGCTGCTACCAATTTTTGTTTTCCTTTCTTTAACTTCGGCCACCACCAAAGTTCTTTCTTTCTTTTTTTTATTTAACGATGAAGATTGCAATTGTTTGTTGTCTTTTATGTTTTTTTTTTTTGTTCAATATTGTGCTTCGTTTAACTAATTATTTTATTTTGTTTATAAAAACACACTACGACGACAGACTTTTTATTCTAACCTATCTAACAGCTGTTTGCCATTCACAAAAACATCAAACAAGCTATTTGCCGTCGAAACGCAAGAGAAATGTTGAAAGTAGCACAAATTTTTGAGTGCAAAAGCGTTCGACGGCAGAGTTGATGGAGTTTGTTTCTTGATAAGAATGAATACATTCAACTTTTAGACCACACTCGCATAATGCCAAAACACCTGCAACACATTCAAAAATTATCATATATTTAATAATAATAATGAAAACAGATACTCACCTTGATTTTCTCCCATGCGACAAATTCAATAACCGCGTTCCGTTCCGTTTCGTTTCTATTGCTAATTTGTTGCACTCACTCAATTGAGTTGATTCAAGTGAAAATGAAACGAACAATTGAGTGAATATGTTTGGTCTGCAAATTTCCGGTACGAATTACACCAAGTTGGCAGCTTTGAAAGAGAAAGGCCTTACTCCACAGCACGCTTTGTAGGCTTTGGTTTTATACGCGTTTTATGGTTTTCTAGGCGTCAAACTATATAGCTCGCTGTGCGCGCTTCCGTAGGTAAACATAAAACAACTATTATTATTATTTTGCTAAAATTATAATAATTACATAAATGTATTGAAAAATATATATATTTTTGTAAATAAAATTTAATAGAAGATAACTTGCAAATAATTAGTTTAAATATTTTTATTGTAGTTGAACAATAATATTCACGCTTTAAAAATATTTATTTTTTTTTTTAACAAAATCAAAATGATACATTGGTTGGTTCGATACAATTTTCATTTTATTATAACAAAATGCACTATAGTTAATTTTAATGAATAAATAAATTCATAGTAAGTTCATATTTACTCATTAAATGCAATGACTTGTGCTTAACACAAAATAAGAAATGTTAAAAAAATATTACAGTAATTAATTACTCATATCTTCCATTTGAGCATGCAAATAAATTGAAATAAACCAAAACATATAAACAATAAACATGTGTTGGGCGTTCACAAAAACATTAAATTAAAATTGCTATTCACCAAATCAGTTTTTTTTTATCATTTACCACATCACCACGCAGTTCTTTTTTGGTTCACGAACCAGTTTTCAGCGATTTTCAACACTGGAAAGCGTCAAAGTAAAAAGTTGACCAACTTTCGGCTTTACGCGTGTTCTGATTCATACGTTTTCATACATTGCAACTATTGACGCCGAAGCGTACAAAGCCTGTGAAGCGACAAAGCGTGCTTTAGGGCAGCACCTTAATGCAGCAAAGAGAGAGATGATAAATGACAGCATAGTGAGAGAGAGTAAGCGACAGCAGGGTTATTTATTGGAAAAAAAAAAATTGTAAGCTATGGAATTAAGACTCAATTAGATTAATTGAAACAATTGCAAAATAATAAATTATAATAAATTTTGTTGAACACAAAACTTAAGTCTTTATTGTAAGAATAAAGAAAACTTGCTGTGTTCAAGAAATTCTGGCTAATTCAACTCCAAATCTCTCGCTCAGCAGGTGCAATGAAACTTGTGTCTTGCAGCTGCTACTATAGCAATTCTTGTTTTATTTATTTGTTGTTGTTATTGTGCTGGAAATTAATTGTGCATAAAAAATAATTAGCAAATATGTGTGTACGTAATACAAATACAAACGTTTGTCACACAATTTTTTATTAAATTCGTGTTAGTGTGTTATTCGAGCCAACGAGCAACGTATGTGGCTGCAAAGATAACATAAGAAATTGACAACACAACCAATAAAAGTTGTTGTTGTAGAGTTGGAGGTGGTAGTAGGGGTGGCGTGGCGTGGGTTGGTAAACGCTAACAATGTCAACAGCAGTACCGTCCACTTCCGGGAGCAGCCATTTAGGAGTAACCCGGAACACTAGTGTTGGAGGCGGAGGTGGAGCAGTGCTTCTGGCACCAAATGCAGCTCAATTTCGTGAAATTCATAAAAACACTTGGCTCAAAAGACTAAGCGCTGATGGTAAAAAAATCACTGTCGGACCAAAGGTTAGTTTTATATGAATTTTTTTAAACTTTATTAAAATGTGTAAAAATATTTTCAGAAGTCAGATCGCAGCTGGGTTGTATTCTGTGTGCATGACGACACGGAAGCCTTACTTGAAGGCTATGCAGAACCACGACAAGCTGCCTCACATATGCCAGAATGGATTATTTCACTGAAAGACACCTTACACATTTCACATGCCCTCATACCCAATTTACATGAATTCGAATTCGTTGTGACGCTTAGCAATGAAGTGATACGTTTCCATTCTATGTCATGGTGAGTCTAAACATACTCAAGGAATCTTCCCTAGATCAATTGATTAATTTCATTGCTGTTTTGTAGGGAGATTATGCAAGAATGGGTCGAAACACTACGTTCAAAATTACGCGAAATGAAAATTCTTTCACCCAGAGAGAATTTATACACAAAATTACCTGAAGTCCGTGCACCATTATTGCCTACCCGTGATCCTACATCACCGCTACCAGCTCCACCTCCAGTGCCAGCAGCAATTGTGCCTGGTGTTGAGCGAGTAGTTACACTGCATTCATCAAACCAACAGCAAGAAGAAAATGAAACTGATATAACAACAACATCAACATCATCAACATTGGCGGAATCATTACAAACAGTTCATCAAACATCTTTAACAACAACAACTATAACATCTACAACAATCTCGACAGGTTCTTCAATGACAGTGACCACTGCCAGTAACAATTCTGTTGTAACAACAACGACGACAACAACAACAACACCTCCGACTCCCAATCGAACAGCAATGTCAAATACTTTGACACAAAACTTGCTTAACATGCTATCAGATCCAATAAGCTCGTATAGCGAAAAAATCAATGATCCAGCAGAACCTGGTGATGATATTAGTGATGATGGTGAAGAAGATAATGATGATGATGATGAAGAGACTCAAAATGATGATCAAATTATGGCATTACATGCCAGTTCGGAACAAGACTTAAATCAAACAATAAATAATGAATTTTCTTCGCCACTATTGAGAAAGTCCACCAGTCCACTAAGAGCCTTGAGAGAAAACAATGTTCGTTTAGATGTTGGAATCACACATCATCGTGCTTCCGCAGGTGGGTTTATAAGATTTTTTATATAATAAGGTTGTTTGGTAATGACCGCTAGAGGGAATGCTTTTGATGCTTTGTAGTGACAACATTTGCCAAATCTGTAAGTTATTTCATAGGTGATAACATTAACTACAAAACAACACTAGTGTCATTGATTTGGCTGTCGTTCAAACTTGGACATCGTTCACTAATGCAGAAATTGGCGTTATTTTGAAAATCTTCTTCGTGCAACGCAAAAATGCACGTGTATCGCATCGCATGATTGATTATTGTACTGTTGGAGACTATGGTTACAACAGAACCTATACCTCCAGTAAATGGCTAATAAACACTGATGCCAATAATATCCATGAAGACTGACATGTGATTATCAAAAGTATAACGGTGGTGGTCCAGCTAAGCAGTAGAGCTGTCCATTCACTTCGAAAACACCGGGATACACTCAAAATTAAATAATTAAACGCGCCACATGAGTTGTCCTACAAAAACTAACTAACTGCGAATTATTACTGAAATGCAATAAAAAAGCAGCAGTTTTTGAAGAAGATGTTGACTAGTGATGCGACCTACGAGAATATTGCTCGCTAATGATCGTGAACGCGGAAGATGGAGCATCCCCAAAGATGAGTTTTGTTGTGTGCTTGGAAATCATTTATTATCGAACAACTAGATGCCATTGCTTATCGGGCTACCATCTCTCTTTTGTGGCTGCAAAAATCTATAGTTGATATTGCATTAAACGCAAGAGAAGACTAAGACTGTGAAAACCACTTGTGGCCAGTTTCTAAGGGAGGTGCAGAGGCATAATGAAATTACCTTCAAAATGACAACAATTTATCAAACAAAAAGGCACATATTTGACCTGAGTCTAGCTGAGAAACTTGCATAGAATATAGCAGGCCTGTTTCTCTAGAAACCCCGACACTCATAGACCTTTACAAGACATCCTTTCTTTAAGAACTAGAAGCAAAAACCAAAGAATCTTGCAGGCATAAAGTGGGCGAATAAGATTGACTGCACTCTTGCGCTAGGACACTCTGGCCTTGCTACCACAACCAAAATGGACCTCCGGGCTCCTTTAATTTAACAAGAAAAGGATTCGAATGATATAGAGAGTAACGTGATGCTGCACATGACTTCTGTCGTAGCTGTGAAGATGAGGAGGAATCGGAGATCATTCAACACTTTCTATGTAACTACTCTTATCTCTTCATGGTAAAAGATCACATTTCTTCGATAAATCGTTCTTCAATGAGTTATGTAGCTGGGTAAAATATCCACTGTGGGATCTGGCTCTGTTCGTGGACTCTTCAGGTTGGTTTTAGAGGCTAATGGAGACCCCTGAGACCAACTTTGGATAGCATTTGATTACCCAAACTCCCCCAACACATTTCCTTTTTTCAATTATCGTTAAGCATCACAACGGGCGGCAAGGCTTCTGAGTGAACTCGCGTGCAATTGCGAGCGGCCTGTGTAACCTAACTGGGCCCAGTGAGAGCTATTATATCGACAATAAATAATGTCATTACCACCTGGAGGCGAAAGTCGCCATCACAGGATTACAATCCCTGTGAAACAAATAAATACAAAGCCTCTACAAGCATATGGTTATAGGTACATATATGTATCTATTAAAATAAAACATAAAAGATCATACAAGCGACTATTACCAAACAAACTACATAATATTATTATGTTTCTTTATATTGTGTAAACCTCTAATATATTTTTTGTGTTTTTTTGTAGATCAAATTATAAATTTGGAACATTTGCTGCAATGTGAACGTCTTATTCCAAGGTGAGTGAATCATTAAGGTCTAACAACCTATTTTCAATCAAATTGAGTATCTCATCTGATGATTCAACCCCAGCTCCATCAATTTGGCCTTTGAATTTTGTCTCAATGCATAATTTGCTCAATACCGTCAAATAACGCATCTCCGACAAAGCCATCAATTTTCTGTGTGCAGCAATTTGAATGTATAAAGCTTCTTTATACTTTTGTTCGATTTCACGTTTTACTTGATCATAGACATTACTTGATTGAGTCAAGATGTCACCTTTCTTTTGTACAAAATAATTTTCCATTGATTTGTTAATGATTTGTACGAATCTTTTGTCCAATTTTTGTATTTCTTGTGAGTATTTGGTATCCTCAAAGAATGCACTAAATAAAGATTGAAAGAATATTGGTTCCATTTTTAAATCGTGTAAATCTCTCAACATCCTTAAAGTACAATTGGTAGCATCCAAGATTGTAACCTTTAGGAATTCAACTTCTTTTGTAAACATTTTATTTTCATTGCCCAGCATACCTTTAAATTTGTTTAATATAAGTTTCTTCTCGTTTAATATCTTCAATTGTTGATCTAATGATTCTTTGTTCTCAACAAGTTGATTCATATCCAGTGA
Organism: Amiota communis; assembly: GCA_037043315.1. Classification (NCBI taxonomy): domain Eukaryota; kingdom Metazoa; phylum Arthropoda; class Insecta; order Diptera; family Drosophilidae; genus Amiota; species Amiota communis. The sequence continues at coordinate 582,007 of JBAMAV010000896.1, forward strand.
ATCATTCTCCATAATATCCCCAACAATAGTTCTAGTGTCATCATCTGCTTGTTCACAATCAATCATAATATTTCCTAAATCCACATTGATGTCAGTATTTGTGACAATGGTAAAAGGTGCTGTCAGTTTTTGGTGTTCTTCGAATTGTTGGAAAAGAAGTGACATTAAATAATTGCGCTGTTCTTTCTCATCAGATGTTGCCTCCCGAAATCTTTTCAGCCATTTAGTGCAAATTGGTATTTGTTCGTTATCGGGAAATTTGCTAACCAAAGCAAAAAAATTCTTAACATCTTTGATGAATTCAGCATCCAAGTTGTGCTCTTTAATCGAAGTCATTATATCGTATTCTTCGCTCATAGTATTACAAATATGTATTAATATATTCAAAGGACAAGAAATTTTCTCTAAAAATGTGTAAATTGAATATGAAATTTTTTATTACTTATATGTTTAGACAGTTTTTCCAATGCTTATTTGTTGTTTATTTTTATATGTGTTTACAGGCCTCAAACTTCACGTTCGATGTCTGCTGGGGCAGCAGATAAAACAAAAAAACCTCGTCAAAAATCATCAAATAAATCACAACAACCAGTGAACATACAAAATGAAAGGAATGATATGCAAAATGAGAATCCATCATCATCATCATCTATAGAAATGTCCATTGATGAACGAACAATAAACGATTGTGGAGAAACTGCAATTAATACCAATATAACAATTATACAAGTATCTTCTACAAATGGTGGTGGTGCCCTAAATGCATGCAATAATGATAATGATGAGAAGAAAAAGGATGATGATTTTATGCCACCTCCAAAATTGCCAACTAAAACAATAATTGGAGAAGTTTTTCGTTTTCCTGAAATCACAACAAAAATCAATAAGAAACCAACTAAGCAACATGAATACAAAAGTAATGTACAAATCATTCCGTCCAATGCAAATAGCAGTACAATACAAGTTCTTGGTGGTCAATGCAATCATTCCAATTCCTCTAATCCTATAAAAACAAATACTACTGCTGCTACTGGTGCTACAACAATGGTGCATGTTATTAGTAACACTTCCTCTGATATATCATCAACATTAATTCCTGATACCACTGCAACAGCAATAGCATCATCATCATCATCCACGACTTCTGTTTCTGTTTATGGTACTTGCTATACACCTACAAATGTAGCTGGATCATCTATAGAATCTACACAACAACGTACTCCAAAATTATTAAGAAAAGTAATACTCTCGGCAAATTCATCGGGCATTACAAACATCACAGTGAACAATGATGAAAATGAAAAATCAACAAAATCAATGATGATAAGCAATAAGGCAACAATAACAGAAGCCGCCCGCATCATTAATGATGAGAGTAGTAGCAGCAGCAGCAGCAGCAATAACCACAGCCATAGCAACAGCAATACTAGTGATGTCAAACATAATGTGGGCAATGTTCACTATGAAAAGGTTTTTCTATCTTCAAGCATTCCAATACCAGCAGAAATAGTAACATCCACAACCACTAATGATCAATGGCAAAGTCCAAGGCGTCATGCTGTGGTAAATGTAAGAATTCAATGAATGTAATTTCTAATTCTAACTAAGAATTAATAATTATTTTTTTTTTTTTGTTATTTGTAGAATTTGGTAACAGTTCAACAAGTGGGCGGTGAAACAAAATCACAACAACCAACACAAACTGTGCCCATTCATCAGAAAATCATATCAACAACATCATCATCATCTGTATCATCTACCCAGGTGAACAACGGTGCTAGTCCAGTATTACCGCGACGGCGTGTCAAATCGCCAAGTACTCAACAGCAGCAACAACAACAACAACTGCCACTGCCACTGACCCAGAACACAACTAACATCATACACCGTCCACCAGTTCTAACACGCGGCTTAACAGAAGCTGTAATTACGACACGTCCTAGTCGTAGAGATTTTCATTATATGAAATTGCTAAATCAATCGACACCCATCAAATCAAGTAAAACGAACAATAAATTAAAAAACACATCATCATCATCATCCATGGCCAACAATAATGTTGAGAATAGTGAGGCATCTGTATCAGCAGCAACAGCAGCAGCAACATCAATGCAGCCTTTTCATCCTGCAGTAAATCGTGTTGAATCAGTTGAGCAACGCAGGCGTAGCTCATCAACATCAGATGCCCAAGCACCTTTGCAACGCAATCATCAGCATCAACAACAGCAGCAGCAACAACAACAACAGCACCAACGTGGTGCAAATAATAATGTAGCCTTACGAATGCAACAGCCACCACAGCCATATCGTGGCATGGAACACAACAGTGCGAATAACTCAAGCATTCATAATACATCATCATCAGTCACAACGGCGCCACCAAAACGTTTGACTTTACGTGAACAACAAGTGATACAATTGAGACGTGAAATCATGCATCCTGGTGGTGTAAGATTACAATTGCGGCGTAAAGATTGCCTTGGTTCAATTGCCTGGGTTGATTCCTTTGGTGCTGTTTGGTTAGTTACACTCATGGATTAATGGATTACATTTTTTTATTTGATTTTATGTTTTTCCAAATCATTTAGGGTTGCTGGCTGGAAACAAAAAGAACATCCAGTATTATACAATGCCCTACATATTGGTGATCAACTCTTGTCCATAGCCGGTGTTTCTATAAGTAATGCAGCTGAAGCAAATAAAGTGATACGGAATACAAATACATTATTTGTAAGTAAAACAAACAAACAAACAAACAAAAATCTGTAATAATAATGAGTTGGCATAAAAGTTATTCGGTTTAATAGAGGTAAAGTAATAGGCAATCGGCTTCGATTAGGCAAAAGAATTGACACCTAAGCAATTTGAATACGCCGCAGCAAATAATGCATTTGTAGTTGAAAGATTTTTTAAAACTTCTGATGAAGAAATCGCACCACGAATTAACTTGTAGAGCTTAGACGACCAATTTAAGACCATTCAGGATGAGTTGTTGACTTACCTTGACCTTAACTTCCATCAAAACAAGAAAGAATGTTATCGTTGGCTATACCAAAGATATAATACTCTTCATGCTCCTCCGGGTTACATCAAATCGAACGGTGACAATTGCCAGGTGTCAGATATGTTTTCTTTTTAACATCACTATATTCCTTCTGTCACAGTTTGAGTATCAACAAAGAACACAGTTTGTGTATCAAATGTGACCACAGTTTAAGGGGCACAATAAATTTTTGTATGTACTTGTTTTTAAGTTTGGGTTTGTATGGGAGATATCCCTCCTGGTACCACAAAAGAACTTATTATTGATGGCCACAACCAAAGAGAGCCTCAAATACAAGGCGATATATATATTGAATGTTTTTCTCGTTAAAGAAGAATAATTCGCACGCCAATCTTACTTATGCCTCATGTAATGTAATAGAGTCTAAATACCAGCTCACCTCTTCATTTCAGAGGCGGATGAAATGTTAAGAGCGCCCTAGGCTAGCTGCTCATCGGCGCCCCTCTGGCGGCCAAATATAATGTAGGCTTTGACATGTGTACTCTTAACAGGTGGACGTGAATGAAAAATGTGATGAGGGTGAAGTAAGCAAAATACATAGAATGTGGGAATTCGTAGTCTCTGCACCTTCCCGTTCATGAAACAGATGTGTAGTGGGTAGTGTATACAGAGACAAATCTTTTGTTCGTTCAAAACTAGTATCTAGTAGTTTATATAACTGCAACTGTGATGATTTCGATGATTTTCCCTTTGTTTATACAAATTTTTGAATATAACATATCTAGATAAATTTTCTTGATATTTTAGCAGTGAACAAGTTACTTTCTTGCCAAATTGTGTATTTTATCATAATTAATTTTCTAATCCACAGCTGGAGGTGCTCGTTCGTCGCATACCATTTGGACGTGCTTATGCAATACGTCGTGATCGTGAAGGTCAATGCTTGGGACTAATACGTGATGGCAATACTTCGACAATTGTTGATGTTGTACCCAATAGCTTAGCAGCACGACATGGTTTGCCACCCAAGGTACGATGAACAATAAAATAAAAAAAATTTTAATTTCAATATTCGTTTAATTTTCTAGGCACAATCCTGTGATGGATCAACGCTTACATTTTGGATGTTAACCGAAATCAATGGACGCCCATTGAATCTCTTCTTTAAGGATAATGAAATACGTGATCGTTTAAATTCAGTGGGACGTGACATATCCATTTTGGTGCAACCATCCGATTTAGTCACAAAACTAAAAAAGCAATTGAAATCAATGCGTGGCTACAAAGATTATCTTGTCCAATAATAATCATCACATAATCATAATCATAATGATGATGATGATTCACTAAATGATTTGACTAAAAAGTAATTGACCATTCCATTGTAATGCAAATTAATTAATTAAGCATTTTTATATAGTCAAAAAACTCTCTTAACTATAAGGTTATAATGATCACTTAATCTTCTCAAGGTATAAAGATATGTTATATGTAGTTATAAACAGAAAGACATACATCTAAACACATACATATATATATATATATATAGATATACATATATATTTTTTACATTTTTCACAATATATACAAAAATCTCTAGACATACATACATATACATTTATAAAGGCTCATAATCTTAACACATTTTACATTTAGAAAAAACTTTTTATACCATTTAGAAAACATAAAAGAAAATAACTTAGATTTTTAAGCAAAAAAAAAGAAAAAAAAAACTATTAGAAAATTCAAATTCAAAAGTATTGTAACATAATTTGATTTGATTAACTCATTTGATTTGAAATTGACTTGAATTGTCGGACTTAACTTTTAATAATAATCCGCTGCAATATTATAGTGCCTCTTCTTCTTCTGATTTATAAGTTTATTTTGAATATTTTTTCTTTTATTTTTCTTTTTTAAGTAAAAGTGAAATCGACAAATTTCATTATTTCATTATTATGTATTTTCTAAGATGTGATAAATTTTTGTAAAATTGTAGATAAACACAGATGATGAGATAAAGATGAGAGGAGAGAAAATTAGGAAATTAATCAATTGATTATTTTTTATTTGTTTGTTGTATCATTTTACACCAATTTTTTGAAACTTAATAAACTCATATATGTAACAACTCAACAACTTAACAGAGATTTATTGAAATAATAGAAATTTCAACAGGACTATAAACAAGCTTAGTCAATTGTAAGTTTTGAAATTCCTTAGTGAACTGAAGACAATGGAATATAACAATAACAAATAACAACCATAGGATATGAAAATCAATCTGTGGTAGAGACTTAATATCACGGTACTGAACACAGGGATTGATAAACGTCAATCAACGTCTCCTTGGATATATGTACATACGCAGGTACCAATCTCAAGTCATACATATTTTGGCCGTATGACTCATTCCTTGGTCAGGAACAAGGCCTATTTAAACATCTGCTACTCTGTGGGTCACAGCACACGGTTGTATAATGCAACTTCACGTCGAGCTCTCACTCTACCCTCATTTGGGTACAACGAAAGCCACCACTATACTCCCACAAAGGGGTCATCAGCGCTGGTACCAGAAAAAAGCATCTAGTCAGACTTCATACCCGATATACTACCATTTTAAACCCCAAATAGTTCGTGGTTTGGTGGTTCAAAAATCAAAACATAGCTCTCTGAAATAGAATGCATGCATAAGCCACAGATGACACAGTATACACTATATTCATGGGTATAGCTTTCTCACTGTTCGGAGTGAGGTCTATTGCTACCTCTTCCGCCATAAAGCCAGCATTCATAAGATCAAAGATAAAAAGAACTATGTCCTCACTGTTACAAGGAATTTAGCGAATAGATAGTAGGCTGACCCCACTACTGTTCCAAAAGCCCTTGGTACCAGAAAATACCTCCTGTCAGGTAGTGTGACAAAGTCACTACCAGTACAGCTCCATAAAGCTCAGCGACTGGTGCCCCAGGCAACACTAATCTCCCTTAAACACACACACACACAAACACGTACCCCTCAGGACCAACCATAGGACCATTAATACAACAGCAGCAACATACTCGACTTGCGCTTATAAGTGTAAATGACGGGGGTTCGATAATATACATACACCTTATTTTAAGCATTCTAAGCCCTAGACCTTTCCGAGCTGCGAATGTAGTCATAGTTTAATGAAAGATGTAGATACTCTACTTATTCACATATCAATGATATTATTAGACATCATTAAATTTAAGTTTTAGTGTAAAGTTTCAAAACCATTCAAAGGTGGGTTTTTAATACATTATTCACCAAAAAAATACAGGTATTAAATTAGCAATTACCATGTTTTTATATTTAATTCACCATTTAGGCAATCTTCGCTCATCGTAGGCCTTAGCCATGTTTTTACTCTTCTTAGGGTACTGCAGGGATCTCTCTAACGATGCCATAATGCATGGTAGCGCAAGCAATATGCCAATTACTTTTTGAATTTTTGAAAAAAAATCTGCATTTTCGTAAGCACAAATTAAATCTGCTGGCTCTTTGTTACTCCGGTCATTATACCGAATATCTAGCTCGATTTTCGATACCTCCAAGTTCATAAAAAGTAATTGCATTACAAATTTGAGATTTGAAATCTTTCAAGCCAGTGCTTTGGACATGTGCTGGATGTAAAGCAGTTAAATGCTGCATTATTTACTGTGAAAATCTTTGCTTGAGTGCAGATATCAGCGAGTCTAGATAAGGCGCGAAAATTGCTCGCCAGAAGTGTTCCTTTGCCGTTGTAAGATGAGGTTTCGTCCTATTTTGTTGCCTTTCTGCACAAGCTTCGAAGGAAGCTTTATGTGTTAATTCCAAACACTCTTTAAAATTTTCATGGAATATAATTTCAGGTGCTGATCTGTGACAAACAAAATTTTAAGTATGTGACCTCTGCATTTTATAATGTCGTTGCTTTTAAATTGCATTCGTCCAGCAGCGCTACGAAACTGGAAAGCAACGTTCACCAAATTTTAGGAGGGGCAAGCAGCTTGGAAGCCTGGTTCAGAAGGTGGAATATCAAGGTGAACTCAGATAAGTCACAACTCAGATAAGTCACCCTCAGAAGAAGTGATATATATAACTTTTGGTGGCCTGGCGATACCACAGTCTTCAGTTGTGAAATACTTGGGCTTTCACCTAGATAAATACTTGGAAAAATTATATTACCACTACTGCTCGTTCCTGTTCCTACAAAATGAAAAAGTTGAACTGGCTTCTGTGCAAAAAGAGCAAACTAAGTTTGGAAAATAAGCTATTAATATACAACCAAATCGTTGGTCCTTCCTGGAAGTATGGTATCCACCTAAGGGGTACAGCACTCCCTTCAAATCGTAGGAAAATTCTAGTCCTTCAAATCGCTAAGAACAATCATCAATGCCCCTTGGTTTGTCAGGAACTCTACGCTTTACAACGACCACAGCATGCCTACAATTTTACAGGAAATAAACTTCCACAGCTGCCGATACAATGACAGATTTCTGTCCCACCCAAATACACTCGCAGAGTTACTCACCAGGACGGTGATTCAAAGGCGCTTAAAAAAGATTCACCCTAACGACTTACCAACGCTCAGCAAAAAAATTAAACCCTCTTATGTCAATAGTTTTCTTACCAATATTTTATAGCTTAAGCGGTTCAATGTTCTTAATAAATACAATTTTAAAAAGAAAAAAAAATTTTTCTTATGGAAAGTGGGTGGTTTGAGGTGGTTGGTATAGGTGTCAAACCACCCCCATTTTTTCATTCAATAGTTCTCTAATTTATACAAAGACATAACCAATTTTTCTGGTTGGTTTACTGGAAGTATTTTTGGCCGCTGGCTCCATACCAGTTCAACCACTGTGCAATGTAGAAATAACTGACCTTCCATTTCATGAATTGTGTAGACGTAGACTCTTAAAACGACTTAGACCAGTCGAATTAACTTAACTCAGGTTACGGTTGGCGCTGAGAGGAACTTTGCGGTTAATGGACTGCCGCAAGTAAGTACAATATGATATATAGATCCTTTATTTTTCCTTTGCATTTAATAAGATGAAGTTTCCGTCTATCATAGAAAGGATAACAAATTTGATTATAATTATCAGTACCAAGAAATGAATGATTAATAAGAAAAGAATAAAACATATTTGTGTAAAGATTTGCTATGGGTAATTCTGAGCCAGAGATTGGTGATGTTATAAAAATATATGAAGAGGAGGAACACTTGCAATGGCAGATGGGTCCTACTCAGAGATAGTCAGTAAAAAAAAATTAACGAAAAGGTTGGGCAAATAAAAAATCAAAAGGACTCTGCAGTATGCTTGGTGGCAATAGTCTCCGTTTCGATAGTATTGACTAGCTCCTTTTTTTATTACCTGGTGGCTAGTAAATTCAATAGTCGGAGGTTATACAGAAGCGAACCAGTAAGTGGGCTTTTCCATAGTACATCAGCAGCCACTTTTCGTATTACTAGTGGCTAGTGAATTCACTTAGGAAATGCAGGCGGTGGCAATGAGTGATGACACTACTTAATGCAGGCGGTGGCAGTGAACGGTGACAAGTCTGGTGAAAGGTAATGCAATGACATCGCCATATTAAATTCACCAGTAAAATACATGTAAGAGGTGATTGTTGGAACTAGAACTGGTTCCAAAGGGACTAACCAAGAACAAGTTTTGGACCACTGATTCATACTGCAGGGGAAGAAGCATATGCTATGAGAAGCAAACGTCCTAAAAAACATCCGTTTGGAGGTATTCAATAAAGTTGAAATCGATCGGTAATCACTTTTGTAAGTAAGATAATCGTGTTGGCTTGAGTCTGTTCTTTTTGCAGGTACATCTGATCACATCAAAGTTAAATGTGCAAGAGAAGTCACAACTTCATGTCCATTTATAATAAGTATGAAGAACGCTGCCTAGCGCTAAGCACAATAGGACACAAATTTTATTCATGTATGGAATAAGTTTATTCTTAACATATATTTTCAACTATTTTAGGAAAAAATGGCATAAGCAACAATATAAATTTTTTTTAAATTATATCCGTTGTTTTTAGCAACAAGGTGTTTTGCACTCATGCACTTTTTAACTTTCACCGAACACATAAACATATGCAAAAATTACAATAAGAACCGAATTGCGAACGAAATGAATCAAAAATGAACTGACCTACACATCCGGTTCGAAATTAACCATAGCAAAAAGAACTTTACCAGACCGTTGAGTGGTGAGTTAAGTGGTGTAGTGGGAACGAACTAAGTATATGCAACTATGCAACTGCAGATTTACAATCCCAATCAGATTTGTAAAATCATAAATACACCGAATTAACAAAATACTGCCTAGCAAGTGAATTTAGAAATAACAAGAACTAAAAACCGATTATAAATTATAACCTTAGAATATATGGTGGTGCATGGTGGGTCAACTGGACCACGGAAAAACGCATTTTGTTTTTTTGCAAAACGCAAACGAGTGAAAGTCGCGGAAGTGTTTGCTTCGCTCGTTCGGTCGCTCGCTTGTTTTTAGTTTTTGTTTTTTTAACACTTTTTTCAATCTGCTGCTGCGGTGAATTTTGGTGAATTCTTCACATTTAAAAAAGCTAAAGAAGCAGCAGCAGAAGTCAACAGTAGCGTTAATATCTTTGCGAATTTATTATTATCATAATTAGTAATAATGTGTGTAGAATTGATTGATTGACGACGCGAGAAAGTGTTTTTGATTAAAGGCGGTGCGGGGCAATTTTATTGTGATATCTCGTGCATTTTGCATGTCTGTTTTTGTGCACTTTGTGCAAGTGATCGGAAAACAGAAGTGACAAAACGAAAGAAGAAAAAAACGAAGTGACTAGCGTGTACGTGTGTGTGACAGAAGCGACCTCCTCGTTTGAGAGGCGCTTGAACACAGGAGCGCAAACAAGAGCAACAGAGTAAATTAACCAAACAAACGGAGAAATAAATAAAAACAAATGGCTGAAGCGGAGCGAAGTGCATCGCCGAACACCAAAGAACTGAGAGTGCGACTGAAGCGACTCAAATTGGATCAACTAGAACAAAGCGAAAATGGTTGTATATTTGTTTCTAATGAGGATGATGGCGATGATGATGATGCCGATGTTGATGCCGATGCCGATGCTGATGGTGATAATGTCAGTGAGGAGGTTTCGCAAAAATACGAACGGCGTAAAGGAAAAAGAGTGGCATCGCCAACACCTCCAACATCGCCATCAACAGTTAGCGATGCCTCTGTAATGGGCATAAGAGAAGAAAGCCTTCCAAGTATATTGGATGAAGTTGATCTTATTGAGGCTGGTCATATCGTTAGAGATTTGCCTGTAGTATTAACGCTGCCACCATTCGATCCATGTGCACCGGTACCGTCAACAGATATTGTCTTTAAGCCAGTTGTCTCATTAATGCAGCTAAGCTTGCGCGAGGATAATGTCATCGAAGTCGAGGTTAGCAAAAAATTACTTTCCGAATATTCGAAAAGAACAAAAAAACAACGTGGTGCAATTGCAAGTAGTGGTAGTAGTAGTGGTTGTGGTGGTGGTAGTAGTAGTAGTGGGAATGGAAATGGTAGTAATGGTGGTGGTGCTAGTGGTGGTGGTGGCAATGGTAGTGATGATGATACTGCTGCTGTTGGTGACGAAGACTCCCGTTCAATTACGGTAAATTTTAGGATTTATTTCTATTAATTTAAAACAAATCAAAAAACCAGAAAACATAATTTCAATTTTAAAACAAATTTAATGAATATTGAACTTTGATATTACAGGAGTTGGACGCCGAAATAAGCATGAAATTGCTTTGTGAGTATTCAAAAAATGTGATTCGCACCGCTGAAGGTCAGCTGCGCCCTATAACCGATCTTGCCGATATATTTGTTAAGCATGAGAAAGATGAGTTTTATACATTTTGCTCATGTAAATTATGTCTCGAATATCGTGAAACCATAATGAGCATTATGATGGATCAATTTAAGGCTGCCCATATGGTTGTTATGTTGCTAGATGTTCTCATCAAGGCATACAGTCCATTGCTAAAGTATGTGTACACTACATTACACTACACTCAATTGTAATTGTCATTAATTTTTATTTTTATCATCATTTACGTATATAGAAACGATTCTGCCTATAATAAATTTGAGAAACTACTTGAATCCAACAAGGAGATTTATTGGATAACAAGTGGCTATTTATATGATAAAAATGCCGACTATCTCGATTTTATAGATGACACTACGATCTCTGATAATATGATTTTAGTGTTATTCAGTTCAATGTAAGTGGGATGATCTCTTTTTCACACTTTTTTTTATTCTATTAATCTTTTCAATATTCTATTTCATTCTAGTTTAATGGTAAACAATCCCATGTTGTTGCTGCAAATATTATCCTATAATGTGGAATGCATAGTTAAGGCTTTCTCCGAAGGCATCATAGAAATTGCTGAGCCCAAAGATGGTAAAATACCAGCTGAGAAAATGCTAATATGTAAGTCATAAGTCATTAAAAGACTATTGAATTCTGTGATGAAATTGATAATGTTCTATTGTTTTTTTTTGTTTAGATATCCTTGATGGCTATTCTGACTTAAATTGTATTTCACAAAAGATTTCCTTAAATCTTTTTGCCTTTGAGAATGATTTTCTGCGTAGATTTAAATTAACTTGGGTGCTACTCTGTCAACGTTTGTTCCAACAGCATGTCTATTCACATTTGGCTGACACCTTGCTGGCTTGCATTATAACAGTAAATACATTTCTCTCTCTCTCTCTCTCTCTCTCTATGAATCATTTGATTGTGAATTTCTTTTTTTAGTTAAAAGAAGAATCTTTGACACCTCAACATTCTTCTCTGATTAAACGTTATATACTATTCGATGAACATATGAATTCAATTGAACGACGCTGGAACGAAATTTGGTTGGAATTGAATAAGTTTAATACATCGGATCCGGAATGTACAAGGCGTGAAGGCTTATTGGATGTTCATAGTATTTTTGATATTGTAGTCATGGATGCAACATCATTTTCTTTACCCGATATTAGTGATGATGAATTCACTGATTTCCAACGCATTGAAGATCGTCACTTGGCCTGGCGTAATATCATGGCATTTACGAAATTAAAATGGCCAGATGGTTTCTATGATCCACCGAATATGTTGGTATATAATGATAAATGCAAGACATGTAATATACCTATAGAATTTCATCAGTGAGTTTCCACCTTTTTTTACCCGAATGTTTACAAAATTTAACTAATACTATGTTCTTTCTCTAAATCTCTTTATGATTCTGCCTCCGTCTGTGTATGTTTGTTTGTTTTTAAAGGAGAAGTTGTAATTGTGTTACCTGTTGCATAGCTGGCCCACCATCGACTCCATTGGCTGCTGTTACTATTGGACTTTGCAACAAATGCGCTAAACAGGGAAACGTTGAAAAGAATCCAAAGATTAAGAAATCCAAACTACTCACCACTTGCACATTAGATGATGGTGCAGCAACAAAAGGAGCTCATAGGAAACCCTGTGCAATTGATGAGTTTAGCGATGAAATTGGTACAGTTGTTAAGCAACGCAACAACGAGGGTGAAACAATGAGAACGACATATCACATTGCCTGGGCAGTTTTTCATCATTTAACAAGTACACCATTTCAATAACAACAACATGAATAATAGTATTTAATTTCTATGGAAATATCAATTTCTGTTTTTTTATTTTTAGCACGAAAACGTTATCGTTATGATTTTATTGATGTGGACAACTTTTGCAGTAATAATTGTCGCGTCTCTGCTTGTTTGCTGGCAAGAAAAATACTCAATAATGAGATAGCACCGATTTGGACACGTTTACTTGCACGTTACTTTCAACCATTATCGTTTTCACGCGAAGAACTGCGTGCTTCGTTGCCGAGTCTCATGTTCTTCAATCGCAAAATGCATCCATGCAATTTGGAATTACACGAATTTCAGGCTCACAGTTATATACTGAAAACCTATTGGACTTTTATACTATCGATTTATGCCAATTTCTTTATGAAATTCACTTTTCCAGGCATATCAGATTTGTCCACTTTAGAGATCTGCAATAAGGATTTACGTGTTCGTTTGAATTCGATTATTGGTAATATTGATGACGTGGGATTTGAGACATTTCTTTACTATACGAAAAAGTAAGAACCATCATCATCATCATCAATCATTTGATTGCATATTAAATTCATTTTATTTAAAATTTTAATTATTTCTTTTCTGTTGTTGTGTTTCCCCAGATTGTCACCATTTTCCAGCACTGATGAGTGAGTAGTGTTATATATATTTACAAATATGCAATTTACAAATTTCTATTTTTTTGCATTTAGTCTTGCACTTCTGGATACTCACATTGAAAAGACGCAAAGAAGTTTAGACAAACTGATGAGTTTACACGAAGCTCAAATCATGTAAGTTTAGTTTAAAGTTAAATATCCTTATGTTTAATGTTATTAAATTGTATTGTGCTCTTACCTCTCAGTAAAACTCCACGAATGGAAGAACCTTTCAGGCAAAGAAAGCCTAAGAAAGACCAAGCATCTTCATCTACATCTGCAGGTGCAACTGGACTTGATTCAGCAAAGAAACCATGCAAAGAGAAAATGAAAAAATGTATGTAATTTGATTGATTGATTGATTGATGTATGGTGATGTATGGTGTAATAAAAACTTTTGCAGGCTGCTTGGAATATTCAGACATTGGTGAACATTGCAAGGAGAATCATGCAAAAAAACGTGTAAAGAAGGTAAATATTTTTATACACATATTAATGAAATGATTTATATTGATTTCTCTTTTCTTTAAGGAATGCAATCATACTCGTTATAATGAGACACGTGATCGTTTGCGCAAAAAGTTTGCAAATATTGTAAATGAACGCAATAAGACAAGTCCACCTGCTGATCAAAATAAAGTCTCGTCAACGACTGGGGAAGGGGGTACACCAACATCAAGTAAACACGCATCTCATAGGCAACATCAAGGCAATGGTAATCCTAACACAATAGACCCTCCGTCTTTGAAAAGTGTTGCATCAGCTGCAGCTGGTATCAAGGCTACCAATGAACGTTTTAAAGTTGCCTCTGAAAATAGTTTATCTTGTTTGGATAGTCTATGCAAGCGTATACAATTGGGTAAGCCCATCAACTGTTCCAAGGAATTCAAAGAGGCTGCTGCAGCAAAGGTTTGTATAACATCCGTAAATACAAATGAAATCATCTTTATTTATGCATATTTTTGTGTGTGTAATTTCCAGGTATCCACAGCCCAATTGGAAGCAGTACGTGCTCAATTCTGTGAAAAAATGGTTGCTTCTCTGCATCTCTCGAATAGCCTTGGGGTGGTCAATGAATTCTATGAATTCCTTGATAACTACACCAAGGAACAAGAAAAGAAATGGATAAACGAAACACTAAACTTCATCGAAGGCAAAGATAAATCCCACCATCAGCCACAAACTACTAATCCCAAGAAGGCAGCAAAGAAGGCTAAACAAAAAATGCGCAAAGAGGAGGAGAAACGCATTGCCGAATTATTTGATTTGCGTTCACAATTCCATGATATTTATTTTAAAGAGTTCACTGCAAAGCAAGAACTAAAAACACATGCTGCAAGCAGCAAGAAACGTGATAAGAAACGCATTTGTGAATTGGAGACCAACATTAAGAAACTCCAACGTGCCAAAGCCAATGTGGAAACTGGAATTTTGGAATTGATTGCGACCGTCAAGCAAACAAATACCGAATTTAAATTCACTTACTTGCCAACAAAGGAGCAACAATTACAAATGATGCGTACTCTAAATGAAGCAGCACATCCAACTAATCCAACATCATCCAACACAACAAATGTGGACAACAGCAATGTGATTAGCACAAATTCGGTTAATGATGGAAATGCTGATTCTTCAGATATGCCAGCAGATCTACAGCAAATTATTGATTTAAGAACTAATACAAATAATCCTAATAGTAATGTATATTCGCCGACACTTCGTACTACTCCAATGTGTTATGCTCCGCCACAGCAACAGCAATTGCCCATAGATGTTGTTGCTGCCATGGCTGCGAATGCAGTTACCGCTGATCCAACAAAACGCATTGTTACTATCAGACGTGTCAATATGCCGAATGCAAATGAACCACAAGTGACTGTTACGGCAAAGGGAAGTTCACCTGATAAGGATAAATTACTTTATACTTTTGTCAATGGTCAATTGGTGCCATCAACTATTGCGGAGCATCCATCATTATTAACCGAATTAGATTTAGAAGCATACAAACACCTTAGATTACCATCTATTAAGAAACCACAGCAACAACAGCAGCAGCAGCAACAACAGCAACAGCAGCAGCATCAGGTTAAGGATTCATCATCGAAACCTCGTACAAGTGCAACATCCTCACAAAATGTACTTGAAGAAAAACTATTGAAATTAAATTTGAATAGTGGCAACGGTACAGAAGAGAAGCTACTAAGTGATGCTCAACAAGCCAAACAGGCAAAAAAACAAAAACAAAAAGCTTTAAAAGCTTTAAGTAAACAACAAGCACAGCAGTCTTTAAATACAAAGAGTTCCAATTCTAGTACAACAACCTGTTCGAATTCTTCATCGAAATCACAGACACCACTAAGTAGTTCCATGCATACACGTGAAAACTCAGTTAGCAGTCAAAAGCCGCCCACCATCACCACCACCACCAATAATTCAGTGAAGAATCAATCTAAAAATCAAATTAAGACAAAGGCCACCAAGCAACAACAACAACAACAATTATCAAAATCTCAAAAGAGTTCAAAGAATGTTACAAAGGCACCCGCTCCAGAAACGAAAACGGTAGTAAAAAGCAAGGACAAATCGGTTGAACGTGATCCTTCACCTCCTCCGCCTCCTGCTCCAATAGAAAAGAAAGTGAAAGTGACTACACCTAAGCGGCAGAAACGTTCAAAGCTCATTGATAATGGTCAATTTGATAATAATCCATTTAAAACCTTACAAGACTCATCAGAATCCGAGTGGGACAGCGACAGTGATAACGCAGAGACTGGTCATGAAAGTGGTATTCCTGAATCGGTGGCGGCAGTGGCAATTACATTACCAATTACAGCTGAGAACGTAAAATCATCTTCAAAGATATTAGAGAAAACAGAAAGTGAGAAGAAACAACCTATAACGATTAAGAAAAAGGATATTAAGGATAAGGAATCGAATGCATCGGCATCATTAACATCAACAACTAATTCAAAGAAGAATTCGAAGCCTGAAGGCTCTAAACATAATCAACAATCGCAAGCACAACCACAACAACAGCAGCAACTGCAACAAAAATCTCAAAGTAGCAATAAGCCACAAGCGACAAATCCAAAACAACAGCAGCAGCAGTCTTTAAGACAACCTCTCTCAACTCAAACCTATACAAATACCAACAATAGCAGACAACAGCTTGAAAATAATGCCACTCGTTCAAGGGGAAGTGGAAAGCAATCGCAACAGCATCTGCAGACTATACCTTCACCTTCGGCATCTAATAAACATCAACAACAACAAGTCCAATCACATCAACAGCAGCAGCAGCCGAATCAGCGGACACAAAAGAATTCAAGTCGTGGAGCATCATCATCTACAACAAACAGCAGCCACCAGGTGCCATATACACCATCAAATATTGATTCCAATTCCAAGCGCAACCAACGCAACAACAAACGTTACCAGAAACAAAAACAAGGTAAATTCATTAAATTTATTCTTCATAGACCATTGAATCTTATCCGTATATTATGTGTGCTAAGAAGCCTGAAATTATATGTGGATACTTTCCAGAGCATGCCCAATTATTTTATGAATTCTTTTGCGACAGCTACTAGATTAGCGTGAAGGTTGTCGTTATTCTTATAGTTTTTTTTTTTTTTGTTTCTATCCAATATTGATGGGATTTAACTTCAAGACATCATTGGTGTTGGTTATTTCTTCTTTGTTACTCTGTAACAATTCTTTCCGTACTAATACATATAATACAAAATAAACTTTTGTATGGCAAGTTTAGTCAGGCCTATCCCATTGAAAGCAATCGAATCGTTTGAGTTTAGCCCCTTAAATTATCGAAAGGTCTCAGATATTCTAAAGGAGTGTCTATCGGGTATGTGCTAGAAAACACCGACGTTTTTGATGTCGGACGTTTTTAAATTCGTCCAAAAAACCCTAAGTGTTCTAGAAAATGCGACGATTTACATTGAACAGCTGATTGAAAAGTGTATGTGGTTTTGTGTTGTTTCGTTTTGCTCATTTCGTGTATTTTGCTTGAATCTAAAAGACTTTTTTGTACAATGCAAATTTATACTTAAAACAACTAAAATGTTATATTCTTTAAATGCAGTTTAGCGAGAAAAACAATAAGCTACAGATATTGGTACCATTGTTCCTTTAATAACTTCAGATAAGGTAGAATTTAACCAAATCGTCTGTAAAAAACTAGCCCATTTCAAAAACGTCTAAAGCGGTTTCTAGCACACCCGAAAATGGAATTGAGACGAAAGCGGTTTCTAGCACATAACCGTATGGCTAAAACATTCAATGAAATGCGGGAACTTAGTTGCCAACCCAATACTTTTATTTCTATATGATCTTTGAGTGATGTACAATATTAAGAGTATAATTATTGAATATTGTTTATCTTCTAAGAAAATATTGAAGGTTAATTTATTATAAATTCCATTAAGCTTATTTATTAACCATATATTGTGTTTTGTTTCAATAGATTGTATGTCTGGCATACCAAACAATATGGGCTACTTTAATCCCAACGAATTGGATATACCGCCACCAACACCACCTGCAACAACACAAACGCATATTTCACCACCACGACAACAACAGCAACAACAACATCATCATCTAACATCTTCATCATCTACAAATTATAGCAATAGTGCTAGTGGCCTTTGCCAACAATTACAAAATATGCGTATAAGTAATCAAGGAATCAATCAACAATCTCAATCCTATGTTGGTGTTGCTGGTGGCAGTAAACTTTTGCCATCAAATGTAAGCATAATGGATCAATTAAATCGTGGTGTACAAGTGGAAGATTTGTCATTGCCACCTGGCATAACCCTTACAAAGGTTGATCCCATTAAAAGCGAACTATTGCGACAGAAAAGTGAATCTATTCAAAAAGTGTTAAAACCTATGCAACCACAAACGTCACCACAGTCCAATGCAAATGGAAACATGCCGGGTATGTCGTTCAGTCAACAGTCAAATGCACAGCATATCGTTGGCGGGAGCATGAATCCAACAGCATCCATGTACAATTACTATGATGGCGCTTATGGAGATGCAAGTGGCATATTTATGGTGGAAACTAATCCAAAGTCTTCTGGACACCATCAACAACAAAAGTCATCGTCGGTGATTGGGCAGCAGTCAACTAAACCAACTGCCGCTGCAATTGCAGCAGCAGCAGCAGCATCAGCTTCAAGTGGCAAGTCCAGTTCACGAAGGCGACGACGTAATAAGACCAAGTCTATTAGTAGTCCTGGCAATAGCAACAGCAAAACACGTGATAATCTTGCAGACGTCCATGGTGGTGGTGGACAAAGCAGCAATGGTAGCGGTGCTAACGTTGGTGCAAATAAAATTGTTACCCTACGTAATCCAATGTTCCATGGTAATACCAGCGTTAGTGGTAGTAATGCTCCTTCCGGTGTGTCTGCGTCTGTGATACAGCAACAACAACCATCCCAAATGCTGCCAAGTAATGAAAATCTCATCAGTTCAAAATGTCCTTTTGTTTGTAATGAAATCTTTTTTTATTGATTTAGGTCGCCCATATGGTGGCATACCTTTAACAGCATCACTGCCTATGGATCAACCGGCTGCCATAATTAAGAACGATAACGGTATGTTCACTATTAGGAATCCAGTATTGCATCAAGCCGTCACCAATGGATTGGCATACAGTGGCTATCGTCAATTTGGCAATGTTAATTACTATACGCCTCAAGAGGCAGTGGCTGAAGCGTCGCGAGCTACTCAACTCTCTCAGCAGCAGCAGCAGCAGCAACAACAACATCAAACGCAACAGCATCCAAATCACAGAAGCAGCAACAGTAACACCTGTGGTGCAGAACCCACCTCTTTCTCATACTTCTCTAGTGGCAGTGCGAATACCGTTGACAACCTACAAACGAACAGCAGCAGCACGCACAACAATATCAGTATTAGCTGTACGAATGTGAAGAATGGCAATGGCAATGATGGATTCTCTAGTTCCGGCAGTCGTTTAACTGGTGCAGCAGCAGTAATAGCACGTCCCACAAAAGCGATACAGCAGAAGTGCATCTCAGCCATTGGCAGTGAAATCAAACAGAAGACTAAAGAAACTACACAGCAATGGTCGAATTTTGGTCAGGATTTCAGTACGACGGCTGAATTTAACAATCCAACGAAATTGCAAGAGAAATATCAACAATCAACCTATTATAATGGGTTTGATGTATTTCCAGCAGTGCAGACTGCAAATAACCCTACCATCAGTGGTGGTGGTAGTGGTGGAAGTTCGTTCTTCGAATCGGCTGACTGTCATATACCGCATCATAGCTGTGGTGATGATTCGCCACCACCATCTATTACTGGTTTTAATTCATATCTGGAAGGTATACCAAACACAGGAGTAGGGGTGATTCGTTATGACGATGCATCGTTCCTTAAGAATTTAATTCCGGGACAACAGTTGAATAATGAGGTAATAGTGGTTTGACAGTTGCCATTATCAATGATTTTCATATGATTTCATTCGTTTGTTTTAGGTCTCAATCCATAACATTTCCGACTCGAATTTTGTAAAAAGTACTAATTCTCCTTCGTCTCATCATCATATGGATATGTCCAGCGTTTATGGCGGCCGGAGACCGTCTATTACTAATCCATATGATAAGCAGCAGTTGCAATCAAATGCAAGCACTGGTGCTACTTTCTGCGATCCAGTAAACGATTATAATACTACTAATGGTCAGCACTCACAGTTCAGTGATGGTATCAAGTATTAATTTTGTTTTCTAATTAGATTCTCAATTGTTTTCCTCATCTAATCTTATGATGACGTCGGAACTTGATGTACGCGATCGTTATAATTATGATTTTGAACCACCGACAGTATCGACGTCATCCTCGACATCAGCAACAGTTGATTCCCAGCCACAGGCCATTATTGACCTGAACGAATATTTACGACGAAGTCCGCACAGTCACCGCGCATCGCCATATAACATCGACGAGAATGCAGCACTTGAGACTTTTGTGCAGAATATGAATGCACTGCAAATTGTTGCCGCCTCAACCGGTACAACGAATGATTCGGAACCCCCCCCTATCTGTTCCCATTTGAATAGCAGTGGCACTGAAGCAAATATTGCTAGAGCAACTACGGAAAGCGCTGCCACAGTAACCTCATCCAATGGTGGTTGGTGGTAAGTGATTTCATGACAAGTACGTACGGCACATGCGGTTGTCTAACACCGTCGCCCAACAGAAATCACAGCAACCATATTTCATTAACAACAAATCCAATTGTATGACTTATTAAATGAATGAAAAAAAGAAAACGGAAAAGAAAAAGCATCAAATAAATATAATCTTAAAAAGAAACTCAAGCCGTTTGATGTGTGTGTGTGTGTGTGTTTGTATGTTTGTGTCTATTTTGATGCACCGATAAAATTGTAATTACAATAGAATTCAATAATAAAACATATAATTAAAAATAAAATCAAGTTAGACTTTTTTATATGTTGATTTTAAAATTCCATTCAATTTCATTTTTTGATTTGTTACTTTGCTTGTTTATCATGACGCCGTCTCCGCCGTCATTATCTTTTACTAAATCTCAAACACTAAAGAACCGGAAGCATAACTAACACTTGAGTCATCCATACCCTTGCATTGACTACTCTGTGCATATTTCAGAAATTTAAAGCTCATTTTATTATAGCCTTGCCCTTGGAGTATTTTAACAGCACTCAGCATCACTCCGATCGGATGGCGGCCACATATGGTGTTATTGTACTTTCGCAAATACTCAGTAAAGGCGGACGGATTAAGGGTTTCAATAATGTTCATCCCCTGTAAACAAAAACAAGAATTTTATTTTAAAATAGAACAAGATGGACAGTGCGTCTGCTTGCCTTACCTGTTTATCCAAGTTTTCAATTGATTTATGAATTGGTCCACACGATCGATCGTAATGTGTATAACTAAAGCGACTGCCCCAATGACAAAAGTCAGATGATATCACAAATAGATTCTGTGGATCTGTAAAGTAATTCGCTAAAAGGCCTCCGTATAAGGCCTCTTGATCCGGATTAAGTGATCCAACCAATATAGGCACAACAGTAAATTGATCCTTAAAACTATTGATAGAAAAGAACCAAACACTATAGTACAACGATATACTTAAGTTTATTCATTCATTTGTTACTCACTCTTCCATTACTTTGGCAATATAAGGTAAATGCAATTCAATCGAATGCTCATCTTCATCGGTTTTCATGTCCATCCACGAGAAGTGACCTGTCTTCTCCAATTCAGCATTAACTATTCAAATGGTTTATATACAATAATAACTTGTAAGCAATAACCAACTTCTATCCATCTTCTAACTTACCTTGAGTATCGATTTTGAGATCGTAAAGCGGGGTTTTGTACTTTTTCGCCACTGACAAGGCGCAACCACGAAGGCGAACATGGTGAGAAGGTCCCAGAATAAAAATACGCTTGCTGCCACCAATAAAACATTGCATTTATATTATAAAATACTTATAAATTTTTAACAACCAACTACTTACACAACAGCAGGACTCACTTGTCGATAGGCAAATGCACCGCATGCCCCACAGTAAGTATAACCAGCATGTCTATATATATATGGAGAATAAATGATCAGTGATTGTAATCAATGAACAAATTGCTTACTAAGTATAACTTACGGTGCAATAATTGCTCGAGCAGGTCCATGTGATAGTTCCGCAGCACCTAGCCAGCGATCTAATTGACGTGACAGTTCTGAAGCTAAGATAATAAAAACAAACAACAATTTTAATCAGTTTACCATGGAAACAAATGTCGTTTGAACAAATAATAAGTCTATTGGTTGATTTTGTCTTTTTTGGGAAACATATAAAAAATATATTCAAGAGGCAAACAACAAAATTTTAAAATTCGTCACAAATTTATTTCTTTACTTTCAATTTAAAATGGACGAAGAAGTAAAAAAATCCGATGAGCTCATGCAGCTTATTACAAAGGAATTGTCATCTATTATGGACAATAGGTAATTATTATTACTGTATTTATTTGTTGTCCTCATGCTAATTGCAATTTCATTGCGCTTTATCTTGTTTCAGAACTCCAAATCGCAGCTCTGCACAACCTTCGACAACCACAGCACTGAAAGTGAAACCCATTGAATGTGGGACAATAAGTGATGTTGAGGAAGTTACACCTCGCCCAAAGAATATTGGAAAGCGCTTCAGTTTTGATAAGGCAGCAGCAGCTGCCTATGTCGCAAAATCATCTAGTGGTGGTGCCAGTGGGGCAGCATTAAAAAATGCAAATATAGAAATACAGAATGGAGTCGCACGTAAAGTCGATTCCGCTGTCCAAAGGGTATTCGAAAAATCCAAAATGGCATTGCCTAAAACTGTGAAGCAAACACAAAACACCAAGAAATCTTCTCAAAAACAAAAAGATCTCAATGGTTCAGAGAAGCCAACCACAGAACAGGTGAAACCACAATCAACTAACTCTGCCCTAGATGAGTTGGTGTCGCTTACCTCTGATACGGAAAATGCCAGACGTATGCATTTTGTGGAAAGCCAGGCCAGCAAATGCATTGATGCTGATCTGCAGCGCATGCAACTGGATTTGAAACAAAGCTATGATCTTTTCCAATCGATTGGTGAGAAATTTAACAGCATTGATTTCTCCTCTCTACGTAATCGTATAAGCGATTTGCATCTTCATAATATGGACAAATATATGAAGGATGAATCAACAAATGAATTGCACAAGGAATTCGAACAAAACTGCATTGATAAAAGCTTAGATAAGTTAACCAATAAAGCAGGGCAAAGTTTCCGACGCCATCCTGGCGAATTTGGTGACATACCAGAGTTGAGCGCATTCTTTCAGGCTTGCACTCAATTAGAACATGGCTTGGACAATCTAAAGAAACAGCGCGAACAAAGCAATGATTTAGAGAAACGTATGTCTTGGGCAACAGAAATTGCATACGAACGCATGGAGGAAATACGCAACGCAGTTGGCAATAATCCAACAAAAAATTTTTAGTACATTTGTTTTAATATTTTAAGTGCAACGCAACCTTTCGTGACTTGAACTATTTAGTTGTATGTACGTATGTATGTACTTTGTTATGTGTTTTTGTTGA
This sequence comes from Amiota communis, assembly GCA_037043315.1. Lineage (NCBI taxonomy): Eukaryota > Metazoa > Arthropoda > Insecta > Diptera > Drosophilidae > Amiota > Amiota communis. Next base: position 605,507 of record JBAMAV010000896.1, read on the forward strand.
ATTCTCTCATGTATGGCAAGCCAGATGACTTTTGCCATGGAGTCGATGACTTACCTGAATCCGTGTACCAACTTCCCGCATGTGTTGCTCTTCTGTTCGACATCTTATCTGCTGTTGACGACTCGTAAAAATGATTTGTTGATTTTGTTCAGTACAATGTAATTTTCTATTTATTTTATTCCACACAAACGAATTGAATGTGATGACGAACAGTTGTTTCTTGTTGCTACTACTCTAGCGAGTACACTCGAAACATAGCGAGTACACTTGAAAAATTGAGTTTGTTGGCGACTCCAGAACATGCATGCAGAGTAACCATAGTCTAATATTAAAATCCTCAAAAATGAGATTACTATATTTTTGAATTAATAAACTTTTGCACTTAAACTGCTCATTTGTAATTATTTGGTTGGGTGGGTTAATAACATAAGTGCAATTCCATACACTCGAGAATTTGGCTGTTTATTTGCTGGCGCGTTCCTCGTTAATAATAATAATCGATAAATGTGACAATAATCACCGATAACTATTTTGTAAGTAAGTTGGCTGCGCTAGTTCTTGTACTCGATGCAAACTCAAGTAGTTGTTCGGGCAGAGCGGCGCAAATTGTTCTACAATCGTGAGAAAGTTGGGACCTTTAAAAATAAATGGTAAATACCCAAAGAAAAAGTGTCGTGTATTGTTAACTTAAGTCGATAAGAATTTAATTTACCTATTGAAATTTCTATTAATTGAGCGAGTGAAGAAAGTCAAGGGTATTGGAGCATTTGTGTTTATGTGCATATTGCACACACACAGCAACCACACACCACATTACCACGTTCCATAATTTTTTGTTTTTCGCTGACAGTTCGATATTTTGTATCGAATTTTGTTGCTAGTTTTTAAGAAAATTATAGTTTGGAGTGATTTTATTGCATATTTCATAGATTATTGCAATATTGTATGTGCAATTTGTGATTTATGTTGGGAAAGTACGAGGAACAAAGCCAGGCGATTTTTCGTTACTTTCACCCGCCTGCTTCGTAGCATATAGCATACGAGTAGAGTCAGGCGAGTCATCGAACCGAATTATTTTCGTGTATTCACATCGCTAAGAACATCGAACATCGCGTCATTGCTGTACTAAAACTAAAAATTGCCGTATTCCGCCATTTTGAAAGCTACGAGTGTAAAGTGGAAGTGGAATTTGAACGCGTTGCTAGTAGAAATTTGCAAATATAAACGTAATAAATGTATCGAATTTATATAAAAATATGCGCAAATTCATATTGAAGCACATATTAAAGTGATTGTGTACGAATTATAAGGTGGGCGACGTGTTAAACGCGAAAAACTGTGCAAATTGCGAAGCCGTGCGTTGCTTTGCGCTGTTTCTCTTTGCTGCTGCCGCCGCCGCCGCAACCAAAAAAGTCACAAAGAAAAACGAGAAAAGAGCGAAAAATACAGAAGCAGAAGCGAAAACTCGTGCAGTGCGTTTCAAAATTTTATAATTACACATTAAAATTTAGTGTGATTTCAATTTGTTTTTATAGTGTTTCTCAATTATTTCATATGTTGTGTATAAATTTATCGGCAGCCACCAATTGATTTTTTTGTGTTAAAAAAAAAAATCATATTTTTGGGATTATCCTCTACTATTTTTTTTTCTTTCTATAAAAAAAACCTCCGCTTGGTAAGTGTGTGAGTGAGTGTGACGACGGACAGACGGACAGTTTCATATGCGTGCTAGTTGTGTGTATGTTTATTTGCATGTTTGTGTGTGTGTAACTATGTTTTGCGCGGCGAAGAAACACTTGCTTAAAGCAAAGAGGAAAAAAAAAATTCAATTCAATTCTGCAATGTTAAGTGGTGTTTAATGCCTTTAATGGTTGATGATGTTGTTTGCTTTAAAAATAAACAAGCAGCAGCAGGTACAATAAAAAAGAAAGAAGAAAAGGCAGACACAATTTAAAGAAAGAAAGAAAGGAGGGTAGTAGAAAAAAATACGAAATTATGAAAATTGTGAAATTTAAAATGTGGAAATATGCGTTAACTTTCTCATTATTAAATTCGTTTTGGTGAATGTAAAAGTGCAGTCAATCGCACCCAAATATTAATGTTACAAATATTCATTCTAACATAAAAAAATCCATAACTTTCTTCCTGTTCCAAAGTCAAATTTTCTTTGCATTTCTTTTTGTTGTGTTCATTCTTTTTGGTTTGGCAATGTGAAAATTTTCTTTTTGTTGTTCTTGTTGTTTCGTTCATGTTTAATACGATTATTTTGTATGTGTTTTATTTGATTTTCATAAGAAAAAAAAACAAATATAACATGACACAAAGTTGCCAATTTCAATAAATTTTTTATGCACACATTGTAATCTCACATTCATACATACACACATACATATGTGAATACAATCAACCGCATGCAATATATGGATATATATAAATATAGTACATGTATATATTTAAATTGACGCTTGGCTCTTTTATTCGACATTGTTTTTGTTGGTGTTTTAAGTGTGTGTATGTGCCTGCCTGACTGACTGACTGCCCTTTCACTTGTGCGCGCCTGTACCTAAAACTCCCTATTCCCTTTCATATCACATGCTACATACCAATGTACTCTCACACTTTTAACCCATTTATAGCATCAACATTGGCATGGCTTGGCATGGTGTATGCAACTCGACGTCTCATCGTCTGTTTTGCTGTTCTTCGTTTGGTTGCTTGTGTATTGCAGCATGTAGTGTATACAGTGAGAGCAACAACAATGGACAAAGATAACTCCCTATCAGTTTTGACGTTTGCTTGTTCGTGCTTTTACTGTAGTTTATTTTTATAAATGTTTCATGTTTTTGCCATTTGTGTATTGTTATGGATTTTGCACTTTATCATTGCCCTGCCTGGCTGCCTTCGCCACATTTCTTTCCTCCCCCAACTATACTTTTCTTTTTTGTTGTACAAAGAATTTCACGATGTTGATGAACATTTGCTGGCAATGCTTTAATGAGAATTTCTCCATCAAAAAAATCTTTAATATTAAATTTCTGTATTGTATGAGTTCAATTGAATGAGTGATGATGTTGACGCGTACTGAATGTGTGCCACAACACTTGAAAATTTTCCTTAAAATCATAAAAACAAAAATTATATCATTTTTACTTACTATATGACATGTTGTCTGTCCATAATACATTTTTGTTTTAATCAGTAAATTCGTTATCACCATACTACTAATGAAAATGATTATTTCATTCTATTCTACACTTAAATTAAACCAAAAAAAAAAAAAAACAATTGCTGTACACCTGCATTAACTAACTCACATGTGTTGTACACTTTCTATTACATATTTCATTTTGTTTGTGCGATGATCGCAAAAGAATTTCACACTTTCCTTCCTCTCCTCATTTAAGTGAAAAGAATTTTAATGCAAATGAAAAGAAAATCATCATTGGCTATTGCTTTGCGCTATTGTGTTGTGTTTAACAATAGAAATAAAATTTAAAAATATATATTTTCTTGTTTTGTTTTGTGAGTAAATAATGAATATAAACGAATTGCATTTTGTTCGATTTCGATTTGCGTCATTCACATACAGCAAAACCAGCAGTTGTAGGCAAATCAATATATGAGAATCAGAATAGTCGTTTATCGTAAGTGGTGTTGGAAAAACACTCTCGGACACACAACACACACATGTACACATTCAGACACTTGAACCATTTTTTTTTTTTGCATGATTTATTATATATTATTTATAAAAGTACAACAAAATTGAAAAAAAAGAATACGAAATATTTCAATAGTTAAAGAAGAACAGAAAAAATCAAGAAAAAACGCGGGAAAAAGAAAACGCACACAAACACACATACATTGATATGATACCCATATGCATCACATTTACTACTTACACACATGCAAGCACGCACGCATATACAATATTTGTATTTTTATAGTCGACGTCAGTCTGTCAGTCAGTCAGAGGAAGAATTGTCAGTAGTAGTTGTTGTTGTTGTTGCTTAGTTGGCGCCCGCCATATGAGAATCAAAAACGAGTATTGTGAATGATAGAGAGTCAGCAGTCAGACAACAGAGAGTAGTAGTAGTAGGAGAGAAACAAAGAGCGTCGTCGCACTGCAAACAAATGACGAATAGTGAATGCCTGCCTGCCTCCATCTTCACTGTTGTTGTTGTGAATGTTGAATTATCATCAAAGCAAGTCAATCCACCATTCAAAACACATACACATACACAAACAAACACACAATAATACAACTGATTGCTGCTTGCTTTTGCTGACTATGACTTGAAATGACTTTTAGCACATGGCGGCTTTATGCACATGCATGTATGAGTGTGTACATATATTGTGTTTGTGTATTTTTATATCAAAGTGCATGAGAACGCGTTCGTCGTTCGTTGATTTGCTTTACTAGCAAAAGCAGCTTATTAAGAAACAACTTTTGAAAAATCTTTGAAATTACCTCATTGCTTTGCCTCGTTTGTCGCTTGTTTCTACTACTACATATGTATAATATGTACAATAGTAGTAGCTCCAGTTATTTTCTATACAATTGTTGCACTTCTTGGTTGGTTTGGTTTACTGTCTCTTGTTGTCTTGTTGTTGTTGATAAGAGTAGTGAGTAGTAGTTAGTTACCTTTTTGTTTTAATTAAAACCTGAAATCGAACAACTTTTACCTGGAGAGTAGAGTGAAGGGAAGGGAATGGAACAGAACTCTGTATCTTAACATTTAGTAGTATGGATAGAGGAAAAAAATAAAATTGACAGCGAGGGCGGTGGTGAATGATGATGGTGGTAGTGACAATGGCTATGGCGATTTCTGGTTGTCATGTGCCCTGTGTGCCGTTTTGCTCTTGACTGCATTTTTTTTTATTACAGAGAATTTTATTCATTTTGTGTGTATGTCCGTTCATCCATGTATCATTGCTTGTTTGTATGTCTGTCTGTCTGTTTGCTTGCTTGTCCGTCTGCTTTATCTGACTGTTCTTTTTATTTTCTTTGCTATTGTTGTTGGTTGGTTGGTTATAGCAGCGGCGTGTATGCGCATGACTTTTTTAAACGTGTTTTTTTACACTTTTTAATTTTTTGTTACTGTGTTTGCTGGCCTTTTTTTTATTTCTTTTTCTTTAGCTTTTTTTTCCCCCTTATTGCTGCTCACCGTTGCTGTTGTTGTAGTTATGTATCTATCATTGTACCTCTGGATGAACACACAATCGCATGTCTTTCTTTTTGCGTTCGAGTTCGCGTTCTTTATTGTGGCATTAAGCCAACAAACAATTTAAAGTGTTTCTTTTTTCGTTTTTGTTTTCGATTTGCTTTAAAGAGAACACAGAAAACCCAGAAGCGGCAGAGAAACTATTAAATACACAATTCCATTTATCTGTCTGTCTTTCGGTCTGAATGTCTTCTGTGTTTATCCATTTGTTTCAGTGTTGTTATCGTTGTTGTTGATGTTGATAAACCGGTTTGGTTTTTGGTTTGGATTCGTGTATATTTTTACACATTTAGTCTTTCCAGTCGGAATGATGGCAAGCAGGCATACACATAAATATATAAAATATCTATAATAGCGTCTGTGTCTCTGTGCCGCCGCTACTGCCTGACGTTTTGTATTTTTCTGTATTTATGGTCATATATTTGTAGCATTTTTTATGCTGCTGCTGCTGCTGCTGTTGTTGTGGTTGCTGCTCCTGCTTACCACCAAAGCATCACAGAGCAAATGTAGCAGCAGCGCTTCATTGTTTCATTTTGTTGTTGATTCCATTTGTTTTTGTGGCAGTGGTGGTGGTTGATGCCATACAAAAATCACAATTCCCAAAAGAAAACGATAAATTAAATTTTTCCATCAAGTACAATAAAGAAAAAAAAAGTACAACAAGCAGTTGTCGATTGATGTTGGTCTTGTTTGTTTACTGGTTGTGTGTTGTATTTTAATTTGGTTTTCTTTTTATTGTTGGTATTTGTAAATTGTGAAGAAAAAGAAGTTACTGTTTTTCGATCTCACGATATTTGGAGATTTTAAGTATGGCAAAGTGTGTGTTGTGTATGTTAATAAGCGTTAATCAACAGGTTTTTCTAGTGCAAAACTTCAATATTCTCACCACATACTTTAGCATCTCTCAGTACACTTAACTACACAACACCATACCACATCTCACCCTCTCGTACTACATTACACCACACCACATCTCACCCTCTCATACTACATTACACCACACCACACCACATCTCACCCTCTCATACTACATTACACCACACCTCATAATATACAGTGCAGAGCAAGCAGTTGATGATTTGATTGTAGAAAGGAAAGGAAGTTGCGCGTGGGCGTTATTTTTTCAAGTTGTTGGTAAACCGGTTTAACTTCTTTTTCTTCCTTGTTAACATTTTAGCGAAAGTTGCACAGAGCAGAACTTTATTTTTGATTTTGCAATACTCTGCAAATGCTTGTGACTTAATGGTCCCCCATCCTGTGTCCTCCCTACCTGTATTTACAGTGAATGACAAATTTATTATTTCATGATATTTTTTTGTGTTTTATTCTTCTTTATTTAGACAATAAAAGTACAAATCGCATTAAATAAACTACGCTACTCTTCTATATCGTCGGAAAAAACACCTTTGAGCACATAAATCTATTTGACAGATGACGGCATTACAAACAAATCATGCGAAATATTTTTTATTGAATAATTTTTTATTATTTTATTATACTACATACATGATTTCATTTCACTTCACTTACCTCAGTCAGTCATTATTTTCGTCTTAGTTGCTTTGCTTGGCATCTTTTTCGTTGTGCTGTGCTGTTTACTGTGCCCCCCTGGTGCTTGCTTAGCTGTCATGTTCAATTGTTGTTTCGATCTATTTGAAAAGTAAAACAAAAAAATAAATGGATAATTTAAGTCTCACCAAAAACCTTTATACCCTTCTTCACATAATTGCTTCTTTTATTCATTTGAATTATGATTTTTTAATAGCCTCCTTCTTTAGTTGTTTGCAATCGATTTATTTTAAAATCATTTATTCTTATATGAAGTTTCCAACTTAAAACATTAATCAGATTATTTGTTGTAAATGCTTCTACCATGGTTAGATCAGTTCATAACTGCTTGAAACGATTGGAGGTTTGATTAAAGCACAAGTACCGGCTACATGTAGCGCAAACGGAACGCGCATTATTTAGGATTATTCAAAAACTACTGGTCATCAAAATCGGTTTACCTTGAAAAAAGTTTTGGGGTAATAAACAGATAACTTCTGGTCACATCTTGATCAAATTTGTATGGGACCACATGACAAGCACCAACTTTCAAACAAAAAAAGAATTATCAAAATCGGTTCACCTAGGAAAAAGTTCTGAGGTAACAAACAGATAACTACTGGTCAGATCTTATTGAAATTTATATGGGACAACATGACAAGCTCCACCTTTCAAATAATAAGAAGAAGAATCTTCAAAATCAGTTCACCTTCCTTTTTTTTTTGAAGTCGGTTAAAAATATAAAAGACCATATATGTAATTGTATCTTTCTAAATCAAAAACTAATTTGGATGGTCATTCGAATTGTTGTAAAGAGGAGGGTTGCCATTAATAGAATCTGTTTCACATAAACAAAACATACTAGATCAGACATCTGATTGAATTGATAATACCGATTCTATGCCCCTACTAGTGTGTGAAGTGTACTGGGTATATAAAAATAAATTTAAATTGAAGAATACAAAATATTTTAGGATAAAATAAATACAATAAAAAAAAAAAACCCACCCAACGATGGATGTCATAATTGCGACTTGAATATATACATATGATTGTGTGCTGCCCTGGCTGTCGAATGTTGTTCGTGTTTATATTAAATCTATCGCCAAGTCACCGCCTGTGTTTGTTGTTGTTGGTAGCTGCCGGCCGAACAATTTCTACAGAAATTAGAAAGAAAAAAATACTACAACGCATGAATATGAAGAATATATACATATGCATATATGTACGTACATATATGTATGTGTATATTGTATTATCTATCTTTATTCTATCTATACTCACTACACACATAAACATACAATCAAATGTAGTATTTATTACTATATATAGCAAGCGGCGTTATCAACCACATCTTGTGTCTATCTGTCTATTTGTGAATGCCTGACTTGACTATTGTTTTTTTATTTTTCATTTTGTTGTTGAGTCAAGATTTAGATTTGGTTGTTTTGTTTTTTATTTCTTTTTTACTTTTGCACTTTGAGAATTTTCTGTTTAACAGCAAAACATTTTTTATGAATTTTTATTATTATTTCATCTTTGTTCATTATTGTTGCGTCGTCGTCGTCGTCGTCGTAGTCATTTGTCTTTATTATTGTATTTTTGTTGTTGATATTTGTGCTGCTGATAAACGCAGCGAACGTGATTTTTGTGAATTTCGCTATAAAAATAGCATTTCCGACGCGCGAAAATAAATAATAAATAAATGAATTATGTATATATTCACCTGATTTTGAGGAAAGGGCGCCCAAGCGGATACAACAGAATTTCTATGTTCTTTCTCCTAGTCTACTGACTGTTTGTTCTGTTTAAATCAAATTGGGAGAAAGCAAAGCAAGCAAAAAACAAAAGAAATGTAAGAACATTTAAGTGGAAGACAGGCGGCAACCGATTATCAGATGCTCTGTTTTGTATATCGCCCCTCAACTAGCTTTATTTAAAGACTTTTAAAAGACAACAATTCTCATATAATCTCACATAATCTTAAGATGTTTCTTTGACAAAATTACAACATGAATATGGCTTTTATGTCTTTCGAGTTATCTTATCTACATATTTCAATAATATTTATTAGATTAGAAAAGGGCAGGAATGAACTAGTCGCCTCATCAATTCGGCGTCAATTTGGGCTTATAGTAATATACTATACTATACATGGTATGTACTTAGAAAGCGACATAATAAGTAATTTGTTGTTTCTGAGTAGTTTTTCTATTTGAATTATCCTATAATGAAGATAACAGAAATATAGATAGTGTTTAAACAACAAATTTCTCTTCTTCAGTCAGTTTCACAAATATGATTAAATTTGAATGTGTCATCCATCTTCTGTGGTGGGTAGAAAATAGTTTTTTCATCACAACTTACATGGGAATTACGTTGAACAGTGCTGTCAAGATTATAATAATTAATTAAATGAAGTTTGATTAATCTTATATCAAATATCCAATTCAATCTTATATAGTGTCTGTGTAAACAGTATTAGGTTCCCGATACATCATATATGTGTATAAAATATCCAATTCTAGCTTTAATAGTTTCTGTGAAACAGTAATACATACATATATATTGAAACATTGGATTCCATCGTTAATTATTTTTCATGAAACAGTAATATATGCCTGGCCATCTGATAAATTGATATGTCACCTTGTATTGTTTCAAAAACATAAGAGAAATTTAACCCGGGATATGCATACTTTGACTTATTTTTTTAACCGACTTCAAAAAAAGCAGGAGGTTATCAATTTTACTGTTTTTTTTTGTTATGTTAATTCAGAACTTTTTTTTTTCTAGATGAACCGATTTTGATGATTCTTTTTTTATTTGAAAGCTGGTTCTTATCATGTGGTCCCATATAAGTGATCAAGATCTGACCAGTAGTTTTTGAGTTATCCTTGCGCTACTTGAAGGCGGTTTTTTATTTTATTATTATAGAATATAAATTTAAACATTTTTTCATATAAAAATAGAAGTCGTAATTCATATGTACAATACATAGTTTGTGCAAAATTGAGACACGGTATTTTATTGAAATTATTGCCCATTGCTAGCTATTAATTTTACCTACTTTTCTTTGGAGGCGAAGAAAACATCAAGCCAATTTTTTATATCTTCAACTGAAGTGAAGCGTATTCCCGTAAGGCAGTTCTACAAGGTCTGGAGTATAAGGCGGGTGTGTTAGGACTTCGTCATGGTGAAAGATTAATGGCCCATTCCGGCCGTTTTTCGTTTCAAACGTCTGTAGCCCGTCAATCGTCTGACCACTTTTTAGAAGCTCGTAGTAAACGATTCTCTTCTGGTCCCACTAAATAGAAAGCAGAATCTTGCTGTCATGGATGTTTCGATGAGTTCGCTACGCTTAACATACGCCTTCTTGCGTTTTGGATTGTCGTAATGAATCCATTTTTAAGTGCCGGTGACGCTACTATTATTTCGAAGCAGTGACACGCTGTGCGATATCTCTTGGTTTGAGTTCGTTAGTTTCTTCCTACCTTCTGGATCATACCAATGGCTTTCAACCGCATTGTTGAGTTACGTCTAACGTTGCCGCATGTTCTTCTTGGGTTTCGTCAAAAATGTCCTCCAATTCAGCGTCTACAATCGTTGGTCAGTCAGTTGTGTCAAAATCGACACTTTTGAAACGTCAGAAACAGTACTCGCAGGTTGATTTTGATGAAGCTTGCTCTTCGTAAGCCTCACACAGCAGCCGATGACTTTCTGCTCCACTTTTCTTCAGATGGAAGCAAAATCAATGATTCCTGCGAATAGAGTTTTATACACTTGTATTAATTAAACAATTTTATTTCTTTATAACGCAAAACTAAATGAATGGTGTGAATGGACTTGTGTCTGTGCGTGTGGTTTAATCAAGTCTAAAAAATTATTCCCATGTACAAACTGATTATTACAAATTAATATTAACCCTTACCTTTGTCGCCACCATGAGATAATCAACGAAACTATTAAAAAAACTGTGTATTGTTGAGTGAGTGTAGGGTATAGATAAATGATTTCAACTGAATTTTGTTGCTTTCTACATATGCGTTTTGACAATTCTAATGACATTATTTTTTTAATAGTTTATTTTGATAAGATGAGATAAGTCATTCAGTCGTCTCGGGAAAATAATATACAAATAGTACTATGTACATACGTACGTGTATATTTAAACCAACAGATAGAAGCAATGAAGGTAGCAGAAGAAGGTGTGTGTGTGAGAGCGGAATGTTGTGCTTGATAAGAAAATGTGTTTGTGTGAGAGGGTGATGAGGAGTGGTAAAAGTTACTTATGTTGATGGTTTATTAAAAGCCATAACCAACCAGTTATTATGACTTATAAAAAAAATAGCATTGTGTTTTGATGTGTTGCAATCAAGTGAGTGAGTGAGCGAGCGTACGTAAACCTAATCAGGCAAAAAAGATAAGCGGCAGAAGTAGAAGAGAAGTATTGCTTTGCCAAGCCAGAGGCGGATTGCAAAGTGATGTGATGAATGTAGATGACAGTGCAGGAAGGCAATGAATGTGCCATGCCATGCCATGCCAACTTACAAACACACAACCACACTCACTCACATTCACATAATGTATTATTATCATTTGAATACTATTTACCAAAGTATATGTGTTTTTATTTGTCTTATTTTTACACCATATTTCGTATTTCGAAAGCAGCTGGCTGGCAACGACAACGGCAATGGCACTTTAACCGCTGTTCGTACACGCTGCCATAGCTTTGTTGTTGTGTTTGCGATTACATATGCACGTAGTACAAACGACGAAGCCGGACAAATGGACAGACGAGTGGGAATTAAATTTCTATGTTCTTTTATTCAATTTTTATGTTATTTTTTTTCGTCTTGCTTCTCGTTCATTTCATTTATTGTTTTTGCTGCCACATCAAAAACAAAATAAAGATTATTTTACTTTATTGCTGAGCTGAGCGAAATCCAAAGCGAATTTGTCACCAAAAGCAACAACAATAACATTATTCTTCTATTTTTTTGCTGACTTTGCCGGAACGAGCGCCAAGCGTTGTTGTCGTGTTGCCTTTATTTATTTTTGCTTTGCTATCGTATTGACTGACACCACCACCACCTCCTCCACTATAATATTACTGCTGATTTGGCTTGGCGGCAGCCGCCGCATGTTGCTTCGTTTGCATTTTACTCTTTGAACATCACATTTCATGTTTTTCCATAGAAGAATTTATTGTATTTTAATATTATTGATCTCATCATCAAATTATATTGTAATTCTGTTTAATACTTGTATTTTTTTTTTGCTTTCTTTGCAGAAATTGTAATTGTTTCAATATGAAGCGCCAGAAAGTAGATTATTAATACAAATAACCAAACAACAGAGGCAGGCTTCTCGTTCGCACAGAGACGATACACACACACATAAGATAAGAACAACAAAAACTACACTGCTGAGTGAGAGTGCAACAGGAACGACGAGAACTACAAAAGCAAAGCTAAAAAACAAAAGCGACGTGCGACGACCGACCAGACTTTGGCATAGTTTAGAAATCATCATTATCATCCAGAAGAAGTAGAGAGAGGAACATCAGCAGTGTGTGCAGAAGGATAGACTTGGTTAAGCAAAGCATCAACCGCAGCCGCATAGCAGTCAGTAGTGAAGTAAAGCAGAGAGAAGAAGAAACCATCATCAAAATCATCACACATAAACAAAGAAATAGAAGAGAGGAGGGAGGCAAAGACGAAGTTGTAGTAAACCAATATATATATATTCACACACATACATTTAGCATTCAGTCCCCCCACACTTACTCACATGTACGACGAAGGAGAAGACACAGAAACAACGCACATGCATACATATAATATAATATTATTGAGTAAAGTTTAAAGTTTTACGGCAAAAGTTTAACGTCTGCGCAGAAGTCTGTGCAACATAAACAAGCAAACAGCAATAAACAAACGAAAACATCAGTTTAATTGTGAGTAAGCAAAAGAAAGAAAAGGGAATATAGAAAGAAATAATATATATTTTGGAGTGTTTAAAAGAAGAAACACGTGTCGTGTACTAAACTACTACAATACTACAAGGAAGAATACCGACACGACGACTACGACAACAATAGCAACAGCAACAGCAACAAAATCAACATTTATCATAATATTAACAACGCAGGCCTTACGACGAATACGACCGACGACGACGACGGCGGCGTTTGCATTATTAACTTGACGTAGTTATATTAGAAGGAAAAGATTAAGAACACGCCAGACGCTATCGATTCCACCACCACCACCACCACCAGCAACACCCGTAGCACAACACAAGAAGACAAGCAACACGACACACTACACCACAAGACGATAATGGATAAAAATATATTAATGCCGAAGCGTTCACGCTTAGATGTAAAAAGCTCATTTGCCAATGGTCCAATGCAGGCAAGACCATTGGTAGCGTTACTCGATGGACGTGATTGTTCAATTGAGATGCCCATATTAAAAGATGTGGCTACAGTGGCCTTCTGTGACGCACAAAGTACATCTGAAATACATGAGAAGGTAAATAACAACAACAATAACTAAATCAATCAATTATTCATTCATTCATAAAATTTTATGTTTTTAGGTATTAAATGAAGCTGTGGGTGCACTTATGTGGCATACCATAATATTAACAAAAGAGGATCTGGAGAAATTCAAAGCTTTACGCATAATTGTACGCATTGGCAGCGGTACGGATAATATTGACGTAAAGGCAGCCGGTGAACTTGGTATCGCTGTATGCAATGTGCCTGGTTATGGTGTTGAAGAAGTCGCTGATACGACTTTATGTTTGATCTTGAACCTGTACAGACGAACCTATTGGTTAGCAAATATGGTGCGTGAAGGTAAAAAATTCACTGGACCCGAACAAGTGCGAGAAGCAGCACATGTAAGTTCAATTCAATCTATATCTTATGTAAAACGAAAAGTAATAATCAATTCCTTTTCTCCCTCTGTTATGTTATGCATGAATAGGGTTGCGCACGTATACGTGGTGACACATTAGGTTTAGTTGGCCTTGGTCGCATTGGTAGTGCAGTCGCCTTGAGGGCAAAAGCTTTTGGCTTTAATGTTATCTTTTATGATCCTTATCTTCCGGATGGTATTGACAAATCGCTTGGTCTAACACGCGTCTATACGCTGCAAGATTTACTGTTCCAGTCGGATTGTGTATCACTGCATTGTACACTCAATGAACATAATCATCATCTTATTAATGAATTCACAATTAAACAGGTAACAATCAAAATTCAAACTATCCATCAATCAAACCAATATAATGTTAATATTGATAATATTGTTGTAGATGCGACCTGGTGCATTTCTAGTGAACACCGCACGAGGTGGACTAGTTGATGACGAGACTTTAGCATTGGCATTGAAACAAGGCAGAATAAGAGCTGCAGCATTGGACGTGCACGAAAACGAACCCTATAATGTATTCCAAGTAAGATTGTTGTAAAACTAAGCATTTTACTCAATCTAAACGCAACCATACGCTTGAGCATATTAAACGATACTAACCTATTCCAAAACCCCCCCTTCAACTATTTTAGGGCACACTTAAAGATGCACCAAATCTAATATGTACACCACACGCAGCCTTCTTCAGTGATGCATCGGCAACGGAATTGCGTGAAATGGCAGCAACTGAGATAAGAAGGGCGATTGTTGGCAATATACCAGATGTTTTAAGGAATTGCGTCAATAAGGAGTATTTCATGCGATCCACACCAAGTGCTGCTGCTGCTGCTGCCGCGGCTGTAGCGGCATATTCAGAAGGTAAACTACAAATACCTTTAAATCAAGAAAAGTGAAATAATGATACCGATAGCGATAACAATAACGAACAATAACAAACGATTGTGGTCGCGAAGAAAATGAAAAAACATACAAACAAAAAAACATTCATTCACGATAATCACATAAGAATATAACTAATATATATATATATATATATAAATAATAAAAACAAATCACATAATAATAATTATGATAAATCACATAATAACAACAAGAATATAAAATAATATAAAACAGATAAATAATAATACAAAGAAAAGGCAGAAATGAAGCGATATTTTAAGTTACAACATATGAAAACACACTCTCATAAACACATGCATAAATACACATCCTTAAACACCCACACATACAATAATAATAACAACAACATACACAACCACACATAAATAATATACTCCAGATAATATTCCATTATTATTGGGTCTATATTCCTATGAAACTGCTGTTCACCAAATTCAAGCATATATTTTGAAATTAAAATTAAAATTAAGGAATATACGTTAATCAAAATATTTTGTAGTCTCTGGTTATGACTTTCCTTCCATCTGTCAGGCAAAGAAATCCATACTGGGTTTTTGAGACAATCCATCCCAGTTTCGGCTTCTTTGTAAGATAAGAATCTGTCACAATAGGCCCACTTGAGGCCACAGTGACAAAGTGTACTGATTACCGCCCTTTCTCTAATCTAAGATTGAAATCGCAATTCCGACAGTCCGCGCTTCATCAAACAAGACAAATGGTAGTCTGAAAAGGCTAGGTCTGATGAATACGCCGCGGGTTGGGGTTAAAACATATCAGTCATATGCGGCAGGGCAATGTCATGAAACAAAATCACTTTCCTTGTCTGTTCGCTAATACTTCGGGTTTTTGCTCGGTTCAAATCGATAAGTAATTGTCGATAGCGATCATCAGCAGTAACCGTTTGAACAGGTTTTAGAAGCTCACAAAATACAGGGCACTCTTTTGGTCGCACCATATGCAGCCCCAAACCCTTCTTTCTATGTATATTACTTGCGTTGTTGATGGTTAGTGTGGACCAATTTAAGATTTTTTTTTTTTTTTTGCGTATATGAAGACTAATAGTTGTTTCATCAACTTCTCGGTGGATGACTGAGTTCCGGGTAAACCAGTGCACACCTACAATCCTCCGCAGTAGCTTAAACTGAAACCTCTGTATGATTTCTAGGTTTGAGTTTGCTGCAATGCCCCAAAGCTGTAAATAAAGAAATAACTCATCATGGGTGGTATATACGACATTCTTTTAGTCGCGTAGACATTTAATTATCACTAGCACGTGCACTCACAATATATTGAATAACATTTGATGGTTCGATTATATCGGATAGATTCGATGTATCGATGGTTAAATATTCAAAGACATGTGTCAAAGACCCTACATTAGTTTCATAGGAATTGACCCAATAACAAAAATATAAAGATAATTTTGCTTTTTTCCTATTTTTTGTTTGTTTGTTGTATGAGCGTTGAATATCTGGACTATATAAATGATACAGCCTTGAATAGTATAAAATGCTCAAGAAGCAGCAGCAGAAGGTAAAGGCGGCGCCGGCGACCCGACTCATCAGTTTTATTAATTCAAAGTTTCTTATAGTTTTCTGTGATTATGTTAAGTTCTTATGTTGTGTGTTTTATTGTAACAATTACAATAATTTTGTAATATAGTTCATTATCAGAACATCATCATTATTATCATGATAAAACATAACGATAATGCTGCTGATGCGCAGACCATAGAAAGGGGATGGAAAATGATTGAATAAATTTCCATATTTCATGAAATTTTGAATATTTTCATTTGAATTTTCAATTTCATAATGTGACTTAACAACAGCAACATATCACTAAGAAATACGGAATGAGAAAATGTTGTTAAAATGGTTTGAATTTAATGCAATGTGCTTATTCGCTTGCTTTAAACATATATTCTTTATCTGCTTCTGCTTCAACATTATTGTCATCACTGTCGTCATCATCATCATCGATATGTGCTTAAAGTTTTTATACATCATAATTTCATATATATTTTCTTTATACTATTTTCGAAATTTTTCTTTTTTTATATTTTCCTTATATAAAAAGCTCAAAAACAACCATAATCATAATGCTGGCATCGATTACATACTCTACACCACATACACTACATATAAACACATCCATACATGACACCTTAAACACACACAAAAAGTTAAAGTTAGAGTTTAGAAGGAAGAAAATGAAGAGAGAAAAAAAAAAATGTTTTTGTTATAAAAAGAAAAAGAAAATTTGTCATAAAAATTATAAAAATCGCTTTAAAAAACAAAAGAAAAAAATGATAAATATTAATTATCATTACAACAGCAACAACAACATTAACAATAACAGCATTAATATCATTAACAGCAACAACAAGAGAAATGAAAAATTTAATTTCTTTACTTTTTATATACCAGTATATTATATAAATTTATTCTAAAAGACATACACTCACACACATAATAAATAACAACAACATATGAAACCAAAACAACAAACAGAAAGAATGTATGTAGAAGAAGAAAAGATAGTGTTATTTTTTATTTGTTTATATTTTAAATTTGTTTTTAAAAATCACAAGAAGTAGAAAGAAAAAAAAAAAGGAATCAAAAGATACAAACAAAAGGTGAAAGTAAACCCTTTGGTTGATGATTTGATTGAAGAAACCATAGATAGATGGATGTTTGTATTTAATATTTTATTTGTTTGTGAGGAATGTCCAATCCCAATTCCTCCCACATTCAGAAGCACACAAATTCAATTAATAACTATCTGTTCATACTAAAATAGAAATGATGTTATATATGAAAAAAAAAAAAAATAACCACCATCTCAATTGATTGATTGGATAATCCTCTTTTATAGAATTAATGAAGTATGATGTAGTAGAAGAATGTATTTAAAGCGTCTTTCTTAAACTTAAATATCCCTGTTTCAAAGCTTTTCGTTTAAAATATTTGCAATTTATTGATATGAGTATATCAAGATCATTCTGATTTTGCATCTAATAAAAGTTCATTCATTGCACAACTTTCTAAACTAATGTGATTGAATTAAAATTTACCCCAAGGACAACAAAGGAAAGTTGTACAATATGATGAATCAATTTCTATGGAAGAATGTTTTTTATAGTTTATCAATAGACATAATCCTATCATATTATTTATTTCGACAACAAATGTGTTTAATGTTTGGTTATTGTTTTGTTGTGCCATCGTTATAATGTTGATCATTGAACGACCATCAAGCAACCAACCAACCAACAAATCGATAGATGCTCATCATAACACAGACACACTTGTTGAGGCAGTCTATTTATCATTTGATCATTATGATTAGTACTGAATAGAATGAATGTCTATGTTTATGAACTAAAATGCTACATAGTTTGTTGTTAATTAAATAAATAATTGTCTCAAACTCTTTTCTTAACTCACAAAACAACACATAACTCTAAAAACTACACTACAACTAACTACTTACCTATACCTACTCTTGCGTTTTGACCCAAAAAAATCATCATTTGAAATTGAATAGAATTGTTCTGAATTTTATGGTGGTGTACATCATAAGAGCTAAGCTTTTTTAATGTTATGCCGGCCGAATGTGTCATTTAATACAACATTATTGTGAAGAATTCAAAAGAAAATATGAAAATATAATTTTTATGACAATGAAAAATGTTTGATAAAATGAAATTAATGAAAATGAATTGATATTGATTGTGTTAAGTAGAAATATTTGATTTGATTTTGATTTCGATTGATTGGTTTGTATAAAATTACTGACTTTCTTCTTATTACTTATTATATATATATATAGTATAGTTTAAGGAGAAGAAGAATTAATATAAAAACATAATAAAACAAACGTAAATTTTATTAAAATAAACTTGTTAAAAAAATAATATATATAAATATATGAAATAACATCTGCTCTATAAAATAATAAAATAGATCTTATTTGATCTCATCATCCAGAGTTTATTTTCGCCTTATATAATCATCATATGTTGTTATTTTTTTTATTTCCTCATTTATCTTTATTAAATTTATTATTTTTGCAAATAAATTAAATTAAATGAAAAATAAAAATTCAGAAAATAACAAAAAAATTAATATAAAAAAAATGTACATTAAAAAAAAACCACAAATTTTGAAAGTTAAAATTAAATAAAATAAATGAAAAATTTGCGATGTTAAGGAAGAAGAGAAAGGCAAAAAGGAGAAAGTGTTTAGCAAGTAGTTATATAAATAAATATAATTTAAATAAATATAATAAAATCGTAAATTAAAGGCACACACACACATACACATATACAAACAAACAAACAACATTCAATATAAAGTAAAATTATAATAATAATTTTTATAAAATCATAATAATACAAAAAAAAAAAAGAGGAGAAATAATTAATTTGTAATTTGCAAACTTAAGTTTAATTTTAAAATTCTCTTTAGAAACAACAAAAATAAATACATATATGATTTTGGCGCAAAGAAAAAAAAAAAACAACCAACCAACAACCAACATTATAAAATATATAAATAAAATATATATATATATATAAATAATAAAGTTTATATAGTAATTAAAGTAATAATAGATTTTGCGCAAAAACAAAAAAAAGGCATTAAAACAAACAAAAACAAAAAAAATATTCAAAATATTTAAATAAAAATTCCTTTACAAAAAAAAAAAAAAAAAAAAAGAAAAAAGAAATTAGTTTAAAACATTCTTAATGATGATAATGGAGATGGAGGACGGGGACAGTTTTTATTAATAGTGATGAGTGTATTTATATATAAAGTAGAAGAAAATGGATTGGAGGAGGAAGATGTTGATGATTGGAGCAGGAAGTATGGAATAGGATATGGGAAAGGAGGAGAAGAACAATGAATGAACATAAGAAGAAGAAGGAGGAAAAGGACCATATGAGGATGGAATGGATCAGAAAGAAACTTTTTATGGAAGAAGAGCAAAGAAAAGTGATGAGTGATGGATGGAAAATGAATAAGGAAGAGGAACTCAGCACAAAACAAAGAAAAAAACACAATTTTTTAAATTTTTTAACAAAATTAAACATGAAAATAGAGGATTTCTACTTTCTTTTGCGCCATTACTACAAGCAATAACAAATTCACACATACACCAACACCACACACACATGCATAGAAAACCAATACACACAAATACACAGAATTCATCACTTTATGCTCTCTTTCACATAAATCAACAAAACCACAAAAAACAAAAACATTCTAAAATTAATTAAATAAACAAAATTAAAGACAACAAATTAAAGTAAACGAAAAAAAATTATGAAAATAGTATAAAGACAGAATTGAAAGAAAATATGAAAATATACTGTTATTTTGTAATGTATAAAAAAAAAAATTAAAATATTTTTAAAAAGCTGTGAAAGCAAAAAAACAAAACAAAACAAAAAATATTGAAAGAAAAAAAGGAGATCACAAGAAAATTAAAAACCTTTCCCGAATATTGAAACGAACAAATGAAGAAAATAAAAAGAAAATCTTTAATGAAAACAAATCAAAACGCGACATTTATTTCTTAATTAATAAATAATAATAATACATATTTTTTGTATACTGTCGAACTTCCCTATAGTGAATTCGCACGGCACCAGAATAGAATGCTTTATTATATAGAAACTTCATTAGACAGAAATTATGATATTATCTATCTATACCTATCTTCTATATAAATAAACGGCAAACATTGAACATTTGTGAAGCTTTTCCTGCTTACACCTGTGAACTGATTTTGCCAAATTGAAAAGTATTCTTCGCAAGATGTATACAATCTCAATTTTATCAAAATTGGTTGATGTTGTGAATGCAGTAGAATGGGAGAATAAAAAGGTTTGTGTTAGAGATGAGCTAAACAGTGACACAGTGATTCTAAACTGTGATTGAGTCACAGTCATTTGAAGGGAGAGACACAGTTTGCTTTGTTCAAACTGAGTCAATTAGTGAATCAATCAAGTATCTCTCCCTTCAAATGACTGTGACTCAATCACAGTATATAATCACTGTGTCACTCACTGTAGCTCATCTCTAGTTTGTGTGCCTCTCTCTTCTGTTCTATAGCTGTACGCGCTCATTGTTTTTGTGAAGCAGTGTTAAAGAATTTAAGCAAAGAACACTGTTGTTTATAGAGAATTTATTGTATTAGCACTTTTTCTTTTTTTTAGAATGTGGTTGATTGTGTCGGCCGGGGGTTCCTTTAGTTATATTAAAGGTAGAACCAAAAAGCTGCATATTTGAAATTAATTCATAGTAGGGAGTCATTCTTTATAGAGAAGTTCGACTGTAATAATAAATAATTTATATTTTCTTCTTTTTTTTCCTTAATTTAAAAAAATAAAATTTTATTTTTTATTTAATTTAATAAATTTTTGCTTGGTGGGATGATGGAATCATTTGAATGTGAAGAATGTTGGCAATTAATTAATTTATAATTAACTATACATAATTATTTTTTTTTTATTTTTTTTCTTCCATAAATTAAATTAAGCAAACATCATTAAGTTGTATATAAAATAATAAGAAAAGTAATAATAATAATATAAAAAAAAAAAAAAATGAAAATTTGTTTGACAATTTAAGCTAAAAAAAAAAAGATTTATTATAACAAAAAAATAAGAGAAAGTCAGTAATTTGAACAAACTATTTTATAGTAACAAAAAGAAAACACTACAACAAATGAAAAATTTTATTATTCATACCAAAATTAATCAATTAATTAATTAATTTATTGTGAAATATTTTAATGAGATTGATTTGTCTTCATAACTAACTTTTGCTCAGGATAGGATCAAACAAAAAACCAAAAACCATTCGCTTCCATCAGCCCGTCATACAAAATTTTCGTTCAATTTTTATTCTTTCTTTATTATTATTTTTGGCTTTTTTTTTACCAAATGTATTTTTATATATTAATTTTTTATTGTTTTTAAATTAAGAAAAACAATTTACTACTTACATATTACATAATTCGGTTCTCCGAAGCATTAATATCTTTCTCATGCATACATCTTCATAAAACATATGATTTGCATATCATTTTTAGGGTTCCGTTACCAAAGGGTATAATAAAAATAAAATAAAATTAAAAAATTAAAGGGGTCCCCATACAAAACCAAATTTAAATTAAAGTTCTCATTAGAAAAACGTTTTTGTTTTTTGTCCTATGGAACTGTAATTGAGACACTATAAATGTGTGATCCATATTCACTAACCATGTAAATTTCAAGATCCTAGGGTTCCTAGGAAGGGTACCTCTCATACAAACCCAATTTAAATACTATGTTCTTATTAGAAAAACTTTTTTGTTCTTTGTCTTATCAAACTGTAATTTGGACACTATAAGTATGTGATCTATATTCACCAAACATCTAAATTTCGAGATCCTAGTATAACGTATATATATATATACAATGTTTCTGGACAATATGAGTGCATGATCCATATTTATCAACCATGTAAATTTCAAGATTATTGAATAACTAAGAGGAGTAGCTGCCATACAAACCCAAATTCATGAAAAAACTTTTTGTTTTTTTGTCATCAATGCACAATTGTACAGAACCCTTAATGTGTGAATCGGACTCACACTTGATCGATTTTTCAATCTGTTGTATGCTAATTGTCATATGGGTAATAAGGAGTCATCTACTGAAAACATGATCAAATTAGTATATCTGAAACAATAAAGGTCTGTGGGACTTTACCTACTAATTAGTTGCTTGTAAACAAATGTTTAGACTAACGAATTTGGTTGGGTATTCCCCCCGATCTTCTTAGCTAAACAATTGGGGCTGATACAATACTTCATAATTGTGGTTGTGTTTTTATATGGCAACTTTTGCATTTTTTCAGATAAGATAAAATAAGCCTCTACACCCAGTGATGCCAGCTACTTACCACAAAAACAGTGCAGATTATTTTGTAATTTTTATCTTATAAATTTATTTTTATAAATTAAAAGAGTTTTATTGCCTTATCTATCAGGTCATAATCCTCTACATCTGCGGTACAAAATTTGCAGTAGCCTTATTGTTGTCTTTTAGATCGAAGGACAGATCTGTCCGGAAAAGAGGCTAAAATAGACAAAAGTTTTGAAAAACTTGTATCGATCAGATATATGTACATTACTGTCATATATGCAGTAAGCCATTAAGTTGTTATAGGTTTTTTTTTGCATATCTTGAAATAACATCACATAATGATTTAAAAATAGAATCTGCTTATTTAAAAACTGAACTGATCTGACAAATATTTAATGTATCAGCGCCATATAGGCTTTTGCATTACTTAACTGATGCAAGCGAAAGTTTACCAGCTGAATTGATCGAACAAATATTCAATGTACAATGTTCCCATACAAGCTTATGGAGGATAAACAAAAAAAATAAACTAAAGTTCAAAAACTACATATTGTGAAATGGCAAATGACACAATATGTATAGACCGATTGGACAATTAACTGAAATGAATACTGAAGGCTTCCTTCTCTAATTTCAGTAATTTGCAATATCTCAGGGACCAGCCATTTGGATGCAAATTACTTGAATATTCAGATTCCACCAATCTGAATTCAATTAAATGCACATAGTGCACCTCCCCAAATCGCTATAAATTCAGATTCCATTAGTTCAATTCCAAATAAACCTATGCAGTCCCTTTTTTTTTTTTTTTTTTTTTTAAATTTTAGTATGGACAACTTTTGCAATTCTTAACATATTCACGTTAATCAAAAATAACATTACAAATCGATTTCAAAATAACACAATACATGATAAATTACTTAAAGATTGGACTGATCAGTTATATAATTGATATACTTAGCTCTCATATAGACCTTTAGTAATAAAGTGTTTTTATATGATTTTTTGTATGGAAAACTTTAGCATTTCTGAACTTATTCAAACGAAAGTTCACAAAGTTCATTTAAAATGACATTTTACATGGTATATAAAAAAAGAACTGAACGGATCAGACAAATATTTGATTAACTACCATATAAATTTTTGATTTTAGGGGTGATTTTTACCCGACTTTAAAAAATCAATAATAATAATACAGTGTCTGATAGGAGGCCATGATATTTCGATTGCGGTTGGAAAGGGAAAATGCTACCATTATCAATGCTAGATCACATTCAGAGAAACAATTTTGAGGGTATGCTTCTGAACAAGTACTTGAGGTAATTCGCGTTTTTGAGGCATCTATGCAACGTGACAGCTGGTACTTGTCAGTGGTCCCATATAAATTTAATCAAGATCTGACCAGTAGTTATCTGTTTGTTACCACAGAACTTTTTTCTGGGTGAACTGATTTTAATGATTATTCTTTTTTTATTTGACAGCTGATACTGATCTGACCAATAGTTTGTGCGTTATCCTTATTAATGCGCGCGCTTTCCATTTCCGCTACTTTGAAGTCGGTTTTCTCTTTTATTAAAATTTTGTACTTGTTGTATAAAAAAGTTTTGCATTTCTTAATACTTAAATTCAAATGAAAGTTCACAAATTGATATGATATGTCAATAACCTAAATATATACACAAACTAGACAGATCGGGGACAGATCATTTTAATAGAAACCTCCCACTTATACTTAGTTAGGGTAAAAGTGATTTGAGTTTTTAACACATTCCAAACGAAAGTTCACAAACTATTGTGAAATGACACAATAAGTATACAAAAACTGGAACGATCTGGTATATAATTGGCATAAATAATCAGATAAATTTTAGTATTAATTTTTTTTTTTTTTTTGAAATGTTTTTGCATATTTCTTATGATGATTGATATGATGATTGATATCAATTAAAAGCTGCAATTGTTCATCAGTTGTGGTGTGTGTGGTGATGAGGTGGTGATGAAAGTTATGTAAGCTTCGGTGAAACCGAAGTTAATGTTCTGCCTTCTTTTTGTTTCTTATTTTTTTTTTTTTAAATTATCGCTTGTTTACACTCCTCACCTCGATGATTGACTTTTTTGGCCTTGGCAAAAAGCGTATGTTGCTTTAAAAAAAAAGTGGCATTTATATATCCAAACCAGAAACATTTTTATTTATTTTAATAGAAATTCATAAAATATGATTTTAATAACAACAACAGAACACATTGCTCTCTCTCGCGCTCTCTTTCTCTCTCTTATGTATTTCTCTATTTCTCAAACAATTTAAAAATATTAAAAATATTTTTGAAAAAAAAAAAATATAAAAAAATTTCAAAAATCAAAACCAAAAAAACTGTGTACAAAACAGGATTAAATGGCGGCTTCTATTCAGGCGGTGCACTAAATCGGGCCCACAGTACGACTACCACACCGCAAGAAGCTCATAATACCCATACTGCAGCAATTGCCGCTGCCACTGTGAGTGCTGTTGCAGCTGCTGCTGCTGCTGCTGCCAATGTTGTGGGCAGCAGTTCATTGGCACCGAGTGCGGTAACGATTAATCCATCACCAGTTCCTACAATGCCACAAACAACTACACTGCATGTGCCGCCGAAACCGGCCCAAGTTGGACTACAACTCGGACTTGTGAGTAGTCAATCGGTAGGTACAAGCCACGGTGGTCATACAAAAACAAAAACAAAAACACATACACAACAATCATAATCCACGGCACTAAAGTCATCATCGACATCGACAGACAGGTAGAATAACAAATTTACAATAAATGAATAATTGAATTGAATTGAATTGAATCTGTGATCTCTCTGTGATCTGTTTAAGAGATTGATGGTGGTGTTTGGTGGTTACTCTACTTACTACTACTACTACTACTACTACTACAACTTACTACTCTCTGCTTTCATCAATTTGAATTTGTTTAATTGTGTTGTGTTGCGTTCTGTTCTCACATTTCTTCTCTACTAAGTGCTTCCAAAATTCTACTTACTTGTTGTTGTTCTTGTGTTTACATTTGGTGTTCTTGTTGTTGTCTCGTATATTTTTTACAAATATAAAAATAATACAAAAAAATATTATTTGTTTATGTTTTTCTTAAATTTAAAATAAAAAAAAAAAATTAAAATTCATTTTACATGTTTTTAATGTTGTGTTGTTGTTGTTCGTTGATGTTGTTGTTGTGCCTTCATGTTTCATATGTTTGGTTTTTTAATTGATCGATCTACTTACAATATAATAAGTTGACTGCAGCAGCAACTAGAATTATTTAATGTTGTTGTTGTCGTTGTCGCTATTCATGTTGTTTTGTATATAAAATGACTAATGAATTGGTTCTTCTTCAAAATCATATTGGAGGAGAACCATTTTGATTTTTACACTATAAAATTTCTACTTCTTCTTCTTCTTTTGTATTTATCATCGATTCTCTGATTATGTTTATGTTTATACATACTACTATTATATCATGAATGCATTTTGCTTTTGTTTTTCTATTTTCCAAATATTTAAAACAATATCTTCTTGTTCTTCTTCTTCTTTTATTGAAATAAATAATTTTTATATTTGTTTGTTTTCTATTTATCTATTTTTAGCCCCTGACTGCGGTAGACCCTAATAATCTTCTAACAACACCAACAACAAGTAAATCCGACTGCAAACAATCAGAATCGTCTGAAGTATAATAGTTCGAGATTGAATGAATGCCGCCGTCGCCGCCGCCGCCTGCCACAAGGTGTTGAACATCATTGATTGATTGATTCCTCCATTCAAAAAAAAAAAAAAAAAAAACAAATTAAATTTAAAACAAACAACCAGAACAACCAACAACAACAACGATGATTATTATGATAATGATGATGATGATGATGATAAAATCCAAAACCAACAGGAAATAGCAGACAGTGTCCGATATTACACATTATTTCTATATACAAAAATAAATATAAAATTAATAATAAAATTAATAATAATAATAATAAAATGAAACATTTAAGATAACTAAAGAAAACCAACAATGCATTTTCAGGAAAGAATTCATTTCAATCCATAGATGGGTATGTATCTACATACTATATATGTACATATTATTGGGTGTGTGCAAAATACATGTAGGTCTTTTTCTATAGATGCCCAGCAGTATGAATCACTGGTCCAAAACTGTTTCGTGGCTTGTCCCATTGGAATCAGCAGTAGTTCCATTTCTATCACTTTTACACACAAAAAACTGGCGAATTAAACATGGCGCTAGCATTGGTAGTGGCCTCCATTACCGTTCACCATCCATGTCATCAGTTATTGCCACCATCTGCATTACCGTTCTCCAGTCGTGTCATCAGTGAATAGTGGTAAAATGACACCGTTGATTTCAATAGTAAATAAGGGGGAAATGATACTGTTGATTTCACTCGTGAATAAAAGCGAGAAATGATATCAGTTATTTCACTAAATTTTTAATTTTTTCTTGCTTTTGAAGTCGCTTTAGATGTCTTTTACAGATCATGTTGCTTATTGCCTTTTTATTGATTTATATAATGTAAAATTGTTGAATAAAAATTAATAACTCACTTTTTTTGATGACTCCGACTACAAATTATAAAACACGTGTTCACTCACTTTGAAAAATCCCACAATGTTTTTTATTAGTTTCTTTCGATTCGCCTTTCGATGAGAGAGGGACATAACGGTACACCAATTTAATGAGAGTAAACAAATACTTACCTATCAATTTTTCTCACATGCTGGTTCGCTTCTGCATTACCTTTGACTGGCGAATGCAATACCCACCAGGTAATGAGAAACGAAGGTAGTGAATTACTATCGAAACGGGGACTTTTGCCACCAAGTATACTGTACGTATGTACATAGATGTCTTTTTAAAGGCTTAGTCTAAACTAAGTACATACTATCAATAAACAATTCTTCAATTTTCTATAGCATTTGTAGAAGTGATAGCTGATTAACCATGGATAGCAAAAGTAAGCATTTTCTTTTCAATTTCCGAATAAAGAAGAACGCAACCCAATCTAAAAAAAAAAAAGTGTGTGACGTATACGGGAAAGATGTCCCCAATGTCAGCGCTGGCTTGCAATATTCCATTTCGAAAATTTTGAGGTTAAAAAAGCAACACTTATTGCCCGGCCATTGGAAGCTGTGATGGCCAAATCAAGACAAAATCGCCACTTATTCAACACAAGAGATAGTAGAAAGATTTAACGTATCACATGCAACAGTCGAAAGGCAGCTTAGATACGTATACAAATCGATATTTCGCAAGAGTTGGAGAAGCGCATCAATATTTACGATTCATTACTCCAACATAACGAAAATGATCCGTTTTTGAAGCGAATCATAACCTGTGATGATGTCAAGCGAAAACGATCATGGAGCAAGAAAGATGAACCGCCTCCATCCACTTCAAAGCAATAAAGAGAAATTTTCTATTGCTAGTTTTAAAAGCGATATCACTGTGTGTTAGCATACGATATGTTCTCGAAGGATCATGAATATATATGGGATCGAATTTGGTACGATGGCCATGAATAAATATGGGATGGAATCAGATTTAGTTTGGAATAGAATTTGTTTTAGATTTAGACACATCAACTGCCGAACGCTATCGTCGAGTGTCCGTTATGTATATTTATAGGTAAACATTGGTAGCGGATGCAGACTTTTAATATTGGTTTGATTTAGTGAACAATGATGAGCCCGTCATAGACGTATATGATAGTATTAGATTATTAAGGATGGTTTGTTTTTAAGTTCTCCTTGTGAGGAGATCATTAGGGTGTAGTCTTTTGACTCGTCTGTGTGATGTGTTTATGCAAAGTATGGCTACTAGTGGGTTTGGATGACTATGCAGTTTTATGTTATAACTACTGCTGAGAAAGTTTATTTCTTCCAGTACTCAGTACTGTTGAAATCTTCAGGTCTCGTTGAAGTGTCGTGTTTTTCACATACCACGAAGCTCCAGATATGCGACAAAGGGTGTTGTTTTGGTAGGCTTGAATCCTGCAATGGTACCCCATTCAAAAAGCTATTTTAAAAGCATTTTTTCCATATTTGATTCACAAAAAGAGTTTTCTATTCGCATACTTTTAGGATTGTAATTTTTGTTTTTTATAAATTAACAAATTCAATTGTATTTATTAACTTATCTCATATAACCCCTCGGGGATTGCTATAATGACATGATAAGGTGGCTTAGTAGAATTGGTGATTAGCAGGACCTCCCAAGCCAAAAGCAGTCCCACAACGTATCGGCGTCTGTTATCATAGGGTAAGTATTATCTATTATTATTTCGCTATGATGGAAAACATTAAATCCTACAGAATGTAACGGGAAACTACTGAAAATATTCCCAGAATATATCATAAAGCATATACGCTTACTACTTGTAAAGCAAACAATAGATTTGGATGCGGGTTTCACTGTCATTTTGAGAATTTTTTACAGAAGGGTACACTCAGCAACCGATATGTATTATACAAAGTCGCCGGCGGCTGCTAACCATAAAAGCTATCGACCTTAAAGCATTAGTAACCATTACTTTATCCTAAACATAGTTTCTTAAATTATACTACAATAGATATCTTAAGGTCCCGAACAACACGCATTCCTAACAATTACACAAACGTTCTTCGATACCAAATTAACGTTTGCCGGGTCACCGAACCATCAGTTTGGCTTTAGAGCACAGCATGGTAAACCAGAACAAATGCATAGAGTTGTCCACCACATTCTATGTGCGTTTGAAACAAAAATATATTGCACTGCTGTGTTCTTGGACGTCATGCAAGCCTTCGACAAACTGATAAGGCTTCTTGCAGTTAAGCAATATCTCCTGATCAAGAGCAACTTGACGGATAGAGCTTTCCTCGTTAGAGTACGTGATGCAAACTCTGGCATAAAGCGCATCAGGGCTGGTGTACCGCAGGGCAGTGTTCTTACTCCAGTTCTTTACTCTTTATACACGGCGGAAATGCCGATGCCGGAAAACGATAATTTGTTGTTTGCAACTTATGCAGATGGCACCGCCATACTCGTGAACTCCACTTCCCCCATTAAAGCAGAGCTTTAAAATACCCATAGCTATTTACAGCGGTTTGAAGCATGGGCCAAGCGATGAAACATTGGTATAAATCCTCTCAAATCTGCTAACTGCACGTACACATTGAGGCGTGGCGCTTGTCCAGTTATTTCGTATGACTCTAGAATCATTCCTCAAGTGGATCAAAGATCGTTTGCTAAAGCACCCCAATCCTCTGGCAAGAAGTCTTAGACGCAACACAACCCGCCGTCGTTTGAAAAGGCTTCACCTCAACGATCTTCTTAATAGGAGATCTTATTATTAATTAGATGTCATTTTAATCTAAGCTCATGTTAATATCCTGATGATGAAACAAATGTAAAAAAAAAGGGTCACCAAGTGATAAAAAAAAATGTTACTCTTGCAAATTACTTAATTTGCGAATCGCTTTGCATTTTCTTTGATTTTGCAGTTGTGGAAAACTAACTGAAAGTGATATTTACTTGGTTTACATGTATGAATGAGTTTGAATTGTTGAAGACAACACTATTTGATGCCATATAATACCAGGAAACTTAAGCAAACTGACTTTATGATAGTAAGATTTCTCTAAACTAATCATGTTTCTTATGTATGATGAAATCTAGTATGTATATCTAACGTTAATGGATGAACTCGGACTGAAACACTAAATCCAACTGCGTGGAACATACTTTGTAGATAGAAGAGCTCTAACAAAAGTTATTATGTACTCTATCATCAGCCTTATATAATATAAGTAAACACATTATTGATTTAATGTTATGATTTTTTATGTATTTTGTTTTGTTTTAAAACATAGATTGCGCACAAATAAATACATCTTCTTTTTTTTAACATATATAAGAAATATGTTTTAAATTATTTACAATAAAAACCAAGATGCGTTACGCGATATTTCGATTTAAATTTAAATTAAATTAATTAACAAAGCTTAAACCTCTTAAAGTATTTTTTTTTCTTTATATTAAAACTAGGTCATTTTTTTAAATGTTTGCGGTGGCGTTTCTTTAATGATTCGCTTGCTTCACTTCAGTAAATAATCCATGTCAGTCTTTGTTGTGGCCATATATTGATCTAATTCAGTGTCGAGATCTTCCTTTTTGATGTCGCTTTTTGTGTTTTTACCTGTCATAGGATAAAAAAGAAAATAGATTAATAAATGTTATAACAAAAAAAAAAACAGGTAAAAAGTAATTTCAAAATTATAATCAAGTGTTGAACCACCATATTACGAGTCTGATATCATTCTGTTTGTAATTACTTGAGGAATATTTAGTTTTTACCTCCAGGGTTACGGCCACGACCGCGACTACGCGAGCGTCCGCGACGCTGCTGTTGTTGTGGTCTATTGTTCTGGTTGTTACCATTTTTACCACCATTAAATGCACGATTTTGTGATCGACCACGACGTCGTGTACCACCTACAGCATTATTATTACCACCACCTCCTGGTCTTTGCAGACGCTGCTGAACATTATTTCTGCCACCATTATTAACACGACTACGTGAACGTGAACGGCGTGCAGGAGCTGCACCGGCATCGACAGCATTGCGCACAGCAGATCTAAGATTAAAGAATTATTATAATAAGAATTATAGATTTGGGAAATAGTAAACTACTAACCTTCCGTTCCTACGACCAACACGTCCGGCAGCGCCACCAACAGATTTTGCAGCAGCAGCATTTGTATTCGAATTATTAGCATTTCTGCCATTACGCTTTTGTATACGCCCATTGGCAACAGCACGCCCATTATTGTTGGCATTACGCTGACCACTGATACCGCGTTTGTTTCTATTTGCCGGAGCAACACCTCTGCCTACATTTGCATTACGTGTGGCGCCTGGTCGAACACCAAGACGATCTTTGATTGGCACTCGTCGAGCAGATCTTTCGCGGTTTAATTGACGACTACGAATGCGGCTTGGTGTGCGTCCACGGCTCTGCAAGCGTATAGAATTATTTTCAGGGCCACGTGAACGACTACGTGAGCGTACATTATTTTCAGTGGGACGTGAACGACTACGTGAGCGTACAACATTATTATCTGGACCACGTGAACGACTACGTGAACGTCCACGGCGTATGGCTCCTTGTTGCTGCTGATACTGTTGAGGCTGCCTTATTGAACCGCGTTGCTGAATTCGTCGCTTGGAAATACGTTCGGCTGCGCCTCCAACTGTCGGGCGACCGGTTCCAATGCGTTTAACATTATTGTTGTTTGTTAAGCTGCCACGACGCAAGTTTCTATTTGCGCGATTCTTAATGTTGTTGGCGACGAAATCAGCGCGCATGCTATTTGACAGAGACAGAGTTGGTTGTGAAGAGAAGAAAATATTTGATATTGTAGTATATTGTTTATTTTTGTATGATCCTTCGAGAGTTCATTAATTAAAATTGTGCTTTGCATGCAATCAGCTTTTGTGTCTGTAATACCATCCATTTTATTCCATTAAAAACACGTTTTATTTATTTTTTACTATTTACTGTACTTGTATGTAGTACTGTACTTGATTTGGTTTTGGTATGGTTTGGTTGGCTGCTTTGCATACGCCAAACAACTATTAAGATTACTTAATTTAAAAAGTGTGCTTACGTTGCATTGCGAATGATGCTATTAGTCCGAAACGGTTTTCCATTTGGTGCCAAACGGAGCGATTTCACGCCCAAGCGTTTATTGGCAGCATTTCCATTGTTTGCGGTCCTCATGCTTCTCTGTAAGATTCATAAAGTGTGTGTGTTTTTTTTCGATTAGACGTTTGGAAGCGCATATTGATTGATTGTTTGTTTGTTTGTTTCATTGAGATTGCGTTAAATAATGTAGGCTGTTATAAAAGTGAACAGACGGAAGAGGGCAATTGTCTAATAAATAAAAAAGTATAATGGAATTCGCTTCACTAATGTGCCATCATCTTCCATCAACATTAGTAGCATGTCTTTCCTTTCGTGAGACAATGAGGTTGGTAAGCTCATAAAGTCATTGGTCAATTGGTCATGGACATTGACCAAACCAAAGAAGTTAAGTTGAATTAACTTGGCATAGTTTAATAATCAAAATGTTCTACAACTGAATGTTTAATCCCTTTAAAATTATGGGCATGTGTCCTGTGTTATCCTTTAAATGTTTTCATCAAAAATTAACAGTCCGCAACATGTAGTCCAATATATTTATAATAATATCTGTTAAGTGTCTCCATAGCGTAAAAGCAAAATAAAGCCCATGTGATGCGCCATTGAAATGCAATTATCATTTAAGATATCATTTTGTATTGTAATGTATGCCTGTCTCAGAAGAGGGCATTCACTGTTTCCGTCACTAATATGCCACTAATTACAGTGTAATCCTTCTTTTACATTCTTTTTGTAATATTGTGCCCAATCAAATTTTTAATTTTTTTTTTGGGTCTTTTACTCATCATTTATACTGTAAAAATCCACGTACACGTTTCAATTTCAATGCAGTAGTCCTCTGTGCGCCGGTGTGTCTCCTTTGAAGTTCGTTTAATAAACGCAAGTTAGAATCAGATGCCCTTCGATTTCTCGGCGATTCCGGAACAAATTGACGTGAGCGACTACGGCTACGACTGCGAGTTCTACCACCACCAACATCGATGCCGCCTTCGGGCTGGCTTCTCTGTGACAACACAGTAAATCTTTCATTCAATGAAATTCCAGTGGAGCACATTTTTGTTGTTTTTTCTTTTTAAAAGTTTTCAGTAGCTTTTTATATAAATTTGATGAACACAACTGGATTGTTTTTTATTAATTTGTTGTATTTTTTTTCTTTCAAACGATTTGATGATTATTATTTTTAAATTAATTTGCTTTTTTTTAATTTTTGTTTTTTTTAGTTTTTGTAGATTTTAAGAGCTCCGGTTTTTGTTCCTTGTCGGTCGAAATGCGAGTTCAAACTGAAATTTAAAAGGAAAGTTATAGTTATATATATACCAAAAAGTAACAGCATATAAGGGATAATACTAATGATTTAGTAATTTGTAACTAACTAAAGAAGTTCCGAGAAAACTGATGATAGAGAGAAACAGTTTCAGGTATCATGAATTAATGATACTTCGAAAGATGCCATTTTGGGTGCTCGTAAAAAAAGGAATTTGGTTTGGTGCATCAATGTTTTTTTTGGCAGCCCTTCAAAAAGTCATCTCTTCGTGGCAGGCTACATTTTGTTTGTTATTGATCCAAAATTTGATACAAAAGTTTAATTGCGTGACATTTCATTATTTTGAGCATACTTGCGCCATTTCAAGGTAGAGTTTTGTCGTGCAGATTTGCTTGAAGCTTGGCTAAGCAATAGTCGCAATACAAGTGCCTCTTTGGTATGGATATATATATGGGCAAATATATAACAAAAAATAAGTGAGTGTGCTGAACACTCACGAGCCGTTTATGTGAAATGAATTAATGGAAGTTTGATATATGTATACACCTCTCTATCTAATATTATATTTTACCCTTGAAAACAAGAAGTAAGTATGTAAAATAAACCATAACGGCGGGATTTTTTCTAAAGTTTCATTTGCTTTGAGTGATTGTTGTTACAAAAGTTGAAAATGAGTAAAACAAACATATAAAATTAATCGCAGATTTTAACAAAGGAGTGCGAAAAACGGAACTAACGACAAAATACAAAGTCAGTGCCTCAACTGTAAATAGAATTTTAAGCAGTGACACGAGAATTCGACAAGCAGTCAATGTAAATCAAAAAAGTGATCGCAAAAGTGATCATTTTGA
Organism: Amiota communis; assembly: GCA_037043315.1. Lineage (NCBI taxonomy): Eukaryota > Metazoa > Arthropoda > Insecta > Diptera > Drosophilidae > Amiota > Amiota communis. The sequence goes on from JBAMAV010000896.1 coordinate 639,913, forward strand.
TTTGGAAAAAGCGTTGTTGCGATGGTTTGACCAAATGCGGTAATGAACGGTCCAATTATATTAGAAAAGGCAAAACAGTTTGCAGTGCAACTAAAAAATAACGTTGACCCAAACCGGAGTTGGGTCCAAGCGAAACAACATCTGTTTCTCCAAGCTACAAGGTGAGTCCAATAGCAGCAATGAGAATGGGGCACAATCATTGCTTCAAAATTACATCATTTCCACATGATTGCATTCTCAATGCAGATGAAACAAGACTTTATTAAGGCCCTTTTAAGTGGCACATTTAAAAAAAAGGGAGAAACTGCTGCTGGCTGGAAAACTCAAAGACAGCGACTGACAGTTCTGCTCATAAGCAACTCAACTTAAAGAAGCCGCGTTGCTTTAACGGAAAGTATGTTCCGCTCCCATATTTTTTAAATAAAAATGACTGGATGACGAGTGAAATTTGGAAAACGATCTTAACAGATTTGATCCAATACTTTATACAAAAAATGTGTATGATTATAGATAACTCGGCTTGTCTCAAACTAAATGGTGAAATTTCATTTTATTATTTTTGGCCCCAAATAAGCTTTCTTGTAGTTACAGTGTTTATAAAAACAAAAAAAATATAATTTAAAAAATCATGTTGTCTTCAACCGTTAGTGATCGGTCCCCCATCCACACACTACCCGCGCTACTCGTTGCTTAATTTCTCACATAGCTCTGTTCGCAAAGAAAAATGTTAACCAAATTTGACGTTGACACATAATCATAGTATTTCAAATCAGGGTTGCAAACAGCTTCAAAAATCGGTGTGGTTCAGTTCAGTGGTTCGAACCACTTTAAGAAAACTTGTACCGGTGCAAGAACCACGAACCACAGTTGCCACAATTGGCGTTTTTACGCCAAAACTGGAGGTTTTTTTTCCTGGTGGTGCACTGGCTCTTTTTTATTCATTTTTGCTTATGATTGGCCTTAAGTAGAAATAGTTCAGCGATTTGATTTTGGCAGAGAGGATATTGAGTCTATAATTATGATCACACCAGAAAAGAAGCTGAAATAATGCCTTTAATTAAACATTTTGAGTATTTGTGTGATTCGGATCCGTATGAAATTATTTCACAAGGGTCATGTTAAAGTTGACTGTCGCCAAGTTTAAAAAAGAATAGGACATATCTTTATTTTGGGAAGAAGTAGCAAAAGTATGACGTGAAAGATCTTTGGTTTCGGTAGGGTAAAATTTTACATTTTTGTCATCGTCATAGGAAATTTTTTCCACAAACAGTTAGCGACAACAACATGATTTTTAAATTTAAATATTGTTTTGGTTTTTATATTTTTATAAACACTTTGTAACTACAACAAATAAGTGGCAATACAAAAAACTCATTTTTGGATAATATAAAATGAGAGAACAAAGAGACAGAATTGCTGCAAATATTCGTCGACATGCACAAATAACTCTGAAGCCGATACAATTGAGGTTCTGCCAATAACATCGAGCCACGAGTCAGTTCACGCTAGGCTACGTCAAAATGCCAAAGCTTATCGAGTTCGCAAAAAAGCTAGGCTAGAAGAAGTTAATTTATCGGACACTTTGGAAGCACAATCAGAGAGAATTGCTGCTATTCAACGAAATGATGAAATAATGGCTGAAGACGATGACATTGAGATACTATCAATGACACCGACCTATGAAGAAGTTCAAGCTGCAACGGATCATGAAATACATAATAACAATAACAAGGAGCTATCACAAAATCAGAATAATTTTCCGGTGCTTATTACACACTGCAGCTCATGCACAGTTTAAAAAACAATTTTTAGACAACAATTTTGGAATTGCATGTAGTGTTTGAGTATAAGCACAATGTTAAACGTGTTCCATCCGATTGTTGCTCTATTCTCTTAGCTGAGCTTCCTTGCGTTGATTTGAAAAATATGCAGGTTTGCATCAAACTTTCATTAATTCATTCAATATAAAATTATTAAAGTTTAATAAAAATTAAAGTTAATAAATCGAATTTAAAAAATGTGAGTGAAAGACTTTAAGTATGCACTTTCCAGCTACGAGCATTAGTGCCTCAACAGCATAGTGTGTAAAGCGCCGGCTAGCCGGACACAAAACAACAGAGTGTGGGTTCTCAACCCTCCATCAGGATTTTAATTTTTTTTTTCTTGTGATTATTTTCTATTCACCAAGACATCAGTCCTCGGCTCAATCCCGATGAAGGACTTTGTTAATTTACTGTGTAACGATTGTACTTTAAAAAAATTGAAACCAGAATGGAAGATCTTTGCGTTTTTCTCTGCTTATAAAAAAAGTCTGGAAACTTTTGGAGCAAACTGTATCTATATATAAATAAAATTTATATTTAATTATCAAAAGCATATCATTTCTATACAACAAAGTTTCTATATAATGAATTATGGTCCCGTACGATTTCGTTATAGAGAAGAAGTTCGACTGTAATTAGTAAAGTAGGAAAAGTTAATGACACAGAATCATCCAGTTTCTCAGGTACAAGTCGAAATAATAATTCATAAATTCTGCATATTTTTATTTTACTAGTACATACACATTCTTTCTTTCTTGGTACAAGGTAAAATTGTTTGGTTTGTCATAGGCTAAAAATACTAGAGAATTGAGGTAGATACACACAGACACACACACACACACACACAGAATCACATATTAATGTGCGTATGTATAATGAATTCCAATCTAATGCAACATTCACGCATTGATACACAAGCAAAAGAGTGTATGAGTGTGTGGTTATAACACATAAAATAAAAAAATAATGCCTTTGAATTAAATTGAAAATGGCGTGAATTCTATTTAATATTATACGTTTTAGTTTTTTCATTTACTATAATTTATTATCAACATTAATAAATTTACAATTATCTCTAGCGTTTAATAGCATGGTTTACTTACATTTATAAACGTTTATTGTTGAAACTTCACAAATTCTTAAGACGCAGATGCTGCGACTGGTTTCCTTTTTTCCTTTTGGTAATGTTATTCCTTTTAATTCTCCTTATATTTGTGCTTTATCAGTTTTTAATTATTTATTTATTTAATAATAAAAAGAATTTGTATTTTTATTATGATATAAAATCTATTTAAAGATTCTCTGTTTTTTCTTCACCAAATTAATTTCCACGAATAAAGGCGACTGACTACTTTTGTAGTAATCATAAAAAACACGATTGATATAAAGTATTGAAAAATAATATACATTATTCAGTGTTGAACAATGGTGTATTGAAATGAAATGGAAATGAAACACAACAGGGTGTAACAATTTACCTAATGTTCCTTTGTTCCCGTTTTTTTGAATTAATTTTTAAAATGCAATGAAAAATAAATGATCATTCAAAAACTAAATGCAATAATGTACTTTTTAAATGATTACCTCTTTTTTTCTTCATACAAATTGTATGGTATATAAAAATATATCAAATATATATGTATAGTTAAATGAAATCAATTCTCCTTAATAAATTTATAATAAATATGATAAAATTCTAAACTCTATAAAAATTTAAGGAACACATATAAGTATCTATTAAGTTATAAGTGCAATGTTGCATAATTATAATTTTTGTCCAAGTGAATATTAGGGGAAACAATGATATACATACATATTATATAAAGCGCCGCCTTCTTTTTCTGATCCCTCTCCTGTTTAGTTCAAAAGCATTATGGATAAGTACATGTGGCCAAGTAGTTTTATCTTCAATACTATTTTACTAATACACCCGTAGTAACAGCACCACCAATTATACGTTGCTTCCACATAATAAATGAATGGCGTCAAATGTTCAAATTTATTGAGAGAAAAAAAAATCATCAAAACAAAATAAATAAACACACATGGAGGCGGCTAAACTACCGCAGCTTATTGGAGGCAAAACGGACTGTGAACTCACATGTGAAAGCCATTGTGACCTCTTTGGTGAAGCTTCATGGGAAGCTGTTAGAACCGATTAAAGCAAGGGTTGAAGAAGCTCAATACTTGTATAGCAGGCGAACCAAGCCTGCAGCAACCAAAGGATCAACTGGAGTCACAAAAGGCAAACCCAGCCGTAAGCTACATGCGCCATCAGCAACCATTCAACCCCCTGTATTAAGTGAAACCAAACCAGATAAAATGTGGAAGCAGAGTGAGGCAACCTACGCCGACATGATAAGGCTGATCAAGCAGCAACCAGAGTTACAGGAATTCGGCTCGAAGGTCAATAAAATAAGGAAAACGCGAAATGGTGAACTTTTACTGAAGCTTAAAAGTGGGAACAGTAACAATGCAAAGCAGTATGAAAAGGCCATCATAAAGGAGTAGGAAAAATTTGGCGTGAAAACTCTCTGCCAACAAAAAACTGTGCAATATTGGGATCTGGATGAAGTTACTACTCCAGATGATGTAGTAGAAGCAATACGTATGTACGCAAATCAAAGATTTGTGTGGCGTAGAGATATCATCTATAAAACCTACTAGTTGCTGGGCACATACGAGTTGGATGGGTTCGAAGCAGAATACGCGGAAATCAATCGCCGATCAGATGCTATCGCTGCCTCTGTTTCGGGCATGTTTCCCATCATTGCAAAAGCCCAGTAGATCGTACAGCGGAGTGCCTATGATGTGGTAACAAAGGCCATATAACCATACTGTTGGGAGCAACGATCACCCGACAGGAGGCTTCCGGTGCCGTAGCGCGATGAAAAAACTGAATGGTTCAGTTGTTTCAAAGATGCCCATAATTTAGTACACCAGACCATTCGGGAATGAGATGCAGACATCACGAGGAAATTAAAAGAAGAGTGATCTAACCTAGCTCACCCTGGCGAAGTAATGCCTCTATTGGTGGTCTCGCCAGGGTTGAAAAAAGAGCCAGTGTAGTCTGGAGGTGGTTTTAGTACGTAGGCACCACAAGATACTGTTTGTCCGGTGAATCCTGCATTCTAGTAGGCCGGTCTGCTAGAATCTTTGGAAGATCTACACCTCCTTGGCGAATCAAAAAAAAAAAAAACAATATGTTTGTAAACTTTGATATGGTAGCCAGTGCTCTCTACATGATCTTTAATAAATAAATAAATAATATTTGGAAGCGACGTTAGAGTCACAGTTTGGAGAAAGGCAGTGGACAGCAGTGGACTTGAAGTATTTTACTTAGTTCCTAGTGTTAATAATAATAACGGGCCCGAAAGCACAGCGATCAATAAGATCTATTGTACATGGCCTTATTTTATAGAAACCTTATATGTTTAGACTTTTGGTGTTCCTAGTGTTAAGATGGATGGAGCCAAAGTGATACCAAACTGCCTGCTGGCTCGCGTCTGAATTGAGTGGTCCTTGAACGATCGTTGTTGTCGCCAACAAATTAGATAAAAGACACTTCGGCTAAACTAAATGATTGGTTTTCATTCCAAATTGTTGACACACTTGGCATACAAAATACTCCTTTACAAGGCATTCATAAAAACAATATTGAAATACTGCAATCCATGGTGATTAAAAAAAAATAACCAATTTTAATTAATAAACTAACAAGATGGTCACCAAGTAAACTGTTGTCGGTCAGCTGATTTGCCTCCCAAAACCCAATGAAAATGCTTGGATGATAAAATGAATTGAATGAAACTGAAATTGTTGGTCAGAAGGTTGAGTTGAGAGTCGATGCAAAGAAGGGTTACACATTCGTCGCTGCATTTCTTTTTATTTATTATTGTCATAATTATAACAATGTGTAAGATATACACATATGCCCAGCCAGCATTTTCTATTGCGAAAGTCACAAACACGTCACGCCAAGAAGTTGAAAACTATCGCTGCTATCTACAGAAGTCTCTTCTGTAAGTGTCATAGCGTTCATTGCGTTCCAATTATTATAAAATAATTTCGAAATACATTGTGGGAAATATTTTTTTTTATTATCACTTATTAACTAGTGGTTTCTAAACTAAATTTAATTTTTTGATTGCCGTTTGTTTACCCTGTCTTTGGCGTGCAAAAAGTGTTGCTGACATACTTTGTTTATATCGAAAATAGAAACCGTTTGAAATTTTGCATGACAAGCATCTAATAATATATAATATTAATTATTAAAACAAGTTTGCCTCAAAATAGGACAACTATACCTTTAATTAAGTTGAAACTATTAAAGTTTTGGATGCTCGGCTTGTCAGCAGTTCCGCGCCAAGTTATATTTACGGCCAACTCATCGCTAATTATAGTCTTAACAGCCATTCTTAGGAAAGAAGCCATGTCGTTTCCTCCAATTCGATCAATCAAATGATTCTGGAATATAACAAATTCATTATATTATTGAAGAACACATAGATTTGCATAAAAAAATTCTACCCACCACTTGATTTCTCATTTCCTCGTTAAATAAAATCTCCTCATCAAATTCATTGAAAGCATCAAGTGAAACAAATGGTAGGGTTGGTAAAAGACTTAAGTCAGCTTTTACTGAACAGGCCGATTTTAGATCTTTAACTTCAGCGCGAAGAGCTACAACCTGTTCCGTCAAAGTTTTTATAAGTTTTTGGTTTTCTTCATCCCTCTTCTTTATCTCTAATTGTAACTCTTCCAACTTCTTTAATACAGCTCCATCTCCAGTTTGTCCTTGGGATATGTTGGACAAATTGATGTCTGTATCTGCCTCAATTTTAATTCTTTTTTCCAATGGTGCGCTAGTGCCGCTGTCGGCAGAATAGTTGCCATATAGATTTTCATTTATTCTGGCTGCCTCTCTTTGGTTGCTCATTTCAATTGATCTGCGTGGGGTTTCACGAATAACAATAAAATATATTTATTACTTGCTTCTTAACAAATCAAATCAGAAAATTCACAAATTAGTTCGACCTTTCACTGCACAATTCCAAAGCAAATGAATAGCGTCACCATCTTCTTCTTCACGTTCTTTACTATAAATGTTGCAATCTACCATATATCTTCCAGAAGTCACGAAGAAGTGACGTTTGGACGATGAAAAGAGTCTTTCAAATGCTGGCTGAGTGTATGCAAGTGTGAGTGAGTGAGTGTGCGCGGTTGAGTGTGTGCATGTGTTTTGTTTATGTTAATAAACTAACAAGATGGTCACCCTGCAATCTGTTGTCGATCAGCTGATTTGCCTCCCAAAACCCAATGAAAATGCTTGGAGCTTAAAATGAATTGAGTGAAACTGAAATTGTTGGTCAGAAGGTTGTGTTGAGAGTCGAAGCAAAGAAGTGTTACACATTCGTCGGTGGATTTTTTATATTTATTATTACATATTATTATTATAACAATGTGCAAGAGATCGAGACTGAAAAATTATTAATACATATGTATGCAAGTGTGAGTGATTGCGTGTGTGCGATTGAGTGTGTGTGTATTTGTTTTGTTTATGTTTATGTCATATGAATTAGACAAAACAAAAAAGAAGAACAAACAAGTTCTTGCAAAAAAAAGATAGTTAGGTCATCGAACTGACATCGAATAACTTAAGAATCTTCTAATCTATTGGCTTTAAACGTTTGTTCGGTGGCTTCATTTGATTTGAGTTGATTATTAATATGAATACATAATGATCATAAATGATGCCACGGGCAATCTACTACTAGAAGTCATTACTTCGTTCATGTATTTGGCAACGTAGCCAAAAATCAAAGTAAAGTAAGCAAATTTTATTGGAGTAAACAAGCAAACGCAGCAATTTAAAATTAAAAAATCTTTATAAGAGTGAGAGAGAGAGCCTTGAAACTCCATAAGAATGGCTAACCACGTGCCAGATTTGGTCATTTGGTAAGTTGCAAAATGAAATTACATATTTTTTGATCCTTTAACAATAAGTTTTTATGTAAATATTTACAGTGGCTTCATAGCAATCAGTTTGCTTATTATTCACTTCTTTTCCGACTTGTTGCGTGTCTCATTGGGTGGCCACTACACACAAGCGACACTCTCTCAGCTTATACAAGATGAACATTCTTCCATATCAAAGGACTACACATGGTTGCTTAAATTGCTTGTCAATTGTTTTGGCTACAGTTGCGTGTTTATGCCCGGTTTCCTTATTTATAAATATGTGGTACGGACAAATTATCTTGAGCGCTCCGATAAAACTATGATACACAATGCTGTCAATATGTGTATAACCGGGAATAGTAGTAGCTCCACCTCCTCCGTCAGCAACAGCAATATTGATGATACTTTGCATGGTGAAACAAAATCCATGAATGGCAATGGAAATGTTCCTGTTAGTGTGACACCGAAACGAACAAGCTCACAGGAAGCTGTACTACTGTTATGGTGTTTCAGTGGTCTAATGGTTTCCTATTTGACATGGGGTGTATTGCAAGAGAAAATTATGACACAAGAATATGAAAGTTTCTCCGGGGAATTTACAAAATTCAAAGATTCACAATTCTTGGTCTTCTCCAATCGGATACTTGCCTTTGTTGTGGCTATTTGTTGGCTACAATGGAAACAACCATTGACCCGTCATCGTGCACCACTCTATAAATATTCATTTGCTTCCTTTTCGAATATTATGAGTGCTTGGTTTCAATATGAGGCGCTCAAATTTGTCAACTTCCCCACACAAGTTTTGGCCAAATCATGTAAAATTATACCTGTGATGTTAATGGGTAAAATCATGTCCAAGAACAAATACGAAAGCTATGAATATATTACAGCCATGCTAATTTCATTGGGCATGGTATTTTTTATGACTGGTTCAGCTGATAATAGCAAAGCAAGTGGTGTAACAACATTGACGGGCATATTTCTTTTGGCCATGTATATGGTTTTCGATAGTTTCACTGCCAACTGGCAAGGGGCACTCTTCAAAAGCTATGCCATGACACCATTACAAATGATGTGCGGTGTGAATTTATTCTCATCAGTCTTCACCGGAGCATCGCTTTCAATGCAAGGTGGTTTTATGGATTCATTGGCATTTGCTACTGAGGTAAGTCATACATATATCTAAACAATATATTTTAAAATTTATTAGTTTCGGATACAGAGAAGTTAAAGACATAAAGTGTCATTAATGTACTAGTGACTAGCATCCAAACATTTTAATTGAATTTAAAAACGTTTGGTGATATACTAGCAGAAATATTTTAAGTGGGAAAATAGTAGTGTATATACAAATGTAGCTTTTTTAAGGGAGTGAATTAACTGGGTGTTAAATATCCTACATAACCGTGATATAACTCGATGAAAAGGAGAATATTTTAAATTGACAAGGCCAAAGGAGGTCTCATTGCATATTAAATTAATATAAGTTCAGTTGCTGGAAGTTGCAGGAATTGCAGAAGGCGCAATTTGGTCAGTGTAAAATCAAGCATTGCAATTTTGATATGTCTATGGCAAAAGCTCAAAAATAGTAAAAGTCATTGTATCCTATGCCTTCGCACTTATACTTAGGTGTCTACAAAATTGCAGTTAACAAGTGCCATAAAAAGAGATCGCTCCTCATACTGTATTACCTTTACATATCTGCTTTACAGAAGGTCAAAGTGATGTTTAGACTTTCGAATTCATGGTGAAACTAATAAATAGAGTTATTGGGTGACTACAAATTAAACATTTTCTCGTCTGAGAGGACAATGCGATTCCAGTGCCAAACGAGCGTGGTAAAAACTAAGGAGTTGCGCTTTAGGAATAGTTAAAAAGTGGAAGCCATTTCTATATTTGTAGTCTCTTTATGCATTTAGGTTTCGATATAAAAATAGAAGTTGTAGTAGTTGTTGTTGTTGTTGAAACAGCAAGAGGCTACATATAGAATTAGGAAAGGTAAAGGAAACGGAGATTTGTGTGCAGAACAGAGTATAAAAAGATAAAAAAGAAAATACAGAATTAGATGAATTAAGTTACGTTACTTTAAATATTAGAAATTAAAAATGTATGGGAATCCTATGTGTCAAGACCTAAAACGCCATCTATATTAGTCGAAGCCATAAGGCAATAGGAGTAGGTTTATTAGGATAATTAAAAGTGTGAACAGTGTTGTGAGGAGAACCACCACACTGTGGACAGTGATCGTAATCAGAGAGACCTATACGTTCACTGGAGGATAAGAGACCAACCCGACCTTAACTGAGCTAAGGTGTTTCGAGTGCTACGAGGAAGTCTCATTTCACTATCATCAACGGGTGGAGGACGGCCTCTTAAGACAACATTGTTTTGGTGTGACTCTAAAGCATTTTCAACTGTCCTATGAAGTAACTCACCACGACCCGACTTAAAGAGCGACTACTATCAAAAGTGTCGCCTAACTAAAAGGCTATATCTCCTTTGTATGTCCGAATGTCCCTATGGGAAATAATGGCCGTTATAGTGCTGAAGTTGGGATATGCACTCATATGTGTAGCCAACAAAAATTGATTTTCGGTTCGACAACATAATGAAATGCTTTTGCTTCCTGGTGGAGATTGTCAATACTGGCCTTCTAGAAGTAACTGATCCCTGTTCTTAGGGCATTATTCAGACTAACTTGCTGGTGTTCCCATTGAGTATTACTAAGGAATGGAGTCAAAACAGTAGCAGCATAATTTAGGACAGAACGTCCAATTGCATTATAAGTAGTAGTGTTAACAATCTCCTTCTCCTTACCCCAAGAAGTTCCTTCTGAGGCCCTGAGCACTTTGTTCCTCTTTCTCACACGATTGAAGGTGTTATATGCGTGTGTAGAAAATGTGAGTAAGCTATCAAATGTTACATCAAGAATATTCGGGTAGGTTGATTTTGGAGCCCTTAAGGCCTCAACAAATATGTTCAGTTCCATCGTAACTTCCTTAGTCCGGGAACTAAAAATGTATCATGTTGATTTGGATGGTGAGAGCTTAAGGTTGCGGCTACAGAAAAAGTCAGTGTCTTCCTTGAGATATTTATTTATTAGGCCGCAAAAACTGCGTTCAAATCCACACCCGAGGAAAAAATAGTGCAATCATCAGCATAGCTTAATAGCCTGATACCTGCTGGTGGTAAGGGCATCTTGGATATGTACAGGTTAAAAAACAATGGGGATAAAAAGCCCCCTTAATGGACTCCCATTTTTAGCTTTTTATACCTGAGGCCATGTCTCTGAACTCAACAAATGCTTTTCTATCATGTAGGTAGTTTTGTAGCCAGCGTTTGGTGTTAGCGCTCAGTGTAGTTTTAAATAGATCTTACAGTAAAATTGCATGATTGACAGTCTCAAAAGCTTTCAACAGGTTTAAAGTTACCACAACTGTACTTTCGTATGGTCTGCATTGTCGGAAAAATCAACCACTGGAGAAAGAAGAGAAATAGGTCTGTAGTAGTAGTTAATAGTGGTTGGGCGTACATTAACCCCACATTTTTCCTTTAATGAGCAGAATGGTTCGAGGCATCTCTCATAATAACTCGTCTGTCGCCATAAGAAAGCACACTGTGTGTATGTTATTTCCATATTTAGAATAGCACACACACAAACATATGGGTATTACTTATTCGAATTTTTCGTTATATTCTGATGTTTTTCAACATTCATACTCGTATAGAAAAGTATCCTTAAAATGTTTTATTTTGCCTATTTCTGTCTCTGTTAATTAATTTCCTTGAAACAATTTACTTTATTTTCAAACTAGCTGTGGCCCCGACTTCGTACGCGTGGTATTCGAAATATACGTTTGTAATAGCGTGTATTTTGTTATCCTTTTCCCTAATTATCAGATCTTTAATGTTGCCCCGCAGCTAAAGAGGAAAACATTCGAAAATCAACCAAAAAGTAGGCAACAGAATTAAAAATATGAATATCATTTGATTGAATAGGTCGATTTCGATAAAATAAACACTAAATGTTACACCAAGCTTGCTAAAATACACCAGTCAAAACCGCATTCAAATGGGTTAAGCCGTTTCGAGATTAGCGTGCACAGACTCGAAAAGGCTTACTATTTTATATATATATAGATATAGATTAAATAGATCAAAATAAAAAAATATATCTACATTCAAGTGAATCACCTATGAAATATATAAATACGAGTATGGTATATTTACTAAACTAAATTCACTAATGTCTAAGGCGTCTCTGTATGGGAAAATAATAAATTTTAAAAAATAATTGTTTGAACATGTGCTTTGCTATGCTGAACTATTCAAATAACCTGGAATGTACATGTATGTTTTCAATATAATTAATTTTTTTTTTCTCTTGTATATTTTAGCATCCAAAATTTGTGTTTGATATTGTTGTGCTCTCCATAAGCTCAGCTGTTGGCCAACTGTTTATATTCTATACAATTGCTGTATTTGGACCAGTTGTGTTTACTATCATTATGACGCTGCGTCAGGTTAGTTGACCCACATATTGTACAATAACAATGATATATATACCTACTATTTTATTCATTGCACAGATGTTTCATCTTTGTTTTTATCTAGTACTGTTAATTGTTTACATTTACATTCACATTTATAACTTTTCTTCTTTTGTAGGCTGCTGCCATTATGCTTTCTTGTTTTATTTATCATCACAGCATTTCGATCCTGGGAGCATTTGGAGTTATGATTGTATTTCTGGCAATTTTCTTACGCGTTTATTGTAGTCAACGCATGAAGGCAATACGAAAACGTGCCGACGCTAATAAACCAAAAATGACGGTGTAAAATGTACTTAGGCATAGGCATAGGCATATAGAAACAAGGATAATAAAATTAGAATCGAATTGAATTGACTTAAGAAATGCGCACACATTAAATGCGAGTCATCATTGTAAAACATTATATTATATTATTGTTAATCTTAGAGCAGTTTTTAAGGAGTTTATTTTATATTTTTTGTAATGTTGCACACTCACTGAGTATACAACATAATTGTATAATTGGTACTTGAGGAGAAAGTGAGGCTTAATAATAATGCAATAATATTAATAATAATAATAATAATTGTTGCTTTTTTATATGTATTTACATTTTTTAGTATAACTAAATGTATTTTTTACAAAAACTCACACACCATTTCATTTTCTTCTTTTTCTTATTACTTTAGTATACGAATAAACTATGAGTTTTTATACTGCTGTCTTAATGCTTTCAATGTAAAAAATATACCTCGAACTTTTTTCATTAATTTAAACTGGGAAGAGTATGAAGAAATGGTTTACAAAATAAATTGTTTGCTATTCTATAATCATACATCGCTTATGAAGTGTCACATATCAATTCCATAACATACGAATTTCTACTAAAAGCTGGCCTTCCCTATGGCAGTCTTTCCGAGGGCGAACTTTTCATATACTGATGATTTATTCTTGAATTATCATATTAACATTTGCCGATGATACTGCTTACTGATTGATTACCCGATCTCGTTGCCGTTGCAAGTGATCTTTCTTCTTTGTTATATTATTATACCAAATTTGATCAGATGCGGAGTTCAGTTAGTTTAAATAATCTTTCTTTTCATTTTTGGCAGAAATAACTTAAACAATATCTTTTGTTAGAATTTACATAAATCTAATCGTCAGAGATCGGTTCGGGTAAACTTATTTTTCTTCAAACTGAATAAGACAAAAAAATCCACAATAATTAAGGAATAATGGCAAAAGATTTTTTATTTAATGTATCTGCTCTCACTTTTTTTAAATTTTGACCATCTTTCAGGCAATGTATTGATGTCATTCCAAAAGAAAGTTTCATCCTTCCTCGAATTCCATTCACCAAGCCATTCTTTCAATTAATCGAATCTTTTAAAAATGCTGAGCTGAGCACAGTGCATGTTGCATCAATGAAAAGAAATGGCAATCTGAAAGAGCCAAGTCTATTGTATATGGCGGGTGGAATCAGAGTTTTCAACCAAGGGCGAAAATGGTGACTTTGATTGACCGTATTTGCAAGAGCTTTGTCATGCATGCTGAAAAGTGACAAAATTCGTGTGGAACCCATTTTCCAACCTTTTGTATCTTTCCCATGGCTCTTAGGCGATCAGAAACGGCGTTCTGTACTGCCATCAGTTGTGTATCGTCTGCAAATAATAATCTTTGCAATTTTACATACATATTTACTTTATTTGGTCGATTTTCGTATTTTCGTGTTCTTTGTTGTTGACAACATTGAAATCACCACTTTCGAATCGTTGAAATTAGGTCCACAAGTCTTAACGGTTGGAATAACTTCCCCGTATGTTTCCAAAAGAGTTTTATGACTTTCCGCTACTTTTCGAGCATTGAGTAGTATTGTAACACACAAAAGGAGACATCCCCATAGAGTATATAGTAGAGATGAAACGGATCCGGTATCCGGCCTTAATAATAAACAAGTATCTGGTCGGATACCGGATTTAAAAAAAAAACGATGTTTCAACTTTAGAGGCGCTTTATTTAATCTGCATAACAAATAAAATCATTATTTTTTATTAAACATTAAATTTAATTTAATACTCGTACTGTCCTAATAGCAAATTATGATGAAAGACTATAGCAGACTTAATCTCAGTTCCATGCACTTACGCTCTCGCGTGTGTCGGCAACGACAAATATACAATATAAATTTTTATAATTCCTCTTCATGTTTTTCATTGCATTTTACCGACCTATTCTCATAGCGATGACATTTCAAAATTTGGTAAAATCAAATCCTGTGCGTTTGCAAAAGGTAATCGACGTCAAAGGAGGGTTAATTTTAATCTTGCTGTTTTTCTCAGTTATTATCATAAGTTTTTGCTTTTCTGAACAACAACGTGCTGTCAAAATATTTTTGTTCACCATTGTATGGTTTTAATAGTTTTTGATAAGACAATGCACCACTAACTTGGCTCATGAACCAAAAAGCCCGAATTCACCACCTATGAAAGTTCGCTGGTAAGATACAACAATCGGCTATTTTCGGCTGGATATCTTCCGATAGAAACTAAAATCCAAATTAATGTTCTTATTAGAAAAACTTTATTGTTTTTTGACTTATCGAACTGGAATTTGGATACTATGAGAGCCTGATCCACATTCACCAACCATGTAAATCAAAGTCAAGTCAAATAATTTACAGGAGTGTGAAGAGTATTACGTCTTTGGCATAGCCAAAGATAACCTTCTTTCTAGTTTATTTTGACTTAACAAGAAAACCAGCACGTACCGCAAAAGCTCTTTATTGGCCTCACATCTTGAGATGTTTACCCCGAAAAGAAGTATGCTACTACTAACCTGTAAACAAATAAACGAATATCTCGTTTTTTAGCGGTTGACCATACCTATCTATAAAATATCACTTTGTGCTCGCGCAATCTCTTGGAAGTAAAAACGACATTTTAAACTTCTACACCTGGTACATTGGTAAACCTATTGAATAGTATTTGTTATAAATATATTATTTCTTATTTCTTCTTCCTTTATAAAAAAATGGATGGCTTTGTTTAGTATCAAAAGGGCAGCAGTTGGAGCTGTCTTCATGACTCTTGTTGTGTGCACTCTGCCAATCTTTGCTCTTTTCCTTATTCGCCTTCTAAGAAGTTCCTTTCATATAGATAACAATATCAGACTAAATGCATTTGTTTTTTTTTTTGTTATGCGAATAAGGAGGTCAATCTTAAAAAAGATAATTATAGCCCATGCTACAAGTTATGTCGGGTTCCTACCGACTAAAACACTCCCTATCGCCTTGATCATTCTCCTTACAATCTCCTGTGAATTGCAGGGAGATGCAAGTCGAGATCTTCATGGATAATGTCATCCGTGTTTTCTACCAAGTCTTGACAGAGTATGGATCCACAGCCCAAATCTGTGCAAGTGCTGCCTAAAGCATCCATGGCCAGTTGCGAATTGGGTAAATTCAAACCCTACTTCTCCGGATCGGCGCTTAAGCCAGTCTGCAATACTTGGGATGAGCTCGTGGATCCTCCTTGACTCTGTACTACCTGTGTTGCCATATGTTTAGGTTGCTGGTCTTAATTTCACTTCTACTAGTCTGTGAAGTTGCTCGGGCGGAATATGCATCTTTTGCAGCCAAAGCTATATTTATTATCAGACTAAAGTGGTAATATCTAATAATAAGACATACAATTTTCAAAAATTAATACATTTATTTGGTTAAATGGTATCGGTTTATATATATGGTAGTATATAGTATAGTATAGTATAGTAAGTATACAGTACATACAGTTGATTTTTTAATTTAATTTAAATATTTTTTTTTTATTGGTTATACACAAAAATTCAGGGTGGTTTCTAGTAAATGCTACGCATATAACATCAGATCTCTATTTATTAGCACTATGCGCTGTACTTATAATCAAATTTTGTTTAAAGGATATTTATTCATCATTATCTATAAGTCGATATTAATTGTTTGTTTGTTTTTAAAACTTGATCTTTCTTTAGTATTTGAATTCGTTAGTATAATCTTCTATTTGATTTTTATATTTGTTTGTCTGAAGTTTCATTTTAAATGTCACTTCTCTTCTCTTTTCTTTTCTATCTGCAGAACTTAAAACCTATGGTTTTTTTTTAGTATTTTTCATTTTAAATTTGATTTTCTTTTACCATCATACATACAAACACAGACAGATAGATAGATACATTCATATTTATATGTATGTTTTTTCGTATAATATACAATAATAAATGATTTAAGTGTTAGTTAGTTAGACTATGGAATGAGATGTTTTTATGTATTATTTTGAGGCGGGCAATTTTGTATATTTCCTTCTTCAAGTAAAGCACATGTTTTTGTTTTTTCGTTTCGTTTAATTTTGTAATTATAAGAGTAACGTTTCCACAGGAAATGATATTTTCATATTTCTTCACAGTTTTCTTCTTTCTTTTTTCATTTTTTTACACATTTTTAATTAATTTGATGATATCTATAACAATTTTCTAGGCCAATTATGAATGGGAAACCATATTGGCTGGGTTAATATAACAGTATGTACTATAGTTAGTTAATTTGATCAATTTGATTTAATTAAACTACTACATAAAAGATTTGTTTTGAATTTACATATTTCATATATTAGAATGATGGTCAATTGATGATTTCATTCGTATATAGATTTCATTAGATTTGGATCCCTAATTTCATTATTATCAAGGAGTATTTTTCTTTTTCAATTCTTAATGAAAGAAAGAATAGTTTTTTTGTTATACAACACAACATAATTTGGAATTATGTTGAATGATGATTATATATATATATATGAATAAGATACAAAACACAAATAGTATGGTGGTACGGTGTATAAAACAAAGGATTTTTATCAAAATATAGTATAAATAATAATAAAACAAAAGTAAACTTTAATTTTGATGTGTAATAAAAGGTGCAACAGCATTTTGTTCAGCAACCTTTACATAAGCGAATCTCTTTTCACATTTTTATCCTCTTTTTCCATCCACAATAATAAATTATCATATAAAATATAAGTAAGTTTCATAAATATAAACATGTTAAACTGAAATCAATATAATTCCACAGTTTTTACGAAGCAAACAATCACTCAAACACGCACTCAAAAGAGACGCGCTAAACGGGGTCGCAGAATTTTGAAGGCGCCAAGTAATGTCAGTCCAATGAAGCCATACTTTAGAGTATATTTACAGATGCGTGTGCTTAAACTGGCCGGTGGTATTTCTAAAATGGCTGGAATCTTTGAGGGATCGACACGTCCCCACATCTTGGCAATGCCATTGGCATGTCCTATGCCAACGACACCGACTACACGTACCGGACGTGGTATATTCGAATTGCCAGTCGGTGCTTGTGGAAGTGCAGCCAACTGAAGGGAATGACACAAAAATAAATCTCTTTCTTTGACGAAAACATCAGAGAAAGCTGGAAATTCGCCAGCCATTTCTTGCATTAGTTTTTCAAGTAAATCACGCTGTTTGCATTCCTCGACCTCTTCAATGCTGATCGTATCTGTTGATGTTAAACGCCAGACAAGTTTTATTGTCTGCCACAAGGAAAGCGCACGCAAGGCACGATGGAGTGTTATGCGTATTGGACGATCACCAAGATGCAAAATGCAGCCGGGCAATTTATGGATTTCTTCAAAAGCACGCCGGAACTCACCGCCTGGCGCCATACCCAAATCTTTTGCAATTTGTGCGCTCATTTGTAAAAGGAGTATGAAAAAGACACCATTGATATAGCCATGGGCTTGGATAATGCCACGTATCTGTTATACATAAATAATTGATAGGGTTTAGTATAATGATGGATGATGTTAATTTAATTACTTACCTTTGCAAGGGTAAAATTCTTAGCTTCCTCTAATAGAGTTTTCTCATCGAGCTTCAGTATGTGTATACGTGATGGACATAGCTCAACCATAACTACATCTGGACGGACATTGCGTATAACAAAGGAGACATCATCTTGCGACTCCTCACTGAAGTGTGCCGTGCCAACTAAATATACTCTGCTGCCGAATGGCGTATCTAAAACCGATACCGTAGAAGGCAAATTCTGTTCAAATTCATCAATTGTATCGTAGATTTTAATGTCACGCTTTGTCTCCGGCTGTGGTTCACCAGCTGGAGCTTCAGCTACAACTGCACATTTATCACCATCACTGCCACCTTCAGCAGTAGCAGCAGCAGCACCAGCACCAACTGCTGCAGCTGCAGAAGCTTCGGCAATAGCTATATCCAATTTCTGTTTGCTAGATTGCATTAATGTTTCGGCTTTCTTGCGTCGTTTGTCATTTATGTTTTCACTAATGACGGCGGCCGGCGTCATTGGTGATTTCTTTAGCTTGGCTTTCAATTTTTCAAAATTACTATTATCCTTGTCATCCGAAACAGTTTCAATCGATAGCACTGGATTTTGATTATCTTGTTCGTTATTTGAGTTGTCTATTTCTATAATTGACGGATTAGGAGTTGCACCTTTCAAAATAGTCTTATTGGCTAATTGTGATTTAGAATCGACTTCTTCTTGTGATATAGTGTTTGTGCTTTCATTGCTCTCCGATTGTATAAAACGTTGGCTTTCATCAATACCAGATAGACTACCAACACCACCACCAATCACACCACTCACACCACTATTGGACAATTTCGAATTGATCGATGATAAAGGACTCAATGTGTTTGCTTGGCTGCTATTGAGGGTCATTTCAAAATTGGTGGGGCTATCATTGGGAGTAGATATTTCAAAGTTTGTCATAGTAGTTGTGGAACTATTACTTCTATCAATAATTTCTGGAAAACAATAAAAGAAAAATACAATTTACATTAAAAAATTTTAACTAAAATATAATAAAAAATTAAATTGTTTACATAACAACATTATATATAAATATATGGATATTTAAAAGAGAAGATGTAAACTATAAGTTCTTGGTAGCTTGGTTGTAATTCATTTCTAAATTCTCTAAATATTTATTTGTTAAATCCAAGTTGGACCCCTCCTGACTACTCATCAATTCAATTAGATCATTTTTTAACAAGGTAAAACATTGATCTTTTATTGAATTGATTTCAAAACTCTCTTTTCTTTCATTTTCTAGAAGTTTTCTTTCATATTTTTTTAATAACTTTTCCTTAATAGTTTCCAATTTATCATTAATTATTTTCATGATTGAGGGTTTTTGCTTTTCATATGCATTAATATGAAGATTCATAAGAATCTGATTTAGGTCATAATCACATTTGCGTATATGCCATACAAACTCCTCATGTTCTTTATAATCTATAAATATTTTCTCTAAGAAATCCGTTGGCATAATAATACCTTCCTCCAGTTTATCCAGGGATTTTGAGGCAGCATCAATTAAATTCGTTTTAAGATTACAACAGAACTTAGCAAGCTTGATGTTTTCTGCTCCTAACGATTGTGAATAGTTTTCCATATATGCATTCTCAATGGCAACGACCTCAATTTCCAATTTTCGCATATTAATATCAGCGATTATTTGGTCTTTTTCGGCTTTTAATTCGTTCTCTAAAAACTCCCTCTCCATTGAATCAGTGTAAGCGTCAGCGTTCATCTTTGGCTTAGAAGGACACTTGTGTGGTTGATCTATAATGTTCTCTAAACACTCCCTCTGCATTGAATCAGTGTAAGCGTCAGTGTTGATTTTCATCTTTGGCTTAGCAGGACACTTGTGTTGATGTTTTTTTACGACTTTCAACTGATAAATGTCAAAAGAGTCTCTAGTTTCCATGTTCGAAGAACGCGAAGAATTATGTTTTTTAGCCTTCGAAGGACGGCTAACAACATGTGGGGACTTTTTTTTCCAATTTGCTTTTTGATAATTCCGAATTAAATCTTCTAGACTCCAATTGATTTTATTCAAATCAATGAATGGTTCTTCCAGGCGTTTATCTTTATCCAATTGTTTGTACATCATTGAAAGAAGTTGGTTACGCAACATCTTTTCAGAGGCACTCGTATTCTGCAGTTTCTCCAGCCATTGATTACAGATACTTTGTACACCATCATTGTGTATAGCCTCAATGAGTTTATTTAACACATCCACATGACCTTGGTAACATTGATCTAACTCTAATTCAGTGGGTTTTGTTGAAAATGCATATTTTTTTGGAACAGATCCGCCGATTTTGTCCATTGATGGATATTTAAAAATTTGTAAAAAAAAAAATCCAATAAATTTCAAAATAGAAATGAGGATGTGACTGTGTGAAAGTTCTAACTTATAAAAAGTAAAAAACAAAAATATACCTAGTCAGAATGACAGAAAAATCAAAGCAAACCAACCTACTAGAAGTAAAAGCCTACCAATTTGAACTTCTCAAAAATTAGAATCTTTAATCAGTTATAATATTAAGGCAAGTTTACACCGTTAGGGTTATTTTTGAGTCAGAATCTGAAGAAAACGCTATTATATTTGAAATATTAAATAATTTATAAATCAAGAATATTACAAAACGTAAATTGGTTTGTTTTTTAGCTATGATGTTGTGAGAGTTAGGAATGAAAACTACCGTGAGTTCGAAACTCACTTTGGTGTCTGTCAAGGAGACTTGCCTCCTTTTTAACCTGGCACTTGAAAAAGTCATCAGAGACTCCAAAGTAAACGTCAAAGGCACCAACTTTTACAAATCGGTGCAATTATTAGCATATGCCGACGACATAGACATCATTATCGACATCAATAACAGACCTCGAAGAAGCCTTCAACAGCATCGAAGAGAATGCTAGAAAAATAGGTCTAATAATTAACGAAGGAAAGACCAAAGTAATGGTGTCCACAACATCTGACGCAATGAGCCATAGACTTGGCCGCAATGTTACCTTCGGGGAATACAACTTTGAAGTAGTTGCAGACTTCACGTACCTGGGCGTAAATATAAACAACGAGAACAAAAATGTAGAAATAGATCAACGACTTCTTGCTGCAAATAGATAGTACTTCCGCCTAAATAAATTTCCTGAGAAGCAGAAATACAAAAGCGTCTATATACCAAACGCTGATTGCACCAGTTTTAATGTACGCTAGAGAAACATGGACACTGTCTAAGGCAGATGAAAATAAAATAAGTATCTATGAAAGAAAAGTTCTTCAACCATGAGCTTGAAAGACTACACAAAGTGGATAGATTAAGATGGGCCGGGCACTTAATAAGAGCAGACGACACCTACCCTCCGAAAAAAAATCCTATTTGGCAAATGCCGAGAAAACAGATCTAGAGGACGCCCAAAATTAAGATGGATTGATGGAGTCGACCAAGATGCGCAAGATCTTGGTATTCGGTCTTGGAGAGCAAAGGCACGAGACAGATCAAGCTGGAGACTCACGCTGAAGCAGGAGAAGACTCGACAAGAGTTGTAGAACCAATAATGATGATGATTTCGTAGCTATGTCTTTCCACTCAGTTGGCGTCGAAGGAGGTTAGAAAAACCATAGAGAATATATGTATGACCAAACACAACAACTAATTTAGGATAATACGTTCAAAAATTTGTCAACGAGGACTTCATATTTAGTATAGACAACTTCGTGAATAATTTTCGAAATAGTAGAAGTACTGACACGGAACAGATATTGTAAAGAATGGAAACTTTCACCAGTTGCAAGATGTGTGTGCAGTGTGATTGCAATTCAATATATGTATATGAAAAATGGTATGAAAAGCAAATTTTCGATCTACCAACGTTGGTAGATAAATCATTTGTAGGGTATTTGTCAGCAAATGAAATTGCTAGATAGGCTACCAACAGGGTAAACGACAAATTTTGCATTGGAAGTTCTAATATTGTTTTGCATATTGTTTGCAGAGAGTTTGAAAGATCTGCAAACGTTCATAGATCTACCCATGCAGTAAACTTAGCTTTAGAATCAAGAGTTGTTTAATGAGTATTGCAAAATCAGGATAGCAACATCGAGTTCTCCAAGTAACTTAAGCACAACTATTAATAGAAATTGATCCAAACAGTCTCGTATCTGTGTCTAAGCATGTAAGCATGCAGACTTTAACGAAGAAAAATTAATCAGAACAAGACTTTCTTCCGATGTTGTCGATACCAGATCATCTATGTAATATTTGTAATTCATTCTTAATAGATAAATTATACTTCACGTAGCATAATTTATAAATTTGAGGTAATGCTACAGTATGGCTATTAGCTGTTAGTTGAATTCTGCAATCACTTCACATTCTCCAATTGCATTTTTTTTTTGTTTAATGTGACAACCTAAATTAATTTAAAACTGGACATCTTGCAATGAAGTGAGTCAGGGGGTCTTAGGTTTTAGTCACGTAGTCAATATCCTCTAGGGAAATCACGAGCTTTTCCGAGCTATATTCAATTATGGTACGCAGCGTTTAGCGCTTTTTAACTCTTACGCAGACACTAGTTTTGGTACCCTTATTGCGGACACTATAGTCTGACATTTATATGGGATTTATATAGGATATTCAGTGTTATGTGTCTGTGTGTGTGTGTCTGAATGTATAGTAAAGGTGTTTATGCCATTTTTATTGTGTGTTCAGCGTCGTGGAGGAAAGCGTGGAGTGCATAGACGTCTAGGCCATCGCTAAGGAGGAAATAATCATGTCTGATGAAACTCCTGATGCTACCGCCCTGTGATCTACGATGTGTCCAAGTGGATTGATGCTGGGAACGTGTTCGTTGAAGATGATTGAGATGAAATTTAAATGTGAATAAAATAAAATATTGTAAATATTTTTTGGTATATACATACTACAGGTGGTCAAGTAGTATGGTTACGTTCCCATACCTAATCACTTGGTGATTTTGTAATGATATCCTAATACGTGTATTATACTCAAATAACAAACTTCTATATTTGTTATATGATTAAAAATTAAATAAAATACAGTAGATCCTATTTGTTGTGACAAAATCATTGGGGCCCTTGAATCACTTCATTATTTATAAAGAAGTCTTTTGTTGTGGAGAAGTTGCCAATTACAAAGTGTTTAAAATTTCTGAATTTCTACTGTACTGTGTTTGACTTACCATTTAGAGATGGAGAGATTGATTTTGGAGAGCTACTACTATCCAGTGCGCTATCGTATACGCTGCTGCTACTGGTATCAGTCAAGGACAATGGGTCCGAGTTACCATTTGAATTTCTTCGTGCGACTCCATTTGGAGAGTGTAATGAGTTGTCAGGTGTGACAAAAGTTGGCGAGACCGAAGAAGATAAATCCATAATTGTGAAGCTTTTGGAAGAATGATGAGTGATTGTTTGTTTCTAACAAATTCGTATGTTCGTTCGTAGTATTGTGGTGGTTATTCTATAATAGTAGAAAATATACAACTATTGTTCTGAGCGTTATATTGGCATCCGTTGGTATCTGTCTTTTGAGCTGTGGAGAAAAAGAAAGAACAATGAATCTAATGTTGAGCTAAAGATTAAAATAACAAAATACAAACACTTACTTACTAAATGTGTTTGGTATTTTAAATGATAATTTATTGATTACATTTTTATTTGTGAAATGAAACTAAAAACTTTGTTTTACTTTGCATTTTAAGGAAGGTCAACTATAATGATTGCGGTTGATGATTTTGCCCCATGACATTTGGCATTTGGTTTGTTACACTACACAGACACTAACACTATAAATGTAAGTGAACACAAATAGAGTTTGCTGATAACGACAACAATCTATACAATGTCTCACACACAGGATGCTAAATCATGAGATGAAAGAGGGTACATATTTTTTGATTGTCCGCTTGCTGGCGGGTTTGACCAGAGTCCGTGGGTATACAAATTAAGATAAGATTAGATAAGCAAAGGAGTCAGTTGCTCGCATCAAAATCTCCCAATCAATAAAGAAAGACAGCAAAATTAATAGTATAGAAACATAACAAAGAAACTACGCCTGCATTCTTTATGTAGGCATATAATAGTATCACACAAAAGGTCTGATTTCTATTTACCTGATCAGATCAGTTTGACAAGCATGATGTCGGACAAGAAGATAATGTCAGTTCGATCACAAGGGTGGATCAAGATTACAAAATAAATACGTACGCTATAAATTGTGAAGAAAATTTTCCGAATAAATTTAGTAGTAATTTGGAATTTTTCTGTTTAGCAGTTGATTTTGCCCCATGACATTTGGCATTTCTCCCTCTCAATTGTGTGTTTGTTATCAACCCAGATATTTTGTATAGGAACAAATGAGTCTACATTCAAACATACTCATGTACTTAGGTTGTCAATGGTTGCAAAATGCAATTGGCTTTTTTGTGTTTTGAATGTTTGTTGTTGATGATGATTGTGTGTTTGCTTGATCTAATGTCAGATCTGATTGGATTAAAACACTCTCGCTCACTCTACTTACCTAAAATAAAGTGCAGATTTGGCATTGGACATACACAAGTATGTCGGATATGTTGCTGTTGATGCTCTTCTTTTTGTTATATTTTAATATACTCAAAACGAAATATAAATAAAATTAAAGAAAAATTGGGAAAATCTTTGATTCACTTTGCTTTGCTTGCTATTTTTACTTGTTGTACTTGTTGTTTTATAAGGAACCTAAAAAAACTAAATTTTGTCGTGCTGTCTTCTTTAGTGTTGGAAGACGCCAAAGAGTAGTACAACAATTAAGGCCTTCACCACACTAGGCCTCAAGCAACGAATTTGGAATATACATATATTTGAATACAATTTAATGATTTTAATGAATGATATATTTATTTTATACCATTTATAATTAAATTTAACAGATTTGTTTTGATTTACAACATTGATTGTCTACACATGGCTTTCAGTGAATTTCAACACGCAAGTTGGCAGCCCTATTACAAACAGCTGATTTTATTTGATAATAAATTGTCTTCATTGTTGCTTGTTGTTTACTTTATTACATACTTAAATAAGTTGTAATGGCAGATGACTTACCAGATGAGCCAAATAAGGTAATTAAAGATGAAATTACCTAATTAATGTTTTAAATTATATTTATTTACATATACAGAGCTTCATTATTTTTGGACGTGATGTTTCTAAGATACCATGCTTTCGTAATAGTTTTCTCTATGGGATTGGAGGCGGCATCGGCATTGGTTTACTAACATTTTTGGGTACATCTCGGACACGTTTATCAACACATGTCGGCTTTGGATCTTTCTGCTGTGGTACTATGGCCTATTGGTCGGTATGCAGGTAAATAATATTGTTGACATATTATGTATATGTGAGTGTATTTACGTGCTACTATAGGATAGAAAGGCTGCTTACCTAATGTTGTATTCACCCAGAGGTCTTATGGCCAATTGTATTAAAAAGCTCTTAGCTTCAGTATTCGCCTTGGAAATAACCGGAATGGGAAACCTTACCGATAACATAAGACACCACCGGTATCGCTCTTAGGGTCCTTACACTAACTGAGCCTCTTTACCACGACAAGGTGGAGTACTACATCGGGAATCTCTTTTATACCTTCCTTACACATTGAGGAAACCATTGAAGATTTCAAAAAGTATATGTAAATGTGTATCTATATTTTTGTGCAAATATGTATTGCAAAAACCATCGATTGAAACAAAAGATTAGATTAAAAGAAGGGAATTGCGGGAGCTAGTCACCTCTTCACTCCAGCTTTAAATGGGTCTTTTGGACCAAACCCCATAATTACAATTACAGTTTCTTTGAGACTCTGGTATCAATTAGGATTTTTTAGGATAAGTCAGTAATGATTGCCTAGATAATTGGAACAGTATATTACATAGCTGTTGATAGATAATACAATACTATATTATCAAACTAGTCTCTAATGTCTCAAAAGTGGTACAGAAACTTGGTTTATTGTTAATATGCGATGCTAAACAAAAACACATATGAAACTAACGCAGTCGAGAGTGACATTCAAAATTTACTAAGAGCTCCATGGCAATAGTTGAATTTATTATTTTAGAAATCGATTTGAAATCACAATGATAAACTTAATAAGTATATGTAATTAGAAACTGAGTAGTGAAAATTATGTAAGCAGCTTCGTTGAACCGAAATTAATGTTCAGTTGTCTTGTTTGTTTATTAATCTATTGGAAATTTCCTATTAAAAGGTATCAGTGGTCACAGCGCCGATTCGAGCAGCGACAACTACAAGAAGCGATGCGCAGGCAAGCAATGTATGAGGGCACTGATGTCGAACGAGAATTTGATCTTAAATCAGCGTAGTTTTAATAAAAAAATTAATTTTATGATGATTTCTATGCAATTATTTTTTATTTTATTAAGTCAAAAGTTTGTACATAATTCTATGTAAAATGATACTTTGTGTAATTTATAAACAAAAATAATACTATGTGAAATTGTATTGTATTGTAGTTTCGAAATGTTGCTATCTTTTTTAGTTAAATAAATAAATTCAAGAAATACATAGTATAATAAATAGAAACCAGAAAGAAGGCTATCATTGGCTATGCCAAAGATGTAATACTCTTCACGCTCCTCCGAGTTGCATTCATCCTTCCTTTCTTAGCATCACATCAGTTTGACGGCAATTTTATTGCACTTTTGTTCTTTATAAGTTTCTCATTTAATTTGGGTTTGTATGGGAGGTACCCCTCCTAGTAACCCTAGGATCATGAAAATTACATGGTTGATGAATGTGGATCAGAAACTTGTAGTGTCGACATGTTAAAAAACAAAATACTTTTTCTAATAAGAACATTAATTAAGAGGGTGTTTGTATGGGAGGAACCCGTGGTCCGATTCGGCTGTTTCCGACTCTAGCTCAAAAACTGAGGGACTAGTTTGCATACATACAGACAGACGGACGTGCCTAAATCAACTCGTCTCGTCGAGCTGATCACAAATATACTTTATGTGGTCTGCGATGTCTCCTTCTGTGTGTTAAAAACTTCATGACAAACTTATAATACTATTCACTCCTGTGAAGAGTATAAAAATAGTAAGAGATATAAACAAAGGGTATAAAACATATAGAGCAGACAACTCGCTCAATTTAAGCGGAGATTTTTTTATAGAGAAATCCAAGAGGAAATAATGGCTAAATCCAACAACAATTGTGTGTTATCTTGGGTAAATCTCGAGTAACCAATCACACAATTTGTTGTTGGGCTTAAAAATTAAGAGGCACACCACTTAAACTGAGCGCTCTGTCCAGTCTACACATTTTAATAGTCTTTGATATGAGAGTATGAAGCCGCTCTTTTAAATTTAAAGAGACTATTATAGTCAATTCACAGATTATACAGTATAAAGCGGTACTTTGGTAGCATGGTTTTGCTATAATAAATTTAATACATACATATATCAAATTTTATATTGTACTAGAGTTCCCTGCGTAATGTTAATGTGTGATTTTTCTAGTCATTGTTCTCGTCATAATTGGTAGCCGCCAACATTGTATCTGATTTTTTTGACAAAGATTTGATTGATTTTAAAAGATGTCTCTAAGCTTTATAAGCAAACTTTTATCCACCAATTTCTCGACAACACCGGGTAAGTGCAGATAAGTATGTAATCTTAAGCATGATCGGTCAAACGAGTCTATCGCCGTCAAACTAAATTTCATTTTTATAGATAATGCTGCTTTTTGAACTCGGCTTAATGAGGTAATAGTTTTGACTTAAACTGATCTAATTTGTTTTAATATTGCGAATGCAAGTGAACATATTAATGATATAATATTATAAAACCATAAACTCTGGAAAAATTGTAGCCGGAAGTTGTGAAGCACACTAGTGTTTTATAGACCATATACGACAATATTATCCGATCAGCCTTATCTATCGGTAAAGAAGGATTTGACAATAAGCAGCATCAAGATATTAATAACGGTTGTAAAAGATTAACAATTAAGTGAAGACAACTTGCTGCAAATAGTTACTAAATGAATTAGATTCGTCTATTATATTTCTAGAGACATCTTTCGAAAAACGTCAATAATATCTTGCCTTTGCAAAACAATTGGAGGATATGATGATAATTGGCTGCAACAAGCGTTAAGGTTAAAAGAAACCGGCTGCTGGGCAGAACGACCATATGGACATAGTAAAATACTAGGAGTGGTTAAAAATCCTATGTTCAAACGAACAACAAACTATATAGTGGCGCATAATAGCTTTGAGAACGACTTCAAGGTAAAATTTCCAACCAGGATGGAATGGAAAGAAAACAGATTTCAGAGTGATTATGACATTTCAATCTTTACGGATTGGTCAAAGATGGAATGTGGTGTAGGTTCAGGGGTGCACTAACCACAAATAAGCTTTCCGGCTATCAGACGAGGCCACAGTCTTTCAGGCAGAGGTCCTAGCCATTAGAGAGGCATGCCGACTGGCAAGAAATAACGCACCAGAAGGTCGTAAGATAGCTATCTTCGTTGATAGTCAGGCGGCACTCATAGCACTGCAATCCACCACTGAAAGTCCAAGGAGGAGGAGCAACTTCCTGTATTTCCGTCAGCTGGCAAACAGACGGTGGACAGATCTTAAATCTTGCAGAGTGGCACCTGCTACCTGGCTTAATTACAACGAAAATAGATCACTTAGACTCATCAACAGAAAACGCTCGGATACCGCAAGGCTAACAGCGGTTTTTCTGGTCACTGGTGTGTAGGGACTCACGCGGAGAGACTGGGTATTCTGTTCAGAAGCCATTCTAAAAGCTGCGAAAACGAAGAGGAAGAGGATTCACTCTAGAAATAAGTTTCTGGGCAAATACATCATCAAAAAACTCCCGGACTGTTTAGTCACATGTCCGGGTGATTTACTAAAATACCTTAATTCTACAGGTTGGATTAAGTAATACTGATTGCGTTCGGCGACGAAGTGGTTTTAAAACGACTTTCTAGTCCTAATTGTGACTCGTAGCCTTAAATTTAAAAATAATTTCATGTCATGGTGGAATTTGTAAATTAAAGTAAATTGACTTCTTTTATAAAATTCTATATCGTATTTAGCCAATGAATTATGAAAAATGTATGAAATGCTAAATTAAAATTATTAAATTTTTAAAATATTTTTTTTTTTTTTTTTAATTTGAATGACAATGAAGTCGGTTTGAATGGAATCTGAAGCTCTTACATCGTATATTTGTGCTATGCGAGGCTTGACCGTATTCATAAAACGATGCACCCCATAAAATCTTATCAGAGACAAACACACATTCTCTTTTTTATAGTGATGCTCTTTTCAAATATGTTGAAATACAATATACAATAGTACAATATTTACGATTGCGTATAGGAATTTATAGTCACAACGTTTTAGACAACCAACGATTCGAGTTGGTCGTGCGTCTTGAATTGTTTTTATGAACGCGTGTCGTTAATTTTGAGATATTACTTACAACAAGTAGCAAGCAAATAAATTAACAAAATTATTATCTAATAAAATAATAAATCAAGGAAATGTCGGAAAATTCGACAAATTCGGTTTTAATATTTTTTGTAAATGGCAAAAAGGTAATGAAAATGGAACATTTAAAAGAAAAATCACATTTGAATGAACTGTATTGTCGTGTGTCGTGTGTCTTGTGTCGTGTTATCAAAACCCAAGTTTAATTTATTAAAGAAACTGGTTTGCCTGGTACTGGTGTGTTTTGAATTGCCTGTTGAGGTTATTCTCCTCCCAGAACAATTAATTATAATACCGTGATGTGTGTGTGTTTGTTTTTTATTTACATTTTGAAATTGTTTTTCATTATTATTTTTTTTTTATTGTTGTTATGTTTATTGACTTCTTCATCTCATCTAGTACTTCGTATAGATGGAATTTTTCTTTACACGAGTATAAAAATCAAGAAAATAATTGAACTCAATTGATTGATTTTGATTTGATTTAATTTTTGTTAAGAAGTAGAAAATTATTTCAGAATTGCAATTCAAAACAATGATAACAATTTGACCCATTAATACTAACTTGAATCATTTATGTGGTGAAAAATGCAAAAGAAATTGAATCAGATTTACGGAGTATTTTGTTTTGTGAAATCTGAATTGTTTTGTTATTTTTTTATTTACTTATAAATCAATGTGAGGTTATCTTTTGGAATATTTTTGCTTTTGCTATTGTTTTTGTTTGTTACAATTTTCATGATCTTGTTTTGAAGATTATTTCAACATTCATTCACTCATTCTACTTCACACTGTAACTAACAAACATGTTTTTCTTTTTTTGAAAATATTCTTATCAATTTTATTGCGTCAGAAAGTAATTCAAGTACAAACTTATGTTTATAATATTAGAAATACAATATGCCATATTCGTATGAACTTATTAGAATGCAATGCAACTAGTTGTCCCTCCTCTCTTTTTATACTTGTGATGTAAAATGATTTATCACTATGTTATGTCTAATCTTCTTAACGCATCAAAGTAGTAGTAGTGTATATCATACACTCAGACTCCTCTATAATGAAGTGATTCACGACTTCGGTTAAGATGAGGTTTCGTTACAAGGGGAGTTAAAAAATTGTTTTAATTTAAATTAGCCTTAAGGCAAACTAGGAACGTCCCTGGGGCGCATGTTGAATGTAATAATAATTAAATAAATATCCTATGAAAAGCTTTTTATTTTTTTATTTATTTATTACTCATAAAATATTATTACAGTTAACTCGGCGTCATGGGGAAGATTTTTGTTACACGGACGTTGGGCATGGGTCAAATTGACCCACATATTTAACTCAGCATATTTCGTTATATTTATGAACTAAAATAGAAAATTTCGCTTATAGCTCTATTGGACATTATTAAGGAAATTAAACATGACATTATATTGACAAGGATATATTTATTATTTCATTTTTGTAACCGATAGTCTTAACAGTATATAAAAGTAAAGAAAATTAGCTTCCATTAACTTAATCATAATCAACTCTTATTTTTATCAATTTTCAATTAATTGCACTTTTATGAACTTAACTAATTAATCTTTGGAAAAAACCCAACCAAAAAATTGATTGAAATCTTTATCATGAATGCATTCTTTCGCAAAAAGGTATGATATCTTCAGGACAAACACACTTATTTTTTCTAATATTTTGGCGGTCGTTCATATCATCAGGGACGAGGCTTAAATTTTTCAAGAACTGACGTCATTTTTGATTTGACTCAATATTTATTCGGTATATTATAACCCCGTTGCCGCTAGACATGTTTATCATAGTATAAAATACTGTCAATGGCCACTTCTTTGTGTTACTGCACACTTAATAGGAAGCGCACAGTTTATCAGGCACGTCTACCCCAAAAAAGAGTTGAAATAAGTTCGTAAAAGATATTAAATAAGTAATAAAATTAGA
Organism: Amiota communis; assembly: GCA_037043315.1. Taxonomy (NCBI): domain Eukaryota; kingdom Metazoa; phylum Arthropoda; class Insecta; order Diptera; family Drosophilidae; genus Amiota; species Amiota communis. Next base: position 671,590 of record JBAMAV010000896.1, read on the forward strand.
CATGGGCAAAATGGCGCAAATAGCTACATTGATTGCGGGGATAGGTCATATTTACGTTTTTAAACTTAACCACGTGTAAATCGCTGCACGATCTCCAACCGATTGATTATAAATTAAAAACCTTTAGAGGAAGTAAAGCTGCATGCTACTGAGAAGTTCGGCAATGTCGCACTTGTAGTCATAAAACCACAATCATTTCAAAAAGTGACCCATCCACCATGACGCCGGGATAACAAGTCGTTACATTTTTTTTAAGTGAAATTTCTTTAGCGGCGTTGGGCAAAAATTTAGTACAAATTTAGAGTGAAAAAATAGAGATTGTAACGTTTTTCGGATTCTGTATCTCATGAACTGCACTAGGTAGACACTTGAAATTTTCACAGAATTTGTATTTCTATTGCCATATCCCCAACAAATAATAAAATTATTTATACTTATACTTATACAAGTAGGTAATACATTCGAGATCAAAATGCAGCATTAAAGTTAAACTCCCCTTTTTGCATTGAGTGCAGTAAAGTCTATTCAAATTAAATAAACAGGTTTAAGGGAATTTTTTTATGCCACTGAAAATATAATCCTGGGATTTTTGGGACTTAAAGGCCGGTATCCCGTGGTCCCGAGATCCCGTGATTTGCATAAGATTTTTTTATTTTAGAAAATAATCTTGAATTTTTTTTGCCATGCTTTGACTTTTTTCTTGTAAAAGAAATTTTCCAGCATATTGTAATAATTGAATCAAGAACATTATCGGCAAAATCACTAAGCCATTCTGTAAGTATTAGGAATACTTGTAGTGCTGAACGTGTCTTTAAAAACGATGATAATTTATAAATTAGATGTAAGTGGATTTTAATCTATAGATTTCAGTTTTAGAGTTTCAAATGAATTCGACTTAAGTTATTTCTTAAAACAATTACATAAATTCGTTATAGAGGAGTTAAATTATAAAAAAATATGTTTACGTGCTTGGAAATCTTTGTGATATAGAGAGAATTCGTTTAATAGAAGTCTAAATATATAAAATAACTGAAAACCCTGCAATATCTTTAAAAATCTATATTTAAAGAGAAGTCTTTGCTTTAGGGGAGCTCCTAATAGAGTAGTCCAACTATACTTGGCCTGATTAGCATCCTAATATCCATGTCCTTACGCCAGTGTGTCTGCATCTGGGTCACCGGACATTTAGTACCACAGTTTTGAGCTTGCTTAGATGATATTTTGTTCAGACTTTGTGAACTGAAGCCGATAATTCAAATTCGATTGCAATTGTGATCTATTATTTGCAGTCTGTCTGTCATCCATCTACCTATCTATATTACCCACTTCACATTACACAATGAACTCACATTGTTTCAAATTGATTAGGGTTTTATAATCCCCTATAATATTATTAAATGAAGTGTATGCAAGTTTTGATAAGCAGCTCACGCAAAGAACTGAAGTGATATTAGGGCTAGCTCGGAAAGGTATCCGCATAGTCTCAGGTTTGTTAATAGGTTATTGCAGAGTTATGAAACACGGTCAAAGCATTAGTTATGCATCTGTGATGATATAATTTGGATCAGATTACCGCTTCTCAGAACCAACAGAAATTGTAGATCCGAATTACATCTTGGAATACTTAATGAATTCCAGAATCCCGGAGGAGCTGTGATTGTAGCCCTTCCTTAAGCTAATCTAGATTTTAATAAGACCAAACAAAATTTCACCGTATAATATGTTAGATAAGTATAGCTTTTTTTCGATATTCACATTCCATTGTATTTCGTATAGAGAATTTAATGTTTCTTATTGCTGATTACCGTTACATGAATTGCATTCATAGATATTTTGTTTGTACTATGTGCTATCAGGAATCATTTAATTACGTATGCTTAAACCATATACCATACATGGATGAAGTGGGTAAAACGAAAGCAAAATAATAAATTAAGGGGGGGTCTTTGTAGAACAAATCACTGATAACGTTTTAACCTTGAAGGCTGAGTAAGTGAGCGTTTGAATTTGTGAATAAAATAATCTTGTTGTTTAGTATAAAATTTTACTATCAATACTCGTATTTTGGTGGTAAAAAAATTTTGAACAATATTTTTTGAAAAGTTGAATGAAACATATGATTCTTTTAGGTCACCGACCCAAATCCAGATCCAGAATGTACTTTATTGACATATTTACGCGAGAAATTACATTTGTGCGGTACAAAATTGGGTTGCGGTGAAGGTGGTTGCGGTGCATGTACCGTTATGATCTCACGATTGGATCGACGCACAAATCAAATAAAGAATTTGGCAGTGAATGCCTGCCTGACGCCAGTTTGTGCCATGCATGGTTGCGCCGTGATAACAATTGAGGGAATTGGAAGTACGCGCACACGTCTGCATCCCGCTCAGGAACGTCTGGCCAAGGCACATGGATCACAGTGTGGTTTTTGTACACCAGGCATTGTCATGTCCATGTATGCTTTGCTAAGAAGTGCACCTTTGCCATCAATGCGTGATCTAGAAGTCGCTTTTCAAGGGAACCTATGTCGTTGCACTGGCTATAGACCAATACTAGAGGGTTATAAGACTTTCACCAAAGAGTTTGCATGCGGCATGGGTGACAAGTGTTGTCGTATTAATGGTTCAGGTTGTGGTGATGTAAGTGATAAGGATGATTCTCTGTTTGAGAAAAGCGAGTTTCAACCGTTTGATCCAAGTCAAGAACCCATTTTCCCACCAGAATTACAATTGAACAATAAATATGATACGGAATATTTGATTTTTCGATCGGATCGTGTGACATGGTATCGACCGACTTCGTTGGAGGAGTTGTTACAGTTGAAGGCAGACTTTCCACATGCCAAAATTGTTGTTGGCAATACAGAAGTTGGTGTAGAGGTGAAATTCAAGCATTTCCTCTATCCTGCCTTGATAAATCCTATAAGAATCGAAGAAATGGCAGTGATACGGGAAACAGATGAGAGCATTTATTTTGGAGCATCTGTGAGCTTAATGGATATTGATCACTTGTTGCGTAAACGTATCGAAGAGTTGCCAGAGCATGAAACTCGTTTCTTTCAGTGTGCTGTGGACATGTTGCACTACTTTGCGGGCAAACAGATTCGAAATGTAGCCTGTCTCGGTGGCAATATCATGACCGGTAGTCCTATTTCGGATATGAATCCTATATTGACAGCTGGCTGTGCTAAACTCGAAGTAGCCGCTTTGGTTGATGGGAAAATTATAAGACGCCAAGTGCATATGGGTACAGGATTTTTTACGGGCTATAGAAAGAATGTTATTGCTCCACATGAAGTCCTTGTTGGCATACATTTTCAAAAAACCCTGCCAAATCAGTATATAGTTGCCTTCAAGCAGGCACGCCGACGTGATGACGATATCGCTATAGTAAACACGGCCGTGAATGTCACCTTCGTACCGGGTAAAAACATAGTCGAGAATATTTATCTTGCTTTTGGTGGCATGGCACCGACAACAGTAATGGCACCTAAAACATCAGAATTGATGGTTGCACAGAAATGGGATCGATTGCTGGTGGAGCGTGTAGCTGAAAGTCTTTGTTCGGAGCTTCCTTTGGCACCAACTGCTCCTGGCGGCATGATTGCCTACAGGCGCTCTCTTGTAGTTAGTTTGTTTTTTAAAGCTTATTTGGCCATTAGCCAGAAATTAAGCAGAGCTGGAATTATACCACCGAACTCAGTACCTGCTAAAGAACTCAGTGGTGCGAATACATTTCATACACCAGTGCTAAAGAGTGCACAACTTTTTGAAAGGGTTTGCGCTAAACAACCCATTTGTGATCCAATTGGTCGCCCAAAAGTACACGCTTCGGCTTTCAAGCAGGTTACCGGCGAAGCCATCTACTGCGATGATATACCGCGTATGGAGAACGAACTTGTTCTGGCACTCGTGTTAAGCACCAAATCACATGCTAACATATTGTCAATAGATGCCAGTGAGGCATTGGCCATGTCAGGTGTACATGCATTCTTCTCAAGTAAGGATATTACAGAACATGAGAATGAGGTGGGGCCTGTATTTCACGACGAATATGTTTTCGCCAATGGCAAAGTTAATTGTTATGGTCAAGTCATCGGTGCTGTGGTAGCAGACAATCAAACGATTGCGCAACGAGCTGCAAGAGCTGTTCGTGTGGCTTACGAAGATATCAGTCCAGTCATTGTCACTATTGAACAAGCCATCGAACACAAATCTTACTTTCCAGATTACCCACGCTTCACAATAAAGGGAGATTTGGAACAGGGTTTCAAAGAGGCAGATTTTATTCATGAAGGTAGTTGTCGCATGGGTGGCCAGGAACATTTTTACTTGGAGACACACGCAGCAGTTGCAATGCCACGTGACTGTGATGAAATTGAGCTATTCTGCTCGACACAGCATCCCTCGGAAATACAAAAACTGGTATCACATGTCTTGTCTTTGCCGGCGCATCGGGTTGTCTGTCGTGCTAAGCGTTTGGGTGGTGGCTTCGGTGGCAAGGAGTCGCGTGGTATAGCTATAGCCTTGCCGGTTTCTTTAGCTTGTTATCGATTAAGGCGACCAGTTCGTTGTATGCTTGATCGAGATGAAGATATGATTGTAACCGGCACACGTCATCCATTCTTGTTTAAGTACAAAGTTGGCTTTACTAAAGAAGGCCGCATAACTGCCTGTGATATTGAGTGCTACAACAATGCTGGCTGGTCTATGGATCTATCGTTTTCAGTGAGTAAATTTCATTTTTGTTGTGAGGAAACACCCTTTAATCAATAAATATTAACAGGTTTTAGAACGTGCAATGTTTCATTTCGAGAATTGTTATCGAATTCCTAACGTAAAGGTTGGTGGCTGGGTCTGCAAGACAAATCTTGCATCAAATACTGCATTCCGTGGTTTTGGAGCTCCACAAGGCATGTTTGCCGGTGAATGTATCATTCGGGATGTCGCTCATGTACTAGGAAAGGATGTTTTAGATATAATGAAGCTGAATTTTTATCGCACTGGCGACATTACACATTACAATCAGACATTGGAAAACTTCCCCATTGAAAGATGCATCAATGATGTCTTGGCACAATCCCGTTTCTATAAAAAACGGGAAGAAATCGCAAAATTCAATAAAGAGAATCGTTGGCGAAAGCGGGGAATTGCATTGGTGCCCACCAAATTTGGCGTAGCATTTGGCGTAATGCATTTAAATCAAGCTGGAGCACTTGTCAATATATACAGCGATGGCTCAGTTTTGCTCTCTCATGGAGGTGTGGAAATCGGTCAAGGCTTACATACAAAAATGATACAGTGTGCAGCACGCGCATTGGGTATATCCGCCGATCTAATACATATTTCAGAAACATCAACGGATAAGGTACCAAACACTTCAGCTACTGCGGCCAGTGTTGGATCTGATATTAATGGCATGGCTGTTTTGGATGCATGTACGAAGCTCAATGAGCGACTGCAGCCGATTAAAGATGAAAATCCGAAGGGCACATGGCAGGAGTGGATAAATAAAGCTTATTTCGATCGAGTAAGTCTGTCGGCTACCGGTTTTTATGCCATGGAAGGCATAGGATATCATCCAGAGAACAATCCTACCGCTCGTATGTACAATTATTTTACGAATGGCGTTGGTGTTTCTGTCGTTGAAATTGATTGCTTGACTGGCGATCATCAAGTCTTAAGCACTGATATTGTCATGGATATTGGTTCAAGTATAAATCCTGCTATTGATATTGGTCAAATTGAAGGTGCCTTCATGCAGGGTTATGGTCTTTTTACTCTGGAAGAGCTCATGTACTCACCGCAGGGCATGCTCTATTCACGCGGTCCGGGAATGTATAAATTACCCGGTTTTGCTGATATACCAGGAGAGTTTAATGTTAGTTTACTAACAGGGGCACCAAATCCACGAGCTGTGTACTCCTCAAAGGTAAGTGATAGAAGTGATGAATTAAGTTGCGCGTTTTACATTGTTCAAATATATTTCCAGGCCGTTGGTGAACCACCACTTTTCATTGGTAGCTCTGTGTACTTTGCTATTAAGGAAGCAATTGCAGCGGCACGTGCTGAGCAAGGTCTAAGTTTAGATTATCCATTCCAGGCACCAGCCACTTCTGCGCGTATACGTATGGCTTGTCAGGATAGTTTCACATCACTGGTAATTGATTAATCCATAAAACAATCATCTTTATCATTAACTATTTATTAATACACATACTTAATTTTTCTTCCCTCAGCTTGATACCCCTGATGCTGATGGTAGTTTTACACCATGGAATATTGTGCCTTAAATTTTTATATAAAATACTTATTTGTTCTTAATTTTAATAGCTTATGTAAATATTATATCTAAAAGAAAACATCTAATGATTCTAATTTGCTAGAAATTCAGTACATCTGATTATAAATATAGTATAGTGGTAAGAATATAAGAATCTTTCTAAATCACAACACAAGTTGGTGCGAGAAAGGCCCGCAGGTAGCTTTATATTCTTGAGTTTTCTTTTTTTAAGACTTTAAGATCTAAAGGTTTTTCTCATGATAGACGGCGTATCGCTATAACATAGCATCTGAGTTATTTGAACTGAGTGCAGATTCAACATCACTATTATCCGAAATATGAATGGGTGCCGGATCCCTAGGAATTGGATTTACGGTCCCGATCAAACTTTCATACGGTTGATTGTTTCTATAAGTAGAATTAATATGTCATAATTCTAAATTATTTTAATACATATAAAGATAATAGGTGAATTTGTAATAGGTATAGTATTTAAGAGATTATTGATTTAATAATAAAAAGAAAAAAACGAAAAAAAAATTAAGAATTTCTAAAAACTTTTTTATTTGAGATTGCACATGTTCTATTATTAATTTGATAAGATAAACTATACATATGTTATACTACGTCCAAAATTCATAGTAGAAGGAAAGGATAATTTCTTCATAAGATGAAAGCCATTGGAGATGGAGGTTTCTCTGGTAGGGGAAATGATTTATAATAAATAATAAATACAATTTTGAATATGCAATAAAAAAAAACAACAAACAGACAACAAAAATAAGAGAAATTTTATTTAAAACAAAAACATATAAGGAAATACTTCTATTCTATGTACAATTGACTACAACAAAAACATGTATAAATGTACTATATACTATCATCTCACAAATATGATCTAGAAAACAAGTTTTCAAGAACAGGAAACAAGATTTCGGAACAGAAACCAAGTTTTTCAGACCAAAAACCATATTTCCATACCAGAAATCAAATTCTCAGAATGAAAACCACGTTTCCAAACCAGAAACCAAGTTTTCAAGAACAGAAACCAAGTTTTTCAAACCAGTAATCAAGTTTCCAGAATAGAAAACAAGTTTCCCGAACAGAAATCAAGTTCTCAGAAGGAAAACCAAGCTTCCAGACCAGAAACCATGTTTCTAGATCAAAAATCAAGTTCTCAGAATGAAAACCAAGTTTCCAAACCAGAAACCAAGTTTTTACGAACAGAAACCAAGGTTTTCAGACCAGAAACCAAGTTTCCAGATCAGAACCCAAGTTTCCAGTCCAGAAAACAAGTTTCCAGAAGGAAAAAGAAGTTTCCAGACCTGAAACCATGTTTCTAGACCAGAAATCAAGTTATCAGAATGAAACCAAGTTTCCAAACCAGAAACTACGTTTTTACGAACAGAAACCAAGGTTTTCAGACCAGAAACCAAGTTTCCAGATCAGAACCCAAGTTTCCAGTCCAGAAAACAAGTTTCCAGAAGGAAAAACAAGTTTCCAGACCTGAAACCATGTTTCTAGACCAGAAATCAAGTTATCAGAATGAAACCAAGTTACCCAACCAGAAACTAAGTTTGCAAGAACAGAAACCAAGTTTTTCAGACCAGAAATCACGTTTCCAGACCAGAAAACAAGTTTCCAGACCAAAAACCATGTTTCTAAACCAGAAATCAAGTTCTCAGAATGAAAACCAAGTTTCCAAACCAGAAACCAAGTTTTCACGAACAGAAACCAAGTTTATCAGACCAGAAATCAAGTTTCCAGACCAGAAAACAAGTTTCCCGAATAGAAAACAAGTTTCCAGAAGGAAAACCAAGTTCTCAGAATGTAAACAAAGTTTCCAAACCAGAAATCAAGTTTTCAAGAACAGAAATCAAGTTTCCAGACCAGAAAACAAGTTTCCAGAAGGAAAACCAAGTTTCCAGACCAGAAACCATGTTTCTAGACCAGAAATCAAGTTCTCAGGATGAAAACCAAGTTTCCAGACCAGAAATCAAGTTTTCAAGAACAGAAACCAAGTCTTTCAGACCAGAAACCAAGTTTCCAGAACAGAAACAAAGTTTCCAGACCAGAAACCGATTTTCCAGAATAGAAACCAAGTTTCCAGAATAGAAAACAAGTTTCTAGAACAAAACAAGAGTTTTATAAATAAAAAATTATTAATAATTGTTACTTATTAGATTGCTAAATACATTAACTACTACAAAACAATAAACATATATGGTATGTAACTAAGTGTATTAAGCATTCTCGGGCTTTTTCTCGATCGGTGGTACTTCTGTATTCGATGTGAGATCAGAAGTAGAAGATTCTTTAGCGTTTCTGTGAAAACATAAGTTTTGAAAAGAAATTGTTGCATATACTACATAAAATGAATGTGTCGGTAGATGTAATGTCGGTGGTATAATAAATATATACATGGAATACAAAAGCGGGCATTATGTAATGCAATTATGAGTACGAAATACGATGCGTTTCAGTGGTAGGATACTTTGAATTGCTGGTAATACAGTGGATTTTATGGCAAGCAGATTTATGTAGATAAATGCGATGTTTTAAAATATTATGAGAAAATACCTATAGAATACATAATGCTGGAGCATAAAGAAGATATCGAAGAGCACTGAGAATAAGCCCAAACCGAATTTCGTTGGATCACCAAATAAAGAAGCCCAATCGTCTGTAAATAAGAAAAAAAAGAAATGAAATAAGAGATCATCAAATGACAATAACATTTGTTAATATTCCTAACCATAGTTATAGGCATTCAGGATCATTTGTAGCATACTGAGTGTGCCTCCAGTGAAATCCAATAGAATATTTCCTATGCTCCACCCAACTGTGCTCTTTCGGCGATAATTCATTAAAGCCTATCAAAGACGATAAGAGAAATGATTATTGACGATTCTAAACACCACAAACTTCACCTTACCTGAGGTACATATTTGATTATCGTAATGGACAACTTGACATAGCTACAGTAATAGAGAAAATCAAGCCATGTTATAACATTTCCAGCAGCCAAACCAATTGAAATGGCCAGAAAGACTGTATAGAGACTCAAAAGACCACAAGCAGTTCTTGAGACACGTTGACCAGCTCGCTGTAAAATAAAATTTCAAATTCTTAACATTAATGCCTTTTGATCTGCAGATCTAATATTATGACTTACTTCATAGACGAAGCACTGAATAATGGTTATGATTGATGCAAACAGCGCATGTAGAGAAAATACAACATCATTTAGTAATACAGGATTAAGACCACGTGGATATCTGGTAGCATATTCCGCTTGAATGGCTGGTATCCAATAAAGACCAGAATTGAATGCGCTATAAAGCGTAAAGCCAAGTATGTTAAGGACAACGAAATCAAAGTTTAAGCCCACAACAGATTTACGTTTAAAGTTTATATAGATCTGTGGATAGAATGATATGGACCATGCTACAAAGTAAATCCAACCGAAAACCAAAGAAACATAGATGATGGCTTGCGAATTGGCAACCGTAATTCGTACAAAAAGATCCGTAATACTGTGAATACGAAAGAATAAGAGAAATTTAGATAATATAACAGTTAGTATTACAATAATACTTACAGCCATGTCTCATTGGGTATGCTAGTCGCAGTTATGTCCAGATTACCTGGCTGCAGACCAGTCACAACTATGGTTTGATTTCGTGCCCCATTGCCATTAAGTGTAAATATCGCCGGTTCTAGATGTACAAGATTTTCATGCTGCTTTACAAGAGTAACGGTGACATCCTGGTCAAGTGGTGCACTAGGAAAATAGAGAGTATTTAGATAGGGTTACAAAATGTCGAAACAGTGAAACTTCTATAACTTGAATCACCATAAAAAAAATTAGGTAGAGACTTTTGTCTGAAAATTGGGATATTGGGGACATTTTTATTCTCCTAATTTTTTCTTATTTTTGGAGTCGGAGTAATAGTATTCAATAATTTCGTTATATGCAAGAAATCCTGCTCTGAAAATCTCTTTGTTCACATCAATATAATCCTCTAGAGTAGTCCATGCTTTGTAATGTGCTTCCTTATAGATTCAAACTTTGTTTTCTAGGCTAAGTTAAGACCGTGGAGCCGGTACATCTTTCTGCTATTTATTTTAGCTGCATCTGTTTCGCTTCCAGGTAAGCCTTCGGTCCAGCTGCACTCGGAGTTATTTGACAGTAAGTAATATTTTTTTTTATTTGAAATCTGGTGCTTGTCAGTGGTCCCATATAAATTTGATCAAGATCTGACCAGTAGTTGTCTGTTTGTTACCTCAGAACTTTTTGCTAGGTGAACTAATTTAGATGATTATTTTTTCATTTGAAAGCTAGTGCTTGTCATGTGATCCACTTGATTGATTTGATTAAGATCTGACCAGTAGTTTTTGAGTTATCTTTAATAATACGCGTTCCATTTGCGCTATTTGAAGTTGGTTTTCTATTTTGTTAAAATTTTGTTATAAGTATTATATTATTTCTTCACATGCATCCATAACATGGCATATTTGACAATTCGGTGATATTGACAATTGTTCCATGTCCTCTTCTAAGTTATAATATTAAGTTCGTTCAGTTCAGATACCCTTCTTCTTAAAAGTACAGTCAAGAAAGTTAAAGGTGGTACATTGTCCCATTTAGAATATAAACTAAAACATTTTTTGCTTCGAGCTATGGAAGTTTGATTGGGGGTAACGACATATCTCCGACGACATATCTCCGCCGCTCTACAAACGACTTATCTCCGCGCGAAGTT